>JAKWJD010001761.1:20695095-21335095 GCA_027705065.1 Solanum peruvianum
TTCATTTATTTACATTTTTCTCATTCTTTACCGAGGGATTGTGGGGTCGAACCCCCATAGCCCCTTTTTATTTAATTCCTTTTTCCATGGCTTCTTTGAGTTGACCATGAGGTTGTGGGATCGAACCCCCACAACCTCTTTATTTTTCAATTAACTTTCCTTTTCCGTCTAGAAGTCGTAGGTTTGATCCCCATGCTTCACACTTCTTTTCTTTTCTTTTTTCCTTAAGCTTGACCGAGAGGTTGTGGGTTCGAATCACACTCCTCTCATTTCTTATTTTCATACTTTATTTTCCAACCAAGACTATGGTTCTAATCCCCTTCACCACATTCCTCTTTACTTCTTTATTTTTCATGATTTTTAAATTGGTGAAGTCACGGGTTCAATACTCCATGACCTCACTTGTTTTAATTCATTTTTTCACAACATTTTGAACCCTCTTACCTTGACCGAAACTCATCATTTGAAACTGGAAATTTTGTAGTTATTCTTCAGCATCTTTTCATCAAGTTACACATTAGTTCTTAGGGAATTTCATAGTTCATTTAGAACGTTTTAGGTGTATTTTCATGGATTCGATTAGCCAAGAGTTTCTCACTCAATTCAGCGAAATTACACTTCATATGAATATCATGATTTATATAAGTTTGTGCACGTAAAATCACAACCATAACATTACAATTTTTGAGCCTTAACCCGAGAACACCTAGTCACGGTTAGATTTTTGCACACACATGCGCATGATTTCGGAACACATAGGTTGTCATTCATACGATTTCAAACACACATACACGAACATATTCATCATGAAAACTCAACATACGCCTAATATCTACCAGCAAACATACACAAACTACGATTCATTGGGAGCTAGTGACAGAGACATGCAACGGTGAACAACCCTAGTTTTTGGAATAGATTCGTCTGAACCATAGGGGTCTCTCGGAAAAGGGACCAAGAGAGAAGAGAACCCATAACTTTTTGACGTTAAAATCTAGACTTGCTGCCCAAAAACTTTTCAAAACACACGTCAAACACCGAAAGTTCAACACCCCACTCGACAGAAAACCTTCTCTTTGCCTATGTGATTGATTAACCTTTGTTTTTCTTATATTGTCGTGTGAGTTCTTCAAGTGTGAAGAACCATGGAAAAAACGTTTTGTTCTTGAATGTTATTTAGCGAGAGAAACGTGAATGGGAGAAGAGAGATTGAATGTGAAAGTGAGATAGACGTGAGAGGAGAGACTTATCTTAGGCTTAGGAGTCTAGTTTAGGACTTAGTCAAATAAGGTTTAGTTAATTAAAAAAATAAATATATGATTTAAATTTTATTTTAAATTATCCAAAATAATAAATATTAATTAATTACATTAATTTACCAACTGAAATAAAACAATTTAAATATTCGCTTCCACCTAGGTTCGAACCGGGGTGGAGCAAGACTTTACTGTAAGAGCCAATTTTTCGGCCCTTTCTCCCAAAAATGACCCTCCACCTTATTAAATAAATAATTAATTATATATTTAGGATAATTACGATACTACCATTAGCCTAGAAAAAGACCATTTTACCCATAGACCCTCCAAACTTAAGATTTCCCCTTTTTATGTCCGTTAGCGACTCAACCAAGTAAAACTTCATATTCGGGAGCCCTACATGGCTGGACCCAACCTTCCGTAGCTCAAATAACTCCCCAAGTTAGTTGGCTTGTCTGTCGTAGGGGTTAGAGGTCTTATTCTACGCACATCAATCCGTGTGAACCCATCTAATCGTAGGCATTCTAGGTACGTTAAACATTATTTAGCATAGCCATTTTTAGGGTTGTTACACCAACATATATTCATAAGTGAAACCAATAACCATATATTGTTAATAATGTGCGAGTTCGTCAGATACATATCATGTATCATTTAAGCATATTATACATATCAACAACCTTCCAAAGTTTCCTTCAAGGCAAACTAGTGCAAGGCATAGGTAAAGTCCCATTCCCCTACCTAGGCTAAGTCAACCTCTCAAGTCAGCTTAGTTAGTTTATACTTCATTTTATTTTAGGGATCACTTGACGTAACCGACATAGAGCACAAGAGCTAAGTGTGGATTTCGGTGTTGTAAAATCTTACACCAAAGGAATGTGGTCTACCGGCCAAAGTAAAACAAAACATAAATGTAGCTTTCTAGGTAGATCCACTAGCTAGTCTTTATATGGGGACAACATAGTTCAAGAAGTAAGAGATAGGTATAATACCATTTGGATATTGGGGCCTCCTCTCATGGGAATCCAGAGGATGAGTATCCCTCATTTAAGAGTCAACACCTCTTATGAAATGGATGAGTATACCTCAAAGGGTAGTCAACACCTCATGTGGAACTATACGGTGGATCTTGTTCGATGGAAAGCTATCACCTCCATTGTAAAGTTCACTCGGTGCTAAGCTAAAAACCCTTTTTGAAATGTCTTTAATGTCTTTATTAATCATCATAACCTATTGTAGGCCACAGAGTCTAATCCTTGTATCAGATCATCGTCATAGCTCAATAAGAATTGCATGAGTATTGTCCTTTCATTGCAATTCATATAAGTGAGTTAGCATATTAAAATTCTCATATCATGATAATGAATATTGGTAAATCATTCGCCATCCTTATAATATTCACATCTTATGTTAACACCTCACAAATCATAGTCAAGAAATATCAAATATATACATCATACCACCCTATCAATCGTAGAAGTCATACTCGAATACAACATCATGAGTTAGTCACAATTAACCATAATTTGAAGTAAAGGATAGGGATTCGAAGACTATTAAGTCTCCTTCATAATCCATCATCAAAGTCTTACCATCAACCCTTTAATTCAACCCAATTATGGTATAACATCATCATTATTCAATGACCAACATGATAACATGAGTAGAAGAATAACTAAATTACAATTCAATACTAGTTTATAACTTAAGACAAGATACTTAGGTCAATTCACAATAAACTTTATAACCTAGATCAAATTCTCAAGAACTAGCATGTTAGGAATATATTTCACCTAATTCATTCATATATAGTATAAAAACTTCATCTAGTAGTAATTCAACCAATAACCAAGTAAATTTAACCAATACAACATAATTCATATCAAGATCATAACCTAGGGTTAAGGATAAAGGTTATCTTCTACAAACTAGACCAAAACCATCAAGATATATCATAATTGAGTTAAATTAAATGTTAATATATTCAGAATATGCAAATTAAATCATTAAAAAATCAATTTATAACTTCAATTTCGAGATTGTATGTAACCAACGTGAAAACTAAAGTTTTGGAAATAAATTTGATGGAACCCTTTGGGGAAAGTGGTCTCAAAGGTGAACTAGATCCCATACCTCGTAAATGGATGACGATTGATGGAGGAACCTTGGTAATTGCTTACCTTGAACCCTCCCTTAGATTTTTGTTCAATGAAGTCTTCACTAGAGAGAGAAAGAAGAGAGAAGGAAGAGAGTTTGGGTTTTGGGAATTATGAGCTTAGGTTAGTCAAATTTAGGTTAGGGTCTTTATATAGGTCATTTATTAACTTAATTAGACCTAACTAAACCCATAAAAAATTAATTAATCCATTAACTAATTATTTAGACTCAACCAAAAAGTGCATAAAACTACGTCTCCACAGAGGACACCACAATCGACGGATCATGGTTCAATCGACGGCTAACCCCTCCTTCCGAGATGCACATCCGCAGGTAAGTTTATAGTCTGTGCATAATGAACCTTAAAATATTTTGGTTAAGTATTCATCGAGGAGGCATCAACTCCCCGTCTATTCTCCAACGGCCCGTCTGTGGTATTCGTTGGTGACACTCTCTTGACAACTTTTGCCAACTTTTGAAAGGGTCCTTCTCAAGGGCCCTTGGTTGGTCCTTAGGGAGTCGTGCCCAGAATTTTCGACTATGAATCAACTCTAATACGTCTTAGACTCCCTTCCACCAAATTCCATGAATTTCCAACTCCTAACAGCTAGTAAAATAGGCTAAGGCGCACTAGTACCTCTTTGAAATAGTTCCGGACATTATGGACGTTTTGGTTTCTTGACTTCCTAAATGACGTATAATAATCAAAATAGACCTTAAAACAGTTTCTAAACCTTATGATACTTATTTTAGGCTCTAGAACATATCTTGGATTTTTGAAGTGTTACATTATCCCCCCCACAGGAACATTCGTCCCCGAATGACACTGAAATTCTTTTGAAGGAAGGAATAGACTCAAGACTAGAAGCCCAACCAACAACAACGAATAACAACACGAGTTACAACACAAATCATATCACTTACACAAGGCAATTCAAAAAGCATCAATTGCCACACATAATTCTCAAAATCACATTATGAGGAATTTCCTTCTCACAACAACTATATGAGCACAATATATCATATATGAGTAAATTGTGACATATCTTAACTTATAAACATTCTACATATCATTTCATAAAGAATAACCATATCAAAAATGCACAACATGACTCAAAACAAGCAATATTACAAATTTTATATCCAAATACACAATTTCACTGTAATTATTGTAATGGCATAAAAAATGCACCCTTTGTAAAAATTCACAAAATATCAAACAAAATTCAAGTTTTTAGTCATTTTTTATTATCAATAAGACCTACTAACCTTTGTCATCAAATAGATAAGGGTAACAATACTTCATGTCGGCCTCGAACTCCTATGTTGCACCCTCAACTAGGTGATTCTTCCATAACACCTTCACAGAAACCACCTTTTTATTTCTTCAATTCTTTACTTGTCTATCAAGGTTTTGAACCGGAACTTACTCATAAGAGATATTATCCTTGACACCAAGACCCTTAATAGAAAGAATAGACTAGGGATCACCGATGCACTTCTTAAGCATAGAAAAATGGAAAACCTGATGAAACCGAAGCTTATTCACTAGGAACCCTTAACTCAAGGCAAACTTCAAACCCTTTGAAAGATTTCATAGGGACCCATATAACGAGGACTCAACTTGCCTTTCTTGATAAATCTAACCACCCCTTTATAGGTGAAATATTCAAGTACACCTTATCTCCTTTCAAACTCTAAACCCTTCTTCTATGATCAACATAAGACTTATGCCGACTATAGGCTGTTTGCAACTAGTTCCTTATGCTATGAACTTTATCCAAAGTCTTATATATAAAATTGATACCGAGAAGTGAAGGCTCACCCACTTCAAACCATAGAATAGGAGATCTACACCTCCTACCACATAAGGCTTCATAAGGAACCATCGATATGGATGAATGAAAACAATTATTATAAGAAAACTCCACAAAAGGCAAATAATTATCCCAATTTCCTTTGAAATCAATGATACAAGATCTAAGAGTATCCTCAAGGGTTTGAATAGTATGCTTTTCTAGTCCATTCATTTGGGGATGAAAAGCGGTACTTAACTTCACCTTAGTACCCAACCCTTCTTGGAATGACCTCCAAAAAGTAGTTGTAAATTGTTTACCCAGATATGATATGATGGATAACAAAATGCCATGACAACTCACAATCTCATCTATGAAGATCGTTGCATAATCTTCTGCGGAATAAGTAGACTTGATGGGAGTAATATGAGCAGACTTGGTCAACCTATACACAATCACCCATATAGAGTCATATTGCTTTAGAGTCCGAGGAAATCCTACTACAAAATCCATATTGATGTTTTCCCACTTCCAAGTAGAAACTTGGATTTCTTGTAGTAATCCACCAGACTTTTGATGTTCAACTTTCACTTGATGGCAATTTGGACGCTTAGCGACAAATTCCCTATGTCCTTCTTTATACCTTCCCACCAAAATACTTCCCTAAAGTCATGATACATCTTTGTCGAACCTTGATGAATGTAGTAACGGTACCCATTAGATTCCTTAAGATCCGACTCCTTAAACTATCTATACTGGGAACCCATAACCTCCCTTGGTACCTCAAGACACCATACCCCTAAGGAGAATGACTCATTGAGCCTATTTCTTTAACTCCATTAATGCTTGATCAAGGTGTTGTTTGTACTTCACCTCAACCAGCAAACACCACTTAGAGTTATGCCGTACCACCACACCACCTATGGGAGAATCTTCAATTCGAACACCTAAAGGAGACAACCTATGAACATCTTTTACTAGGTTTCTCTTGGATTCCTCAACAGGGGACACACTTCTCAGGGACAAATGACTCAAATAAGCTACTACATTGGCCATACCGCGGTATGATAGAGGACACTCATGTCATAGTCTTTAACTCTAACCATCTTCTTTTGTCGGAGATTTAACTATTTTGAGTGAATACGTATTGAAGACTTTTATGGTCCGTATACACATCCACATGCACCCCATACAAGTAATGCCTCCAAATCTTTAAAGCAAATACCACATGCACTAATTAAAGGTCATCAGACGGATAATTTCTCTTATGCACCTTGAGTTGCCTAGAGCCATAGGGTATAACCTTCCCATGTTGCATGAGAACACACCCCAACCCGACTCGGGATGCATCATAATATACTACGAAACCCTTTGTATTTTTTGGTAGGTCAATACCATAGCGGAAGTAAGCCTACCCTTGAACATTTGGAATCTATTTTCACATGCTTCCGACCATTCAAATTTCTTACTCTTTTGGATCAAAGTATTCAAGGGAGATGCAATGGACGCAAACTATCCACAAACATCCGATAACAACCCGCTAGACCCAAGAAACTTCTAATATTAGTTGCAGTCAATTGTCTAGGATAATTCTTGGCCTCATCAGTTTTCCTTGGATCAACCTCAACTCTCTCACTAGAGATGATATGAACAAAAAACGCCACCGACCTCAACCAAAACATATTTTTGCTATACATTACATATAATTAATTCTTCTTAGTCACTTGTAACACCACCCTCAAATGATAAGGGATTCATATCCGGTAAAAATTCGATACCAAAATTGATTTCCCACTCGGAAGGAATACCGGAAAGATCATTAGGAAAGACTTCTGGAAATTCCCTCACTACGGGGACCGACTAAATGAGAGGATTTTTGGATTATAAATCTTTGAACCTTACTATATTGTACAAATACCCTTTAGAGATCATTTTACAAGAATTTAAACAAAAAATGATGCGACCTATAGGAATAGAATTTCCATCCTTCCACTCTAAAATGGGCTCATTTGGAAAGTTAAACTTAACCACCCTTATTTTACAATCTATAGAAGCAAAGCACGCATGCAACAAATCCATACCCAATATGACATGAAAATCAAACATATCATGTTCTACTAGTTCAACGTAAGTAACTCTACTAGACAACATTATATACTTTTTTTGGAACAACCGACTCACCACCGGGGTAGACATGATAAAAGGTTCATCTAGAATATCAGGTAAGATTTTAAACTAATAAGATATCGAGGGAGTAAGTAAAGATAATGTAGCGACCGAATCAAATAAATCATATACATCAATAGAAAAGACTTTCGACATACCTATCACCACGTTTGGACAAGTATCTTTCTCACCCCTAGAGCGAAGAGCATATAAGCAATTCTTCTTTGGAGCCTCATTTGAACAACTTGCTTGAGTTTGACCACTTCATTTTTCTTGTCCCTTCACATTAGGTAAATCCCTAACCTTGTGGACACTCTTTCCACAATAACAGCAAATTCCTATTCAAACTAGATATTCACCAAGATGACCCTTTGCAGAGTTTGCACATGTAGGCTTCTTTGTTGGTGAACTAGTACCGTTTCCCTTTTAAGTCTTAGGGTTAGACACCCTATCATCATGACCCTTTGGAAACTTGGAACAAACTTGGTTAGTGACTCCCTTCTTGAACCTAGGCTTGTCTTTAATCTCACTCCTAGTCTTAGAAGAACCACCATCAAAGGATCTTGCCCTCTTGGAATTGCTAGTGCTTCTTTTAATGACACTCTTCTTGAAAATCATCCAAAACTCCCATCACAAAGTGGTTCATGTCATCCCCAGGGTTGGAAACCAAAGAAGGAGCATATTTTTACAATTTAGTGAATTTCAAAGAGTATTCAAGAACACTCATACCTCCTTGCCGAAAGTTGATGAACTCTATCGCCTTGGCTTCCCTCTTGTCCATAGGAAAGAACCTATCAAGAAATTCCATCTTGAACACTTCCCAAGTTACTGGTCCACCCCTTAACGACCTATTGTCCCATCATTGGACATACCAAGTTTGGGCCACATCTTTGAGTTGGTAAGTGGCTAACTCGACCTTCTCACTACTAGACAACCCCATAGCATAGAGGATCTTGTAGAATTTATCAATGAACTCATAGGTTTCTTATTCAATCTTGGACCCATAAAAATTAAGAGGATTCATCCTAGTGAAGTCTCTAAGACTATAGGACATAGAAGCAACTTGTTGATTTGCATGTGGTACAACTTCCCGAATAGCTTGGGCCGTAATGGATTGAGATTGAGTAGTGGAGGCTTGTGCTTGGGTAGAAATTAATTGTGACATTTGGAATAGAGCGGACCTTATGTTCGTATCCGTCAAAGAAGGAGTATTCACCAGGGCTTGATCATCATTCACATCCTCCTTAAGAGGAGGAACATTGTAAGACCCCGAAAATGGGATAAGGTGTATACATAATAACGTGTTTTTATAAAGTTATAAGGTCCTTAAATGTCTTATTATGTGGATTAGAGGCAGTGTAAAAAGTCTAAAGTGATTCGGAAGTCGAATGTCAAGGGACATTCAAGACGTTCAACGACTAGTTGCTTATGTGCCACTTGTGTCTATGCATGTCTAAATCTGTATGAAATGAGACTAATAAGCCTTAAAATTGTTTAAAACTATGTATAATGTTTTTATATGAAGTTTTGTGAAGTTTGGAGGTCAAACGCCCAAGAACGTCCTAGGCGTTCGAAAGATTACATTATGAATATGTTATGAACATGATTTATATACTATGAATGTTAAATATATGATATGATGAAGTATGAATGTGCATAGTGTCTTAGTGGGTATGTACGAAAGGATTGCTCATATAGTTATGCCTATAGACTCAAGCATTGATGTATGAGCTTGTGTGACTTAATGTATAATGTGAAAGGTTTGCTCACACATCTATATACACTCATACAATTGAATGATTATCTAGTCAATAGAGGAGCCTTTAAAGGTGTAATCAAGTGTATCGTAAACTATATAGTGCTAATATATATGCTATGTCCATGTGAAATATATTCACACATGATTTAGGTTTGTGAAGTTTCATCTATGACCTATGAGCTAAGCATATGAGGGGATGACTCTCCTAAGCCTATGTTTTTATAAATAAATTTTAATGAAGGCTTTAGTTTCCCTAAAGTAAAAAAGTACAATGGAAGTTAAATGACTAGGACTCTAAATAGAATGAATTAAGGGAGGTTACTTAGGATAGGTTGAAGTACTAAACCCGTCTAGACATTGCACAAGTAGTTACTTAGGAAGTTCTAGGAAGGTGTTCTAATGCATGTAACTATGTATGTGTTTCTTATGCATGACATTGTTGTATTTGTCTACTTGTTATGAAGATGTGCATGATATGAGTCTTAATGCATGATGTTGACCGTGTTGACTATATGATAAAGGTCTTGACTTAACTATGTCTATATGGTATTATACTTCTTTGATGGTATGTGTTTTTCTATGATGTTTGGCCTTCGATTGTGTTTCTATGAAGTATGAAAATGATATATATGTTATTGATAAAGGTTTTATGATGATTTAATCAAAATGGCATAAAGTATGATTTCAAAGAAAATGTCCCTTTTAAATGCATGTTTTCGTATGGTTGTCATACTTAGAACATTCTTGTGCTACTCCCATTCTACTTTTTAAACAAAGTATAGGTTATGGATGCTTAAATAAGGTCTATGATTGAGTAGCTTGATAGGTAATTTCCCAAGCTCAAGTAAAGGAATCCTTATGTCCAAGGATATCCTCATCTGTATTTATTGTAAAGTCTATTTAGTAATGTATATTTTTCTATTATGTCATAACGGCCTTTTCCTTAATGTACTCTTAAGTTATTGAGTCTATGATGTCAAAGAGACTTAAAGTCTATATATGTATTATGACTTATATTTTATATGTATATGAAGTAAAGTTTCTAGAACATGAGGTGCTATGAAAAGTTTTTTAAATTTTCTGATAAATTTATTATGTCGATGCAATGAATGATAACTACGGGCTTGTATAAAACCTCCGAAAGGTCAAGTACGCCGTGTTACTTCTTGGGGGTTCTCCTCGGTCGTGACAAACCTGGTATTAGAGCACGAGGCTTATAAAGTGGTCTTAGGTTCCAAGAAGTCTCATATGGCCACGTCTAGTAGAATCTTATATCATTGGTGGTGAGTAGCAACACATCGAATTGTACGAGAGGCTATAGGACGATATAATTTCCCTTATTAATCATTCTCATGTCATACCATAGAAATTAACTCTATAAGATCTCTCTCTCTTTTATGTTTTCTTATCTGATTGTCTTTTAGATGTGATTGCTTGGATGAGATTGCTCCATGCTTGAGTGATAAAAGGTAAGTTTAAATGCTTATCTTTGTTTTATGGTTTTAATGAGTATGTGTGAAGGTGACACTTTTCCTTATTTGCTGATGTATAAACTAGCTAAGGCGACTTGAAGGGTTAACTAGACTTAGTGGTACGAGACTCTATCTATGTCTTGTACTAGTTTGACTTGATGGAGACCTTAGGAGGTTAATATTATGTATGCGTATGATGCTAAATGTAAATGTCCTTATGTTATGATCTCTATACTCATAAACATGTAAATAGCCTAGTACGCTAAAGATATGGAGTTATACATGCACGAACGTTATAGATGAGTGGAGTATGGTGCTAATTGTAGTTCATGTTGGGTTACTTTATTAAGTAGGGCTATGAGTCTTTACTTGATCATTGCACATGTTAACTCTATGGGTATTATGATTGGTTATCTTACCTTACTATGTATGAAATATCTCTTATTTGATGATGTGATGCCAGTATTGGAAATATATGAAATATATATTTAATAGCAAGTTATGTTGAATAATGTATGTCATGATATAGTTAAAGAATGCTAGAAGTTATGATGGTTAAAGTGAATTCTCTTAAATTGTTATATTATATGGTTTTGTATGATGGTAGCCAAATACTAGGATTTGAACTTGGAATGTTTAATAACTAGTTATGGAAGCATGCTACCCTATGAATGTATATGATTAAAAGTGTGCCTTGTCTCCGTTTGTATATAAGAGATACTTGATAAGTTGCTTGTGTAAATTAGATCCCCCTTTAGAGACTTGATCCTAGTTTTAAATATAGTATGCATGCTACGGAGAATAAGTTGGTAAGTGTTGTATCTTATATTGCCATGCTTGTCCCCTAAATTGTCTAAATGTTGCATTTTTGGATATTTGGAAGCATGCTCACTATAAGGAATAGGCAACTTATTGTAACATGTTGGGAGAACCAACTAAATTGTCATTTTATTGGATGTTGTTGAGATATGTGTAGAATTGATGTATATGAACATGATAATGAATGTGAAAATGAGTTTTGTTATTTTTAATGCCTTAGTGTTGCTAAATTGAATTAATAAAAATTCCCTCTAAAGTAGAAATCACTTAACTGATGAAAATGAAGGTTGTGTAGTTAAGATCCTCTGTAGGTTTGTTTAAGTTGCTCTTAATTGGGTTTACCCTAAGTGGGGGATGGTTATTGATTAGTGAGGTTGTAGAAATTTTCTACATTATCCTTCTATTCTTACTTGAATTTGAAAATTATTAATTCTTAGTAAGCTTGTTCATGAATATAGTCTTACAAAAAGTGTGAATTGCATGACTTTTATGTGATTGGTATGAATTGATTAACATCATCTTGGAGACATGGTAAATTTTCCAAAGAGCATGGAAGGAATTCTTTTTGAAAAAGGCCATGTTTTCTTATATTGACTTTCATTTTATATGCTAATTGTGAATTTGACTTTATGATATAAGATAAGGAACTTTGTAATAGTCATTTGTGAGGTAAATTGTTTAGACTTAAAATAAAAAAGTTGAGTCACTTTAAAATGAATTATGTTGAGTCTCTTGAAAATTATGTGACTTTTATGATTTGGAACGTATAATTGTAGGCTCATTCTTGAAAAGGGAAAGCATGTTTAGCTAAGTGTCCATGTGTGTGCCTATAAATTGTGTTATTGTTCCTAAATGAAGCTTACTTTAAGGGTGAGTATTATGTTTAGAAAAGAAATTTGTGGAATGGCTTCCTATTTTGTTGTGATGTACTTTGTGTGACTTACCACTTAGACTTCACTAGGAAGGAACCATGAGCATGTCTTGGTTAAAAGTTGAGAATTTCTCATTTTAAGAGAAATTTGACCTTGTACTTGCTAAGGTGTGAAACTCATGATAAATGTAAGTGTGTAGAGGAGAAGGACATTCCTCCATGGACACCACTAAGTAAGGTATGGTTGAGTATGATCTTTATGGCTTTAGGTCTAACTAATAAAGATCTTTGTGATATAACTAACTCAAGCTTATGTGCATTGAAGTATGAATTCTTAATTAACTCTGAGTATGGGTTGTGAACTGTCTATGAGTAGCTTTTGAAGATTTTTTTGTAATGAATAAAGATGTAATGATCATATTATGATTAGGAGAAGGTTGTTCTCCTATTAACATGAAAAAGACCTTTGTGTTTGATATATTAAAGAGTGAGTGAGTAATGGTTTTACTTGCTTCTGTGCATTGAGTTCTAAAATGATTTGATGATATTTTAAATGTTATGAACTGCTATTATATGCAATGAAGTCTTTGTTGTGATTAAAGATCCCTAAGTGTCATTCGAGGACGAATGTTCCCAAGGGAAGGACATTGTAAGACCCCCAAAATGGGATAAGTTGTCTAGATACTAACGTGTTTTTAATAAAGGTTTAAGGTCCTAAAATGTCTTATTATATGGTTTAGAGGCAGTGTACAATGTTTAAGTGATTCGGAAGTCGAACGTCAAGGGACATCCAACACGTTTGACGACTAGTCGCTTATATGCCTCATGTGTCTATGCATGCATAAATCTGTATGAAATGAGCCTAATATGTCTTAAAATGGTTTTAAACGATGTTTAATGTTTTTATATGATGTTTCGTGTTGGAGGCTAAACGCCTAAGAACATCCAAGGCGTTCGAAAGATAGCCCCTAAGACGTTCATCGTATGTCATGTTGGGTCCAAGGCTGTTTGGACGTCTTGTAGGTGTTTGTTTTGGATGAAATTAATGTGGAAGATCTATAACTTGTTAAGGTTCTTAATCCCATTGTAAACGTCCGGGTACCACTTTTAAAGGGCCCCACAAGAGGCCCCAAAAGAAGGACCCAAATCTGCCTAAGACACTGCCTGGGAAGTGTCCATTGACGGACCCAACGACGGATTGTTGGTTCACGTCAAGGCCACGACGCCCTTTCACTGCCTTCGTCGTGGGTGGCTTGCAACTGGCAGCCTGCGTCTGTTTCATTAAAGGGGTGAATGGGAAATTCACCCAACGTCCTAACCTGACTATAATAGGTTTTTTTAGTTAATTTTTGATGTGTATAAGTCATCAAAAACGTGATTACCCCATTCTAGAAACCTTTCACAAGATTGAAACCTTTCCCTCCAAAAATACTCTCTGTAGAAACCACCATTGTGGGGGAAGCTCAAGAACAGATTCAAGCTTCTCTTTTCCATTGATGAATTATAAAGTTTAAGAGATTTTCAACTAGACAAAGGTATGGTAATCTTCTCCTCTAGTTATCTTATCATCTAGAGAGCCATTCTAAAAGATTTCAAAAGAGAAAAATATGTTCAAACACTTTTGTCTACAATCTTCCATGGGTTCTTCATAAACTGATTTCAAAGTCATAATACGAATGTATTGATGATTTTATACTGATTTGGAAGTTATTTTAAATCCAATTGCATTATGAACCCATGTTCTATCACAAAAGTGATTCAGCCTTGCATGGGCCTTATGATCTTGATTTGTTATCAATTGAATTATGATTCTATTATGTTAAAGTGATTGTATATGATGTTATTTACATGAATTTTTGTTTAATTGATAATGATCAATCCCTGATTATAAATGTATGAATATTTGAACATGAATTTCCTATGTTTCTATGTGTTAAGTCGATTGTGGAATCGTTTGTGTAAGGTTGTGATTATGTATGAACTTCTGTAGCTACTGTTTTAGGGTGATATAGTGGATGAATTTTTTAGGTATAAATACTTAATGAACAATCTAATAAAGTCTTGCATGAATTGATCTAGATTCCTTTAGACTATGAAGTCAAAAAGTTAAGTGTGTGATGGATCTTGTGTTGTTGTTATATCAAGCATGGTTTCTTCTTGATTTCTTATATCATTAGATACAGACTAATGATTATATTGTTGATAAAATATGAATGATTATCAAAGCCTTAGAGAGTTCATAGCATTGGTAAATTCTCCTATACTCTAGCAAATCGACAAGCCTAAATGCCCATGTTGTAACCTTAATCTTGAGTGTGTGTAATCATGATTTAAATATGGTTAAATGTAGGTTTAGGTTCTTCCTTAAATTGATATCATATACAAATATAATCTAAAATCAATGCAAGGGAAATTAGCTAATGATCGATGTTATTCTACTTTCCTAGTATGTTGATGTGTTATAATATGTTGTAGTATAATCTTGTAGTGACTTGTACATGCTTTATTATGTGTTTAAAGTACACTTATATACTTCCATATTTGTGTTTTATTGATGAATAAGGTGTATTGATCAATGATGATCAAAGGGTGAGAAATTGGTAAGAATGCTTAATCTCTCTACTCTTCTACTTCTCTATTTTTTTATAGTAATGTTGATGAAGCCGTGTATGGCATTGTGTGGTATGGTCTACTTATGGTGGCGTTTTTTTTAAAAATTATATATGTGTTGACTATGGACCTGAAGGAAATTTGATGAATATATGATTTAGAGATTTAGATGATCACCTTAAGATGTAATTGTGTCTATCTTCCTATCTAGTTGTGATCTAGGTTGTGTGGCTATTGTATGAGTGTTCATATATTCATGTTAGGTTATTGCATAGTTCCTAACATTGATGCTTTAAAATGTTTTTTATCCCCTACCCATGTACCCCTTATATGAAAGTGTAAATAGCTAAAGTTAGGAGCCTTGATTATAATGTTTGTATTATCTTTTTTATTATGTGTTGTGTGGTATGTACTTGGAAGCATAATGTGGTATAAGAAGTTGGATGCCTCAAGGATTAATTGATAGCCATTATGTGATCATGTTGACTAATGTACACACACTCTCACTAACATGCATGTTACAAGTATTCTAGGTTATGGTGTCTAAAATAAAGGTTGTCATCATATTCACTAATGTCTACTACTATGCATGTAAAGTATATGTATGTGAAGTATGTTATGTATTCCTTTATAGCATGACTTGATAGGTGTACTAGTATGGACAATGGTATGGGACCTTGTCTATACATTGCACATGTGTATCTTGATAGGATAGTTCCTATGTTAGGTTTCTATGCATATGAATGATGACATTATGAATATGTTATAAATATGACTTATATGCTATGAATGTTAAGTATATGATATGATGAAGTATGAATGTGGATAGTGTCTTAGTGGGAATGTATGAAAGGATTTCTCAGATAGTTATGCCCATAGACTCAAGCATTGATGTATGAACTTGTGTGACTTAATATATTATGTGAAAGGATTGCTCACATTTATGTATACACTCATACACATGAATGATGATCTAGTAAATAGAGGATCCTTGAAAGGGGTGCTCAAGGGAATCCTAAAGTAGATAGTGCTAATATATATGCTATGTCCATGTGAAAGGATATTATCACATGATTTAGGTTAATAAACTTTCATCTATGACCTATGAGCTAAGCATATGAGGGGATGACTCTCCTAATCCTATGTTTTTATAAATAAATGTTAATGAAGGCTATAGTTTCCATAAAGTAAAAATGGAAAATGGAAGTTAAATGACTAGGACCCTAAATAGAATGACTTGAGGGAGGTTACTTAGGATAGGTGGAAGTAATGAACCTATCTAGGTATTGCACAAGTAGCTCTTTAGGAAGTTCTAGGAAGGTGTTCTAAAGCATGTCACTATGTATGTGTTCCTTATGCCTGGCATTGTAGTATTTGTCTACTTCTTATGAAGATATGCATGATATGAGTCTTTATGCATGATGTTTACCTTCTTGACTATATGATGAAGGTCTTGACTTAACTATGTCTATGTGGTATTATACTTCTATGATGGTATGTGTTTTTCTATGATGTTTGGCCTTTGATTGTGTTTCTATGAAGTATGAAAATGATATATATGTTATTGATAAAGGTTTTATGATTATTCACTCAAAATTGCTAAAGTATGATTTCAAAGAAAATGTCCCTTTTAAATCCATGTTTTCGCATGGTTACTTAGTACATTCTTTGTTAATCCCTTTCTTCTCTTCTTTTTACACAATGTGTAGGTTATGTATGCTTAAAGGAGGTCTATGATTGAGGAGTTATATAGGTGATTTCCCAAGCTCAAGGAAAGAAATCCTTATGTCCAAGGATATCCTCATGTGTACTTATTGTAAAGTCTATTTAATAATATATAGTTTTGTATTATGTCATCAGGGCCTTTTCCTAATTTAATTGAATGTAAAAATGTTGGCTTACATCAAATGAAGTTTCAATGACCACCATATGTGAAAGTTTGGCTTATACCAACAAATTGGCTAGCAAAACTATGTCCAAAATATTATCTCCCAAAATGTGTAAAGTTATACCAACAAAGTGATACCAATCTTTACATCAATGAACTCATAACGTAGGGTATGCCAATCAATGGGACAAGTCCCAACATACCCTATCCACACAAACTTGTGAACGTAATAGCATTTAATAAGTAGTTATAACTTTCACAATGAATCAAAGTTAGTTCATGAATCTATAATGCTAAAATAGCTTCATAGCTTGGCAAAACCAATCATTGAATTGTTCTTGTAAGTTAATCAAAGATTAAAAGTTCAAGTGTAGTGAAAGCTTGGCTTATGCCAATAAATTTTTCTACATCGTTATTTTCAAAATATGTAATAGAATTTGCTAATGATTCCATAAATTACACTTGAATGAATTGCCTGCTTTATTCCAATAAAATGGCTAACAATACATCGTCTAAGAGTGATGAATGAAATTCGCTATAATGTTTATCTTTAAATAATTAAAAGATTATCTAATGGCTAAGGTATACCAAAATAAACATCAATGAGTGTAACTTTGGCTTGTGCCAATAAATTGGCTATGAAGTCCATTTTCAAACTTTCTGGGCCAATACTAATTTTGTGCCAATCATATATAGCCATAGTATTTAAATGACAATATAAGAACATCTAAGGTAATTCAATGAATCCATATCCAAAGGCATGTCAATCATTTGGACAAGTCTCAGTATGCCCTAAGCTAATGAACTATGAACATATATAATTCATTGAGTGAAGCTCTCATCGTCCATAAACGATGATATGAAGCTATCAAATGAAAGTAAGAAAGTAACGTGAGTAATAACATAGCTAAAGATGTCTAAGTTAAGAAAGTGACAAGAATGAGGTGTTAAAAGAAGTGAGACAAGCCTCACTTACACCTAAGCTACTATGTTAAAAATACCCATGAATGAAGGTGTTAGAATTTGTGAGACAAGTCTCATTAACACCAAAAATATTGTGTAAGGACAATTCACATTTAATCAATGTAAAGAAAAGGATGACAAGTCATCAATAGTGGAAGTAAATGTTACTAAAACGTACTCACCTATGAGAGTGTAAAGCTAATGAAGAGACCAATCTCTATGTACACTCTGATCAAAGTATTGAGACTAATGTATACATAAAACTAAGATGAAATGAGAAATCATCTATTAAGCTATGTTGTCCTCATACTAGAAGCAAGCTTCCATGATGCATGAGTTGAATGAAATGGAAATTTATACTGAGCACCAATAGACTAGCTATGAGCGATGATGCCTTCTTTCGGGAAGGGCAGAGGTTCATGTAACTCTCATGAGATGAGACTGTCCATTATGCCGGGTATGGGTCTCCTTATATCTCATAGTCTTCGAACCTATACTACCAATATAGGGATCTGGGTAGGTTCGATTCCCATGTACGCTACCATATTTTGGGTCACTTTGGTTGGTTATTCCACCTCTTTTCAGTGTCATGTAAACACTAGATGCTCACATGATTTATGTCAGTTAAGGTTCGAGATCCTCAATGTATGAAAGATAATGAAATGAACGATACCGAAGGTGTTTGTGCAAGATAATAAGGAGGTCAACTCAGATTCAAGTAATGACATTATATCATTCTTGGTCATTGCACTTCATGATCTCGATGAGAGTCTTAAACTTCATCCTAGTTATAGTTGGTGTTTACATCATCCTAAAAATTAATTAAATGAATAATGTGAAGTACGAACGAACGAATGAATTAGACTCTGTGTTTGCTAAAGAAGGCCCTCGGGTTGAGGTCCCATATATTGGCCCCTCACTTGATATGTCTTATGCTACATCAACGATTCCAAAGTATCATGTATATGAAGTGTATAGTATATAAAACATGAAACTAATGAAATCAATCGCATGTCAATAGAGAATTGCTTATGAAAGGTAATGAATATGTAGTGTAAAGAATGACTCACTATAAGGTAGGGAAATCATTCCTTAGTCCTTGGATTACTTAAATCGATTCATTATGTGTATTGGGAATACAATGAATCATTTCACTTGTAAGTAAAACATTGTACTAACGGAGTTATTGAACTACCCGACAACAAGAAGAAAAAGACTCAAAAATAATCTAAGTGTACAAAGAGGAGCTCTCGGCCTAAGAGGATTAAAATCTCAAATCTTTGCCCGAGTTATTCTACAATTTTGTTGATGATACTTATGTATTGTAATCATAAGAAAATGAGTTGTGTACTTTTAATACATTAAAACATTTCATATTTGTACCACAATTCACAACCAATGAATTATCAAAGTCTTATGACCAGACTTTCCAGAAATAGCATGTCGTTTAGGAAGAGCTTTCATTGATCATGCATAGACTTATGTGTATGTGTGCATACACCCATACTTAGTACAAGGGGTGTATTAACCCCTACTATTTACTATTTTTATAGGTGTAGGTGAGAGGACCGGCTGACGACACTTGCAGCGGTTTGGACTTCAGCGTTTCTCCGAACCATTTGGTAGGTCCTCATGATTTCGAGGATGCTACAGATTTAGTCTAGCTTTAGTGTTAGACATAGATAGTGGATTTTTTACCAAGAGTTTCTTTTGCACCTTAATTTTTAAGCTTTGTAATAAGTCCATGTTTGGCAAACTATTTATGATATATTGATCTTCAGTTTAGAATTGATTATTTATGTTAGATGGTTGTTCTCTTATGTTGAGCTTACTATCTGACGTATCTAGTTAATAAGTAAATGAAGTTTATGTATACTTTATACATATAAAAAGTTATAAATTTTCCATGAATTTAACTAGATGAATGTAATGAATGCAAGATGAGGCTTGTCTGCGACCCGTGAGAGGTGAACGACGCCGATTGCGATCATATTCCAGAATCCGGGTTGTGACAAACTTGGTATAAGAGCATGAGGTTATATTACCTAGTAACTAAAGCTCAACACAACCACGCTACATAGTTTCTAGATTATGGTTGTGAAGCGCGTCACAATCATGTCTTTGAGACTACACGATGATAGGCAATTGTCCATTCTTCTACTCTTTATCGTGCGATCTAGAGCTTTGACACTTTGTGTCATTGTAAGTATCTAACATCCTTCTTGTGTGATCACGTATAGGTATACACACAAGAATTAGGATGGCCAAGTGGTCTACGGCTCCAGAATCAAGATTTAGCCTTCCCACGAAAGGGCCATAATGGAAATGCCCAGCGTGAACAAAAGACGTGTGGTGAGTGTGGTTGTTCGCATGGAGGTAAATGCATGGTAATGTCTAAAATCCTGCTATGAGTATTGATGAGGAGTAGAAAGATAAGTTGACTTCATACCAACTCAAGAATATGACTTAGACATGGATTTTCTTCATAAGTGTTAATGCTATAATAGACCATAGAAACAGTGTAGTAAGGTTTAAGTTTCCAAATGAGTTAGAGTTGAGATGTAAAGGGGGTGCTTCAAATCCAACAAGCCAAATAATTTCAAATGTTAAGGACAACAAGATGTTATCTAAGGGTTAGGAGTCAATCATAACCTTTCTTAAGAAGAGTTTTCCGTTGAAATTTAGATCGCCAAGTGAAACGATTGAGGAAAAAGGAGGTTGCCTCCGTAAGAGAATTATGGGTGAACCACCTTGTTGAGGGAGAAACATGTGAGGCCGAGAAAGATATGAGATCCCGTTACCTGCGTTTGTTCAAATCTTTACTTTTCCTAAGTCTGTTTTTATGTTTAATAAACTCTAAGTTTTAGTGCATTAGTCGATTTAGTTGAAAGTCCCTGATCGTATGTATTATAATAGCACTATGTATGTTAAAATAAAGTCATTTTTGCATTTCACGTTGCTGTTTTAGTGTAGCATAGACATGATTTTTGTATGGTATGAGTTGTGGTGTGCATTAAGTTAAGTGCGGTTGAGAGGGAAATTCCTCAATCTCAAAAATAGAGCTTCAAATAATCTTGAATAATATGCATCATCCAACTAAGTGTGAATTAGGTATTAACAAAAGAGAAACCTTTAAGTACGACAAACTAAGTCACCCTCTTTGTTTAAATGATATATAAGTGTCATTCGGGGACGAATGTTCCTAAGGGGGGATGATATAATACTCCGGAAAATTATATGTCTAATGAAGATCCATTATGCCCTTAGGATAGACTACTAGGGGTACATAGGCACCCCAATGCAAAATATTGAGAAATATTGGGCATAGTATAAAAAAATTGGCTAAGGGAGCTAATTCTTCCTTTACAGTGAACTCCCCTTTTTACTCAATTCCCTCACTTCCCCAATTAACCTGTCACATCATGAAACCGCACATTATAAGATATGGCATTCTCGGAATGCAACCGGCATATTTGAACTCTCCTAGGTCTTGTACAAGCCCTTCCGTATCGTTTATCGCATATATACATGTGAATAGTAGTGCAGAATTAAAACTTTTCATAAACATTCTATAAGTCTTTAAATATCTTTCATATAAAACTCATAGAAATACTAAGTCTCATTTTATCAAATCTTAGACACAAGAATACTCTGGGACACGGCCCATACAGAATATAAATATGTACTAATAAGTCATCTACGATACTTCAATAAGAGAAACAAAAGACATTATCTCCTCGAGTCAAATGAGGACATACTTCAACTTGCTTGAATGATCCTCTAATCCAAGTTATCTCTCCAAAAACACCTTCACCTATGAATCACTTAAGAGATAGATAAAATCACGGAATTAGCACAAACACATGTCCTAAGTACGACATAATGCATAAAATCATGAAAACATACATTTATTGGAAATATGCATATTTTTGAATCAAATATCACATCATAAGCATGAAAGCATCATTTAACACCTTATAAATACATAATATACCACTTAGTCAATTTAGGACATTTTTAAAAAACCTTACAGTGAGAACTATATTACTGTTATGGTGAAACACTGAAGTTTCATAGCTTCACCTTAGACACTTGATAGCATACAATTCCCTCACTAAAATCTATCCTAAGACTCACTTAATTAATACAACGAGAGACCTCCCATACACCCTCTCTAGGAATACCTAAAGGATCCTTAAGACTACCTATAATGAGATATATATACTTACAATACATCAAAAACATTATCATGAGATCCTCCTACCAAAAGTAATTCTAAGTCACATTTGAGTGAGTTGTGAAGGGACCGCCCATAAAATAACTTAATGCACACTAAAGTTATCATTTAGAGTACCTAGGATAGAATAATTCTCTCTTAATACAACAACATACATATTATGACAATTTTCTCCCAATGGTTATCAAAAGACTTACTTAAGTAAATTAAAAAGGTAACATCCATGATTGACCTCTTCAAGAATACCTAAATAATCCTTATGACTACCTAACTTTGGATCATGTATACATAATCAAGCATCTTCCCTAACTAGCGTGATTCTTTAGACTTATTTAGGTAAGATACGAAGTGACCATTCCTATGCCCCCTTCATACGTTAACTAGACAACCCTTAACCACTCTATATAAGTACATATTTGTTTAGCATGCTTTCTTAACTTAATTCATTACAGTCATTAATTCATTTAAGACACATTCATCACATAAAGTACATTCAAGTAATGGTCTTAGACAATACCTAGGGACTCTCATCAAGAACTTGAAAGCCTATTGAAAAATGTCTAGATAGCATCCCATACCACCACCTATGATTCATAGAACTTATCCAATACTAGTAGGTATCCCATATCATAATAATTGGCAATAATCGACATATACCAAGATAGCTAAACATACAATACGGATTTCTAACCTACTCCGATGAGGGTGTTCTAATTGCCAAGGGTAGAACTAGGACACATCCCATGAAGTCTCATGGTTAAGAAATATGAGGGGCTTTTATGTATTCTAGTCTCATTATCAAGTAGAGATACATTATAATCTAGTCTCCTTCTCAAGTAGAGCTACTTCCCGTAACATACCCACTCGGTGCCAAACTTTGTTCTCATAGAGTAATTGACATTCAATTGAGCACATGAAGAGGTTCCATATCTAGTTCATAACCCAATAACATTCACCCTACCAAAGAGGTGAACTAGGGCTACGTTACATTGCCGACTAAGATAGATCATCATGAGTTTCCTAAGGATGAAATGATGACGTTACAACTAATCAACCATAAGTCCATCATTCATTAAAAAGGGATACCATTACGACTCTCAACTTCTAGTTCATACCATAACCTTACCACAAGGTTTAAGGTTCCACGTACATGATCTGCTTAACATCTTTTAAGGTTTCACATATCATTCATTAATACATGACAAGGGTACACTAAGCTTACCTAGTCAAGACATCTCATATTCATATATCATTCACACATGTATCAAGTTAGGGACACAAGTCTACCAAAGCAAGACACAACATACTTTACTTCATTACATGTCGCATATCATTCTTTGAAGCACTTAGGCATGAATCTTATAATATTTATGTCATCCTATACATGACTATAACATCATCAATATAACCTTCATAGACTCATATAGTGATGTAGGAATAATCATGCATCAACTCCAAACTACACACATAAGACATAGGCATAGTCTAACATGATCACCTAAAAACAATTGGAGAAATCATAATTATACTTAATTACATGTAGATAAATATGATCATACTCCACATACATCAACTACACAAATCATCATAATACTTCAAGTAGTGCCGACAATTCCATGATCATCATAATACATAAAGTAACGCCGACGAGGCCACATAAATTGCGAGTAAAGCACATAGCACCACTACCACAAGTGGACTATACTAATCATAACATAATTCAATTCTAATTAACATAAAATAAATAGATATAGAGAAGCGTACCGCCAATCAATTCTCTCCACTTCTCTCCATGTCTAAATCCTCCAATTGAATATCATAAGGCCATTACCCATGGACATACCAAACAATTCAATACAATAATCTCAATACTCAATGAGTCCTAGTCAATTCAATATAGATTTATCAATCTAAGACAATCTAGATATAAGTTCCATACAATTAATACATCCTTCAATAGCCCATAAGAAACTACACTAGAATTTTTAAGCATTAAGATAGTATCACTTAACCCATAAAATAGTCAAAAACTAAGGTTCATCTATTAGATGGTTCATAGGTTAAGTGATTTAAAATCATCAAATTAATAAAAATTCAATTAATATTCAATACTTTAAAATCTTTAATGCAAGAACCCATGGATAGATTTAAATTTAGAAAACTCATCTTTTAATTAACCTTTGAATATCACTTTGAAGATTGGCTCCTTGATCAATAGATATTCAAGGATAAAAAACCATAACTTAATGATGATAATTCACGAAATTTGAGAGAAATTGGTGCAGAAATCAACCTACAAGACTCAATCTCCCTTCAAGCTTCAATGGAGTTCTAGAGAGCTCATTAGAGGTTTTGGGTTTTGCTTTTTTAAGAATTATTTCTCCTAAGTGTTTAAGACTTATAAGTATGTTTAAAATACCCAAAAGACCCATAGGAAACCGCCCAAACACATATTTGGAAGTGGGTTGAATTTACCAATTCACTCCTTGAACATACAGTCAACTGTGTAGGAATGACCTCAAAGACGGCTGGCCAGTCGATGGACCGTTGGAAATCAATGGATCATCCTGGCATCTCGTCGTTTGGTTCGGAGACTTTCTTTTGGGATTTTGATATCCTTAGACTAAGTCTTGATCGACGACACCCATTGATGGGGCGTTGACTTGACCATGAGCCGTTGTTTGCCTCATTCTTTTTGGGCCTGGTCTAGAAAATGTTTGCTCAAAGAAAGGGTCCTTCTTCAAGGGCCTTTGGTTTATTTTTGCGGACTTCACCAGGACGTTTCCAATCCAAATATATTTGTATATGATTTTATGACCTTCCACATGAATTTTATCCAAAATTAACAGGTAAAACTTGATGAAACATGCTAAGATACACAAGGTCATTTCAAGGCACACGTGTCTAACGTAATGGACATTCTTGGACGTTTGACCTCTAAAATTCATGAAATTTTACACACATCCTATAAAAACTATAAAAACTCATATAATTACCTTATTAAATCATGAAACACACATGTAGGCACATAACCACACATGAGGCATATAGGTGACTTAGTGGTCGAACGTCTTAGTCGTCCCTTAACGTTTAACTTCTAGATCACCTTAAACTCTACTGACTGCCTTAATACAAAATTATAGACCAATTTAGGACATTGTAAATTCATGAAAACATTGTTAGGATCTAGATTCGTCTAAGTCATTTTCTAGGTATTACAATCTCCCCACTTGGGCAACATTCGTCCTCGAATGACGCTTTTTCACTCTCCCAACACTTCCAATAATAGGAATTCAACCGAACAGCACATAACCAGACCATATAACACATTATACAATTCATTATCAAGGAGACACATTAATTTCTTATAATCAAGAGAATCACAACACAACAAGAAACTAGAATAAATTCTACAACTCATCATGCCATAAAACTCACATCCTTCATTCCAAATAGCAAAAACTCATTTTATATTCAATATAATACTCATACAATATTTATAACAACATTGGAACAATTTTAGACTAAAGAATGAATTTTTCAATGCGGTAAACTTTTACATTGAGCAGGCATGCATTACAGTGAGTTATGCAAATTTTTCCAAAATACAACTTTTTGGTAATTCATGATGGAAACATGCTAATACGCACGATAAAACCATATAAACAAACTTTACAACATAATCATAACTTAAGAAAATGCACAATGCAAGAATCAATGAAACTCAATTTCAACAAGACTTCTAAACACCATGCACATGCAACATACTTTTATGACTTTCTACTCTCAAGCTTGAGTTGAATAGAAGAGATGAAAAAATCAATCAAAACTACTTCAGTCACAATACTCCCCAACTTAGAAGCAACTCATGCTCTACACAAACATAAGCACTTACCATCATCATCATCATCTTCATCCGGCTTTGCTCCTCTAGTCCGGAGTGCATAAAAATGCCTCTTATTTGGAGCATCATCTTTTGGAATATTAGGGGCAACTTGCTTACACTCTCTTCTTATAGAAGAAATGGTAGGACAATCTCTAACCTTATCATCATCCTTCACACAACTAAAGCAACCACTATTACCGGCTAGACACTTCCTATGATGTTTCTTTCCACAAGTGGCACAAGTAGGCTTTCCATATTGAGAACCACCTCCTTTCTCAAGTTTTATCTTAGGATTATTAGGTCCATCTTGAGTTTGAGCCCTCTTCTTGAACATAGTTTGATCTTGCTCACTTGGTCCACCCCTCTTCAAATTTCTAGACATTGTTTTAAGATTATACTATTTATCGATTGAGATACACCATAAATCTAGCTAAGGACATATCGTCACGTAGCATGGCCGTATGACGTTCCTCTCTCACTAGGTCAACAACACCCGTCACAAACCTAATCATCTCATCCCTATGGTTAGACACAAAATATGGATCATACTTAGACAATATAGTGAACTTCAAAGAATACTCTTCCCCGCTCATGTTGCCTTACTTGAGATTAATGAACTCTTCACCCTTTACTTCCCTCCTCTCAGAGGGAAAGTACTTTCCCAAGCAAGCCTCCTTGAATTCCTCCCACTCTACAGGATACGACTCAATTGTCCTATTGCTTTTTCATTGTGTGTACCACAATTGAGAAACATGTTTAAATTGATACAAAGGCAACTCCGCTTTCTCCCTAGAAGTCACTCCCATAACATGCACTATCTTATATACCTGATCTAAAAACTTTTGGGGATACTCTTCAACCTTATATCATAGAAACATAGGAGGATTCATCCTCACAAAGTCTCTCATTCTAGATACCATAGTGCTCTCAACACATTCACCCTAGGGGCAATACCCAAATTCACATAGGAAGTCAAAGCTCGGGCTATAGCAAGTAAAGCCTCTCTAATCTAACCATTAGTTATTTTCGGGTGAACCACCGGAACCTCATTAGCTTGACCTACAATAGGGGCTTGATCACCTTGAGAACCTTGAGCAACTTTCTCAACTTTTTCAACTTGCTAAACTTGAGGAGGAACTTCCTCTTCTACCCGTCATTATTCCACCTTTTAGCGGTTATCATTCTAGATTTTATCTTTTATAAACACAAGATAAGAGATTAGTAATAGACTCTTATAACCTCAACTCTATAGGCAAGTCACAATATTGATGAAGAAAATAAAACTCTATCATCTTATAGCCTCTCGCCCATAGATGTGTCGCGACTCACACCGATAGTAAAGACGCCACTAGATGTGACTTGATGAGACTTTTTGATTCCTAAGACTACTTTCACAACGTTTGCTCTGATATCAAGTTTGTCACATCCCGAAACCACACCCTAGAAGATATGGCATTATCGAAATTAAACCAACGTACTGGACCTTTTAGAGTTCTTCTACAAGACCTTCTGTATCGTTCATCGCATATAAAAATATGAAAAGCAGTGTGAAATTAAATTTTTTTAAAAATATTCTATAATTCTTTAAGATATATTTCATATAAAACTCATAAGAAATACTAAGTCTCATTTCATCAAATCTTAGACACAATAATACTTTGTGACAAAGCCCATATACAATCGAAATTTATACTACTATGTCTTTTACAATACTTTGATAAGAGAAATAAAAGACATCTATACCCTCGAGTCAAATGAGGACATACTTCAACTTGCTTGAACGATCTTCTAATCAAAGATTTAGCTCTCCAACAGCACCTTCACATGTGATTCACTTTAGAGATAAATAAGATTATGAAATTAGTAGAAATACATGTACTAAGTATGACATAATGCATAAAATAAAGAATATGCACTTTGAAATATGCATCTCTTTGACTTAAATATCACATCATAACATAACCTTACCACTAGGTTTAATATTGTACGTACATGACCTTCTTAACATCTTTTAAGGTCTGACATATAATTCATTCATACATAAAAAGGGTGCACTAAAATTACCTAAGCAAGACATCTCATATTCACATATAACTCATACATGTATCAAGTAAGGGACAAAAACCTATTAAAACAAGACACAACATACTTTACTTCATTACATGTATCATATCGTTCTTGAAGCACTTAGGCATGAACCTTATAATTTATAGGTCATCTTATAGATTATTATAACATCATCAATGTAACCTTCATATACTCATATAGTCAATTAGGAATAATCATGCATCAACTCTAAGAGTACACGCAAAAGACATAGTCATAGTCAAACATGATCACCTAAAAACAATAGAACAAATCATACTTATACTCAATCACATGTAGATAGATCTGCTCATAATACACATAAATCAACTACACAAATCATCATAATATTACAAGTAGTGCCGACAATGCCATGATCATCATAATACATAAAGTAACGCCGACGAGGCCACATTAATTGCAAGTAAAGCACATAGCACGTCCACCAGTAGTGGACAATACCAATCATAACATAATTCAAGTCTAATTAAAATAAAATAAATAGAATTATGTAAGCATACAACCAATACATTCTCTCCACTTCAATCTACGTCTAAATCCTCCATTTAATAACATAACGCCCTTACCCATGGCCTTAACAAACAATTCAATATAATAATATCAATACTCAATGAATATAAGTCAAATATGTATATATATATATACATATATATATATATATATCAATCTAAGACAACCTAGATATCAATTCAATACACTAATTTCATCATTCAATAGCCCATAGGAAACTACACTACAATTCATAAGCATTAAGACAATATCACTAAACCCATAAAGTAGTAAAAAAACTAAGGTTTATAGGTTAATTGAGTTAAAATAATCGAATTAACCACAATCAATCAATATTCAATTCATTAAAACCTTTAATGAAAGAAACCATGAATAGATTTCAATTTAGAAAAATCAGCTTTTAATGAACCTTTGAAAATCACTTTGAAGATTGACTCCTTGATGAATAGAGTTTCAAGGATCTAAACCCATACCTTAGTGATGCTAATCCATAAAATTTGAGAGAAATTTTTGGATAAATTAACCTTCAAGCTTCAATCTCCCTTCAAGCTTCAATGGAGTTTTAGAGAACTCTGTAGAGATTTTGGGTTTTGATTTTTTAAGAATGAATTCTTCTAAGTGCCTAAGAGTTATAAAATTGTTTGAGATACCCAAAATACCATTAGTAAACTTCCCAAACTCTTATTTGGACATGGGGTGAATTTACCAATTCACCCCTTGAGCTTACAATAAACTGCACATGAACAACCTCACAAATGACTGGCCAGTCGATGGACCGTTTGTCAATCAACAAACCATCCTGGAATCTCGTCGTTTGGTTAAGAGACTTGACTTTGGGAGATTGTGCTCCCTGGGATAATTCTTGACCCATGACACCCATCGACTGGGCGTCGATTGACCCACAAGCCATCGTTTGCCTCAATCATTTGGGGCCGGGTTTAAATAGCCTTTTGTCAAAGAAAGGGTCCTTCCTCAAGGCCCTTGGTTAGTACTTGGGGACATTCACCTGGACGTTTCCAATCTGAATATTTCCGCATACAAGCTTAGGACCTCCCACACGAATTTCATCCTAAAATAACACATAAAACAGGATGAAACATTCTAAGACACACAAGGTCGTTTCAAGTAAAACCTTTGAAACGTCATGGACATTTGACCTATAAACTTCATGAAACTAGATACACATCCTATAAACACTATATTAACTAATATAATGACATTAGTAACTCATTAAAAACACATATAAGCACATAACCACACATGAGGCACATAGGTGACTTAGTCGTCCCTTGACATTTCACTTCCACATCACCTAAAAATCTAACCACTACCTCAATACCACATTATAGACAAAGTTAGAACCTTATACCTTTATGAAAACCATGTTAGTCTCTAGCTTCACTTAATTTATTTTCTACGTATTACATAAACCTTTAGTGATGTTTGGTTCATTGTATATATAATGTCCCATTACACTATCCACACTCAAGCATCACCTTACGATCACAAGGTAATAATACATCCAAACCGTTATATATCACCAATCACATAAGCATAACATAGAGGCATAGCATATCACGATTGCACAAACTTTGTGTATACTTCACATAATGGTTAGCCCTTATCAAAGGCTTAACCCAAGACATCATGTTAGTCAACACTATAATTACCATATTTCTAACAATAGTTAATAACACATACTTGGACTTCACTTCATAAAGCATCATAGAAATCTATTCATAATCCCATTATAGACCTACTTGTGCAATGTACATGTGAAGTCCTATAACCCCACAAATACAAATAAACCTACAAGGAGACTATAATCATACCATTCACTCATACATCAACAATAAAGTAAGTACAACTTCATTAATGAAAATAAATACCTTCGCCATATAGTCATTAAAGCCAACATTATGCATATATTATAAGACCACATCATATAGACCCATTAGGACTCATACCATGCATTTCATAAAAAAATGTAGACAACACTACAATACATGTAATAAACATAAACATATGCATATACATTAGAGTACCTTCCTAGAACTACCTTTAAGAGCCAGTTGTGCAATGCACAGGTAAAGTCCCACACCCTCACCTACACTAAGCAACATCTCTGAGGTTATCTTAGTTAGGGTCCATTTCTTTACTTCCATTGTCCACTTTAATTTAGGGAAACTATAGCCTTAACCGACAATAAGACCATGTGAGTTAAACATGGAATACGGTGTTGTAGAGCCATACACCAAGTGAAAGTGCCCTACCTTGTAAAAGTATAACATTAACATCATTCTAGCATTTTAGGTGATATCACTTTCTATGTCCTATGAAGCATTTTAGGTGATATCACTTTCTATGTCCTATGAAGCAAGCATAGTTTGTGGAACTAACAAATATGTATTTGGACCATCTCCATTCCCATGATAATAGGAGTCCTCATCTCATGAGAAACCATGAGTGAATCTTTCTCAAAGGTAAGGTAAAACCTCATCCGAAACCATAGGTGAATTTTTCTCCAAGGGAAGTCAACACCTTCTGAGAACCCAATGGTAAATCTTCCTCCAAGGGAAGCCAACACCTCTCCCTTTCAAGTTCACTCGATTCTAATCCATGTTCAATTTATTTAAAATATATTATCATCATAACTTTATAAAAGTAGGATTTAGGAGATTAACCCTTATATACTTAGCTCATAGGTTATAGATAAGAGTTGTACTTTCAGCAACCTAAATGAATATGAGAAGACCTTTCACGTGGATATAGCATATTCAAGCAATGTCTAGTCTAGAGTTCAATTGAAGATACCTTCTAAGAGAGCCTATTTTTCTAGATTATCATACATGCTCCACTATATGCATTATTTCTTGTATATGTTCATGTATGAGGAAACCCTTCACATACCACATTTGGACACTACACAGATTGATATCTCATGATATAATTGACTTTTATATTCATAGTTTAATCATGCAACCATATTAATGTACATATAGTAGTCACCCTAGGATTTGTTCTATGAAGGTAGACACATGCATTGATAGGCAACATACAATTTAATTGCCTGCACTAGTACACCTATCAAGTCATCCTAGTTAAGGTACATTTCATTCTTCATGAACATATACTTTACATGCATAGTAGTAAACATTAGTTCATATAAGAATACCCTTTCATTAGACATCATGAACCTATACTACTTGTAAGCACGCATAATGTTTATGTTTGTGTACATTGGTCAACATTATCACATGATTGATATCAATAAAACATTGATTTATCCTTCCTCTCAGGACAATAGTATAAATCTAAGCATGGACCACACAAAAAATAATACCATAGGAGACAAGATACTACAGCACTTGCATTCAAGACTCCTAACCATAGCTAATCACACATTCATATACGGGTAATTAGGTAAGGGGTCATTAACTACTATGAATCATTAATGGAAGAACCTAAACCAACTCAACATAGTCATTCACATGCTTATAACACTAGTAATACTATCTAGACTATAACTAGAATAAAACACTAGTCTTGCTTTACGTAGTGTGATTATCATAGCCGCACACTCATATAACACCAATTTTCCTTCGAGGCAATGCTCAAATAGATATAGATTAACAATAAGTAAACACTGCAACCATAAGTGGAACATACCACACAATGTCATACAAGGCCAATTCTACAAGAAAAGTAGGGGAATATTGCAGTCTTACCACATCTTCCTTGCTTTTATCACCAATGATTAATAATAATAATTCATCAATAATAAAATTTTAAGGAAATATGTAAATACAAAATAACATAAAAAAATCATGCTTCAATTTCCGTTGAATAGAGATTATATCATGTGCTCTACATTAACAATCAACAAAAGATAGAAGAACATAGGTCAACCCTTACAAAATATTATAACCTTAATCCACATGGACAAATTTTACATAATTCACCATAAATATACATAATTGGCAGTATATACAAGAAATATAACATGCTATGATCATAATTTAATCAACATAAAGTCAAGATAACAATGCCCATATTTTCAAAGCAAACACTATGGTTGCTAATTCAAGAGCATGAGTTAGGTATTTGTTATACTGTACCTTGAGTTTTCTAGAGGTATAAGATATAACATTACAATGTTGAATGAGGAAACAACCAAAACATACTCTAGACACGTCGGGTACCCTCCAATAAGGTCAACAACAGAGCGGAAGGAAGCTTATCTTTTAACCTTTAGAATCCCCTTTCACAAGCTTCGGACAACTTAAACATGACATTCTATTGGGTTAAGGGAGTCCAAGGAGAAGCAATGGATGAAAACCCATCAGCGAATCTCCATTGATACCTGGATAAACCAAAGAAACTTCTAATATCGGCTAGAGTAAAAAATATAGGTCAAATGTTAACCTCTTCCATTTTTTTGGATCGACATTAATACTTTCACTTGAGATGATTGTCAAGAGCCTCAAAATGAAATAAGGTTTTAAGAGTCTCACATGTGCCTAAAATGGTTATTAACATGCTAATTAACCATTTTAGAGATTGTATGATTAATATGAAAGTGATTAGGAAGTCAAATGTCCAAGAAAGACCAAGACTTTTGAATTTTGGAAACTATTGTGTTCTAGTGTGACTTTGTATGTTTGAGGTGTAGTTTGGGTCTAAATTGGTAGGGGAGAATCCTACTGTAACAACTCGAAAATGACTACGCTATGTAATGCCTAAACGTACCTAGAATGCCTAGATTAGACCGGGTCCACACGACTTGATGCGCGTTGAACCATACCTCAGATCCTATGAACTAGCAAAGCCAACTAACTTGGTGATTTAGTTGATCTAGGAAAGATTTGGTCCATCCATGTAGGGCACCCGAATATTAAGATTCACCCGGATAAGACTTGACCGGACTTGAAAGGGGTATTTAAGTTTGGCGGGTCTAGGGGTAAAATGGTCTTTTCCAAGATAGGGGTAGTATTGTAATTAACCTAAGTATTTAATTAATTAATTAATATAAAAAGGTATACAATTTGGGGAATGTTAACCAAATTTGACCCTTTTCGCAAGTTAAGCTTCACCAGGGTTTGATCTTTGGTTGAAGCAATGTTAAATCTAATTAATTTATATTAATTTTATTATTTAAGTAAGGGCATGATTATTAATTTCACCTAATCCTTTAAAAATATCAGACTATTTATACTAAATGGCAAGGAGTCCTTGCTTGACTAAGTCTTCAACTAAAACTTCTACTCCTACACTTACTCCCATCTCTCTCCACTCTCTTTCTCATGCTTATTTACTCTTATTCTCACGTTTATTATCAGTAAAAATAACAAAATAAGAATTTAATCACTCATGAAGAACTTGAAATCTAACACTCCAAAGAAAAAACTAAACTAAAAAACAAATGCAAAAAAAAATTGTTCTTGATAGGTTGTGCATGAAGTTTGGTGGTGAGGATTTGATGTCATCGAGTGGTATTCTATTGGAGAAGATTTGGATGGCGTTGATCGGCAAAAGGTATGAGTTTTTCTTCCTCTTGGTCCCTTTCCCAAGAAACCAGTAGGCTTCAGTCGAATTGTAATCCGAAAACTAGGAATGTTCCCCGTCGCATGTCCCTGTCACTAGGTCCCATTGAAGTTTGGGTTGGGTATGTTTTGCTGGTAGAATTTAGGGATGTGATGTATTTTCGTGATGATTATGTACATTTTTGTATATTCGGATTTATCTCAGTAATAGGCATGCTTTCCGAAACTATGTGTTAAACGAGTGTGTGCATTGTGTATGCCGTGACATTGGTCTCTGGTTGAAATTTGTATTATGCATGTTAAAATCTTGTGATTTGTATGCAATTACTTGAAGTAAATCGTGATGTTCATAAGTGGTGTAACGTTGCTGTATTGAGTGAAAACCCTTGATAAAACGTAACAACAAAAATGCAAAAAATAAACGTACAAAATGTCCAATGAATTGTCAAAAAATCTAACGTATAAAATGTTGAAGTACAGCACTAGAAAGGGTGATTAAATTTCCAGATTTGCTGGAAATTTGGTTTCGACTAAGTAACATGAAGAATTGGATATTTAATTTTTTTTAAAAAAATAACTGAGGTCATCAAGGACTGAACCCGAGACCTCACTATATGAAGGATGCTGAAAATTTAAATATTTAATGTAACGTGAGGGGGATTCCAAATGGGGTAAGTTTGGTGAAGCAACAAGAGAAAAAGGAAAGATAAATAAAATGATGTGTGTGGGGATCGAACCCACAACCTCTCGGATAGATAAGGAAGTTAGGAAAAAATTAATAAAAGAGGGGGATCAATCGCACATCCTCTCGGTCTAAACGGAAGAATTAAGGAAAGAAAGAAAATAAGAGGGATATGGGCATGGGGATTCAATCATGGGTATCCAAGCCGAGATGTTTAAGACAAAGGGAAGAAAAGAAACAAAGGAAGTTCCAAAATTCGATCTCAGCCCCCCAAGCTGAGAATTCTAAATCATGTTCCCTTGCCAAAATTCCGTACTGACACATAAGTTTTACGTGATTAAATATTCAATGAATGCTTCCTATAGGAATCAAAATTGAGACCTTGGCAGACTTACAAGATGCGTAAGTCTTGTACCATATAATCTTGGGTAAGTATATGTCACTTAAACGAATTATGAATGAAGCCTCATGGCTTGTACGGATGGGTTCATAAGTCAACCGTACGTTAAAAGTAATTGAATCTAAGATGTATGTAATGAATTGATGTGACCCAGGAGGGTTAAGTAAGGGTGTGAAACACACTAAAAAGTCCAAGTGCATTGGCATATAATGAAATGAACATTCACGTAAATGGGGTAAGTAATTAAGTTGAGCTAATATGATATAGTTAATGAATATGGTGACATCATGATAAGAGGCTAAGGTGAAAGATGAGATCAATCACAGATGAACCTAAGTAAGTTTTTCCAATGACATACTCACCTATGAGAGGGTAAATAAATGAGGAGACCAGTCTCTAATAAACACTCTAATGAAAGTATTGAGATTAATACACACTTAATACTAATGATGAGATGATAAATCATCTAATGAGCAATGATGACCTCATGCTAGAAGATAACTTCTATGATGTGTAAGATCAATGTAAAAGAAAGTTTTTCGGAGCACAGATAGGCTAGCTATGAGTCACGATTCCTTCTTTCGAGAAGGCACAGGTTTGTGTAAATGTCATTAGATGAGACTGTCCATTTAGGCGGGTATGGGTCTCTTTATATCTCATAGTCTTTGAACCTATGTAACCAACATAGGGATCCAACAGGGTTTAATTCCCTATACACGCTTGTATATTTTGGTTTCACCTTAACTGGTGATTCCACCTCTTTTCGGTGTGGGGTAGACACTGGATTTCATGGAGCTGACATGATATATGTCGGTTAAAGTTAATGTTTCCAAAGAAAAAATGAGGCCAACCTCAGTAATGCACAAAATCAAATGAATGATACCAAAGAGGTTTGGTTAGGATAATCAAGAGGTGAACTAGACTCAAGTAATGACACTAGGTCGTTCTTAATCATTGCATAGTGAACCGATAAGAGTCTTAAACTACATCCTAGGTATAGCTGGTGCTTGAACAAGCCTATGAATGTATGAAACGAATGAAAAAGAAGAATTCATGAATGAATAAAGTAGACTCTTTGTTTGCTGAGAAGGATCCCTTGTTGAGGTCCCATATGTTGTGCCCTCATTTTGGGAAGTCCTAATATTAAGTCCATGATTCCAAGGTCTCATGGCATATGAACGAATGATATGTTATATATGTATGTGCTATATGAAATATGTTATGTGTTGTGTGGAATATGAAAAGAATGATGATGCATTTTACTCTCATAGCATGACTTTAATAAACCGATTTGGCAAGCCCAACTGACTGGGTTTTCTATAACTAATATTGTTAGGAGAGAGATTTCCTCAATCATGCATGTCCTTGGTGTGTACTTGAATACACCCATACTTATTACAAGTGTGTACTAATCCCATAGGCTAGAGATTACGAGACTACGTTGAAGCTATACGTACGTGGAGCATTCATCAAGACTTGGTAGGCCTTCATGTTTTCAAGGATGCTTATCTTTTCTATTCACCTTAGACATAGGCATGAGCTATTGGAGAGTGTTCCACTAGCGTTTCTTTCTTACATATTTTAGACATTGTATTGGTGCCATTTGGGCAACTTTGTATTTATGTAGTGATGAACTATTTCTTTCATTTGAATATCTCATTATTAGATGGTTGTTGTGAACTGATTTGATATATTGTAATTCTTACTATGAAGTCTATGTATACATCAAATCAAACAAATGTTTTAAATTTTCCACTAAAATTTATCTATACGATGTAATGATGATGTATGTAGGCTTGTCTACGACCTCTGAGAGGTCAATGATGCTTGTTTTGACTAGGGTCTAGACCTTGATCGGGACAAACATGGTATCTGAGAATTAGTGGTATCAGAGCATTAGGTTTATTTCAAAGGATAATAAGTTCACATCAACCACGTCGAGTTGTTCTTAACTTATGTTAATGAAGTGAACTACTATAATGGATTAGAGACTACATGATGTGTAGGAAAATTTCCCTTCTTCTGATATTATCGTTCTTTCCTTAATGTCTAATTTCTTTGTGTTATGAGTGTATCTAACATCAATTCTTATGTTTTAAGAAAATGAAGGCAAGTGGAAACGCTGGCCAGGGAAGAGTAGGAGCAGCTGCTTGGGACAACCAAGTTCCACCCTAGGCTCCAACTGCAAGAGCGGCCATGCTAGTTAAGGTAGATTGGGGTCATGAGTAAGGTCTTATAATGTTCTATGTAAAATAAAGTTAGTATATGATCATAATGACTGGGCTTACTATAATAGTGTTGGGCGTCTTGACTCAAATATGTCTTATAGTGTGTTATACCTCTATAATGGGATGTGTTGGATTCTATAGGTTGTAAGTATAATTTCCTTGTGGACTTAAGGTAATGCATTGCAAAAAGTATTACTAGAGGGTTACTTTGGATATTTAGGAAATGAAGTTGAATCAATTCACTATAAAGTAAATGTGCTTAGTGTTAATGTGTCAAACTGTGACTTAAATGCTAAGTGTGATTTTATGAGATATTATGACTATGCTATATGCGTAAATGAAGTATGTAAGTTGTATAATGCTTAATGTATCAAGTTTTATGAAGTTTTCACAAAAAGACATGATGCATGATTTCAAAGGAAAATATCCGTTTTAAATGCATTTTTCGCATTGTTTCCACACATAGTGCATTCTTGTAATAACTTCTATCTTCTCTAATTTTTACACAATGTGTTGGTTATGGATGATTAAATGGATATCTCTATGGTGTAGAGCTCGATATGTTCCCCAAGCTCAAGAAAAGGAATTCTCAAGATTCAAGGAAGTCCTATGTATGGTTATGTTTAAAGTAATGTAATAGTTACTTATGATTTATGTTATAATGTCCGTGTCCCTATTATACTCTAATGAAGTTTAGTCTAGGATGGTAAAATGAGACTAGAATCTTTAACTATGTATTATGATATTTTATATATAATGTAAGTGATGTTCTAGCATATGATGTGCCATGAATGTTTTAAATTTACCTAGAAAAATGTGATGAATGATAAATTTGTGCCTGTAAAAGACCTCCAAAAGGTCAAGTACGCGATGTTACTTCTAGGGGGTGTTCTTTCGTCGTAACACGGTAATGAGTTATTGATATAGGCTTCATATTCCGCAACAAGCCTATAACAAAGTCTTTCTCCCATTCCGGAGAAATTCTGGGAAAGTCATTGGGAAAGGCTTCCGGAAAGTCCTTCAGAACGGTTACCAAATATAAGGGAGGAATTTAGGAATCAAGATCCTTGACACTGACAACATGGTAAATACACCCCATACAGATAATCTTAAAAGAAGTTAGACACGAAATGATTCTAACTCTAGGGATTGAGTTGTCCCTTCCACTTTAAGAAAGGTTCATTAGGAAATTGGAACTTAACGACCATTGTTCTGAAATAAATAGAAACAAAACAATCATACAACCAATCCGTCAATAATATCACATCGAAGTACAATATATCAAGTTCTACCAAATCAACCAAGGTAACTTTATTGGACAATGATATAGGAAAATTCCTAAAGACTATTCTAGCCACAAAGGAGTCACCCACCGGGGTAGTAACCACAAAACTCTCAACTAAAAAATCAGGGTAGAACATAAACTTTGGTCTTCGATGGTAGTCTTTGGAATAGAGAGACATAGTGTAGACAGAAGTTGGAGAGAATTTAGTTTGGGGAATTATGAAGTTATGAGTTAGTTTAATGAGGGTTAACTCTTTTATAGTCCCCAATTTAATTAATTAACCATATCTTAACCTCTATTTATTTGATTAACCAATTAACTAATTTTACTAAACTTGATTGAAACTTGGCAGTGAACCAATCCTTCAGTCAACGACTCCCCATCGACGGGGTGCTGATCAAACCACCGACGGTCCTAGTCATCCGTGGTTTGGATCAGAGACTTGGTTTTGAGCCCCTTTTAGGATATGGCTTAGTGTTAATCAATGACATCATTGGCAGAGCGTGGATCAAACGATGACTCTTTGTTTGGTCTCGTGGTTGCGCACTATCCAAAATATAGTTTTGAGGTCCAAATGCAGGGTCCTCTTCAAGGAACCTTATGGTGGTCCTTAGCACAAGTAGACCTAGTCATATAAGAATAACTTCCATTACCTTCTTGAGGTTTAGGGTTAGACACCCTATGCTTGTTGACCCTTGGAGGAGAACAAAAGGAACCTTCATTGGAAAATCTTTGTCAAATAATACTTGGACGAAATTTTCTATCGTACCTAGCATGGGGAATTTCCCAACACCGATGCTAGTTGTTTTCACCTCCATATTTTTTCCTTGTGTTTCTGCTCCTCAATTTTTTGGTCCTACACCAAAAGACGTGAAATTTCAATCTCATAATGGAGAATTTTCGTACGAGATTCTTTTTATACAAAATTGGACATGTATGTCAAAAACCAACTCATCATGTCTCTCGAATCCTGCACCATAATTAGATCATACTTTGATAATTGTCTAAATTTTAGCGTATACTCTTTCACGGTCATACTTCCTCGATGAAGGTTGAGTTTGTAATTGATTTTTAGAATGATGAGTTGGATTAATTTGCTGAAGGCTCTAAAATTCTTTTAGATGTGGACTAATTTAAGGCAAAATGACGTCGCTTAATATTACGTAAATACAAGAAAACCCCAAAGTGACCTTAAACTTAAACCCTAAAATCGTCCCCGGGTCACCAAACACCCACAAGGTGTTGTTGGACCCTTGACCCGTATTGTTGGAGAGTGGGTTGTGACTTGTATATTTAACATGTGGAGTGGACCCACCCTTTGTCCTTGAGGGACGATACCTTAATTTTTTAACACAAAAACCTTAATTTTGAGTACATAGATTTATATCTAAGACTCTAACCCTCACGTCAAGAGCTAGTTTTAGCCTATTGTTTACTAGCTTGTTACAATTGTTGCCCTTCCCCTGCGTTAAACAAATATTGGCCACATCCTTACATTCATGGTAAACTAGTGCAACACTACCTGTATCGATTACTTGAATTAACTCAGTATTACGACCCCAAGGTATACCCTAGATGTTATGGTGTCCTAGAATCTTAACACGACATCGTGAACCTCTCAGAAGTCTAAGTCAAGCCCTCAGACATATTTCATTGCATATTCATAAATATAGCGGAAAATTTAAAACTTTTCATAGCACATCATATGCTAGAATATCACTTCATTTTTTATATATATTAAAATATCATAATAGATAATTCAACTCTAAGTCTTTTATCCATAATAAGACACAACTCAATACAATAGAATAGGGGAAAAAAACGTTAAGAACATAAAATATAAGTCTAATCTAGTATAGAAACATAAAGAACATCTTGACATAGGCAAACCTTGAATCATAAGGGTCCCTTTAATTGTGAGATATTGATCCAAGATCTTCACTTAGGAGACATCCTCTAGACATAGCCACCTACACTTTGTGTAAAAAGATGAAGAAGAACGGTATTAGTATAATAAGGCACTGAGTATGAAAAACATGCTAAAACATGCATTTTACGAGGACATTTCCTTTGAAATCATGCAACATGCCTTTTTTAGCAAACTTCATGAACGTAGGTACATATAACCTCAATGTAGTTCACATATATCATATAGACATGGATGCTACCCATAATAACACATAAATCTATTTCACATACTTTAAAGCATATTCAATGCATACCTTACATTACGTCTCTTTCTATCTTAATTCTCTCCTTAAGTAACCCTCAAGTGTACTCCGTAAATTGTATCACTTTGAGGCCACCTTACAGGAGTCTTTCATAATATGCTGCATAAACACAACCACATACACTCAAAAGTTATAAGAACATCAAAGACATCAACTTCACATAAGTACCATCACCTAGGACAACTCCTAACTCACACTATTTCAATGTGTAGGCAGCATCCCATAATACTACTTCTACCGAGCGTACCTAAGAAGTCACCCTAGACAAGATATAATATACAAAACAAGTAATAACACATTCATTCATAACTAGTCATAAGACCACATACTTGATAACAATATATAAGGACTCTTTCCTTAAGTACAACCTTAGGCATAAATCATTTAGTTCATATCATACATAAACTACCCTCATAACCCCTTCAGAAGCTTACTTGTGCAATGTACACGTGGAAAACCATATCCCTACATATATTAGGTAAACTCATTTAGAAGCCACAAGTGTAACTCACATGCATATTCATATTTCATATCTTAACATAACAAGGTCACTTAATATGCATTCACACAAGTCATACATAACATCGTCTTTACTTCATAAAGGTCTTCAATCCTATCCTTTATTGAAGTTATCTGGTTCAATGTACATGTAGAGTCCATAGTCCTCCTATACAAAGTAAACTTCTCTAGGAATTTAGATTAGAGTTCATATTCTTATCTAAGTTAATTTATTAATATTTGGGAGGCATTTCCATAACCGACATAGACCATATGAGCTGCATGGAATACGGTGTTCTACTCCCATATTGAAAGAGAGGGTTAACACTTGCAGAAGGTGAAACCATCCGTAAATAGCTATTCTAGGTTGATCCATTATACTCTATACTATGTAGGCACATATTTATAGAACAACGAGATTGCTTCTAGAAACCTTGACTTACTAACTTGGAGGTTTCCATCTCATGAGACAACATCTAGTTTTGGAACCTGGACTTACTAACGTGAAGGTTCTCTTGTGGGAAGCAAGAGTTACTAATGTAAAGCTACCACTCTCATTTATCGTGTTCATTCATTGCTAAGAAATAAATTCCTTTTAAAATATTATTAAGCCTTTTAATAAAATTATTTCATAAAGAATAGGCCTTAGGGACTTAATCCCTCATATATCATATAGCTAAAACGTATCTAGAATGAGAATTCCACATTCCCCATCAAACCTACCATACGTGAGAATTTCCATTCAGATAATCATACAATCACACATCATGTGTGTTTGCATACCATGTGATATCTACCTTCACATAACACCTCTAGTAACACATGTACATAACTTTAGTAATCATATACTTCACATGCATAGAAATAGGTAATGATGCATAGGAGAATTATCCTTTCCTTAATAATCATTAATATACCCTATTAATAGATATGCATGAAGTGAGTGTGTGTACATTGATTAACATGATCACATAATGTCTATCACATAGCATTGAGGAAGCCACACTCTAAAGACGACAATACATGTACAACATTCTTCAAGTCTCAAGTCATACAAACATATAAATTATTGAGGACTATGAACTACACACACTCACATTACATCATAGGAGACAAGTACATAGTAAACAATATAATATAAGACTCCTGGCATACTTTTATCACACATTCATATCGGGTTCATATGGGTAGGGATCACGCTATATGGATATTATTCAAAATTATACATATAGACTACACCTAATCCTAACATGATTATCACACATATCATATAACATAATCCCCACACATAGATAAAACAAGTAGTGTTGAAGACTATACATATAACATCACATGACATCAATTCACTTTGACATGATATTAAATCCAGGTTAAATCCTTCAACTTCCTAATATAGAAATCATCATATCAATTCATATTGCAACTAATTCCTTCGAGGACATCATCATAACACATACACATTTAAAGAATATAAATACCGCCAGCATAAGTGGACTATACCAACCTATAAAATTCAATATACATTCTAATCTAATTAAAGGAAATAGGTCAACTTACGAAATCTCCAAGATAATGATAATCTTGGTTAATTACCAATGATTCATCATCAATTGATATACATAAGACTAGAATTATTCAATATAGTACAATCTAATAATGATTGACTCACAATCTTGTAAAGACAACAAGGCCCATAACGAAACATAATTTGAGAGGATACGTTGATCATGGGTTCTTTATGGACTTGAATTGAAAATAATGTTAAAGAACCATATATTAATTAAAAGATTACAATTAAAATGCTTTTGAAATCACTTTAACAATGAACCCATGGCTAGATTGAAACGTAGGAATTTTTACTTAGAATCATGTTTGAAAAAAAAAACTAGGAAAGCACTCCATAGATGAATGTGTACGTAGGGATTAAGGATTACAATACCTTATACATTAAGAATCCCATGAAAATTTAAGAAGAAATCTCTAAGAATCAAAATCCATAGCATGTTCTTGACCTTGGTAATCAATGGAGGTTTTGGGGTTTTTGGAAGAGAAGAGAACTTTGGGAAATTTATTTGTTAATCGGTGTTGGGGTTTCGTCTTGGAAAAGGGTTTTAAATGGTCCTAAAATCAGTTTATAAAATGTCCCCTAAGTTACCGAAACAGCCCCACACGTATTGGGCCTTTCAGAAATGTTAAAATTGATTTTAAAATGACGCAATCGGATCAGGGACTGCGCTGCGCGTCGCGGGGCAGCCTCCCAAATCTTCCCAAAATAATTTTTGATGTGATGAGTTGATATCTAGGCGTGCGTCTGTATCATTTTAAAAAAATCTACTCGTCCAGTGAAGCGCCTATTATGTGTTAAGAATATGTAGTGGGTAGGCATCCCAATGCACAATATTGAGTAATAATTGGCATATTTGACGATATTTGCTTAAAAATGTTTCAACATATTTTCTAAGTATTGACAATCTTGTTCAAGAAATGTACCTGCAATAAAGATCATAGTATAAAATGATTTTTCCTTAATCTCAAAAATTAGGTACGAAGAATCCATGCGTCAAGCCTAGGCACTATAGCACATGACCAATTAAAATGATCATGTAGATTAAGTAGTGTCTAAGGACATAGTGAGGATCCTTGGTAAAGTAGTGAACTTTCCAAATGGAACAATAGAAGTGTATGGTAGGGAAAGTGGGCAGCAACATATTTACAAGCACATGTGTAACCGAGCAAGGGAGACCACCCGACCAACCTAATAAATTCGGTTAGGGTTGTTAGAGGCAGGCGTGCGAACAGGTCCCTCCATGTGGGGACTAAATCCCTAACCAACTCTAAACTTTAAATAACCGACCAAGGGCGACAACGCGGCCAACCTAATTATTTTTCCTTAATCTCAAAAATAAGATACGAGGCATCCATGCGTCAAGTCTAGGCACCATAGCACATCACCAATTAAAATGATTATGTAGATTAAGCAGTGTCCGAAGACATAGTGAGGATCCTTGAAAAAGTAGTGAAATTTTCAAATTCAACAATAGAAGTACATGGTTGGGAATGTGGGCAGCAATTCAAGAACTTATGTAACCGACCAAGGGGGACCATGCGACCAACCTAACGAATTTGGTTAGGGTAGTAAGGGGCAGGCGCGTGAAAAGGTCCCTCTATGTGGGGACTAACTCCCTAACAAACTGTAGACTCTAACTAACTGACCTAACTAGCTAACTTACTTATTACAATAAAAAATAAACTAGCTAGTGTGCCGGTAATCCTAAGATCTAACCAAGTGACACTAACCCATTAAGTAATTAAATAAACATCCTAGTACCAAACCTATGATTGTCCAAAAGGGTTAGTTATGTTCCTAATGACTTAGTGGTACTTATTTAATTACCCTAGGTCACTTAATTAATTATATTAAAAGCATAATTAATTAATGAAAATTCACAATCTACGCCGATACCCTTAGCCAATTTTTAGATTTGACTAAGCCAAATGTTATCCTATGTCTATTCAATTTATGAGGGGATTTTAAGTTCTTAGATAGTTAATTTATTAATTAACTTAATTAGTATAAAGTTGAATTATTCCATATCAGTTCCCAAGACCTAGAACTTACTATTATTCACTTTGAAACGCGACTCAAAGTAATTAAGCAAAACGTACAAAGACAAAAGTTCTCTTAGGCGATTTCAAGGTATTATTCAAGGTTTTCATGCATGGTGATCTTCGTAGATCTAATTCTTCATAAGGTATGGGTTTTTTCTCTTGGATTCCTTTCCCCAAGAGGTTTTTCAGACCTCTTATGAATTCAAGAATATTGAAATTGGGGTTGTTCCCAATGACATTGTTTAACGTCTATCTCCTTAGTTATCCTTTTTTTAGATCCTATTAGTATGTAGATGTAATCTCGAACATGTTGTTGGTATGTGCTGCTAACTGATCACTATGTGTTGGTTTCTTCATTTGTTTATGTCTAATTAGGCCTATAGATTTGATTCATATGATTAGGGTATTAGTTACATGAGATAAAGAATGTTGTGATGTCTAATTGTGTTCGAGAATATGAAGTTTGCTATAAGTCGGTTATGAAGCTTAGTTTACTATAAATGTCGACTTGCATAAGATAGTACTTATCAGTATAGCATATTCATGATGTTGATTAACTTGGCTAATGTGGATGGTATTACCATTGCTTAGTGAAAGTTTAGCTAATGCCTATAAATCAACTTCCAATGTTATGTCCAAAAAATTCAATACAATTGGCTTACTATTTCATTTCCAAAATATGATAGAGAATTGGATAATGAATTAGATAAACCAAATTAAGCATGACAAATGTAAATCGTTGAAATCATAACCATGGGTATTCCAATTATTGTGAAGAGTCCTAACATATCGTATCAAAATGATCTATTTATATAGTAAGTACATTGAGCAGAATTTAATACGTTCATAAAGAATGATATAAGGCTACAAAAGGACATTGAACAAGATAAGTTGAGTAATAACATAATAAAAAACTTAAGATTTATGAAAGTTACCACATAAGAGGGTGTTAGTAATCGTTAGACAAGTCTCGTTAACACCAAGGTAATAATGTAAGGTTAAATTCACATTTCATCAAGTAATGAAAGGGGTTATAAGTCATCCATAGAGTTAAGTAAACCTCATAAATATAAACAATCTTCCATAATGTTCGAGTCAACTCTAAAAGTTATAAAGAAAAAGAAATTGATTAAAGCACAGATAAATAACCATGAGCTTGTGCAAACACTTGTAAGCCTCATGAGATGAGGCTTCACCATGGTGGATAAGAGTCTCTAAAAATATCCTAGTCTTTGAACTTTGTTACCAACATAGGAACTAGCCGTTTTATTCCATCTAAGAGACCTAGGAAGTATGCGGTTGAACTTTGGTTGGTGAAATCCCCCTTTGCAGTGTGGGGCAGACACTGGATTTCACATTTAGCTGACATGATGTATGTAGGTTAAATGTTAAAGAATGTATTTGGTTCACTTTAGTTGTGAACCACTTCTTTTCAGTGTGGGGAAGAAACTGGTATTTGTTTCACTTTAGCCGGTCAACGACCCCTTTTCGTTGTGCGGAAGGCACCGTATTTAATGTTAATACACATGATCTAGGTTCACTTTGACCGGTGAACCACCCATTTTTGGTGTGGGGCAGACAGTGGATTTCATGTTAGCTTACATGATCTTAACGCTAAAGATTTTTTTAAGAAACTAAGAAAGAAAGAAGAAGAAATGTAATTGCAAAAGGAACTAAGAAAGCAAGAGCTCAATTATATCAATAATCAGTTTTGATAAGAATGATGTTTTCAACAATTTATTGGTATAGATAATAAAAATTTAATTATACTTACTTCTTATATTATGCCAATAAAAGGGAGCAAAACCTAATGGTTAATCAATGCCCCATAATCCTTATGTGATGCAAATGATCCAATAATGGGCATAGCCAATAATCTTTTCTTTATAAAATGCATATGATCAAATAATGGGCATAACCAATAATCTTTATATTATGAAAACAACAAATTATGGGGAATTGGTAATAAAGATTGGCTTACAAATACTTATGCCAATTTAACAAGAATGGAAAGAATAAGTTATGAGTACGGTAGTCAAATCATGTCCTTAGTCTCTTGGATTTCTTATTTTATTTATTGTAGGTATGGGACTATAATGAATCATTGCACTTGTAAGTAAATCATAGGAATAAAATAGATCTTTGAACTAGATAACAAAAAGAAGAAAAGACAGAAATATAACTAACTCTACAAGACATAGCTCTCGGCTTAGGGGGAGCAAATTTATTATTTTTCGGTCAAGTTGTTCTAAATTTATGTTCATGATTCTAAGGTCTTATGTTCATATCGTAAATGAGTTTTGTTCTTTGAATTCATTAAAATATGTCATATTCATGCAGAGATTCACACATAACAAATTAAGAAAGGTTAGTGACTTCACTTTCTAGAAATAACATGTTGTTATAGGAAGAGTGTTCCTTGATCCTGCATAGTCCTAACGTCTATACGTGCATACACCCATACTTAGTACAAGTTCTTAATAACCCTATATTATTACTATTTTTATATGAGAGAGGATTGAAGTCTTATTGAAGCGGTATTGATTAGCGAATCTCCAAACTTTTGTAGGTACTCTTGATTTTAAGGATGCTACATTTATTATTATATATTAGTACATTGTACATAGCTAGTGGATTTTTTCCCTAGTCTTTTATTACAGACATTGTATTCAAGCTTTATATTAAGGCCGTTTGGCAAACTATTAGGATAAATTAATTCTTTCATTTGAATTATTTAATCGATTGTAGATGGTTGTTTAGTTTGCACTTATTAGAATATCACTCTATATATTAATTATATGAAGTCTATGTATACTTCATTATATTCAAAAAGTTTTAAGTTTTCTTCAAATTTAACTATATGATTGTGATGAGAGTTAAGAAGAGGCTTGTCTACGACCTCTGATAGCTTAACGACACCGGTTTCAATCAGATTCTAGAATCCGGGAGTGATAAACTTTGTATCAGAGTATGGGGTTAAATTACCTAGGAACTAAAGCTCAAAACAACCAAGTTACGAGTTTTTAACTTATGGTTGTGAAGTGTGCCACAATCATGACTTAGAGACTAAGTGATGATAAGAAACTTCACTTCTTCTACTCTTTATAGTGTTGTGTAGAGTTTTGACATTTTTTTTATTTTTGCATCTAAGTTCTTTCTTGTGTGTGTGTAAGTAATGAACACAAGGAGAAATACAGGTAGGAGAGTTGGAGAAGCAGCTGCTGGGGGAAACCAAGCTCCTCCTCAAGCCCAAGCTTCTAGAGTGCAAGTGCCTTTCAACCCTGCTGCATTGCCAGATGGAGAAGTAATAGAAGGACAAGTTCATATGAACCAAACCATCACTACCCAGGCACACACTATTACAGTCCAGGCCACTAGAGAGAGTTCTCTTAGGGAGAACCCACATGCTAGCACCATGGCTATCAGACTGAGAGACATCACTACAATGAATCCTCAAGTCTATTTTGGGTATAGAACCAATGAGGATCCCCAAGAGTTTATGAATGAAGTTTACAAAATTCTCTGTCCAATGGGGGTGAATGAAAAGGAGAAGGTTGCATATCAAGTCAATGTTGTGGCTCAAGTGTGGTACAAAATGTGGGTAGATGGTCGAGCACCAGGAGAAGTCCACATCACATGCGACATTCTCAAGACTGCATTCTTGGAGAAGTTCTTTCCCATAGAATAGATGGAGGATAAGGTCAAAGAGTTCATCAACCTATGACAAGGAGGTATGTCAGTTAAGGAGTATTCCTTAAAATTTATTAACCTCTCGAAATATGCTTCTTCTCTAGTGTCCAATTGTAGGAATGAGATGAGCAGGTTTTGAGTAGTGTATTAGAGGATCTGGAAAAGGAATGTTGGGTAGCTATGTTTTATGATAACATGGACCTTTGTATGATGATTGTTCATGAAAAATAGGTGGAGGAAAGTCGTCATAGAAGGAGAGGCCGATAATGAAAGAAGCCTAAACCCTCACATCAGGCTAGTTCTAGCTAGGGTAGGAGTTCCTTTGGAGTTCAAAACAGGCCCAAGTTCAAGAAGGGGCACCAACGCTCATGTAATCCTACTCTTTCAAGGAACTCGAATGCCAAAATATACAAATTTGGCCCGAAAAACTGTAATGATAGAAATGGCCAGCGTAATAGCAAGTCGTGTGGCAAATATGGATGTTTGCATGGAGGTGAGTGCCTTGTAGGTACTAATGCCTACTATGGGCGCGTCAAGAGTGGGCATATAGTCAGGGACTTCCCAAAGGTAAGGAACCAAGCCTGGTTTGATGCTCTGCCCCGACCGAATCTTACTGTTGCAGCCTAACCTCCCAAAAGAAACAGATTCTATGCTTTCAAAGGTAGAGAGGAGCATGAGAAGTCAGCTGATGTTGTCATTGGTACGTTGCATGTATAGTCTTTTCTTGTGTATGCATTATTAGATCTAGCATCGACTTTGTCATTTTTTAATCCTTTAGTAGCTAGTAAATTTGACTTACTTCCTGAGATCTTTCATGAGCCTTTTCTAGTTAGTAGTCCCATAGGAGACGACATTAGAGATGAAAGAGTATATAAATATTTCACAATTAATATTCTTGATAGAGTCCCCTATGCTCACCAAATAGAATTAGGCATGCTTGATTTTGATATAATATTTTGTATGGATTTTCTCCATAAGTGTTATGCTACCATAGACTGTCGAAATAGGGTAGTAATGTTTTAGTTTCCTAATGAGTTAGAGCTGAACGGAAATGGTGTGGTTCAAATCCAACAAGCCAAATAGTTTCCAATGTTAAAGCCAACAAGATGTTAACTAAGGAGTATTTATACCACATAGTCAGAATCAATGACTTAGAGCATGAGGTGCCTTCCCTACACTTTGTTTCCATAGTGAATGAGTTTGAAGATGTCTTTCCAGAGGATTTACAAAGAATTCCTCCTGAATGCGAAATTGGTTTTTATGTTGACTTAGACCCCAATACCAAACCAATTTCCATTCCTCCCAATAGAATGGCTCCAGGTTAACTCAAAGAGTTGAAGTTGCTGTTAAAATATCTACTTGATAAAAGCTTCATCCAGCCGAGCATATCCCCTTGGGGTGCTCTAGTGTTTTTCGTTAAGAAAAAGGATGGAACCCTTAGAATGTATATCGATTATCGAGAACTCAAAAAAGTCACAATAACAAACAAATACCCTCTCATAGAATTGATGATCTATTTTATCATCTCCAAGGTTCATGTTTCTTTTCTAAAATATATCTCCGGTCAGGGTATCACCAGCTTAGTGTAAGACAAAAAGACATTCCTGAGACTGCCTTCCGTACTAGGTATGGTCATTACGATTATCTTGTCATGTCATTTGGTCACACTAACGCCACTAGATGCATTTATGGACCTTATGATTAGGTTCTTCCGTGAATACCTTGATTTTTTTATCATAGTATTCATAGATTACATCTTCATATACTCTAAGTCTAGAGAAGAGCATGAACAGTTTTTGATAATGACATTGCAAGTACTTAGGGAACATCAACTGTATATAAAATTCAGCAAATGTGAGTTTTGGCTGAGATCAATGACCTTCCTTGGTCATGTTGTGGCCGACAAGGGTGTAGAGGTTGATCCAAAAAAGATTGAGAAAGTAAGGAATTGGCCGAGACCCCTCACTCCTACAGACATCCATAGTTTCTTGGGTATGTATAATTACTATCACATGTTTGTTGAGGGTTTTCCTCTATTTTGGCCCATTCACATCTTTAACAAATAAGAAGTCAAAGTTTGAGTGGTCTGAAACTTGTGAAAAGAGCTTCCAAGAGCTCAAAAACCGACTCACTTCATCCAGTGCTCAAATTTCTAAGGAGTGGTGAAGGTATGTGGTATATTGTGATGATTCCATAGTAGGTTTTGCATGTGTACTTATGCAATGTGGCAAGGTGATTGTATATGCATCTAGACAACTGAATGTCCACGAGAAGAATTTCCATGCCATGATATTGTGTTAGCTGTTGTGGTCTTTGCGTTAAAACATTGAACACATTACTTATATGGTGTACATGTGTATGTAGTTACTTAGCATAAAATGATTCAGTATGTTTATACACAGAGAGAATTAAATCATTGTCAAGGAAGATGGCTGGAGCTGCTCAAGGATTAAGACATGAGTGTTAACTATCACAAGGTAAGGCCAATGTAGTGGTTGATCCTTTGATCCGATTGAGCATGGGTAGTGTGTCTCGCATTGATGATAAGAATAATGAGTTGGTTAAAGAGGTTCACCAATTGGACAGGTTAGGTGTACAACTTGTATATACACCAAGTGGGGGTGTTTCAGTTTATTCATTATTTGGAACCTTATTTTTTGTGAATGTCAAATCTAAGCAGCGTCTCGACCTAGTACTTATGGATTTGAAAAACTTAGTGTTGAGTAAGCTGAATGAATCATTCTCCCTAAGGAATGATGGTGTGCTTAGATACTAGAGAAGATTATGTGTGCCTAATATTGATAATTTGAGGCCTAATTTTATTGAAAAGGCTCATGGCTCAAGTTATTCTATTCATCTACGTGCTACAAATATGTATCATGATCTCAAGAAGTTCTATTGGTTGAAAGGTATGAAGGGAGATATCTTTATGTTTGTGGAGGAGAGCCCCAATTCCAAATAGGTTAAGGTCGAACAACTTAAGCCCGGGGGTTTAACCGAATCGATTTAGATCCCAACAAGGAAGATGAAGGCGATTAATATGGATTATGTGGTTGGTCTTCCCATGACCAGGAAACTACATGATTTCATTTTGGTCATTATTGAGAGGATGACTAAGTCTACACAATTTATACCTGTGAAGTCTACTTACTGGGAAGAAGATTATGCCAAGTTGTATATTGATGATATAGTGAGGTTGCATGGGATTCCTTTATATATAATTTTTGATAAGGGATCCAAATTCAGTTCTCACATTTGGAGATCTTTATAATAGAGCTTGGGTACAGAAGTGAATCTAAGTACTACTTTTCATCTTCAGACCGATTGACAGGCAGAGCGTACCATTCAATCCCTTGAAGACATTATGAGATCATGTGTTATTAACTTCAAGAGGAGTTGGGATGATCACTTGCCAATGATTCAGTTCTCTTATAATAATAGCTACCATTCCAGCATTGTGATGGCACCTGTTGAAGAACTATATGGTAGGAGATGTAGGTATCCCGTTGGGGGTTTGAGGTAGAAAAGTCTTCTATCCTCGGCCGTGAGATCACACATGAGGTTATGGAAAAGGTGATAATGATCAGGGATGGATTGGCTACTGCTTATAGTCGTCAAAAATCCCATACTCATAACAGGAAGAGAGCTCTTGAATTTGAGATAGGTGATCAAGTTTACCTGAAGAGTATCACCCAGAAAATGGGATATGAGGTTTGGTAAGAAAGGGAAGTTGAGTCCGATGTATATAGGTTCTTATTAGATCTTACAGCGAAAAGGGAATGTTGGCGATGAACTGAAGTTACCAAATGATTTTGATTTTCTTCATCAACTGTTTCATGTTCGATGCTTAAAAAGTTTCTAGGAAATGTAGCATCCATTTTGCCTGTTGAGGTGTTAGGAGTCGATGAGAACCTTTATTATGAAGAGGTTCTAGTTGAAATTTTAGATTGCCAAGTGAAGCAACTGAGGAGTAAGGAGGTTGGAACCTTAAAGGTGTGATAGAGGAACCACCTTGATGAGGGAGCGACGTGGGAGGCCGAGGCGGACATGAGATCCCGTTACCCTCACTTGTTCATTTCTTGAGGTTAGATATACTTTTCTTAAGTCTGATTTTGTTTATGACATATAAATTCTAGTGCATTAGTCAGTTTTGGTGTTATAAGTCCATATCTGCGTGTTTTATACTTGCACTATATGAGTTAATATGACTTCATGCTTGCATTCATGTTGCGGTTTTTGTATAGTGTAGATGTGATTTTTTTGTTGCATGAGTTGTGATGTTCCTTCAGTTAAAGTAAGATTGAGAAGGGAGTTCCTCAATCTCAGATATGAAGCTCCAAATAAGCTTTGAGTGTTGTGCATCCTCCAGAGTATGTTGTGAATCAGTTATTTACAAAGATAAATTTTTAAGTATGTTGATGTGTGTTCAAAAATAACCTATGTGTTTCAAGATAATGTTTAGTGTCATCCGGGGACGAATGTTCCTAAGGGTGGTGGGATAATGTAACATTCAAGAAATTGTACTTTTCCAGTGAAGATCCTATTAAGTTTTAAGAATAGGTATTGGGGGTACATAGGCATCCCAATACCCAATATTAAGCAATTTAGGCATATTAGAAATATTGTCTTAAAAAGGTGTTAGCCAATTTTCCAAGTATTAACAAGATTGTTAAAGAAATGTACTTGCATTAAATACCCTAGGCTAAAATGCTTTTTCCTTAATCTCACAAACTATGTACGAGACATCCATGTGTCAAGCCTATGCACCATAGCACATAACCAATTAAAATGATCATGTAGATTAAGTAGTGTCCAAGGACATAGTGAGGATCCTTGGACAAGGAGTGAACTTTACAAATGCAACAATATAAGTGCATGTTTTGGGTACTGTGCAACAACACATGTGCAAGCACACGTGTAACCGACCAAGAAGGACCACACGACCAACATAACAAAATTCAGTTAGAGTGGTTAGGGGCAGACGCAGGAACGAGTCCCTGCATGTGGGGTCTAACTCCCTAACCAACTCTAGACTCTAACTAACTGACCTAACTAGATAACTAACCTAGGACAAAAAAATGAACTAGCTAGTCTGCCAGTAATCCTAAGATCTAACTGAGTGACCCTAATTGATTAACTATTTAAAGAAACATCCTAGTACCTAACCTACAATGGTCCAAAAAAGTTAGTTATGGTCCCAATGACTTGGGGGTACTTTAGTAATTACCCTAGGTCCCTAAATTAATTAAATTACCAACATAATTAATTAATGAAAATTCACAAACTAGGCCGATACCCTTTGCCAATTTTCAGATTTGACAAAGCCAAATGTTCTCCTATGTCTAGTCAATTTGTGGGGGGGGGGGGCATTTTAGTAATAAGCTAATTGATTTATTAATAAGTTAATTAGTCTAAAGTTTAATTATTTAATATCAGTTTTCAATACGTAGAACTTACGATAATTCACTTAGAAACATGACTCAAAGGCAGTAAGCAAAACGTAGAAAGACAAAAGTTCTCTTAGCCGATTTCAAGGTATTATTCAAGGTTTTCGTGCAAGTTGATCGTCGTAGATTCAATTCTACATAAGGTATGGGTTTTATATCTTGGATTCATTTCCCCAAGTGACTTTTCAATCGTCATATGAATTAATGAATTTCGAAACAAGGGTTGTTCCCAAATACATTGTTGAACGTCCGTCTCCTTAGTTATCCTTGTTTTTGATCGTAATAGTATGTAGATGTAATCTCGAACATGTTTTTGGTATGTGGTGCTGATATATAATTATGTGTAGATTTCTTGATTTTTTAATGTCTAATGAGACCTATAGATTTGATTCATCCGATTAGGGTATTAGATACATGAGATAAAGAATGTGGTAATGCCTAATTGTGTTCGAGAATATGAAGTTTGCTATAATTCGGTAATGAAGCTTAGTTTACTGTAAATGTTGACTTGCTTAAGATAATAATAATCACTACAGCATATTCATAAAGTTGATTGACCTGGCTAATGTGAATGACATGATAATTGTTTAGTGAAAGTTAAGCTAATGCCAATAAATTGGCTTCCAATGTTATGTCCAAAATGTTCAATAGAATTGGCTTACTATGTTATTTCCATAATATGATATTGAATTGAATAATGACTAATTTAAACCTAATTAAGCATGAACAATGTAAATCTTTGAATTCATAATCAAGGGTATATCAATCATTTGGACGAGTCCCCAAAATAGCCTATCAAAATGATCTATTAATATAGTAAGTACATTGAATAGAGTTTATTACGTTCATAAAGAATGGTATAAATCTACCAAATGACATTGAGCAAGATAAGGTAAGTAATAACATAATTAAATTTTTAAGAGTTATAAAAGTGACCAGAATGGGGGTTTAAAGGAAGTGAGAAAAGTCTCACTTACACATAGACAATTATTTTAAAGATACTCACATAAGATGGTGTTAGTATTCGTTAGCGAAGTCTCGTTAACACCAAGATGATAATTAATGTAAGGTTAAATTCACATTTCATCAAGTTAAGAAAGGGATGACATCTCATCCATAGATTTAAGTAAACTTCATAAATAGAAGCAAACTTCCATAATGTTTGAATCAACTCTAAAAGTTATAAAGAAAAAGAAATTGAGAAAAGCACCGATAGACTAGCAATGAGCTTGTGCAAGCACATGTAAGCCTAATGAGATCAGGCTCCACGAAGTTGGATAAGAGTCTCCGAAAAACTCCTAGTCTTCAAACTATGTTGCCAGCATAGGAACTAGCTAGTGGATTCCACCTAAGAGAACTAGGTAGTATGCGGTTTAACTTTGGTAGGTAAAACATACCTTTTCACTGTGGAGTAGACAGTGGATTTCATGTTTGGCTCACATTACCTATGTCGGTTAAATGCTTAAGAAATTATTTAGTTTACTTTAGTCGTGCACTACCTCTTTTTGGTTTGGGGAAGACATTGGAATTGGTTTCACTTTTGCCGGTGAACCACCCCATCTCGATGTGGGGCAGACACTGAATTTCATGGTAAGTAACATGATCTAGCTTCACTTTGACCGGTGAACAACCAATTTTCGGTGTGGGGAAACTCAGGATTTCATGTTAGCTCACATTATATTAACGCTAAAGATTTCTTTAAGAAAGCAAGAAAGAAATAAGAAGAAATATAAGTTCAATGGGAACTAAGAAAACAAGAGATCAAGAATATCAATTATCAGTTTTGATAAAAATATTTTTTCAGCAAGTTATGGGCATAGACAATAAAAATTGACTTATAAGGACTTCTTATATTATGCCAATAAAGGGGAGCAAAACATAATGGCTAATCAATGCACCATAATCTTTATATCATGTGAATGATCCAATTATGGGCATAACCATTATTCTTTTCTTCATATAATGCAAATGATGAAATAGTAGGCATAGCCAATAATATTTATGTTAAGCAAACAACCAAATAATGGGCATAGATAATAAAGATTGGCTTACAAAGACTTATGCCAATTTAACAAGAATGGAAAGAATAACTTGTGAATAGGGTAGTCAAATAATTTCCTTAGTCTCTTGGATTACATCTTTGATTCATTGTAGGAATGGGACTATAATGAACCATTGCACTTGTAAGTAAAACATAGTATTAAAGGATATCTTTGAACTAGACAAAAAAGAAGAAGAAAAGACTAGAAAAAAAAACTCAGTCTAGAAGACATAGCTCTCGGCTCAGGAGGAGCAAAATTATAATTTTTCGTTCAAGTTGTTCTAAAATTATGTTCATGATTGTTAGTTATTATACTCATATCAAAAATGAGTTGTGTGCTTTGAAGGCATTAAAATATGATTATTCATACCATAATTCACAAATAACGAATTAAGAAAGTCTAGTGACTTCACTTTCCAGAAAAGACATGTTGTTATAGGAAGAGCTTTCCTTGATCATGCATAGTCCTTACGTGTATACGTGCATACACCCATACCTAGTACAAGTGTGTACTAACCCTACACTATTACTATCTTTTATAGGCGCAAGTTAGAGAAAAGATTGAAGACTTATTGAAGCGGTTTGGATTAGCGAATCTCTAGACTTTGTTAGGTCCTCTAGAGTTCGAGGATGATATATTTATTATTTTAGCTTATTACATTAGATATATCTAGTGTATGTTGTCCCTAACATTTCATTTCAGACGTTTTATGAAAAGGTTTGTATTAAGGTCATTTGACAAACTATTATGATATGTTGATTCTTTTATTTGAATTGTTTAATTAATTGTTGATGGTTTTCTAGTTTGAGCTTATTAGAATATAACTTCATATAGTAAATATTTAAAGTCTATGTATACTTCATTATGTTTTAAAAGTTTTAAATATTCTGCAAGTTTAACTATATGATTTGGGTGAAAGCAAAGGAGTCTTGTATGCGTTCTCTGAGAGGTTAACGATGCTTGGTTCATTCGGATTCCAGAATCCGTGTGTGACAGTGTCGCATAGGGAAAGACCAAATCTTGTCTTGCTCACTGCCTTGGGCAAACATTGTTCCAATGTTTGGGTCCTCCTTGGGGGCTCTTCAGATGTCCCACGGGGAGACACACCCGGACGTTTTGACCCTTAACATGTCTTTTAAGTTACTATGGTAAACTAAGTTGCTTCTCAACTCCAAACAACACATAAAAAAAATGGAAAACATACAACGACTTGCCAGAATGTTTAAAGTATAACTTTTGACCGTCTTGGACGTTCTTGTACGTTTGTCCTCCAAATGACTTCATATATATTGTGGAAGCTATAAAACACTTTATTAACATGTTATTAACCTTTTTAGGATCATCTAAGGATCTAGATAACTTATTTCATTTTGAGGGTGTAACACTCAGTAATCTTCTTGGTCTCATCATCAAATTTATGGGTATTAAAAAAATCTTGACCTAGAAACTCTACAAAATTTATGTGAATGAAATATCGCACCATGGCTACAACTGATCCACTAGTGGGATTTTAAGGGAGTGGGCCATATATTTGGCTTGGTGGGATATTGTATAAGGTAATATTTGGATCACATAATGGAACTCTATATTAGTAACCACATAGTCCGGGACTAGAAGGACTATTTTGGGAATGCATGTGCCATGTCATTGTGGAGGCATAATATGAAATTTAGAATGATGCATCAAAAAAGAGAATTTAAATAACATTTCATCTGATAACAAATGATAGAAAAGGAGGTGATGTTTTTTCATAAAACAACTTGTAGGTTGTACCTTATACGTGTGAACCGCTTCACACCAATGAAAGAAACTATACTTAGTGAAACTTCCAATCATTGTAAAATATTAAAATTGTCCCTTCGATAACAATTTTTCACACCATATGGTGAACCGGTAGACGTAACACAATGCTTAGTGTCACAAGTGACTCTAAGCTAATCTATGGAATCACATACATATAAAAGTCCATTCAACAAAAAAACTCTGTGAAAGCGAGAAAAAACTTCAATATTTGAAATGCTGAAAAGGACTACATATTTGAATATATAAATTATATGAATAATATAATGGTTGTTGAAAACACCACTAACCACTCCAACTATATATAATCTGTCTTATACTGTCTCACATGAATGGGTTGTTGCAACATTTCCCCAACTAACTCTAATAAGACTAGAACGGAAAAGTGAATACGAAAAAGTAAAGCATGTCTATCATCCTCATATATGATGTCTAACAACTAAGTTGTTGATTACTGACTAGAAGTCGACCTAAGCTCGGTGTGGATGCTGAACGATTGAATCTACATCAGGAAAAAATGTATTTGGAACTTATACATCAGTACTTTGAATGTACTTAGCTTGCAAGATATATACTATGTTGATCAATATAAACCAAACAAGGGAAATAATATACTAAAGCATATTTGAAAGGTGTGTTTGATGCAATGACCAAATTCTAATTATGAAGATATAACATGTTGGGATAAATAAATACTCAAATCATGGTCACTTGAACGTGAATCTGGCTGTGAGATATACTATTCACTCACATATACCACGTGAGGTAATGTGGAGTCCTATATTATGCGTAATCTAGAAGACCAATGCACCTTTTTAAGGTATAATGGTGTGGAAGTTCATTCTTACTGTCATAAGTGAACCCTTGTTATCTCATGGCATGACATATCTATACATGTTAAATTAAAACATGCATTGGGCAGATAGATTAATATCTCAAACTGGGAAAATCCCAACATGTTTAAATATACCGAATATATGAAGAGTATGGTGATAACTTGAAATAATTCTAAATACTCAAGTTAAATCTAATTTATGTTTGAAAGTCTCTAACTGATGTGAGTTGGTGGGACATCCCACAAATTACTCTAACAAGACGAAAATTAAAAAGTGAATAATGAAGAGTAAATCATGTCAATCATAATTGAAATATCAGGAATCACCGCTGAAGTTGTTCTGTGTGGAGATGTAGTTGAGATAAGCGTTCTATGGATGTTGAGATCTTGAACCCACATAATACTATGATGTAGTAACCAAATGTGTTTCTCTATGTCAAATGTACTGTGAAAAAATATAAAATGAACAAGGGAAATACATATACTATAGGATAACTTAAACTTGAGGTAGATGGAATGACCAAGTACAAATTGTAAAGATATAACATGTGGAATAGGATATTAATATAAATACTCAATAGATGGTCAATGCAACATGAACTTGAATGTGGTAGATAATATAAACCCACATAAATCATGTGAGTGAAATCTTGAGTCATATCTGTACGCTCGATTGAAAGGACCCAATATACCTTTTTGGGGTCTTACCACATTATTATGATGTTACCACTAAAACTGATTCCTAATACAATGTATTTATATATTTATAGGGGCATATAGTTCTATTACTTGAGATTGCATTGAATTCTTTTCCAATTAGTTATTAATTTTACTCTCGATTAAATATAAAGTGATCCATGCAACTGAAATACGAATTGGCTCAAAATACTAATAATTATTTTACATTATATATACTGAAAGATATGTCATTCGTAAGCATGATTCTGACACAGATGTGCCTAGCAAGATTATTCATGAAAAAAAGATGATAAAATGAGCTAGGTTTTCTGATTATTATACATCGGACAACACTAATTCCCCAAGTAACATGTAATTAATATCATATAGGATATATCAGCTCACTATATAGGAACCCTAGTTCTAAAAAAGGTTTTAGAGAAACTAAAGATTTGACTAAAAAAAATTCTAGGGACCTAATGGGTGAAAGAAACCCACTAGTGAAATCCTATTTACCCAGTGAGGAAAAATATGAAGAAATCTCTTGTATTTTGGGGCTGAATTTGAAGGATAGCTTTGCATGTTCTTGAGAGAAAAGGGTAGTCTATTTCTATTTTTTTCTTTCTAAGTCCGATGACTTAAGAATAAAGAAAGTATTAGGTAGTTTCACACCAGTTTACTAGGATTATATGAATTAAATGGACATACTTTATTTACCCAACTCATTGGGAAAGTTACAAAAATTATGTTGACTTAAAGCTGACGAAGTGACCTTCAAGACGGGCTTCACGGGCCATTAAAATCATCATGGACCATCTAGTTTTTCATAATGTTTACCTTCCTAAGAGTGCTTCACTAAAACAATCACCACATTTGCACCATGTTTGAAGAAGACTCAACGATCCAAAACTTAATAAGTTAGGGGCTTTCTTAATTAATTTTTTGCAGAAAGATATGATCATTTGAAGTGGACCAAAATCTCGAAGTGTGATAATAATTTTTCGCGGATGACTTCACATTCTTTTTGAAGCTTCACGGACAATCTAAGAATATATTATCCGTGAAAATGAGTTTGGGGTTAAAACTCAATGTTTTGTTGACTTGTATAGAACCCTAGAAGGGTTGTCCTAGTAACCTTAGGCCGTCTAAGGAACCATATAGGTTACTCATGCATTAAGGTAGTCCCTGATAATTTCACGATGCCCCTAACAGACCATGGACCCCTTAGCGGCCCGTTTAGGATTCTGAAACGTGTCCATAATCAATATTAGGTTTGTAGCCTTGCATATTAGTCTTTTTAGCCCCATCTAAAAGTCTGAGAAGTTACATAGATTTCTTCCATGATTCTTCTTATATTTCCTTTAATCTCATTTGAGAAAGAATGTTCCTAAGGAGGCTGTTTTGGAACACCCTGGGATTTAGATTGGTCTTATAGGTAACTTCCATACTTAATAAAACTTTATAGACTAACGTTGGGTTATACAAAAGGTATCTACGATCTGTCAGAAGATCTACTAATCATAGATGGTTTCCACTAAAATTTGGCCAAACAAAAACGGTTTCTGAATTATTTTACTTTTCACGAGTACAATTAGTAAAATGACCTATAGATCGTAAGTTCAAGCTTTAGGAAGGAGTCGACAATTAATTTTAAGGAGCTTATGGTTCTTTTCTTAATTATTAAGACCTATGCTACACCGTTTCACTTTCTACCTTGAGCCCTATCAAAAGGTTTTATGCCCTAAATTTCCCATTTTCCACTCATTCTAATAGATTCCTTAAAACTTACAAAATTCGTCCTCTCCGAATTCTCTAAATTGAAGGAGGAAGAAGAAGAGATAGGGTTCCCTTAAAGTCTCAAAATTCACCAATTTATTTGGCATAAAGGATCAAGGTATGTGTATGTTCATTAATGGAGTCTTTCTTTCTTGGGATCCAAAAATATTTCATTTCCACAACTAAATTTTCAATTGATAAATTAGTGTGTAAATTCAATGAATGTGAGTTTTAACTAAATATAATTTATTGTGATTATATAAGTCTTCTAATGCATGAATTTATGTTAATACATGATATTTAGTTTAAATTGCATTGACTAATGCCTAAATTTATATTTTCGAACTATGATTCTTTGATGCACAATCAAATGCATGAATTATGAAATGATGAATATATATATGTTGTTATGAAATACTTATTAATGATTTGAGGCTTATTTGAAAGGAATGTGTAAATTGTAATGTGAAAGGTTTTCTCACTTTCTATGATAACTATCGTTACGACCAAAAGGAACCTAAATGTAACATAGCATATAGAACCTAGAAGGACTCTATACAAACCTCTTAGCGTATCATAACATAATCAATAGAATAATGTGAATAAAAACACATGTCAAGTCTCAAAATTTTCATAAAATATAAAGAGAAATTCTAGACTCTAAATCTAATTAAAGCCATCGATTAGAATTTTGAAGAGAGAAAGGACAAAACTAGTAAAACATAGTTTGAAAGAGAATACAAAAAAATACAAATGAAAAATCATATGTCCTAGAATGTCGAGGAGTCACCACAAGTTAGGATACTAGTCTAATACAAGCTTTAGACACAATGATGACGTTTTGATAACCAAACCCTTCACTTTGGAAAATGTATGAAAAGTAGGCGTTAGTAAAAAAATATATCGTGTATTATAGCCATGTATAAAAACAATGATGACATGCTACAACTGACATTTCATTTGAAAGTATGCAATTTGTCAAGCTTAAGTCTCATGATGAAGAAATTGGAAAAGCATCAGTATTAAACACAGTCAATCATAGATCATCATGTAATAAGATAAAGACTCAATTATTACCTTCAAAGTATACTTGTTCAATGCATGGGTAAGACCCCATAAATACAACACATGATAACTGAACTGCATGGTAGATCATTCGTATTCATGTTCATTTCGTGTGGGAATAAGCCTCAACTGACCTTAGACCGTGTGAGTTATAACATAGTTCCCACACAAAAAGTGTTTCCTACTAGCCTAAGGTAGGACAATACATTTTATAATTATGTACATCCAAAAGCTAAATAACGTATGGGGGTACATAGCTTATGTGATAAGGAGATTGCTACTAGAAACATGACCTTTACTTTCATTAGGGATTACACAAAAAGAAATTTCTTCGAGGAACTCGACCTCAACTATCTTGAAAGCTCCCATCTCATCTTAAAATTTACTAAATGCAAAGCATTAATTTCCATGAAGTACTTATTATGTTCTTAACATATTTCATGTTCATGGAAGTATATCATTGACAATCAACCAATGATATTTCATAGGATAGCTCTTATATAATGCGTGAGAATATCGTTGCGCCATCCATGTCTACAAACATATTTTAGATTCAATTATGTGTACATAGTATTTCTGTAAGCTCTCTCAAAATGAATTAAGGTTGTTAGAGACTCACATGTTCCTAAAAGGTTTAGAATATATTAACTAATTGTTTAAAGTATGCATACTTTATCTGACGTGATTTGGATATGCATACTTTATCTGACTTGATTTGGAGGACAAACTTTCAAGAACGTCTGGTGACATTCGAAAGTTAGCCTTGAGACATGCTAGTCTTTTCTAGTGTGCCTTGATATGTTTTACAAGTTCTTTGATCATCAAATTGATAATGAAGGTCCTTAACTTGTATATGATCGTATTTACGTTCGCATTGTTCGGGTAGGACTCCATAAGGATCACCCAAGGGTCCTTGAGGAATATCCAAATCTTTTATAGACATTTCCTTGTAATTGTCAATCAATGCTCAAGAATGACGCCGTGTACATGAGGTAACGCCCCGTCGATGGGGGCATAGCGCAAAACTGTACTGTGTGAGCTTAAGACCCCAAACTTAAGACCTAGGCACAAACTATGGGAGGTCAATATGGTCCGTTGTTCAGATGATGGTCCGTTAGCCCCGAAATAGATGGGACTTGCAACTCTACAACACACACGCTTCCATGCTAAGGGGTAATTGGAAAATTCACCCCAAGTCCTAAAAAAACCATGTAAAGTTATTTTATCTATTTTAGGGTATACTAAGTTGGTTAAAAATATGAAAACCCCAATAAGACTTCATTCTTAAAATTTCACGCTTCCCTTTCAAAGCAAAACCTTTAGAAAAGTCCATTGGAGATGAACATCAAGAACAAGTTGGTTGATGGATTGTGATGGTTTCTTCATAAAGTTTTCGTGGTTTCCTAAAATAATGAGGTATGGTGATCCTTCATATTCAATATCCATTCATCTAGAGATCTCCTTCAAGGTTTTGAAAGAGAATTCATCAAGAAAACTCCATATGTTTTAATCTAGCCATGGGTTCTTTCTCATATTGATTCCAAAAGAGTGCTTATGATGAATTACTGATTACTTACTGTTTTTAATGTGATTTTAATCCAATTTAATGATGAACCCATGATCCTCCCGATTTCTCAATTTAGCCTATATTGTGGTTATTGAGATCTTTGTGTTAGGTTCATTCTAGTGTGATTTGATTATGATAAATTCATTATGGTTATTGTCTTCTATGTAAATTGATGATAAATTTTTGATACTTGATCAATGAGGATCAAAGTTTGGAAGTTCGGTGAGTTTGATTGGTATTTCTCTACTTCCTGTAGAATTGATGATGTAGTGTATATAATGTGATGTTGATCATACGAGAATGAAATTTTGATTTTATTTATGTTATCGTACTTTTAAATATTGCCTTATATATGAATTTTTTATTAATTATGAGAATTTATCAATAATGATAGCTTGGTTAGTTTATAAGATTGCCCTAGTTCTTCAACTTTTCTGTAGATGTGATAGTTGACTTGTCCTTGTATGAAATTAGGTGGTATCATCTACTTATGGTGGAGGTGTTTAAATTCTTGTCAATCATTTTATGTGTTGATCATGTCCTTGAATGCAGGTTATGAATTGTGAAGTGTGGTTATGATGATCACACATTGTGGAGTAGTATGCCTAGTCTTTTGTAATCTATTATTGTGTTCTAAGTGTATTGATGATGTGTCCTCATGTAAATGATAATGTTAGAGTTAGGTTTCGTTTAGGTGTTTCCATTGATGAAGTGATAATGGTAAATGACCCCTTTCTATGTACGTTTATATGATTGTGTGATATTAGCAAATGTTAGGTGTCCTTGATGCAATGTTTATGGTGTCTTGTCTCATATGATATAGAGTGATGTGTATGCTATGTATAAATGTATTTTATGATCCTTGGAGGGTGTCTGCCTCATCAATATTCTAGGTAACATTATCTGATCACGTTGTCCAATAAACAAATTAACACCTCATGCATACTTATGAGTAGTATACGTTCATTGTGTATTATGAAAGGATAATTCTCATATGCACTAATGTATACTACTATGTTTGAAAAGTACATGTCGATGGAAGTATGAATGTATCTTATCTAGGAGGACATGATAGAGTGAACTAGTATAGATAAGGGTATGGGCATGTGTCTATAGATTACACATATCTACCTTAATAGAATAGTTCCTAAGGTGATTAATATATAAACATGAATATGAATGCTTGAATTAAGCTATGAACGTGATAAATATATACTATGATGTTAATTATATGAGATGATGAAGTATGCATAGGTGAAACATCTAGATGTTTTTATGTGAAAGGTCTTCTCATGTAAGTTGAAATACACACACATGAATGCATATAATGGAATATGTATGATAATCTAGTAAAGAGGGATTCTCTTGAAAGGTATTCTCAATTGTACTCTAAACTACATTGTGCTTGAATATGCTACGTTTATATGGAACATTTTCTCCCATGATCTATGTTGATGAAAGGACTATGATCTAAGCATATAAGGAGTTAGATGTCCTAAATCCACTTTTATGAGTAAAGGTATTAAAGACTTTTTAATAAAGGGTATTTATCTTATCAAAGAATGAACTTGATGACGAGGGGTGCCTCTTCAAAATGGAAGGCTTGCTCACCATAGTCCTAACAAGGTGGATAACTATAATGTCTAATTGGCATAAAGAGGGTTTCCATATATACCTCCAAGTTTCCTGTCACGACCCAAATCGAGGTGCGAGTGGCACCCACACTTATCCTACTATGTGAGCGGACCAACCAATCTAAACCCCAACATTTCAATATAATGTAAACAGAAATTAATGCGGAAGACTTAAAACTCATTAACAAAATCAATTAAGAACTTCTAAAATTTATCAATTACTATCCCCAAAATCTGGAAGTCATCACCACAAGAACATCTATCCTCAAATTACTAAATCTAAGAGTATTTAAGAAGCTAAAATAAATAAACAGCTAGTCCGTGCCAGAACTTCAAGGAATCAAGACATGAAGAAGAAGATCCAGTCCAAGCTAGAAGCATTAGCTCACCCTGAAATCTGGTATGATGAAGACTGGCTAGAGTTGCGGTTGATTTGAAGACGACGGTACGTTTGCTGCACTCCACAAATAACAAAGAGAAAACATACAAGTAGGGGTCAGTATAAAACACAAGTACTGAGTAGGTATCATAGGCCAACTCAAAATAGAAAGCAATATATATCAGATAATATCATAAAATCAACTACAATACTCAACAGGTAGCAACAACAAGTGCAAGAATCATTGATAAATAACGTCAAGTACACCCATGAGGACTCAAGCCTCCATACCATACTCATTTGGGAAAAGGTTCATTAAATTGAGTTTATTAACATATTTCAAGATTCATTCTTTTTACTATCCTGGTGTCGGAACGTGACACTCCGATCCTCATCATACTATCCTGGTGTCAGAACGTGACACCTGATCCACTACTACTATCCTGGTGTCGGAACGTGACACTCCATTCCTCATCATACTATCCTGGTGTCGAAACGTGACACTCCGATCCTCATCATACTATCCTGGTGTCGGAACGTGACACTCCAATCCTCATCATACTATCCTGGTGTCGGAACGTGACACTCTGATCCTCATCATACTATCCTGGTGTCGGAACGTGACACCCGATCCATTAATACTATCTTGGTGTCGGAACGTGACACCCGATACATATACTATCCTGGTGCCGGAACGTGACACCCGATCCTTTACTACTATCCTGGTGCCGGAACGTGACAACCGATCCACTAACCTCATTCTTTTAGTTTATCAAGCCTTCTTTTATACCCAGGCATCATCATTAACAAAGAGGTTTTCAAGACTTAGGATTTAATAGCCTCATCATGCTAATTTTATTACAATTATATAATCACATCATGCAGGCACACAATTAAGTATATAGAAGGACTTACAATACTACCCAATACATATCATTCGCTATTAAGAGTTTACTATGAAATAGCATAAACCATAACCTACCTCCACCGAAGAATTGTGATCAAGCAAGCTAATCCTCAAAATCATTGCTTTCCTCTTCGTTCCTCTGTCTCTCGATCGTTTCTCCCTCTTCTCTCTGTTCTTTCTATTTTCCCTTATTCAAACTCCTCTTCTTTTACCCTAATTAGCATATAATTAAGTATAAAAGATGATAAAATAACCCACTAATTGATTCAAGGTTATATCCTTTAACCCCCAAGTAATTGAATTATAAACATTAACCCACTAACTTTATAATTATAAGCAGGAATAGTCCAAAACGCCCCTTAAAACATTTAACAGAAATCCGACCCAGTCAGGGTTACGCAGCCTGTGACGGCCCGTCGTGCCTGCGACGGTCCGTCCTGCTGAGTCGTCACAGAGTTCAAAGACTCAATTTTACTAAAGGGTCTGTGACGGTCCGTCGTGCCCACGACGGTCCGTCCTGCCATGTCGTCGCGAAGTTCAGAGAGTTGTTCTCTGTACCCAAATTTTCAGAATGTAAGTGTTTTGGAACGAGACCCCCTCGACGGTCCGTCGTGCCCATGACGGTCCATCGTGGGATCCGTCGACTCAAACAATTATTACCAGAAAATACACTACTGCTCAAAACGACTAAACAGGTTGTTACAATAGATATCAATTTACCCGTCGTTCGTCCTCGAACGATCACAAGAAGAAAACAAGGGCGAAAAAGAGTACCTGAATCTGTAAACAGGTGTGGGTATCTTTCTTGCATATCAGCCTCCTTCTCCCAAGTGGATTCTTCAACTGGTCGATTCTTCCATTGGACTTTGATGGATGCAATCTCCCTTGACCTCAACTTGCAAACTTCTCTATCTAAAATAGCAACAGGCTCCTCCTCATAAGACAAATTCTCATCAAGCAGAACTGAATCCCAATGGATGATGTAGTTTCCATCCCCATGGTATCTTTTCAACATAGACACATGAAATACCGGATTCACTCTAGACAGTCCTGGGGGCAAGGCTAATTCATAAGCTACCTCTCCCACGCGCTTCAGAAGTTCAAATGGACCAATATACCTCGGACTAAGCTTACCTCGCTTACCAAATAGCATCACCCCTTTCATGGGCGAAACCTTCAGCAAAACTTGCTCACCCTTCATAAACTCCAAATCACTAACCTTTCGATATGCATATTCTTTCTGCCTACTTTGAGCCGCTAAAAGCTTTTCTTGAATGCATTTCACTTTATCTAACGGTTCCCTCAAAAGGTCAGTACCCCAAGGTGTAACCTCAAATGCATCAAACCAACCAATGGGAGACCTACATCTCCTCCCATACAGTGCCTCAAATGGGCCCATACCAATACTTGAGTGATAGCTATTATTGTATGAGAATTCTTCTAAGGGTAGAAAGTTATCCCAATGACCACCAAATTCTATCACACATGCACGAAGCATATCCTCCAACACTTGAATCGTTCGCTCACACTGACCATCGGTCTTAGGATGGAACGCAGTACTAAGGTCCAACCTAGTACCTAATTCTGTATGCAATGTTTTCCAAAACTTAGAAGTAAACTGCGTACCTCTATCTGATATGATGGGGAGTGGAAACCCATGCAACCGAACAACTTCCGAGATGTAATGTTTGGCTAACTTCTCTGCATTGTAAGTCACCTCGACCGGAATGAAATGAGCAGACTTAGTTAATGTGTCAACCATTACCCAAATGGAGTCATACTTACCCATTGTCTTTGGAAGACCAACCACGAAGTCTATTGCAATTCTCTCCCACTTCCATTCCGGAATGGGCATTCTCAGGAGTGTTCCTCCAGGCCTCTGGTGTTCATACTTTACTTGCTGACAATTTGGACATTTGGCAACAAACTCAACAATGTCACGCTTCATTCTACTCCACATAAAATGTTGTTTTAGGTCACGATACATCTTGGTTGCACGAGGATTTATAGAATACCTTGAGCTATGAGCCTCGGTAAGAATAGTGTGAATCAAATCATCGACGCGGGGTACACATACCCTTCCCTTAATTCTCAAAACACTTTCCTCATCGATTTTTGCTTCTTTAGCCTCCCCACGCAATACCTTATCTCGAATCTGAATCAGCTTCTCATCATTAAACTGCTTTCCCTTAATCTTGTCAAGAAACGAAGATCTTGCCTCCACACAGGCCAAAAATCCTCCCTTCTTATTTCCTTCTAACCTCATAAAGTCGTTAGCCAGAGTCTGAACCTCTCTAGCCAATGGGCGTCTGGAACCCTGTAAGTGAGCTAGGCTTCCCATGCTCCCTGCTTTTCTACTTAACGCATCTGCCACAACATTAGCTTTTCCCGGATGATACAAGATAGTGATGTCATAGTCTTTCAGTAGTTCCATCCATCTCCTCTGTCTCAACATTCAAATCTTTCTGAGTAAAGACATACTGTAGGATACGATGATCCGTATAGACTTCACACTTAACCTCATATAGATAGTGCCTCCATTGCTTTAATGCAAACACTACCGCAGCCAACTCCAAATCATGGGTCAGATATTTATGTTCATGCACCTTTAATTTCCTCCAGGCATAAGCAATTACATTCTTCTATTGCATTAGCACTGCACCCAAACCCGAATAGGATGCATCACAATAGACGATGAAATTCTTACCTTCCACTGGCAGGGTAAGGATTGGTGCAGTAGTCAGCAAGGTCTTGAGCTTCTGAAAGCTTTCTTCACACTCGTCCGACCATATAAATAGAACACTTTGCTCAGTCAAATTTGTCAGTCGGGAAGCAACAGAGAAAAATCCCTTGATAAATCGACGGTAGTAGCTAGCTAAACCAACAAAGCTCCTTACCTCTGTAACATTAGTGGGTCTTGCCCAACTCTTCACTGCTTCAATCTTAGATGGATCCACTATCACTCCATCCTTAGACACCACGTGCCCTAAGAAGGACACTAAATCTAGCCAAAACTCACACTTGGTGAATTTGGCATAAAGATTTTTCTCCCTCAACATTTCCAATACAATTCTCAAGTGCTCCTCATGTTCTTTCTTGCTCTTTGAGTATACCAATATATCATCAATGAATACGATGACAAAGAGATCCAGATATGTCTTAAAAAGGCCATTCATCAAGCTCATGAAAGCGGCAGGGGCATTCGTAAGCCCAAAAGACATTACTAAGAACTCATAATGCCCATACCTGGTCCGAAAAGCAGTCTTGGGTACATCCATTGCCCGTATTTTCAATTGATGATAACCAGATCTCAAATCGATTTTCGAGAAGTTACAAGCACCTTGTAACTGATCGAACAAATCATCGATGCGAGGAAGAGGATACTTGTTCTTAACAGTTACCTTATTCAGTTGTCAGTAGTCTATGCACATCCGAAAACTTCCATCCTTCTTCTTACCAAACAAAACCGGAGCACCCCAAGGGGATGCACTTGGTCTAATAAAGCCTTTGCTTAACAACTCTTGAAGTTGGGCTTTTAACTCTCTTAACTCCGCGAGAGCCATTCTATAAGGGGGTATAGAAATGGGGCGAGTACACGGTTCAAGATCAATGCAGAAGTCAATATCTCTATCCGGTGGCATACCAGGAAGGTTTGCGGGAAACACATCTAGAAACTCACGGACTACGGAAACCGACTCAATTGAAGGTACTTGGGTAGTATCATCTCTGAGGTGTACCAAGAAAGATAAACACCCTTTACTAACCATCCTCTTAGCACGAAAAAAGGAGATGATACGAACCGGAGTGGAAGTGTAGTCACCCTCCCACAGTAACGGATCTGTCCCAGGCTTGGCCAACGGTACAGTTTTTGCATTACAATCTAAAATCGCAAAATGCGGAGAAAGCCAAGTCATACCCAGAATTACATCGAAATCAACCATTTCTAAAATAACCAAGTCTACATAAGTGTTGCTCCCCATCAAAGTCACCAGACCAGACCTATATACCTTTTCAACTATCACAGACTCACCCACCAGAGTAGAAACACGAATAGGCATGTCAAGCAATTCACAATGTAAATTAAGACCAGTAGCAAATGAGGAAGATACATAAGAAAATGTGGATCTAGGATCAAACAATACAGAAGCCATGCAATCACAAACAAAAAGATTACCTGTGATGACTACATCAGATGTCTCTGCTTCAGATCTCCCAGGGAAAGCGTAACAATGGGCCCTATCACCTGTCTTCCCGTTGCCCCTACCATGTTGTGCTGTAGTGGCTCCAGTTTGCCCGTTACCCCAGCCGTTTTAGTGACCACCATTACCTCGATAACCAAGTCCTCCAGAATGACAGCCTCTTCCATGACCACCTCTACTTCTGACTATTGGAGGTCTGTAACTCTGTTTTGGGCAATACCTCTTAATGTGTCCAGTCTCCCCACATCCATAACACTCTCTGGATTCAAGCGTAGGTCTCTGTGAGAATCACGAAGTCTGGGGATAACCTCCAAACTCAGAGAAATATTGACCGGTCTGCGGTGGACCCCTAACTACAGTATGTAGTGAAGACTGAATAGGTCGGGCTGGGTAACCTCCTGAACCCTGCCCTCTGGAGTAAGAACCATTAAACTCACCCCCCTTACGAAAACTTTTAGATTTCGATGCCATGGTGAAGTCATCTGGCTTCACTCCGTCCACCTGTAACACGAAGTCTACCACTTCCTGAAAGGATTTTGCGGTAGCCGCTACTTGTAAGGCTGAAATCCGCAACTCTGACCTCTACCCCTTCACAAAACGGCGAATCCGCTCTTGTGGACTGAAACAAAGCTGGGTGGCATACCTGGATAATTCACGAAACTTAGCGTCGTACGCAATAACCGACATCCTACCTTGCTCTAGGCTCAAGAACTCATCTGTCCTCCTATCCCTCAAGGTCCGGGGGATATACTTCTCCATAAATAAGCTAGAGAATGATGCCCAAGTCATAGGTGGTGCCTGTGCGGGTTGACACTCAACATGTGACCGCCACCACATTTTAGCATTTCCCTGAAACTGATAGGTTACAAACTCAACGCCAAATCGTTCCACTATGCCCATTTTATGTAGTAACTCATGACAATCAACCAGAAAATCGTAGGCATCCTTAGATTCAGCACCCTTGAAGACTGGAGGTTTCAATTTCAAGAACTTACTGAAAAGTTCATGCTGATCACTTGTCATTGTAGGCCCTGTGGTCAGACGAGGAAACATGCCTATTTCCAATGAGGCATCCATGCGGGGAGCCACAACAGCTACCTGTTGTACTTCTGGAACCTTAGGTGCTGGTGCAGAAAACACTGGAGGTGTCTGGCCTTGATCAGATAACCAGCTAAGATAAGCAAGAACCTGATTAATCATCTCTGGGGTAGGTTGGGGTGGTAATTCCTCATTCTACACTTGTTCATTCTCCCCTTCCTCACCCTCTCTTACCACTTCCTTTGTCGGTGGAGGAGTCACCGCCCTAGTACCTGATGGGCCAGGTGCTTGTCCTCTTCCTCTAGAGGACGTCCTCCCGCGACCTCTTCCACGGCCTCTTGCCAGTACTCCTCTTCGAGCTACAGCCCCAGTGGCTGGCTCAGACACATCTTGTCTTGCCGGTGTCGGTGTTGGGCGCAGTTGTTGCTCTAGTTCTAACCATCTGCGAAATAGAGTGAAGATGGTCAGATACCAATTTGTATCACCTAGATACCAATTGGATCCAAGTAATAGCATGAAAGAAAGAAACAATGGAATTTTCCTAAAGTCTTATAGCCTCTCAAAGAAAAGTAAAGGTGTCCCCCTACCGTTCCTTAAGACTCTTCTAGACTCGTTCTTGTGTGATGAGACCAATGAACCTAATGCTCTAATACCAAGTTTGTCACGACCCAAATCGAGCCGCGAGTGGCACCCACACTTATCCTACTACGTGAGCGGACCAACCAATCTAAACCCCAACATTTCAATATAATGTAAACAGACATTAATGCGGAAGACTTAAAACTTATTAACAAAATCAATTAATAACTTCTAAAATTTATCAATTACTATCCCCAAAATCTGGAAGTCATCACTAAATCTAAGAGTATCTAAGAAGCTAAAATAAATAAACAGCTAGTCCGTGCCGGAACTTCAAGGCATCAAGACATGAAGAAGAAGATCCATTCCAAGCTAGAAACATTAGCTCACCCTGAAATTTGGTATGATGAAGACTGGCTAGAGTTGCGGTGGAGTTGAAGACGACGTTACGTTTGCTGCACTCCACAAATAACAAAGAGAAAACATACAAGTAGGGGTCAGTACAAAACACAAGTACTGAGTAGGTATAATCGGCCAACTCAAAATACAAAGCAATATATATCAGATAATATCATAAAATCAACTACAATACTCAACAGGTAGCAACAACAAATGCAAGAATCATTGATAAATAACGTCAAGTACACCCATGAGGATTCAAGCCTCCATACCATACTCATTTGGGAAAAGGTTCATTAAATTGAGTATATTAACATATTTAAAGATTCATTCTCTTTACTATCCTTGTGTCGGAACGTGACACTCCAATTCTTATTATACTATCCTGGTGTCGGAACGTGACACCCAATCCACTACTACTATCCTGGTGTCGGAACGTGACACTCTGATCCTCATCATACTATCTTGGTGTCGGAACGTGACACTCCGATCCTCATCATACTATCCTGGTGTTGGAACGTGAAACTCCGATCCTCATCATACTATCCTGGTGTCGGAACGTGACACTCCGATCCTCATCATACTATCCTGGTGTCAGAACGTGACACTCCGATCCTCATCATACTATCCTGGTGTCGGAACGTGACACCCAATCCATTAATACTATCCTGGTGTCGGAACGTGACACCCGATCCATATAATATCCAGGTGCCGAAACGTGACACCCGATCCACTACTACTATCCTCGTGCCGGAACGTGACTCCCGATCCACTAACCTCATTGTTTTAGTTCATCAAGCCTTCTTTTATACCAAGGCATCATCATTAACAAAGAGGTTTTCAAGACTTAGGATTCAATAGCCTCATCATGCTTATTTTATCACAATTATATAATCACATCATGCAGGCACACAATTAAGCATATAGAAGGGTTTACAATACTACCCAATACATATCATTCGCTATTAAGAGTTTACTATGAAATAGCATAAACCATAACCTACCTCCACCGAAGAATTGTGATCAAGCAAGCTAATCCTCAAAATCTTTGCTTTCCTCTTCGTTCCGCTCTCTCTCATTCATTTCTCCCTCTTCTCTCTGTTCATTCTATTTTTCCTTATTCAAACTCCTCTTCTTTTACCATAATTAGCATATAATTAAGTATAAAAGATGATAAAATAACCCACTAATTAATTCAAGGTTATCTCCTTTAACCCCCATGTAATTGAATTATTAACATTAACCCACTAACTTTATAATTATAAGCAGGAATAGTCCAAAACGCCCCTTAAAACATTTAACAGAAATCTAACCCAGTCAGGGTTACGCAGCCTGTGACGGCCCGTCGTGCCTGCGACTGTCCGTCCTGCTGAGTCGTCATAGAGTTCAGAGACTCAATTTCACTAAAGGGTTTGTGACGGTCCGTCGTGCCCACGACGGTCCGTCCTGCCATGTCGTCGCTAAGTTCAGAGAGTTGTTCTCAGTAACCAAATTTTCAGAATATAAGTGTTTTGGAACGAGACCCCCTCGACGGTCCGTCGTGCCCATGATGGTCCGTCGTGGGATCCGTCGACTCAGACAGTTATTACCAGAAAATACTCTACTGCTCAAAACGACTAAACAGGTCGTTACATTTCCATAACTACATTACCCCATAGGAACTAGCTAGTGGATGTATCTAATATGCTAGAATGATATTCATGTTATACCTTGTCTAGTAAGATACCCTCTTTTGGTGTGAGGGGATGACACCAAATTCAATATTTTGATTGCATAGTCTTTTTGTTGTCTAAGCCTAGGATTTTGCTAATGTAAAATGTAAAATGGAAGTAATATAAAGATCCCCAACTAGGATAACCTAAGGGAAGTTTGTTAGTGTAGGTTAGGGCTTGGCAATTTATCAATGCATTGCACAAGTAGCTATTTAAGGGAGTTCTTTGAAGATGTTCTATATGTACATGGATATGCATATGTATAATATGCATGACATTATGGTATTAACCGAATTGTATGATGATATGCAAGGTATGAGTCCTATTGTGTTTATATGATGTGGTCTTACCTTATATGTATAATGTTGGTCTCATTGACTATATGATGATGGTCATACTTGTATGTATGTAGTTTACTATACACATGTTTATTTGTGATGTAATTTTTTAACCTTGTGGTCTCTTCGATGGAATAATATGTATATGTGAGGTTATCAAACTTCACATGTACATTGCACTATTAGGCTTATATTTAAATTATGAGTGAGATCTTGTGATGTTAATTTAGATAAAGTCTAAGTATGTATAGGTTGGCTATGAACTTACTATGATTATTTTTTTAAAATCTTGACTAGTATGTTGTCTTGGAATGAGTTTTATATGTGATCTATGAAACATTTTGAGTTATGTATGAAATAGGTGTCTTATGATATGGTATGTTTTCATGGATACCTATGTTGAGTTAATGAAGGTTATGAGAATTCTCACCTTGGTGACCTTAAGGTGATTCTTGAGTGTAGGTAGTGAAATGGAATACTATCATCCATTGCATCATGTATTGCAAGAGGGTTACATAGGCTTATGGACTTACAGTAAGGTGAAGGTAATACTATGCAAATGATAAATGTAAGACTCCCAAAATGAATTAAGGTTTCAAGATTTTGACTTGTACCTAATAAGCTTGTTAATATGTTAATTAAGTATTTCAAGGAATGTAACATTTATTTGAAGTCATTTGGAAGTCAAACATCCAAGTCGTTCCAAAGTTATCCCTTGAGACGTGTATGTGTGTCTTGGTGTGTCTTGACATGTTTTGTGGGTTCATTTTGGTTGAAACTGATATGGAATGTTCTTGACATCTTAATGAATGTATTTACGTAGGAAACGCCTGGTTTCGAATCCCCAAGAGCTCCATAAAAGGACCTCAAGAGGACCCCGACCTCATCCTAGGCACTGCCTTGGCAGTGTCAAAGGATGACCTTTAATGATGCCTCGTAGGAGGACCTATGCCCAGTCGATGGGTAAGCATTGATATACCGTGGTTTCACGGTATTTTTAATGATTTTTCCGTAAGTTTAGTGTGTGTCCAAAAGACTTTTTGTATTGATTTTTATGTTAGTTTCTCTTTATTTGCAGGAAATCATTCAAAAGATGAACGCGGAAGATTTTGAGAAAGAAATGCAGAAAAGTTACCACATGCGGAGCTTGTGACGGTCTATTGAGCTTGCGACGGTCCGTAGGTGGCAACGTTGTGAAGTTGCTGAAGAAAGATGGGGATGTTTGACCAAGTGTGGGATTACAGAAGTTCATGACGGATTGTCACAGCCACGATGATCTGTCCTTCTGGTTCGTCGCAATGATAGGAGAGTAGTCCCAGTATCCAATTTCAAAGAAGTTTAAGTGTTATGGAATGGAGACCTTCGACAGACCATCGTGCTTCGAAAATTCCATCAAACTTGCCGTTAAGGGTTATGAAGAGAGCAACAGAAGAATTTTTGAAGCATGGGACGACAGAGGCCACGACGTCCCGTTGTGACCAAGATGGTCCCTCACGAGGTCCGTCGACCCAGCCACATTTTCACGTATTTTCATTAATTAGAGTCCTTCTTTTATTAGTTTTTTTTACAAATAGTTTGAAAAATCACATTTTTGGGGTTAGACACTTTGTTAGTAAACTCTTTGATATTAGACTTTTTGATTTTTCCACTTTTTCTGGAATTGATTGTTGGTGATTTTGTTGATTAATCTAGTGAATTTCTGGATTGTATTCTTTGTCATCAAATTAAGTTCATGAATTCTAATATTAAATATATGAATATTGTGATTATGACTCTGGGTAACTAAACTCCATAACTAGGGTTGTGGGAACCATGGGTGAATAATGAGGTAAAATGTAACTAAAATAGCAATTCCAGCTTAATGTCTTGCATGTATTGATAATTCTTTCGTTTAGAAGTCTTTTTAACGGATGGCCAACGTTAGAGCACTCCTTAATGCTACTTGTAGGACAAAGGAGGTAGATAATAGGAAAAGAATTATCAACATAGACTTAGTGTATACTATCTAATAGGCTAGTGTCGGTAGGTACGAGGTAATAACTTAGTCAAATATCGAATACAATGCTTAATATGAGGTAAAGGTAAGAATTAGTGCATCTGTCCGCTTTCTACCCTTTGCAAGCGTGATACTGACTAGATGGACAAAGTCAAGGAACTGCTTTGCCTCGTCATTGACTTGGATCACATCATCCTGGACTTTTGATCCTATGTCGTCCAGCTTTCTTGGTGTTGTGGGTCTCAGCAACACACGTAGCCGGACAAGGTGCGGAATGAAATTTATTAGATGTCGGACCTAGGATTTAGAAATACATAACTTATCACTCTGCATGTAAGATACTAGGAAATAATTGTTATATTTAGAATTATCAAGTTAGGAACCTTTGGGAACATTTAAACCCTAGTTACTTTTATTAATTGATTAAAGTCCAATATTTGAATCTATTAGTTGTTTACTTTAATTTAGTTAGTTATTTTCATTCATTAAGAAATAAAAAACCACCTTTTGTTGACTTTTTTTCCTAAGGAAATAATTGACTAAATAATAATAATAATAGATTAAAGTTAAGTCTAAATTATTTTACTTGTGGGAACGACCCCAATCTCATTAGTTGGGTTCTTTACTTGATACGACCGCTTTACTTCTTATTTGAGAAGTATGTTTGAGCGTATGAAGCTTCATCCTACTCTTATCTTGGGAGCTTAAACCTCCAAAGTGCAGCTGCAGTCACAAACCACGGAGGGGCACAACAGGCCGTCGTTGCACCAACTGTCCATCGACTGTTATCCGTCAATGTAGTCTTCAAACTACCTGCATACACTGTTTCATTAAAGGGGTGAATGAAAAAAATTCACCCCATGTTCCTAAATTACTATGGACGGTTGTTGTAGGTTAATTTAGGTATATAAAGTTAGTTAATAACATGAAAATCCCATTCCCAAATTCACTCTTCAAAATTACACTTCCCTCCCAAACCTAACTCTCTGCAGAAATTTCCATTAAAGATGAAACTCAAGAATAACATGTAGATTTGATTGTGATGGATTATTCATCAATTTTTTTTGACTTTCTTCTAAAATGAGGTATCAGGATCCTTAATATTTAGTTATACATTCATCTAGAGAGCTCCTTCAAAGATCTTAAAATAGAAACTGTGATCAAATTGTCTATTTTCTAATCTAGACATCGGTTCTTTCTCAAAACGTTTTCAAAAGATTTATCACGATGAATTAATAATTATGTACTAAATTCAAGTGAAATTCAATCAAATTTTGATGATGAACCCATGATCCCTTCAATTCTGTAATTAGACTATATTATGGGCATTGTGCTGTTGACTTTATGTTGATGAAATTCTGATTATAACATGTTGAATTGCTAATATTTACTACATATTATGTATATTTATCGTGAATTTTTGATGAGTGATCCATGTGCATAATGGTGTGAATATTTGAATGAGATTGACTTATGTTCTTCTATAATATATTGATTGTTAATGTAGAGCACTTTCATGATCTCGATTCTAGGACAATTGAAGTATGGTTTTCGTTTAGTTTATGATCTCTTTTGCTACTGCCTTGTATTAGTTTTGTTGATGAATTGTGAGTATTGATCATTTTTTATAAAAGCAAGGAAAATTGATAAGTGATCTATGTCTCTCTACTCTCTATTGGATTGGTGATGTAGTGTACATGTTAGTATCATGATCTTGTTATGGTTTCTGAATGATTTTTTACATGTCAAAATAGATGTAGCTAATTCCCTATACTTGAATTGTTGATGAAAGATGTACTGTATAATGATGATAAAAGGTGAATGTATTGGTAAGAATTGCTATATTCCTCTTCTTCTCTATAAAATTATTTGTTACTTGGCCTTGTATGGAATCGAGTGGTATGGTACACTTATGGTGGTTTTGTTTACTTCCTGTCATTATTTTTATTTGTTGATTATGTACATGAAGTCATCTTTATGTTATATGAGTTTGTTGTTAGGATGATCATACTATATAAAGCTTATTCCTAGTAACTACTCTAGTTATAATCAAGGTTGTGTTGATAATTTTTTAATCATATGAATGACTATGTTAGGGTCTGATTAGGTTCTTTCATTGATGAATTATATTGTTTCATTACCCCTAACTATGTACCCCTATGTTGACGTGTTATTAGCTAATGTCAGTAGTTTTAGATGCAAATGTTGAAGTTATATTGTCTCTGATGCTATCTGTGTTATGTGGTTTATTATTTAATGTGTAGTGTTTTCCTATGACGGTGGCTGACTCAATGAATTGTTTATTGACATTATGTGATCGTGCTGATTAATGTACACACACACTCACACTTCATGCATGCATATGAGTAGTATAGGTTCATGGTGTCTAATGAAAGAGTGTTCTGATATGCATTAAATGTCTACTACTATGCATTTTAAGTATATGTCCATGAAGTAAGTAGTGTAATCTTAAACTAGGATTACTTGATAGGTGTACTAGTATGGATGAGGGTATGGTACCTTGTGTATGTGTTTCACATGTTTTCCTTGATAGGATAGTTCCTAGGTTTGGTTATCTATATTTTTCAATATGAATGTATGGTGAAGTGGTGAAAAAGTCTTGTAAGAATGAATATTGTTAAGTATAAATATGTGTTGTCTAAAGGTGTTATGTGAAAGGTTGCTATCTTGTATTACACACACATATATGATAATCTAGTCAATGGAGGAGCCTCAAAAGGTGTTCTGAAGTATACCCTAAACTAGATGGTTCTTTACATTTACTATGTCCATGTGAAATGATTTCTCATACTATTTAGGTTGATGAAATCTCATCTATGACCAATGATCTGAGCATATGAGGGGTAAACTATCCTAAGACTACATTTTATAAAATAATATATAAATGGCTTTTCAACAAAGGTAACTCAACTTAGTACTAAGTAGTCTTGAAAATGAGAACTGTTGGCTTTCCTTAGAGGAAGATTCACCATTTGTTTTGCATAAGGTGTTGACTTCCCTTGGAGGAAAATTCACCTATGGTTCCTGATGAGTTTCTGACTTCCCTTTGAGAAATATTCACCAATGGTTTCTCATGAGATGAGAACTCCAATGCTCATCGGCATGGAGATGGTGCAAGTACTATATCTCTTAGTTCCATAAACTTCTGTACTTAATGGACGTTTCTTGTTTTCTTCACTCCAATGCTTCCTAAATGGTTTATTAACATTATTTTAGGCTTTATGAAAGTGTTAAAATACTTATATCAATATTTGAGGTTCTAGCTATGTTCTTTGACTTTGGGAGTGTTACATTATCCCCCTCTTAAAAACATATGTTCCTTAATGACACTAAAATATTTTGGAACGAAGGAATAAACTCAAGAATAGCATGCCAACTAACAATAATATATCAACTCATGAGTTACAAATCAAATTATCATAAAAACATGATATTTTCACAATGCAACTCAAAAACATCATTTTCAACATCTAGGAGCTCAACATTCATTACATGAGGAACTACCTTCTCAATATCATCATGAGCTCAATATAACACATAAAGTCATTTGTGAAAAGACTTCCTTCACCACATCTCAACATTCTCAATAAAAATTGTGGTGGCATAACTGTAACAACCCTAAAAATTGATAAGATTAGAAAAGCTTAATGTGTGAAGAATGCCTTTGATTAGACCAGGGTTCATATGGATTGATGCGTGTAGAACCAAACCTCGGAAACCTTACCTCAGCTAAGAAAACTAACAGGGGGAGTTATTTGAGGTTGGAATGGTAGGGTCCAACCATGTAGGTCTCTTGAATACGAAGATTTACTCGAACGAGTCTTTACTAGACATAAAAAGAGAAAATATTAGGTTTAAAGGGTCTAGGGGTAAAATGGTCATTTTATTTGGTAAGGGTTGTATCATAATTACCCTAAATATGTAATTAATTATTTGATTAATAAGGTGTAGGGGAAATTTGGAGAGAGAAGGCCGAAATTGGGCTGTTGAAGTGAAATCTTTCCCCACCCGGGTTCGAACATAGTTGAAAGCAATAAAATAAAGTTATTTTTTATTTAAGATATTTAATTAATGTAATTATTTAATAATAATTATTCATTATCTGACTTAAAATAATATAAAAATCAGATTCTTATTAAATAAACAAAACCTTATTGACTAAGTCCTAAAACAAGACTCGTAAGCCTCCTACAACTCCCACTCCCTCACGTTTATCTCTCCACTCTCACGCTCAATCTCTCTTATTCTTTATCACGTATTTCTCTGACAAAATAATATACAAAAATAAACCAATTTCTTCACACTTGAAGAACACACACGAGTTCACAAGAAAACAAACGTCTATCGCACACTAGGCTAAACGAGGTTGTCATTAGAGTGAGTTGATATTGAGGAGGCTTAGATGTGTTCTTGGGTGATGTTTTTGGGCAGAAAGTAAAGAGTTTAACTTCAATATATGTATGGGTTCTCTTATTTCTTGGTATCTTTCCCAAGAGACCCCTTAAGGTTAAGAATACTCATACTGAAAACTAGGATTATTCCCCGTTACATGTCTCTGTCACTAGATCCTATGGAATCATAGGTTTGTTATGTTTGTTAATAGAAAACTAGGGATGAAACATGTTTTCATGATGATTATGTGTTTTATGTATGTTTGGAATTATGTGACTTATGTTATGTTTCTGAAAATGTAATGTATGGGTGTGTTGTCTTGGCTATTGTTCATGGTTTAGGACTTGAAATGGCATTATAGTTATTTATATTTCATGAACACATATTGATGTAAATGTTATGTTAATATGAGTTGAGATATTGCTGATTTGAGGGATAATATCTTGGCTAAACGAATACATGAAGACACACCTAAAACGTTCTAAATGCACTACGAAATTCCCCTAGTACTAAGGTGTAACTTGATGAAAGAATGCTGAAAAATTAAAAGAAAATATTCAGCCTCTAGTGATGAATTTTGGTAAGCAAAGAGGGTTAAAAATACTGAAAAAAATAATGAAAACAAGTGACATCATGGAGGGTTGATCCTGTGACCTCACCATGTAAAAAACCGTGAAAATAAAGATGTAAAAAGAAATTTGGTGAAGCGGATTCAAACCATGGTATTGGCTGATAATGTAACTTAAAAGAAAAATTAAGAAAATGAGGGGAGTGGGATTCGAACCAACCACCGCTCAATCAGATTTAAGGAAGAGTACAAGAAAAAAAATAAAATGTGAGGCATGGGGATCGAGCCCACGACCTCTAGGAAGGGAAGGAGCGTAATCAAAAAGCAAAAAAGTAATGTGAGGCGTGGGAATCGAACCCTTGACCTCCTAGGAACATTTAAGGAGAAAAAAAATTAAAGATGGTTTGTGAGGGTTCGAACCCACAACCCCGCGTCCAAAAGAGGGAAATTTAAAGGGAATGAAAATGAAAAGTAAATGAGGTTGTGGGGGTTCGATCCCACATCCTCTTAGTTCCATTAAATTAAATATGAGAGAAAAATTAAGGGAAAAATAAAATGAAGGTGTTGGGGATCGAAATTGGGTCCCTAAGCCGTATGGATCAAACTAAATTGAATAAAAAAATGTATTTCTGGTTCAAAGGATTTGAAAACCGAGTTCCCTTGCCTTAATTCCGTATTGATACATAAGTCATGAGTGAATTAAATGTTAAAGAATAATGCTGCCTACTTAGATCGAAAATGAGATCTTGGCATACATAGAAGATTAATAAGTTCTGTACCACATAATCGTAGGAACATATGAATCATTTAACAAACTATGAATGAAGCCTCATGGCTTGTATATATAAATAAATAAGTCTAACATGCGTTTAAAACAAATAAGTGAACCTAAAAATGTACTTAATGAAATGATGCAACCCTAGAAAGGTTATGTAAGAGTGTAAACACAATAAATAGCCAAGTGCATTGGCATATGATGAAACGAATATTATGTAATGAAATGATGAAACCTAGAAGGGTTAAGTAATAGTGTTTAACACATAAATGGCCAAGTGCATTGGCATATGATGAATTGAACATTCACGTAAAAAGGGGTAAGTAATTTTGAAGAACAAATATTATAATGTTAATGAATGTTGTGAAAACCTAATATGAGGCTAAGATCCTAGGTAAATGTTGCCAAAACTTACTCACCTATGAGAGTGTAAAGTTAATTAAGAGACTAGTCTGTATGAACACTCTAATTAAAGTATTGAGATTAACACACTTAACACTAATGATGAGATGAGAAATCATCTATTGAGCTATGATGTCCTCATACTAGAACCCAACTTCCATGGTGTATTAGTTGAATGTAATGAAACTTTATTCTTTGCACCGATGGAGTAGCTATGAGCGGTGATGCCTTCTTTCGAGAATGGGTGGAGGTTCACGTATCTCTCATGAAATGAGATTGTCGGACATGCAGAGTGTGTGTCTCCATATATATCCTAGTCTTAGAACCTATAAGGCCAATATAGGGATCTGGCAGGGTCCAATTCCCATGTTCTCTAGCATGTTTTGGGTCACTTTGGCCGGTGATTTCATCTCTTTTTGGTGTGAGGGAGACACCGTATTTCATGATGCTTTCATGATCTATATTGATTAAAGTTAAAGTTCCCAATGAATGAATGAGGCCATCCTCAAATGACACACATACTGAAACAAGTGATACCAAAGGTGTTAGGATAGGATAATAAAGAGGTGATTTAGAATCAAGTAATGACATTAGGTCATTCTGGTTCATTAAAAAACAAAACAGATGAAAGCCTTATATTACATTCTAGGTAAAGCTAATGTTTACACTGCCCATGAATAAAATGTAAGAAACTACGTATGAATGAACGAACCAGACTCTGTGTTTTCTAAAAAAGACTCCCTAGTTGAGGTCGCATACCGTATTTCATGATGCTTTCATGATCTATATTGATTAAAGTTAAAGTTCCCAATGAATGAATGAGGCCATCCTCAAATGACACACATACTGAAACAAGTGATACCAAAGGTGTTAGGATAGGATAATAAAGAGGTGATTTAGAATCAAGTAATGACATTAGGTCATTCTGGTTCATTAAAAAACAAAACAGATGAAAGCCTTATATTACATCCTAGGTAAAGCTGATGTTTACACTGCCCATGAATAAAATGTAAGAAACTACGTATGAATGAACGAACCAGACTCTGTGTTTTCTAAAAAAGACTCCTTAGTTGAGGTCGCATATGTTGATCCCTTATTTTGGGAAGTCTGATTGTCATGTCCATGATTTTAAGGTCTCATGGCATACAAATAAATGATATGAACAACGTTATGTGTTATAATAGTTATGATATGTTCTATGTGTACGTTGTTGTGTGCTGTGTGCAAAATATTAAGTATGATGGTGCATGTTACTGTCTTGGCATAACTTTCCTAATACAAATTTGGAAAGCTCATAAACTTTCCTAATCCAAATTTTGAAAGTTCAGTCACTTCCCTAATCTCAATTTTACAAGTCCACTGACTTGACCTACTACAATCATGTTGCTAGGAAAGATCTATTCTTACTCATGCATGTCCTTGGTGTGTGATAAAATATACCCATAATTAGTACAAGTGTGTATTAACCCTATAAAACTCTAAAATTTTAGGTTCAGGCACAAGTGGACGTTAGAACTTATGGCACGACACTGCAGCTATCCGTACGTGGAGCTTTCATCCGGATTTGGTAGGCCCTCATGCTTTCGAGGTTGTATACTTTTATTATCTAGATTAGATGTAGGCCCTCATGCTTTCGACATTGCAGCTATCCGTACGTGGAGCCTGTTCCACTAGTGCTTCATTTCATATATTGTATTAGTGTTGTTTTGGCATCTACACATTTAATGCAGCAATGAACTATTTCATTAATTTGATGATCTCATTTTAGATGGTTAATTATGAACATTTATGAGTTTAAGTAGAATGTCTTATACAAATGTTAAATAACAAAAAGTTCAAAATTTTCCGCAAAAATTAACCTAGATGAAGTAAAGATGATGTATGTAGGCTTGTCTGCGACCTCTGAGAGAACAACGATGCTGGTCTCGTCTAGGGTCTAGACTCCGATCGTCAAAATAACATAGCAAAATACACCACATAATTTCAAATCAAACAACAGAGCACCTTTTTGATAAAAAATTTAATTTTAGGCATATTATTCTTTGTAACAACTGTAACTTGAACATTTTTGCGAAGCATCACAAAAAATCAAGGACACTTGAAATTTACTCATTATGCTCATAATTAGTAACAAAAACTAACCTTAATTAGGAAAGAGATGAGGATAATGGGACATCATATCGGCTTCGGCCTCCTATGTTACTCCCTCAACTAGGTGGTTTCTCCACACAAATTTTTACACAGGCCACCTCTTTGTTCCTGAACCTCTTCACTTGAAGATCATGGATTTCCACCGGAACTTCCTCATAGGAGAGGTTATCTTTCACACAATAACATGGGATAGGAAGAATGGACTAGGGGTTACCGAATATGCAACCTTGTTAACCCTTTGAAAAATTTCACAAGGACCCAAATAACAAGGACATGAGTTACCCTTTTTTCAAAATCTAACCACCCCATTTCATGGGAAAAAATTTAAAATACACCGTATCACATTGTTTAAATTTAACGTCTCTTATTGTATGATCGCCATAAAACATTTGCTTACCATAGGCTTGTTACAAATGGTTCCTTATGATTTGAAATTTCTCTAAGGTCTTATAGTCGTAACCAAAAAGCGAATACTCATCAACCTCAAACCATCAAATAGGAGATCTACACCTCCTACCATACAAAGATTCAAAAGGATCCATAAATATGGATGAATGAAAACTATTATTATATGAGAACTCCAGTAAAGGAAAGTGATCACCCGAATTTCCCTTGAAGTCAATCATACAAGCTCTAAGCATATCTTCAAAAGTTTGAATTGTACATTCTGGTTTACCATCCGTTAAAGGATGAAAAGAGGTGCTTAACTTCACTAGAGTACCCAAACCTCTTTATAATGACCTAAAAACCTAGATGTGAATTGAGAATCTTTACTGCAAGATAGTCACTATCTTGAAGTATAGATTCTTGCATAATCTTCCATAGAATAAGTGGATTTAATGGGAATAAAATGAGCGGAATTTTTAAATTTTCCCACGAATACCCATATATATTCATATTGCCTTGTATTCCGAGGCAATCCATATACAAAATCCATGTTAACATCTTCCCACTTCCTAGTAGGAACAAGGATTACTTGTAGTAGACCACCCGAATTTTAATTCTTGGCTTTCAGTTGTTGGAAATTAGGAGACTTAGCAACAAATTTTGCATTGTCCCTTTTTAAGCCATCCCACTAAAACACTTCTCGTAGATAATGATACAGCTTAGTCGAACCCAGATGAATAGAGTAACGACTCTTTCATCCTCCTCAAGAACCCAATCTCCAAAATCATTGACATTTAACACTCCCAATCTTCCTTGGTACCTAAAAACACCTCCCCCCAAGAAAATGACTCATTGAACTTTTGAAGAATAGATTCTTTCAACTCCATCAATTATGGATTAAGGTGTTGCTTAGACATCAGCTCAGCTATGAAAGATGACTAGGAGTTAGGATGTACCACAAAACAATCATTAGGACAATCTTTATTTCAAACCCCTAAACGAGCCAACCTATGAACACCTATCACTAGGGTTCTCTTGGCTTCTTCCACGTGGGACACACTTCCCATGGACAAACGATTTAGAGCGTGAGTTACCACATTTTCCTTGCCTTAGGGAAAAAGAACACTTATGTCGTAGTCATTCAACAATCCTAACCATTTCTTTTTCTGGAGATTCATGTTTTTTTTGAGTGAATTATATTGAAGACTTTTATGGTGCGTATACACATCAACATGAACCCCATAGATATAATGCCTCGATATTTTCAAGGCAAATACCACGGCCTCTAACTCAAGGTCATGAGTTGGAAAATTCTTCTTTTAAATCTTGAATTGTCTAGAGGAATAGGCTATAACTTTGCAAACATTCATAAGAACACACACAAACAAAACTCGAGATGCATTTCATTAAACCATGAAGCACATAGTACCCTTCGGTAAAGTCAACACCGGAGCGGAGGTAAGCCTATCGTTCAACACTTGGAAGTTTCTCTTACATGATTTCGACCAATAAAATTTCACATTCTTTTTAGTCAAGGTTATATAAAGGAAGCAATGAATGTGAAACCATCGACAAACCTTCTACAATAACCGGCTATACCCAAGAAACTCCTAATGTCCGCATGAACTAAAGGTGTAGGAAATTTTTTAACTAGTTCGGTCTTTCTTGGATCAACCTCTACACCCTCGGTAGACATAATATGAACAAGAAACTCTACCCACCTCAACTAAAATTCACACTTGTTATATTTGGAAAAGGCTTGATGTATCTTAACAAATTGCAAAAAAAAATTACTTAAATGCACCGTAAGATCACCCACACACATCAAATAAACCAAAATATCATTAACAAAGACAATCACAAATGCATAAAGATAGTTACAGACACCCTATTCATTAGATCCATAAATGCCGCATGGGAATTAGTCAACCAAAAAGACATGAGTAGGAAATCATAATGACAATATCTAGTTTTAAAAACTTTATTATGATATGTTTAACTCTAACCCTAAGTTTGTGATATCCCGATCTCAAATCGATCTTTGAAAACTAACTCACACATTTGAGTTTATAAAAAAAATCATTAATCCAAGAGAGATGAATCTTTTTATTTTTTGTGACTTTGTTAAGTTAATGGTAATCAAACACATCCTAAGGGACCCATCCTTCTTTTTTAAAAACAATATCGGAGCACCCCATGGAGAAAATATTTGGCATAATGAAACCCTTGTCTAGTAAATCTTTTTGTTGAGTCTTCAACTCTTTAAATTTGCCCGTAGCCATCCGATAAGGTTGAAATGAATTATTATTTGTATCCAGTAAAAAGTTAATACCAAAATAAATTTCCCATTTGGGAGGAATATCGGGAAGATTATCAGGAAAGACCTCCAAAAATTCCCTTAGTACGTGGACCAACTCAATGAAAGAAATTTAGGAATATAAATCTTTGACTCTTAAAATACTGTATAAACACCCTTCATATATAATCTTAAATGCATTTAAATACGAAATAATACAACCTATATGAATATAATTTTCCCCTTTCCACTATAAGAAGGGTTCATTAGAAAAGTTCAAATTCACCACCATTGTTCTACAACCTATGGAAGCGAAACAAGAATGCAACCACTCTATTCCCAATATGACAACAAAATAAACCATATAAATGTCTACAAATTCCACATGAGTAAATCTATTAGGCAACATTATGGGACAATTTCAATGTACTATCTTAGCAATAGCTAACTCACCCACCGGGGTAGTCACCATAAAAGGTTCATTCAAGATATTGGGAAAAATGTCAAACTTTTTAGGTACTAAAGGAGTTACAATTTACAAGGTAACACCGAGATCTAGTAAAGCATATACATCAATAGATAAAAGTTGTAACACACCGGTCACCACATCCGGAGTACTCTCTTGTTTAGACCATCCATATTCACCACATTGCTTGACCTTTCCCACAACACTTATCATTACCCTTTAAGTTTTTCCAATCCCTCACATTTTTTCCACTCTAAATACAACTAAAAAAATCGTCCGATCGATGAGGCAATCATCGTAATGCTTCTTGCTACACTTTCATCAAGTTTGCTTCTTTATTGGTGAACTTGTACCCCTTCCCTTTTGAGGGTTAGGGTTAGCACCCTATCATCACGAGCTTTAGGGAAATTTGAAGAATTTTGATTGCAAAACATCTTTTTGAACATAGCCTTGTCTTGCATATAAAGAATACCCTTTGAAGAACCACCATCAAATATCTTTTCCGTATTGGCATGTCTACTCTTCCTCTTAACCGTCATCTCCTCCATTTGTTGAGTATGAACCAAGAGACGAGAAATTTTCATATTATCATGTAGCATATCCAAACGAAACTCTTATTTAAAGTCATCAGACACCCGCGTCAAAGTGGCTAATCTCATCCCTGGGGTCGCAAACCAAAAAATGAGCATAGTTTGACAAGTTCGTAAATTATAAAGGCTAGTCAAGTACATATATACCTCCTTGACGAAGGTATATGATTTCTTACACCTTTGCTTCCCTATTTAATCTTGGAAAGAAACTATCAAGAAAGGCCTTCTTTAAAATGTCCCATGTAACTCTGCACCCTTTAAAGAACTATTGTCTCTTTATTGGACGTACCATGTTTGGGCCACATCAATGAGTAGGTAAGTCACTAAGACGACCTTATCGCTATTAGTCAACCCCATGGCATAGAGGATTTTGTTTGTTTTATAAATGAACTTTTTGGGGTCTTCCTCCACTTTGGACCCACAGAAAGTAAGGGGATTCATCCTTGTGAAATCCCTCAAAAGGAAGGCTATGGTGCTAATCTGTTCGTTTCCTCGAGGTACAACATCCCAATTTGCTTGGTTAGTCCTTTATTGATCTTGATTTAGGACTACTTGTGCTTGAGTTGTAATGATTTGACCAATTTGGAGAAAGTCTACCCTTATGTCTCCATCCGACAAGGTCGGAGGATTTGCCGAATGTTGATCATTATTAGAAACATCATCAAGAGGAGGTCCTTGATTTCAACGGGGAGCAACTCCCATATCAGCAATCTCTTCATCGATTCTATGTTCGACTGCATTCATTTATTTAAACCTATAACCATATTACGAGGTTTAGGTGAAAGCACACATAATGTAAACTCTAGAGACACGACATGGGATTACAAGAAGAGGAGGATTTTCTAAGCATCACATAGGCTCTTGTTCATTATTGTGGCACGCTTCACAATAATTACTAAGAATCTATATATATATGGTTTAATGAGACATCTATTTTAGAATACTCAACGTCATGCTCTGATAACAAGATTGTCACATCCGGAGAGCACCCCATAGAAGTAACCGGTGTTGCCGTCCTCGAAGAGGACTAAGACTAACCTCTTAGCATTCGTCATTACTTTTCATAAGTTAAGTTTTGGAAATTTAAAACATTTTAACTACTGCTACATTGAGGTATACCTTGACCTCTCGCATACACACAATATATACATAGGACCATAACCCTACTCAATCATGTAAACCAAACAAAGGACCATTAGCAATGTCTAACTTCACATAACTTAGCATCAATAGTAATCCTCCCCATACTTTAACAATATAGACAAAACAACATGTTCCTATGTGAAAATAACATCATATCAAATCAATAACATGTAAAGTATATAAATACATAATAGTCACTTTATAAGATCATAAGAACAACCTCATAAGCCTTCCCTCAAGGCAAACTAGTGCAAGGCATAGAGTAAAGTCCCATACCCCTACCTAGGCTAAGTTAAACCTCTTAAGTCACCCTATTTAGTGTTTAATTCACTACCTCATTTTTTCTTCAGAGAAACCTTTCCTTAAATTAGATAGACAATAAGAGCTAAGTATGAAATCTTGTGTTGTAAAACTTACACTAATAGAAGGTTGTGTATCGGCCAATGTAGTACCAAGCATGAACATAGCGTTTTGGTGGATCCACTAGCTAGTATTCCTATAGTGACAACATAGTTTTTTGCATTTAGGGGGCTTTCATGGAAATATCACTCTATGCCTTTTTTTAACTGTGAGGATATCAACATCATGAGGACCATGGTGAGCCCTCCCTTCCCTCCTTGGAAAGGTACCACTCCTCATCTTTAAGTTCACTAGGTTATAAGATAGAGCCCCCTTTCAAATGTATTTAATCCTTTAGTAATCATCATTTCTTAGTTAGGTCATAGGATCTACCTCTCATATAGTCATCATCATAGCTCAATATATTATCCTTCCATTACAATTCACGAATTTGAGACCAAAACATTTACATGAGCCTATTATGATGAGGCACATAGGTAAGTCATCAACATACTTATATCATGAAATATTAGCCAACAACTAGTAATCGATAAATCAAGACATATCAATTTAACATCATGCCAACCTAATCTATCTCATCATAATGTATACTTCAACATAATTTAATCACTTAACACAAGAAATCATAATTGAAGTAAAGGATCGAGATTACAGGACTTACGAAATCTCCTTCCAAAGTCATGATCCATGGTCTTAACATCAACCTAAAAATTCCACCAAATAAAAGGTGCATTCAATAGTAAATAATACAATAATGAAGTCAACTTCATAATCAGTATCCCAAGCAACTCCAATTCATAACCTAGGGTTAAGGGGAGTAGGGTTCATCATGAATTCTTGAAGAAATGGATCAATCCAAAGAAAACATTACCCCATGTAGTCCATGAATGAATAGAATAGATAAAACAAGTCTAATAATCAATAAATTCATAATTTCCATCAATTCATAAGCAAGATCAACGATTTGGGGAATTTGGGTAAAAGGACATGATCTACATGAAATTCCATCAATCACCCAAAAATATACACTGAACTAGTTATAGGAAATCACAATTAATCATAATCAAGCATCATGTTTAAGTTTAAAAGAAAACACATTAGAATAGAAAAATCGTTGTAATTGGGTGTTTTAGAAATAAACTTTAAGAGGACCTCTTGGGGAAGATATCCAAAGAGTAAAGAACACATACCTTAGTGAACATATATCCATGAAATTCAAGTGAAATCCTACAGAATGTGGTCTTCCTCTTCAAGCATTGTTCTTCCTTTAATAGAGGTTGAATAGGGAGAGATAGTAGAGAGAGTTGAGTTCTTTTGGGCTTTGATTTAAGTGAGTGAATATGAGGAAAAACTGATGTGTATATTTGTTAAAAGTACACCCAAGTCTGTGACACGGACTTCCTTCTGCAATGTGTATTTTTTCTACTGCTTTGGCAGCTTGCTAAGCACAGTTCGGGGTCCCTTTGTGAACCCCTAAAGCGACAATTGGGGGGTCGTACCAGGAATTATTTACTCTATATATATGGATTTACCTATACAAATTAATTTTACAAGCTTGATACCTCATACAACACCTCCAAACCATCCCAAAACCTAAGGACATTTTACTAGTTAAATTTTACTAGATTACGAACGTCATGGACGTTTCATCATGTCATGTATCCAAAACATCATAAATCGATCATTAACATTATTTTAGGTGTTATGGATGTTTTACTAACCTTATATCAATATATGCGGCTCAAGCAATGTTCTTGTATTTTGGGAGTGTTATAGGTTTGAGCGTGAAATGCTTTGAAAAAGTGTGATACATAGCTAAAGATTACATGTTTCCTTTATATGGCTGTCAGGATTAAAATATTTCCCTTGAATTTGTTCAAATGTTTCATTGTTTCTTTGGTATATATTAAATTCTTTATAGTTGCCTTGTATGTATTGTAGTTTTTTTTGTATAGAGTTGATCCTAGGAATGAAGGTCGTGTACTTACCTTGTTGGGTTATGATGTGGGTAGGATTGACCTAGAAGTTACCTTATGTTAGTTTTGTAAGAAAATAAATATTTCTTATGTCTATATCTCCTCTAATTGTTTCCCTAATGTGTTATGACCATGTGGTATATATGGTATAGTTGAGACCTTATGTTGTTGGGTAGTATGACCTATATTGAATGTTATGGATTTCCTTATGGAGTTAGGCCTAGGGGAATGATGATAGTTTCGTAAAGTTGCTATTAACTTGGTTTAACATCAGTGGGGGATGAGGAGGAGAGTAGTAAGGTGGTAGATTTCCTATCTTTTCCTTCTATTTTTAGTTGAGCTTGAGAATAAAGTGTTCCTCAAAGTTTGTTCATGATAGGATTCTTGCATAAAAGTATGAGTTGCATGGTCTCCTTATGCTTAATATGTTTTAATTGACGCTATGGTAAACATGTTTTAAAATTTGTTAAGTGCATGAAAAATTAATTTTGATCAAAGTCATGTTGAGTATGCATTTTAATATGCTAGTCGTACATTTAACTTCATTGGTAAGGTAAGAATAATTTTCGTACTCTCTCTTAATGTGAGGTGTTTAGCCTCATAATGAGAAGTTGTGTCTTCTTAAAATGAAAAATTATGTGTCTCTTTAAAATTGTGACTTTTATGTTTTGGAAAGCTTGATTGTAAAATCACTCTTGCAAAGTTAAGGCATGTCTTGCTACTGATATTGTATGTTCCTATAAATTGTAGATGCTTGCTTATGAAGGCTAGGTTATGCTAGAATTGAAATTTTGTGAAATGACTTCCTATTGTTGTGATGTATTTGGAGTGAATTACTATTTTTGACATCACTAGGAAGGAAATATGAGCATGCTTTTATTAAAAGAGGGGACATTCTCATTTTAAAGTGACTTAAATGTGGTTGCATAATGATATCCTAATGAAATTAAATGTAAATACCATCTTATTATTAGGAGAAGAATGTTCCTCCTATGAACATGATAATAGCTTAAGTGTTTGATGCATTTAGAAAGCGAATGAATAACTGTTTTGCTTGTTTGTGTTGCATTAAGTGCTAAATGGTTTCAAGTTGTGTTCCTTGTAAATTTTTTGCATTGACTTCTATGTGAAATTTTATGAAGTTTCTGAGCTACTCTACAATATATAGAAGTCCTTGTTGTGATAAAAGTGTTCCACTTGTCATTCGAGGAGGAATGTTCCAAAGTGAGGGATATTGTTAGACCCTCAAAAATGAATTAAGGTGTCTAGAGCCTCACTTGTTCCAAATAATCTTATTAATATTTTATTTAAGTGTTTTAATGAATGAATGACAGATTTGAATTCAATTGTAAGTCAAATGTCTAAAATGTTTTAAAGTTAGCCCTTGACACGTGCATGTGTGTCTTGGTGTGTCCAGACATGTTTTACGTGTTCATTCTTTTTGAACATGATATAGATGGTTTTTACATGTTACTGAAAGTATTTATGTTAATGTCCGGGTACGACAATCCAAGGGACCTGCAAAAGGTCCGCGACGAAAACCCTAAATACTGTCTTGGAGTGTTAAACTATGACCTTGAATGATACCTCGTAGGTGGACCTACGCCCCCATCGATGAGTTGGCATAGTCCCACACTTAGACTGCGAGCTTAATCTCCCAAATTAATGCTGCAATCTTAAACCATGGAGGTGCAGGATGGGCCAGTGTTGCACCAACGGTCCATCGACTGTTTTCCGTAGGTGCAGTCTGCAAATTACATACACGCACTGTTTCATTAAAGGGGTGAGTGAGAAATTCATCCCATTATCCTAAATTACTATAGATGGTTATTATGGGTAAGTGAGTTAATAACATGAAAACCCTATTAAAAAATTCACTGTTAAAAAAATAAGAAACCTCCATTTGAGATGAAGCTCAAGAACAACTTGAAGATTTAATTGTGATGGTTTCTTTATTTATTTTTTTTAATTTTATTATTCAATGAGGTATAGTGATACTTCTTAGTTAGATATCCATTTATATAGAGAACTCCTTCAAAACTTTTCGAACAAAAATTGTGATCAAATTGTCTATCTTCCAATCTAGCCATGCATTCTTTCTCAAAACATTTTCAAAAGCTTTCTCATGATGAATTTATGGTAATTTACAAATTTTAAAGTGAATTTCAATTCAATTTCATGATGAAATCATGTTATCAAATTAGACTATATTATGGGCATTGTAATCTTGACTTTATGTTTATTGAATTATTATTCTAGCATGTTGAATTGCTTATATCTAATGCTTATTCTGTATATTGATAGTGGATTATTGATGAGTGACCCATGTGGATCAGGGTATGAAGATTTGGATAAGGATAACTTATGTTCTTTTATCTTCTATTGATTGTGAATCTAGAACACTTGTATGATCTCAATCCTAGGGTAATTGAAGTACGATTTTGTTTAGGTTATGATCTCTTTAGCTACTGCCCTAATTTTGTATCATTGATGAGTTGTGAGTATTTAGCATTGTTCATATAGAAAGGAAGATTGGTAAGTGATCTATGAATCTCTACTCTCTATTTGATTGTTGATGTAGTGTACATCTTAGTATCTTGATGTTGTTATGGTTTATGCATCATTTCGTACATGTTGATGTACATTTAGATACTAACCTATACTTTAATTGTTGATGAATGATTAATGTTGATGAATGATTAATGTTGGTCAATGATGATCAAATGTTAATGGACTCGTAAGAATTGCTCTATTTCTTTACTTCTTTATAGAATTATTAGTTGATTTTGCCTTGTATGACATTGTGTGGTAAGGTCCACTTAAAGTGTCATTGTATGCTTCTTGTCAATATATTTATCGGTTCATTATGGACTTGAATTCAACCTTATGTAATATGTGTGTGTGATTATAACGATCAAACTTTGTGAATCTTATCCCTAGTTTCTACTCTAGTTATGATCTAGGTTGTGTTGATAATGTTACAAGAATATGAATAAATATGTTAAAGTTTTATTAGGTGCTTTCTATGATGATTTATAATGGTTAATGACCCCTATGAATGTAGCCATATGTGGACAGGTTATTCGATAATGTTAGGAGTCTTGGATGCAAGTGTTGAAGTTACCTTGTTTCCTATGTTATTATGTATTTTCTGGTCTATGCTTGGATGTGCATTGTTGTCATAATAAGGTGGCTTCCTCAATGTGTTGTTGAATGCATTATGTGATCGTGTTGACCAATCTACACACATTAACACTTCATGCATGCTTATGAGTTGTATAGGTTCATGGTGTCTAATGAAAGGGTATTCTCATATACAGTAATGTCTACTAATATGTGTGTTAAGTATATGACCATGAAGTATGTATCGTAACACTTAAACTCGGATTACTTGATAAGTGTACTAGTATGGATGAGGGTATGGGACCTTGTTTATGCATTGCACATAAGTGCTTTGGTAGGATAAATCCTATATCTAGTTATATTTGTTTATGATTATGAATTTATGGTTAAGTGATGAACATGTCGTATATGCATGAATAAACTAAGGTATGAATATTTGAGGTCTAAAGGTTTTATGTGAAAGGTTTTATCACATGTATATACACATACATGTATAATGATCTAGTCAATGGAGGGGACTTGAAAGGTGTTCTCAAGTGTACATTAAAATAGATGGTGCTTTATAGATGTTATGTCCATGTGTAAGGATTTCTCACGTGATTTAGGTTGCTGAACTCTAATCTATGACCTATGAGCCATGAATAATGCCTTTTCAATAAAGAGAACTTCTCTTAGCACCGAGTGAACTTGACAATGAAAGATGTTGCATTCCCTTGGAGAAAGATACACCATTAGTTTCTCATAAAGTGTTGAATTCCCTAGGAGGAAAATTCACCTATGATTTAACATGAGGTGTTGACTTCCATTTAAGGAATATTCACCCATGGTTTCTCAAGAGATGATGACTCTAATGCTCATGGGCATGGAGAGGGTAAAAATATAACATCTCTTAGTTTCATAAATTATGCGTGCCCCAAGATCTAGAATGTGTTATCACTTATTATTCGAGCATGATGTGAATGTTCTACTTTGTCAAGGCAGAACACCTTCCCTTTGTGTAAGGCTCTACAACACCAAATTCAAAGTGAACACCCATGGTCTTAGTGTTGGTTAAGTCTATAGTTTCCCTAATGGAAAATGTAAAATGGAAGTAAAGCAAGGACCCTAACTAGGATAACCTAAGGGAAGTTGCTTAGTGTAGTTGAGTGTACGAGACTGTACCTATGCCTTTCACTAGTAGCTCTTGAAGGGAATTGTAGGAGGATGTTCTCATGTATATTACCATGTTTATGTTTCTTTTGCATGCAATTGTAGTGGTGTCCACTTTTTATAATGGAGTGCATCGTATAAGTCCTAACGGATCTATTATGACGAGGTCTCTACTTATGTGCATATTGTTAGTCTTGGAGACTATATGATGAAGGTATTTCTTGATGTGTATGAATTTCTGATACTTGTCAGGTAGATATATGAAGTGAATTGTTAAGACTTGTGGTCTCATGATAGGTTCAATAAAGATGTGTGAGTTTATGCGGCTTCACATGCACCTTACCCTAGTAGACATAGATTTGGGTTATGACTAAGGTCTTATAATGGTCTATGTGAACTCAAATTAGTATATGTGCAAGTCGAATGTTGTTTACTGTGATGATGTTGTACGTCTTAACTTAAGTGTGTTTTAGGGTTTGTTATACTTATATGAATGTATGTGTGGAGTTAGAAAGACTATATGTATGACTACCTTGATTCCTTGAGGTGATGCATTGCACCAATTATAATTAGAGGGTCACTTAGGAAGTAAAGGAAATAAAGTAAAGTAAACTCACTATAATTGTATAAAGCTTACTGTGAAAAGAAGGGTACTCACAGTAAAGTTGTCCTTAATATATCAAAAATCATTGTATCATTTTATGTGATATTATGATTCTTGTAAATGCGTAAATGAATTATGTGAATTGTATTATTCTTATTGTATTATGTTTTAAGAAATTCTCATAAAATGGGATGATGCATGGTTTCATAGTAAATGTCCCTTTTGAATGCACATTTTTTCATTGTTTCCATATTTACCGCATTATTGTACTAACACCATTCTTGTCAAAAATTTTCTACAAAGTTTAGGTTATGGATGCTTAAAGGATGTCTGTATGGAAAAGAGCTTGATATGTGTTTCCCAAGCTTAATTAAAGCAATCCTTAAGATACAAGGATGTCCTATGTCAAGTTATATTTACATCATGTAATAATTTAATTATGTTTTATGTTGTAAGGGTTGTGTCCCTAATGTATTCTAATGATGTTGACTCTATGTTGGCAAAGAGACTTATAGTCTTCACTATGTGTTATGATGTTATATTTATATTTATATATATATATATATATATATATATATATAATATAATATATATATATATATATATATATATATATAATAGAAGTAATTTCTAGCATATGATGTGCTAAGATTTTTTTAATTATTCCGCTATATTTACCTACGATATTGTGAGTAATTACAAAAGTATGTGCTTGTATAAGTCCTTTAAGAGGTTGAGTATGCCATGTTACTTCAGGGGCTTCTCCCAGGTTGTGAAAATTAATGTTCCTTAAATGAATTATGGGAATTACATGATATTATGAATAGTCTCTATGATTACGTGAAGTATATTAGCTATGTTGTTCTTATTGTTGATATGGTCAAACTTACTTCTCAAATAAAAAGTAAAGCGATCGTATCAAATTATTGCATCGCTGCCGGGGAAAGTATTTGTTGGATTAACTTAAACTTATTACCAAAGTTTAGTCAATATTTTCTTGATTTTACTTTTCTATTGTTTTTGATTCTTGGAGAACTATCATCCTTGTATGCCATATACACGGAGAGGAAGAGAACCCTTGTTTCCCTAGGATCACGAATTAGAGGGTACACTACACAATATGAATCGAATCTTGGGTATAACGATGATGATCCAAACCAAAACATCCCAGCTCCAATTGACGTTCATGTTCATTTATTCCCTGATGATCTGGGTGAAAGTCAACAAAGGGACAAAATCCCGCTCAACGTCCTCTATATTACTACAGAGGCTATGATAATAATCCAGACTCTGACGGGCAACTTGTCTTGCCCCCTCTACTACAAGGTCACAACTTTGTGGTAACTAGTAGTTTGATGCAAATTCTCACTGCTAGAGGTTTGTTTTCAGGGCTACCTTCTGAAGATCCACATGCCCATGTAGCTAAGGTAAGGGCAGAGTGTAAAAGTTGTGTAGGGAGTCCTGATTTGGATTTGCATGTAATATGTCTAAGTGTATTTGCTCTCTCACTTATTCGATATGCTGCTATTTGGTTCACTGAGCTCCCTTATAACTTAATTTTCACTTGGAACCAACTAAGGGACGTTTTCTTAGCACGTTACTACCCGGTCTCCACGAAACTAAACCACAAAGACAGAGTGAACACCTTTGTGGCACTAACAGGAGAGTAAGTTAGTAGTTCTTGGGATAGATTCACTTCATTTTTGAGAAGTGTCCCCAATCACCGTAGAGATGATAAGTCACTAAAGGTATACTTCTATCGGGGAAAGGATGATAATAATAAAGAGGTATTAGATAATATAGCCAGTGGTTCTTATGGGGAGTATCCTTATCACGGGATTGCTGAAAAGTTAGTGAAAATCTCCCAGAATAATAAAGCTTGGAGTACAAGGAAGTCAAAATACATGGAGAAATACCTTCGCAGTCCAATCCACTCACAACCCAGCCACATATGAGATTCGTGAAGAGATGGCTCAGATGAGAACTGAGCTTAGGTTTGTAATAAAACAGGTCACTGGGGGTGCAGAAAAGATAAATGCAGTTAACTACTTATCTAAACCACCACTACCAAATGATGAATGCTATTTTATGGAGAATTCCTATCTCGTAACTGAGTAGATGGGGGGTTTCCGACCGAGTGCCTAAGACTCAAATGAGGAGAATTGGCACCAAGGTGAACAAAAACCTAGCTCAGATCTATGGTTACTATAACCGTGAGGGTCATTTTGTTCGAGTTGGAAACTACAACCGTGACTACAACTTCAACATAGGTAACTATGAAAACAGAAATGATAGGAATGGGCCTTATGTCCATCCTCAAAATCGTGAAGCTTCTCCAAAAAATTGGTGGATATAGTATGGCGCGAGTTGAGGATATGTTTCACAAAATGATGACGAGGTTCGATGATAAGAATGATCACATTAAAGAGTTAAGGAATGATTTAGGGGGTATTGGGCAGAAAGTCAATACACATGCAATGTTCATTATGCATCTTGAGTTTCAAATGGCCCAATTATCTGGGACTGTAACAGACGGCAATCTGAAACTCTTCATAGCAACATTGTCCAAAATCCAAAAAATAATGGACACTATATGGCAATCACTACTTGGGGTGGTAAACAAACTATTGACCCACCTATGCCGTCTAATGAAGAAAAGGTTATAAAAGATAATTATAAAGTGGTAGAGGTTAGTGGTGAAGTAGAAGATAACACAGGAAAAGATGTTGAAGTGCCTTCAAAGGTAACTACCATACCTAGACCCCCAATTGTATCAAAGATTAGTGAAAAAGATCGAGGATGGTAAATTTCGGCGTTTTATAACAATGTTGAAGCAGCTTTCTATCAATGTCCCTTTGGTAGAAGCATTAGAACAAATGCCCGGTTATGCCAAGTTTATGAAAGATCTGGTTACAAAGAAAATATCTGTCACTTTTGAGGAGGAGGATAGAATGCAACATTGTAGTGCTATTGCTACAAGATCTCTAGTACAAACGAAAGAAGATCCGCGTGCATTCACTATTCCCTGTACATATGGGTTATTACATTTTGCGAAAGCATTATCTGATCTGGGGGCAAGCATAAATCTCATGCCTCTCTCGATTTACAAGAATTTGGATTAGGGTGATCCAAATCCCACTGCGATGCGAATACTGATGACTGATCGAATAGTAAAAAGGCCTATAGGGATACTCCATGATGTGCTAGTAAAAGTTGAGTCGTTCATATTTCCGGTAGTCTTTATTATTCTTGATTGTGAAATCAATTTTTAAGTGCCTATTATTCTTGGGAGGCCATTTCTTGTTACGGGTAGAGCCTTAGTTGATATTGAAAAAGCGCATATGAAATTTTGGTTCAACAATGAAAAAGCGACCTTCAACATTTGTAGGTCCACGAAGCAGTGTGGTGAGGTCCAATCGGTACATGCTATCTTCTACAAAGAAAAGATTAAGAAGTACCATGACCTAAAAATTGAAAAACAAGAATTTATCGTTGGGGATTTGGTACTTTTATACAATTCTAGGTCGCGCTAGTTTTCGGGCAAGCTCAAGTCCAAATGGACTGGCCCTTAATTTGTTACCCAACTATTCCCTCATGGAGAAGTTGAGTTGGAAAACAAGGAGGGTGTGGGGTTTAAGGTGAATGGACAACGAATAAAAATCTGTTTCGGGCATGCTAAATCAGCGAATGAAGTGATCGAGGCATACCATTTGATGTTTGAGTAATCAAGGGTCTTCAGTCGTGCCGAGATATTAAATTAGGCGATGTTAGGGAGGCAGTGCAATACTTATAGTTTTATTTCTAGTAATCGTAACATTTTCTATAATGGGTTTTAAATTTGCAAGCACATCAACTAGAAATTCTGCGGAAAATCACTCTACAACAATAACTGACATATACATCGAAGGACAATCCCGCATGTGACAAACCGTCGCATGATCAGTTGTGCCAGATACTTCTTTCATTTATTTCAAAATTAGGGCACATGCGACGGAATCCACACGGACCGTCGCATCTGCGACGTACCGTCGTCGGGGACTCGTTTCTTATTAACCAACATACTCAACCCGACCCGATAGGGAAATTTTAAAAATCGTCAACATTTAAAAAACCCCACCCATTCATTTAAACAATTTCCTTCCCTCTTTCTCCCATATCCCTCCCTTTCAAACTTCCAACTTCCTACCTCTCTTCTCTATCAATTGTTCACTGCCCCAAATCCCCAATTCCAAAAATCTCCTTTCTACTGGTCGGAGTCTAATGACTGCGGTTCTGCTCTCAATAACCAAGGGCCTTTTTTGCTTGTTTTTCTCCTCTTCTCAGGTATGTGTCTCTAATTTCTACCCATTTACATTGCATTTTTGTTTTTTTTACTAGTATTAGCCTATTTCTTTTTGGTGGGTCTTCATTCTTTGATCCAATTTTGTCAGACCTAGGTTGTGAATTCTCGAATTGCCTTGGTAAAACCCGATAAATAGGTGCTTTAGCATTGCTAGTTTTTTAGGTGTTTGGGTTAGAAAAATTTAGGATAACACTATGTATTCCATTGGACTAACAGGGGATGATTGTGGCATCCTCAGTTCTGTCACTAAATGAGAGAACGAGACCCTGATGACGGACCATCCTACCCACGACGGACCGTCATAGGGTCTGTTCAGCACCCCACTGTTTGTTTTAACTGAGTGTCCACCAACAAATACATGCGACGGACCGTCATTCCCACGATTGTTTGTCCTGCATAACCGTTATGGTTGTCAGAGACCCTTTACTAAGGGTCTCCAACTTTTTCAAAGTGTCCTCTGACAGACATCTAAGACAGACCGTCATTATCACGACGGTCCATCCAGCACAACCATCATGGTTGTTAGAGACCCTTGTCCTAAAGGTCTCTAATTTTTTCTGAAGTGTCCTCTGACGGACATCTACGATGGACTGTCATACCCACGATGGTCCGTCCTGCAAAACTGTTATGACTGTCAGAGACCCCTTTCGTAAGGGTCTCCATACTTTTTAAGTTCCCTACAATGGACATCGACGACGGACCGTCATTGTCATGACGGTCTGTCCTGCTTATCCTTTATAATTGTTAGAGACTTTTCTGCAGGGGTCTCCACACAAATATATTGGACATAAGACATGACGGACCCCATTATGGTCTGTCACACTCACGACGAGCGTTCACCTGGCCCGTTATGTTTCACTGTTACTACATAGATGTCATTAATACTCTACTCTTATATTTATTTTGTGTCGTTTTTTCTTGTTTTGTTTGCTCCTTCTAGTACAAATATTGATTCTCTACAGGTACTAGCTCTAATTACATAAAAAAAAGATCGAGTTTACGCATATGGGCGTTCAAAGTCTGTCGCCCCGTCTGCCCGACTGGTTTTAGGATCTCATGATGAGCATGATCCCGAGTACGTGCCCCCAAGCACTGCCACTCCATCACGAGCTGCACGTGCAACTAGAGCTACGTCTATAAAGGTGGCGTCCGAGGTAGTCATTGTCTCCCAATTTGATGAGGAGCGCACACTGAATTACACACTTTCTAGGTTTGCTACACATGAAGAAAAAGCGTCAATTTTCTTAGGAGTTTCATGTTCTTAGGAAGACTCCGAGTCTGCATAAGTCCTTGCACACGCCACAGTTGCATAGTCTGCCTCATCTTGTGAGGCTAACTGTCCTGATTCGACTCCATGCTCACCGACTAGTGCTATTACCCCTGTTGCCGACCAGCCCAACAAGTGGTGTGTCGACGGGCAATACCAAGTGTGTTCAGATGCCATGTTTCTAAATGATAAAGGTTATGACACGGACCTCTACGCGGGTCCTTACGGGAAGTCTCCCCACAATGCAAGAGACCCACAATCTCTTTACCAGAAACCAGCTAGAGTGGAAAACTCATTCTTTAGGCTGCTATAGTGAGAAGTTGGTCCGAGTGTTTTACGCCTCTTACGTGGCTACTCTCCGAGTAGTAATAGATAGGCGGGCTGCCCCTGCCAAATAGGCCCCTCTTGAGCATGTCCAAGTACGCAACATACTGGTCGACAACTCCATGCCTGCCATCCGCCGGTATCTGTACGGCGAGGATGTTGATGCCAACATGACCCCTCCCACCGCCGAGTTTTACTACCGGTGGCAAATTATAAAAGATGACCAATTCTTCCATTAGTCATCGCTGAGAGAGACCACCAAGAGGTGGATGGCCTTGAACTTGTGTATTGATGGAGAGGGTGTCGACTGGGTAACGGTGCCGAAGAGAGACATCAAGAAGGCTAAATTGACATTCACAGCTATGTTCTTATGGTTGATTATGCGCCACTAACTTTCTTCCACGGCTGTTGATAATATAGTCACATGGTATCACCCAGTTCTTATGGCGGCAACGATAGCCGAATTTGAGATAGACATCGCTTGGCTTTTACAGGCGGTCAAGCACGATAGGTCTTTCAAGGTCACAACTCTTTACCGTTTTGCATGCATGATATTTTCCTTATGCAAGTCTGCAGGTTTTCCCATCTTTCACATTGATCAGATCAAGACTTGGTTGGGCATTGTTTATATCGGCATCATCAGGGATGAGGACAATGAGTTGGATCCATGCAGAGGGCCCCATCAAGAGTTGCCTCCACTTGGTGAAAATCTGGGTGATACGGTAGCACATGCTCGAACGGCTATGCAGGCTGCTTCCGAAACAACTGATATGCTCAAACTTACTTCTCAAATAAGAAGTAAAGCGGTTGTATCAAGTAAAGAACCCAACTAATGTGGTTGAGGTCGTTCCCATGAGGAAAATAGTTCAGACTTAACTTTAATCTATTATTACTATTATTTAGTCAATTATTTCCTTTGAAAAGAAAAGACAGTAAAAGGGGGGGAAGGTTTATTTTTAAATGAATATAAATAAATATCTACATTAAATAAAACAACTAACAGATTCAAATATAAAATTTTAATCAATTAATAAAAGTAACTAGGGTTTAAGTGTTCTCTAAAGGTTCCTAACTTGATAATTCTAACTATAACAATTTTTTCCTAGTATCTTGCATGGAAAATGATAAGTTATGTATTTCTAAGTCCTTTGTCCGGCATCTAGAAAATTTTACTTCGTACCTTGGTCCGGCTACATATGTTTCTATACATACCCTTACCTTTACCTCATATTAAGCATTGTATTTGATATTTGACTAAGTTATTGCCTCGTACCAACCGACACTAGCCTATTAGATAGTATACACTAAATCTATATTGATAATTATTTTCCTATTATCTACTTCCTTGGTCCGGCAAGTAGCAATAAGGTGAGTTCTAATGGTTGCAAGCTGTTAAAAAGACTACTAAATGAAAGAATTATCAATACATGCAAGACACTAATCAGGATTTGTTATTTTAGTTAGATTTTAAATCAATTTTCACCCATGGTTCCCACAACCCTAGTTATGGAGTTCAGTTACCCATAGTCATAATCACAATATTCATATATTTAATATAAGAATTCATGCACTTACATTGATGAGAATGAACAATATCTAGAAATTCACCTGATTAATCAAAAAAATCACTAACAATTATTTCCAGAAAATGTGTAACAATTAAAAATCTGATATCAAAGTGTCTATTAACAAAGAGTCTAACACCAAAAAGTCTAACCCCAAAAATGAGGTTTTCCGAACTATTTATAACAAAAACAAAACCTAATAAAACAAGGATTCTAATTAATGAAAATTTGTCAAAACGTGTCTGGTCAACGGACCTCGTGACGAACAGTCATGGTCACAACCAGTCGTTATGGACTCTGTCATCCCATACTTCACAAATTCTTCTGCTGCTCTTTTCATTACCCTCGACGAACAGGTAAGACAGACCGTTCCAAGCATGAAGGTCTGTCGAGGGTCACCGTTCCATAACACTACAACTTTTTGGAATTTGGGTAATGGGACTAATCTCTAATTGTTGCGTTGAACAAGTAGGACGGACTATTGTGGCTATAATTGTCCATCGTGGACTTCCATAATTCCATACTAAGTCAGACTTCCCCATCTTCCTTCAGCAGCTACACAACGATGCCACCTACAGACCGTCACAGGCTCGACGGACCGTCATGAGCTCCGTACGTGGTAACTTTTCTGCATTTCTTGCTCAAAAACTTCTGCCTTCATCGTTGGATAGATTTCTTGTAAATAAGGAAAAACTTATATTAAAATCAATACAAAAAGGCTTTTGGACACACACTAAATTTAAGGAAAAAACATTTAAAAAAAATACCGTGAAACCACGACATATTAACACCCTCAACATAATATTCCTGGTTTTCTAACCAAATATCCTCTTTAATTGCATGTTTTCATGGTTCTTATACATAGTTAATTCTTGTGCTAACACCATTCTTTTTCACGTTTTTACACAAAGTGTATGTTATGGATGCTTAAAGGATGTATCTAAAGTGGGGCTTGATAGGTGTTTCCCAAGCTCAAGAAAGGAATCCTTATAATCCAAGGATTCCCTAAGGCATGTGTACATTAAAATTTAAGTAATATCTTAGTTATTGTTATATATTGAAAAAGGTCGTGACCCTATTCTTTTTTATTGATGCTGAATATATGATGACAAACGAGACTTAGAGACTTACTATATTTTATGACTTATAGTTCATATATACATATATGAAGTTATGTTTATAGAATACGATGTTCTATAATTATTTTTAAATTTTACACTAATTTCCTATGTCAATACGATGAATGATATCAATGGGCTTGTATAAGACTTCCTAGAGGTCAATTAGGCCATATTACTTCTAGGGGTGCTCTTCGGTCGTGAAAAATTTAGTATTAGAGCATGAGGTTATAAAATTTGTTTTTAGGGTCCAAAATCTCATATTTCCACGTCTAGTAGAGTCTTGTTCATCAGTGGTGGGTCACGAAAAATATATGAGCAAGAGTCTATAGAACGAAAAAGTTTCCACTCTTCACTAATAAGATTTCGTGCCATAGAAGTTATATCCATATGATAGTACTCTTTTATGTTTTCTAGTTCTGTGCTCTTTTAAATGTGATAGTTTGGATGATATGATATCTTTATGCTTGAGGGAGAAAAGGTGAGTTTTGATGCTTATCTAGGTTTTACAGTTTGATAAGTTTATATGAAGGTGCATTTGATTTGTGTTGATGTGGTGCCAATTATGGCTATATATGTGATTTGTTAGAAATAAAGTGTTATGTGAAAATTATGATTAGATAAGGTTATAGCTTGTTAATAGTTGTTATGGTTTAAATAAGTTCCCTTTGCAATGATAAGTTGCTTCATGATTAAGATGATAGAATAATGTTATAGTGTAGGCTATAAATGCTTTGAAGAAGCCTGGTAAGTAGCTAAAGATGCATGCTGCCTTTAAAAATGTGAAATTGTTTAAATGTTACCTTTTATTTATTGATTTTTCTTACTTCCCCTTTGTGGATTGTAGTCTTTTGTGTAGGCTTGATCCTAAGAGTGAAGGTAGTGGGCTTACCTTTTTCAGGTGATTGTGAAGTTTGCTAGTAGTACGAGAACCCTTATCAATTGTTCCCTTATGAACCTATTCTATGAGTGGAGAAAAGGGGAAGAAACAGTTTTGTCCCATAGGTTGGAATTATGTTTTGCACTAAGGTTGACTCAGAGGGTACTACGTATCCTTAAAACCTTAAAGAGGAAGAGAGAATTTATGTTTAGCTACCAAGAAGTGGTTAGATGTCTATTCACATTGATTTTAAATATGACCATTTGAGAAAATGCTCCGGATGTACCTAGGTGTAGTTGGTTGAAAGATTTCTCCCAAGGTGATAATGTCGGTTGAAATGACCTAGAATTTACCCTGCTATAGTGTTGAAAGAAAAATAACTTTATTTCCAAGTCTCCTCTATTGCTTCCCATAAGGTTTTTATGACCCTTGGTATTCATGGTGTAATTGAGACCTTATGTGGTTTGGAGTATGACCTAATTTTATTAATATGAGTTTCCATTAGGTTTTAGACATCGATGAATAATGATTCATATATTATACCTCTTGAAGGAGGAAATAGGTCTCTGTTAATTGTGTCATGCACCGAGCTACCCTCGAGACGCGGACAATGAATCTAGGACCATTAGTGATCCCAAGCAAACCCTACATGCATGATCATGAGCACGCTAGAGCTAATAAGCAGAATTATGAAGCTAAATAATAATTTAAACTGAAAAGATGGGGAATAACCATATTCTAAACTGAGATATTTGAAAACATTGAGTTTAATACAAAGGAAATATTAACATAATCCTAAGATAAATCTAAATGTGTCTGAAATAAGCCTCTAACTGAGTAGAAATACCCGACAAGCCCCAGCTAAATATAGTAAAACTGAAACTAAATGACTAAAAGAATGGAATCAAAATCATGATTGTTCTCCTCGTAGGATGAGGACTCACCACTGAATTGTCTAAACTAGAGATTGGGAAATTGATCTATGCATCATCTAAATGTTGAAAACCTTAAACTTCTTGATAAGAAGATGTAGCGCACGTATGCTTCAGTACTTTAAATTTACTGAGCGTGTAGGATAGAATAAAGCTGAAATAAAACATAATTGAACAAGCATAAAAGCAAGTATAATAATTTGAACATGATATACTAAATTTCTTAACTAATTTGAATGCAATGACAAATTTATAACATGTTTAAAATAGATATTGAATATACTGATAATTACTAAATGTAAGAGTGTCCAATTGAACTACAGGAACTACTAATAACCGATAATAAAATCACATGAGCAAAATATGGAGTTCGATGTATCTGCTCCATCGAGAGGAACCAATATACCCTAGTAGAGGTATAAAGGCATGCTAGCGTGATGACTAAATTGGTTGCCCACAGAGGGGACTTACAACCTACTTGGCTACTAGTTCTCGGACTATTGGGTACGCTGAACCCTAGTCCAACTCGTTATTATGCTACTCCAATTGATTTATGTAGTAAACTTATTATGTCTGAATTTTTGTAAATACTTTTTATCTCAAAACTGAATGTGCAAAATGGGAATGCAACATTTAATCTAATAATGATTCATTAAAAAATGAAGCATGTATAACTTGATAATTGAAATATCTAACCTAGTAGGTGTATTGAAGAGCTAAAGAGATAGAAACACCAAGATATATCCATAAATCTTCATCAAACAATAATTTATGGGATTCCTTTCAACTTTGAGTATTTTTTGTTCAAAGGGGTTCATCAAATTGATTTCAAATATATTAAATTCAAGTGGGTTTTCACCCAATACAAAGTTGATATTATGAATTACTTTGTTTAAAATATATTTCGGATATTAAGAATTGATTAACATGTATTATAACTTAATTATGTTATTTCTTTATGGATTGGTATAGTTTGTAGAAAATGATCTATTATCTTTACCCTAATTTATAATCTTCATATGAATTGTGTAGTGTGGGTTTAGTTGACTTGGTTATTGGTCGAATTGAGGCCAGATCATGTTATCGTATCAATTATGAATAGATTGATATCAATTATATCCCTATCATTCTAGTTCTTTAATAATTGATCTAAATTATGATCTCGACCTAAGACTCTTATCTTAAGCTATGAACTAGTAATGGATTTTAATATGGTGATTCAATTAGCCTTGTTATCATGTTGGTTATTATTATCTTATGATACTAAACAAATGTTGGGTTTAGTTAATGGTTGATTGTAAGACCTTGATGATGAATTATGAAGAAGACTTTGTCAGTCCTGTGATCTTTGCACTTTACTTCAATTATGGTTAATTGTGATTAAGTGATGATGTTGTATTGAAGTATGTCTTATGTAAAGATTGATAGGCATTATATGTTGTTGAATTGAAATTTATTGACTATGGTTTGCGAGGTATTGTGTAAGATGTAAATATTATAAGGAATGTGATGATTTTTTAATGTGGCATAATATGATATGACTGTGTTAATGTGCTAATCTAACATGTATGAATTATAATGAAAGGTTTATGCTCATGCAATTATTATTGAGCTATGATGATGATGATTAGTTTACAAGGGATATACCCTATTACCTAAATTAAGTTATGATGATTAATAAAGGTATTAAAGACATTTGAATGAGGGACTTATCTTAGAACCAAGTGAACTTGACAATGGGATGTTTTGACTTTCCATAGAGGAAGATTCACCCAATAGTTCTACATGATCTTATGACTCCCCTTTGAGGGTTATTCATCTTATATATTCCCATAATATGAGTCTCCAATTTCCAAGTGGCATGTAGAGAGATTATGCTCATTTGTATTTCTTGATCTATCGTGTTCCCAATAGGAAGACTAGCTAGTGTATCCACCTAGCAAGCTACGTTTATGTTTTGTTTTACTTTTGATGGAAGACCACCTTCCATCGCTGTGAGGTTTTATAACACCTAATGCCACACTTAGACTTGTGGTCTATGTCGGTTAAGGAAAGTGTTCCCTAAAATAAAATGAAAAAATATTGTACAAACAAACTAGGGTGACATAAGAGATTTGACTTAGCTTAGGTAGGTGTCACGACCCAAATCGGGCCGCGACTGGCACCCACATTTTACCCTCCTATGTGAGCGAACCCACCAATCTAAAACCTTAACATTTCAATGTATAACAACAGAAATAATGCGGAATACTTAACTCATTAATAAAAACCAATTCAATAACTATTATTTCCCCAAAATCTGGAAGTCATCATCACAAGAACATCTATGATCTAATTACTAAACTAAAAATGTCTAAGAAGCTAAACAAATAAAAGCTAGTCCATGCCGGAAGTTCAAGGCATCAAGACTTGAAGAAGAAGATCTAGTCCAAGCTAAACGCATTAGCTCACCCTGAATTTCCGATGTAGTGAAGACTGGCTAGAATTACTGCTGAGTTGAAGTTGACAGAACGTTTGCTGCATTCCGCAAATAACAACGAAGAAAACATAAAAGAAGGGGGTCAGTACAACCACAAGTACTGAGTAGATGGCTAACTCAAAATAGAAGATAATATATATCAAGTAATATTATAATCAACTATAAACTCAACATGTAGCAACAACAAGTACTATAATCATCAACAAGTACCATCAAGTTCATCCATGAGGGCTCAAGCCTCAATGCCATACTCATTTGGGAATTAAGTTTATTAGATTGAGTATATTTATCATCTTTCAAGATTCATTATCTTTCTTCCTCTTGTGTCGGTACGTGACACTCCGATCCCCTACCACTATGTGTCGGTACGTGACACTCTGATCCCCTAATTCTACGTGTCGGTTCGTGACACCCGATCCCCTATATGTGTCGGTACGTGACACTCCGATCCCCTATATGTGTCGGAACGTGACACTCCGATCCCCTATATGTGTCGGTACGTGACACTCTGATCCCATAATTCTACGTGTCGGTTCGTGACACCCGTCCCACTAATACTATGTGTCGGAACGTGACACTCCGATCCACTAATACTATGTGTCGGAACGTGACACTCTGATCCACTAATACTATGTGTCGGAACGTGACACTCCGATCCACTAATACTATGTGTCGGAACGTGACACTCCGATCCACTAACCTCATTCTATCCGTTCATCAAGCCTTCTCTATACCAAGGCATCATCAATCCCATTACTTTAATTCATCGAGCCTTCTTTTATACCAAGGCATCATCATTAATAACGTAGATTAAAGTTTCTTTCAAGATTTGGGATTCAATGGTTTTCATCATGCTTGTTTTATCAAATCACATAATCATATTCATTCAAGCATACAATTAAGCATATAGACAGGTTTACAATACCACCAATACATATCATTCACTATTAAGAGTTCACTACGACTATCGTAAAAACCATAACCTACCTCCACCGAAGAATTGGAATCAACAAGCAATTTCCCAAGTTTTGATAGTCCCTCTGCCTCTTGATCGATCAATCTCTCTCTCTCTCTCTTTGTTCTTTCTATTTTCTTTATTCAAACCCTCTTTCTTTTACCCTAATTCACATATAATTAAGAATAAAAGATGGCAATAATAGCTCACTAATTAACTTATGGTTACCTCTTTTAACCCCCAAGTAATTAGACTTATTAATATTAACCCTCTAACCTTATAATTAAGGAAAGAATAGTCCAAAATGTCCCTTAAAACGTGTATGGAAATCCGATTTTGACTGGGATTACGCAACCTGTGACGGCCCGTCGTGCCTGCGACGGTCCGTCATGCAGGTTCGTCATGGACTCGTTTTACTTAGGGAGTCTGTGACGGCCCGTCGTACATACGACGGTCCGTCCTGCACTTCCGTCATGATGTTCAGAGACTCGTTCCGCGTACCAAATTCTCAAAAGTTGAAGTGTTTTGCAACGGGAGCTCACGACGGCTCGTCGTATCTGTGAGGGCACGTCCTGCAGGTCCGTCACAGGTTACAGAGAGTCGATTTTAATACCCAAATTTCAGAATTCTAAGTGTTCTGGAACGAGACACCCTCGACGGTCCGTCGTGCCCATGACGGTCCGTCGTGGTGACCGTCGTCTCAGCCAGTTTTTCCAGAAATAAAATCTGCTGCTCAAAACGACTAAACAAGTCATTACAATAGATACCAATTTACCCATCGTTCGTCCCCGAACGATCAAAAGAAGAAAAACAATGGCGAAAAGGAGTACCTGAATCTGTAAACAGATGTGGGTATTTTTCTTGCATATCTGCCACCTTCTCCCAAGTAGCCTCTTCAACCGGTCGATTCTTTCATTGAACTTTGATGGATGCAATCTCTCTCGACCTCAACTTGCGAACTTCTCTATCTGATATAGCAACCGGTTCCTCCTCATAAGTCAAATTCTCATCAAGCAAAACTGAATCCCAACGGATAATGTAGTTTCCATCTCCATGGTATCTTATCAACATGGACACATGAAATACCGGATGCACTCCGGACAGCCCTGGGGGCAAGGCTAATTCATAAGCCACCTCCCCTATTCGCTTTAGTACCTCAAATGGTCCAATATACCTTGGACTTAGCTAACCTCTTTTGCCAAACCGCATCACCCCTTTCATGGGTGAAACCTTCAACAAGACTTGTTCACCTTCCATGAACTCCAAGTCTCTAACCTTTTGGTCTGCATACTCCTTTTGTCTACTTTGCGCCACTAGAAGCTTTTCTTGAATGCACTTCACCTTATCTAAAAAATCCCTCAAGAGGTCAGTACCCCAAGGTCTAACCTCAAATGCATCGAACCAACCAATGGGAGATCTACACCTCCTCCCATACAATGCTTCAAATGGAGCCATATCAATACTGGAGTGATAGCTATTATTGTATGAAAACTCTGCCAAAGGTAAGAAGTTATCCCAACGGCCACAAAACTCTATCACGCATGCACAAAGCATATCCTCCAACACTTGAATCGTTCGCTCAGACTGACCATCAGTCTGAGGGTGAAACGCAGTACTAAGGTCTAACCTAGTACCTAATTCAGCATGCAACGTTCTCCAAAACTTAGAAGTAAACTGCGTACCTCTATCTGATATAATGGATAGTGGAACCCATGCAATCGAACGATTTCTGAGATATAGATCTTGGCTAACTTCTCTGCATTGTAAGTCACCTTGACCAGAATGAAATGAGCAGACTTAGTTAACCTATCAACAATTACCCAAATCGAGTCGTATTTACCCATTGTCCTTGGAAGACCAACCGCAAAATCCATTGCAATTCTCTCCCACTTCCATTCGAGAATGGGAATTCTCTTAAGTGTTCCTCCATGCCTTTGGTGTTCATATTTCACTTGTTGACAGTTTGGACATTTGGCAATAAAATCCACAATATCACGTTTCATTCTTCTCCACCAAAAGTGTTGCTTTAGGTCACGATACATCTTGGTTGCACCCGGATGTATAGAATACCTTGAACTATGAGCCTCTGTCAAAAAAGTGTTGATCAAATCATCGATGCGGGGTACACATACCTTTCCCTTAATCCTCAAAACACCTTCCTCATCGATTGTTGCTTCTTTAGCCTCTCTTTGCAACACTTTATCTCGAATCCGGATCAATTTCTCATCATCAAACTGCTTCTCCTTAATCTTGTCAAGGAAGGAGGATCTTGCCTCCACACAAGCTAACAATCCTCCCTTCTCATTTACTTCTACCCTCATGAGGTCATTAGCCAAAATCTGCACTTCTCTAGCCAATGGGCGTCTAGAAGCTTGCAAATGAGCTAGACTTCCCATGCTTCCTGTCTTTCTACTTAAGGCATCTGCCACAACATTCGCCTTCCCCGGATGATACAAAATAGTGATGTCGTAGTCCTTCAGTAGTTCCATCCATCTCCTTTGTCTCAAGTTCAAATCTTTCTGAGTAAACACATACAGTAGGCTACGATGATCCGTATAGACTTCCCACTTAACCCCATATAAATAGTGTCTCCATTGCTTTAGTGCAAATACTACCGCGGCCAACTCCAAATCATGGGTCGGATAGTTACGTTCATGTACCTTAATTGCCTCGAAGCATAAGCAATCACATTCTTCTCTTGCATTAACACTGCACCCAACCCATAATAGGATGCATCACAATAAACAATGAAGTTCTTACCCTCTACTGGCAAGGTAAGGATTGGTGCAGTAGTCAAAAAGGTCTTAAGCTTCTGAAAGCTTTCCTCACATTCATCTGACAATACAAATGGAACATTCTGCTTAGTCAAATTCGTCAATTGGGAAGCAATGGAAGAGAACCCCTTGACAAATCGGCGGTAGTAGCTAGCTAAACCCACAAAACTCCTTATTTCTGACACGTTTGTAGGTCTTACCCAATTCTTCACTGTCTCAATCTTGAATGGATCCACCATCACTCCATCCTTAGAAACCACGTGCCCCAAGAAGGACACTGAATCTAGCCAAAACTCACACTTGGAGAATTTCGCATAAAGCTTTTTCCTCCTCAACAACTCTAACACCATTCTCAAATGCTCCTCATGCTCCTTCTTACTCTTGGAGTATATCAGTATATCATCAATAAACACGATCACAAAGAGGTCCAAATATGGCTTGAAAATCCCGTTCATCAAGCTCATGAAAGCAGCAGGGGCATTCGTAAGACCAAAAGACATTACCACAAATTCATAATGACCATACCTAGTTCGAAAAGCAGTCTTTGGCACATCCGTTGCTCGTATTTTCAATTGGTGATAACCGAATCTCAAGTCAATCATAGAGAAGACGCAAGCACCCTGTAACTGATCGAACAAGTCATCAATGCGAGGAATGGGGTACTTGTTCTTAATAGTTACCTTGTTCAGTTGTCTATAGTCTATGCACATCCGAAAGCTCCCATCCTTCTTCTTCACAAACAAAACCGGAGCACCCCAAGGAGATGCACTTGGTCTAATGAAGCCTTTGCTCAACAACTCTTGAAGTTGTGCCTTTAACTCTCTTAACTCTGCGGGAGCCATTCGATAAGGGGGTATAGAAATGGGGCGAGTACCCGGTTCAAGATCAATACAGAAGTCAATATCCCTATCCGGTGGCATACCAGGAAGATCTGCAGGGAACACATCCAAAAATTCACGGACTACCGAAACCGACTCAATTGAGGGTACTTGGGTAGTGTCATCCCTAAGGTGTGCCAAGAAAGCTAAACAACCCTTACTAACCATCTTCTGAGCACGAAGAAAGGACACGATACGAACCGGATTGGAAGTGTAGTCGCCCTCCCACACTAACGGATCTGCCCCAGGCTTGGCTAACGTCACAGTTTTAGCATTACAATCCAAAATCGCAAAAATCGGAGAAAGCCAAGTCATACCAAGAATTACATCAAAGTCACCCATTTCTAAAATAACCAAATCTACATAAGTGTTTCTCCCCACAAAATTCACCAAACAAGACCTATATACCTTTTCAACTATCACAGACTCACCCACCGGAGTAGAAACACGAATAGGCGTGTCAAGTAATTCACAATGTAAATTTAGACCATTAGCAAATGATGAAGATACATATAAAAACGTGGAGCCAGGGTCAAATAATACAGATGCCATGCAATCACAAACCAAAAGATTACCTGTGATAACAGCATCAGACGCCTCCGCTTCAGATCTCCCAGGGAAAGCGTAACAATGGGCCCTATCACCAGTCTGTCTGTTGCCCCTACCATGTTGTGTCGTAGTGGCTCCAGTTTTCCCATCACCTCTGCCGTTGTGGTGACCACCATTACCTCGACCACCACGTCCTCCAGAAAAGCGGCCTCTACCATGACCACCTCTACCTCTAGCTATTGGGGGTCTGTAACTCTGTTTTGGACAATTCCTCCTAATATGTCCAATCTCCCCACATCCATAACACTCTCTGGAGTCGGGCATAGGTCTCTCGGAGTAGTGTTGACCGTTCTGAGGTGGACCCCCAACTACAGTCTGTAGTGAAGACTGAATTGGTCGAACTGAGTAACCTCCGGAACTCTGTCCTCTAGAGTAAGAACCATTGATCTCACCTCCCCTTCGAAACCTTTTTCATGTCGATGTCGTGGTGAAGTCATCTGGCTTCACTCCTTCCACCTCTATCACAAAGTGTACCACCTCTTGGAAGGATTTTGCCGTAGCCTCTACCTGTAAGGCTAAAATCCGCAATTCTGACCTCAACCCCTTCACAAAACGGCGAATCCGTTCTTGTGGACTGAAACAAAGTTGGGTGGCATACCTGGATAATGCACGGAATTTGGCCTCATATGCGTTAACCGTCATCCTACCTTGCTCTAGACTCAAGAACTCATCCCTTTTTCTATCTCTCAAAGTCCTTGGGATATACTTTTCCATAAACAAGCTAGAGAACGATGCCCAAGTCATAGGTGGTGCCTCTGTTGGTTGACACTCAACATGTGACCGCCACCACATTTTGGCGTTCCCTTGAAACTGATAACTCACGAACTCCACGCCAAACCGTTCTACGATACCCATCTTGTGTAGTAGCTCATGACAATCAATCAGGAAATCGTAAGCATCCTCAGATTCTGCACCTTTGAAGACTGGAGGTTTCAATTTTAAGAACTTACTGAAAAGTTCATGCTGATCATTTGTCATTATAGGCCCAGTAGTCAGACGTGGAAATGTGCCTATCTCCAATTATGCATCCATGCGGGGAGCCATAGCAGCCGCATGTCGTATCTCCGGAACCTGAGGTGCTGGTGCAGAAACCACTGGAGGTGCCTGACCGTGATCAAATAACCCGCTAAGATAAGCCAGAACCTGATTGATCATCTCTAGGGTAGGTTGGGGTGGCATTTCCTCATTCTGCATTTGTTCATCCTCCCCATCCTCCCCCTCTCTTACTACCTCCTCGGTCGGTGGAGGAGTCACCGACCTAGCATCAGATGGACTAGGTGCTCGTCCTCTTCCTCTAGAGGACGTCCTCCCACGACCTCTTCCACGACCTCTTGCCGCTGTTCCCCCTCGAGCCACAGCCCCAGTGGCTGGCTCAGTTGTATCTTGCCTTGCTGGTGTTGGTGTTGGTGCGCTCGTTGCTCTAGTTCTAACCATCTGCGAAATAGAGTGAAGATGGTCAGATACCAATTTGTATCACCTAGATACCAATTGGATTCAAGTAGTAGCACTAAAGAAAGAAAGAAAGAATGGAATTTTCCTAAAGTCTTATAGTCTCTCAAGGAAAAGTAAAGGCGTCCCCCTACCGTTCCTTAAGACTCTACTAGACTCGTTCTTGTGTGATGAGATTAACGAACCTAATGCTCTGATACCAAGTTTGTCACGACCCAAATCGGGCCGCGACTGGAACCCACATTTTACCCTCCTATGTGAGCGAACCCACCAATCTAAAACCTTAACATTTCAATGTATAACAACAAAAATAATGCGGAAGACTTAACTCATTAATAAAAACCAATTCAATAACTATTATTTCCCCAAAATCTTGAAGTCATCATCACAAGAACATCTATGATCGAATTACTAAACTAAAAATGTCTAAGAAGTTAAACAAATAAAAGCTAGTCCATGCCGGAAGTTCAAGGCATCAAGACTTGAAGAAGAAGATCCAGTCCAAGCTAGACGCATTAGCTCACCCTGAATTTCCGATGTAGTGAAGACTGGCTAGAATTATTGCTGAGTTGAAGTTGACGGAACGTTTGCTGCATTCCGCAAATAACAAAGAAGAAAACATAAAAGTAGGGGGTCAGTACAACCACAAGTACTGAGTAGATATCATCGGCCAACTCAAAATAGAAGATAATATATATCAAGTAATATTATAATCAACTATAAACTCAACATGTAGCAACAACAAGTACTATAATCATCAACAAGTACCATCAAGTTCATCCATGAGGGCTCAAGCCTCAATGCCATACTCATATGGGAATTAAGTTTATTAGATTGAGTATATTTATCATCTTTCAAGATTCATTATCTTTCTTCCTCTTGTGTCGGTACGTGACACTCCGATCCCCTACCACTATGTGTCGGTACGTGACACTCCGATCCCCTAATTCTACGTGTCGGTTCGTGACACCCGATCCCCTATATGTGTTGGTACGTGACACTCCGATCCCCTATATGTGTCAGAACGTGACACTCCGATCCCCTATATGTGTCGGTACGTGACACTTCGATCCCCTAATTCTACGTGTTGGTTCGTGACACCCGTCCCACTAATACTATGTGTTGGAACGTGACACTCCGATCCACTAATACTATGTGTCGGAACGTGACACTCCGATCCACTAATATTATGTGTCAGAACGTGACACTCCGATCCACTAATACTATGTGTCAAAACGTGACACTCCGATCCACTAACCTCATTCTATCCGTTCATCAAGCCTTCTCTATACCAAGGCATCATCAATCCCATTACTTTAATTCATCGAGCCTTCTTTTATACCAAGGCATCATCATTAATAACGTAGATTAATGTTTCTTTCAATGGTTTTCATCATGCTTGTTTTATCAATGGTTTTCATCATGCTTGTTTTATCAAATCACATAATCATATTCATGCAAGCATACAATTAAGCATTTAGACAGGTTTACAATACCACCAATACATATCATTCACTATTAAGAGTTCACTACGAATATCGTAAAAACCATAACCTACCTCCACCGAAGAATTGGAATCAACAAGCAATTTCCCAAGCTTTGATAGTCCATCTGCCTCTTGATCGATCAATCTCTCTCTCTCTTTGTTCTTTCTATTTTCTTTATTCAAACCCTCTTTCTTTTATCCTAATTCACATATAATTAAGAATAAAAGATGGCAATAATAGCTCACTAATTAACTTAAGGTTACCTTTTTTAACCCCCAAGTAATTAGACTTATTAATATTAACCCTCGAACCTTATAATTAAGGAAAGAATAGTCCAAAACGTCCCTTAAAACATGTAAGGAAATCCGATTGTGACTGGGATTACGCAACCTGTGACGGCCCGTCATGCCTGCGACGGTCCGTCATGCAGGTTCGTCATGGACTCGTTTTACTTAGGGAGTCTGTGACGGCCCGTCGTACATACGACGGTCCGTCCTGCACTTCCGTCATGACGTTCAGAGACTCGTTCCCCGTACCAAATTCTCAAAAGTTGAAGTGTTTTGCAACGGGAGCTCACGACGGCTCGTCGTATCTGTGACGGCACGTCCTGTAGGTCCGTCACAGGTTACAGAGAGTCGATTTTAATACCCAAATTTCAGAATTCTAAGTGTTCTTGAACGAGACACCCTCGACGGTCCGTCGTGCCCATGACGGTCCGTCGTGGTGACCGTCGTCTAAGCCAGTTTTTCCAGAAATAAAATCTGCTGCTCAAAACGACTAAACAGGTCTTTACAGTAGGGGTATGGGACTTTACCTATGCCTTGCACTAGTTTCCCTTGAGGGAAACCTTAGGAGTATGTTCTTATGTTTAGATATGCTTATAATTGTACATGATATGTATATGATGACCTTACCCATTGATGATACTATATGATGATTGGTTTCACTTATGAATATGTGTTGGTCTCTACTTCTCAAGTATGATATGTACCCTTAAATGACATGTTATGTGATGTTGGATGTTGGTCATGATTTTTGTTGGGCTTACTTGATTTCGTAAGGTTATGAGGCTTTGCTTGGTCATTGCACTAGTTTAATTAATGAGGTTTTATGGGTAATTTTCTTGCTTTGATTATGTTGAAATGAACTCTAATCCATGCTTGTTGCTATAATAACTTGATTATAGGGTTTCCTTTTAAATGTGTCCAATTATGTGATATGCATGTCGAATTGACAAGGCTTACTATTGTTAATCTTGTGATGTACATGCTTTGGACTAAATGAATATGTGTTATTGATTTATATGGTTTTATCGAATGTGCATTCGGATTTTCCAAGTAAATTGTATACTTTATTAAAATGCCCCTTTCATAGTAGTATCTCTTGATATGTGTGCATATGCTCTCATACTTAGTACAGTTTGTATGAAAGGGCATTTGATTTCGATATTGAAGGGCATCTGCTCTCATTCTGTCTCCAAATTTTTAGATTCCGATCATTTAAGGGCATTTGATATGACATTTATGGAAGACTTGGAATACTCATTCATCCAAGTCGGGTAGGTCCTCACTTTCTGAGTGCAATTCCTATATCATGGTTATGGAGTTGTTTTTAAGACTCTTATGTTCTTTCCTTTTCATTTAGATACTAAACATTGTATAGCCTTATATGACCTTATTACTTTGATGTATGGGATATGACCAATTGATATAATCGTTTTATATTGTTTATGAGATGAGGCATCCACTTGAGACTATGTTAACTTTTTATATCTATGTGCAGTTAGAGTATAAGACTATGTAATCTTCTTATATGAAGTGTGTATGTATACTCGATATGAATGTTATGTGTATGTAGAGGTCTATCTAAACCTCGATGTAGATGTAATGAAAAATTTAAAAAAATTATGTATAATTATCTTATGAATTTGATGGTGTAAGCTAAGAGGCTAATCTTAGTCTTCAAAGAGGACAACGACGCCGGTTACGTCTAGGGGTGCTGCCCGAATGTTACATCCTATAAACTCTTTTATAACCCATTTTTGGACCTTCGATCCTTATGATAATCATGTTAGTATGTAGTGTCACCTAAGTCGTTTTAGATGTATAATAATCTCCCCCACTTGAAAACATTCGCCTCGAATTACACTTGCCACTCTCCGAACACATAAAATAGTAGAGACTCAACTAACAACTCATAACCATACCACATATCACATTATAAAAATAAACAATTTGGGAGAAAACATCAATTTCACTTAATCAAGAGACTCATAACACAACAAGAAGCTAGAATAATCTACAAATCATTATACAATAAGACTCTCATCTTTAATTTCAAATAGCAATAAGTCCTTTTATATTCAATATATTTCTAATCTACATATATTACATAAAAATAACAACCCCTCTCAACCAAAGATCAAATTAGTCAAAATTTGAAAAACTTCGTAATGAACTTGCAGCTTCATAGTGAATTATGCAACAAGTTTACAAAAATACAACTTTTAAAAATTGATGATGGAAACATGCTAATATGAAAAATAAAACAACGTAAGCTCATTTTACAATATACACATAACTTCATTAAAAGCAAATTTCAAGGAATCAATAAAATTCAATTTCAACAAGACTGCAAAATTCAATGTCCATGTAACATGCTACTGTTACCTTCTAACTCTGAAGCTTGAGTTAAATAAAAGAGTTCAGACAATCAATAAAAATTGTACTACTTACAATACCCCCCAATTAGACAGAACTCATAACACTAAAAAGAGAAATACATGAACTTACCAACATCACCATCTAAAGTATTAGGAGGAACTATATTGGCCTTACTTTCTTTTAGCCGCACTAGTAAGGCAATCGCTCACCTTATGACCATCCTTACCACAACCAAAGAAATCATTGGTACCGGCTACACATTCCCCATAGTGCTTGTTCCAACAAGTAGAAAAAGTAGGCTTAATAATTAAAGAGCCACTATTGCCCAGTAATTCCCCTTTGAAGCATTAGTCCCATCTTAATATTGATGTCTCTTCTTAAACAATGATTGACCTTGCTTACTGCCTTTGATATTTTTCAAAATCCTTGTGATTCTCCTATGTTTGATTGCTTAAACACCCTTATTACCTTGAATAGTTCAATGAACCACTGAAATTTCACCTCCATCATCACATGGGCAAAGTACTTACCTAAGAAAGCCTTCTTAAACTCCCCCGACTCTATAAGACCCGACTCAACCGGACGATTATCTTTCGATAAAGTGTAAAAGACTAGAGAAACCTCCCTCAATTGATCTGAAAAAAACTCTGCCTTTTAACTTCAAGTAACCCCCATGGCACTCAATTCCTAATACATAAAATCGAGAAACTCCTAGGGATCCTCTCAAACCTTAGCTCAATGAAAGTTAGAATGATCCATCCTCACCAAGTTCCCCAATCCAGAGGTCATGGTACTATTTAAATCAGTCAATCTAGGCTGCACACCCCTACTCCCATCTGTTGTTGTGACTTGGTCTATATCACTAAGAGTCTACCAAATCTCCCCATTAGCCATTTTTTAGGAAACCACCAGAATGTCATTGTGTTAACCCAATATATGGACTTGAACACCTCATGGAGAAATTTCCCTATTCACTCTCCATTCTTCAATCTTTCTAGTAATATCCTTCTTATATTCATATCCTATAAACACAACAACATAGATTAATAATAGACACTTACAACCTCAACTCGATCGGCACGACACAAGATTGATGAAGAATGTCAAATTATGTTGTCCTATAGCCTCTCGCACATAGATGTGTCGTAACTCACACTTATGGTCAAGACTCTACTTGATGTGTTTTATGAGATTTTTTAATTCCTAAGACATTTCATAACATATGTTGTGGTACAACGTTTTTCAAAACCCACGTGTATACCCTAGAAGTTAGGATATTCTTGGACATGGCATGGCGTACTTGACCTCTCGTAGGTCTTGTATAAGCACTTTGAAATCATTCATTGAATATATGTATGAAAAGTACTGCAGAATTAAAACTTTTCTGACGAAATATCTTAAAATATCTTTCAAATTAAAAATCATAGAAAACTCTAAATCTCAACATATACCTTTCCTAGACTCAAGGAATACTTTGGACACAACCCACACAATATGAATATAACAAACCAATATCTATTACAATACATTGAAAGAGAAGTTTAATTAAAATTATGCCCTCGAGTTAAGTGACGATATACTTCAATTTTCATGAACGATAACTATATTTCAAGCTTTTCTTCAAGACGATTCTCACCTTCCACATATACCATTAGACATAACAAAATGTATTGAATAAGTACAATCCATTGTACTTAGTATGGCTTAATGCATACTATAATGAAAGCTGACATTTATGACAAATATGCCCTTTTTTATTAAAAAAAACATCATATCATAACCATAAGACTCACATTTAACAGCTAAGAAACATATAAGATATCACATAAGCATTTTATCACTTTTTAACGAATATTACAGTAAATCAAGTAACTTTACAGTGAATTAAAACCAACATTACAGTGAACTTATTTAGCATACAACCCTCACACTAAAAGCTAACATAAGACTCAATTACAATATACAAATCAACATAACCATGATATGCTCCTACCAAAGGTGATTCTAAGGTTCACTTGAGTGAGTTGTGAAGTAACCGCCCATACAATCCCTTCACACAACTAAATAGATCCTTTAGACTAAGATAGACATATTTTTATTTCTTAACATAGTATATATATATATATATATATATATATATATATATATATATATATATATATATATATATATATATATATATATATATATATATATATATGATATTCTCCTCTAAAATATTATCAAATGACTTACTTAAGTAAATCAAGGAGATAACGCTGATACATCCTCTCTAAGATTACCTAAATGATTCATTAGACTACAAAAGTTTTGATCATGTCTAATGTATCCACCAACTTTCTGTTCTAGAGTCATTCTTAAGACTTACCTAGGTAATCATGAAATGATCATTCCTTTGCCTCCTTCACACTATAATTAGAGAACCCTTAACTACACTAGGAAAGTACTTATTCATTTATATGCTTTCAAACTTAAGTAAATATCTTCATTTGTTCACTAAAGAGACATTCATCACATATGTACATTCAAGTAGTGGTTTTGGAGATGACTTAGGGACTCACTACTTAACACCTTCAAAGCCTATTACGCAATTTCTTGATAACGCCCCATACCACCACGTAAAACTCATAGAACATCTCCAATACTAGAAGGTATCACAGATGATGAGAATAGGAAATAAGCGACATTCACCATGGTTTGAATGCATGGAAATCAGAGTTGTAGCCTACTCTGATGGAGGGTATTGCACTTTAAAATGGTAGAACATGGAAAGAGTCACATTCGTGAAGTACCACCAAACTCCCTTGCCGGCGTCGTTCTCAAAGAGAACTAAAACTAGACTCTTAGAATTCATCAATACATTTCATACGATGAAAAGTAAAAAACATTAAAACTTTTATTTTATCTATCATGAGGTTTATTTAGACCTCTCGCATACACATTATATATATTCATATCGTGTGTATATAGACTCTTTGAATAGGAAGAATACATAGTCTTCTACTATTATGGAACACATATATACTCGATACATAATATTGTCTTAAAATAATTATCTCATATTAAGCCATCTAAACAAGAGTATATCAATTCGTCATAGACCATACAACAATACTAAAGCCACATATAGGATATACAATCATATTATTCAAATAAAAGAGAATGAACAAAGTGTCTTTAAGACTAATCAACATCAAATGGTAGAAAGTGACATTGTCCTCGCAGTGGTGAGGACCTACCCAACATGGAGTATGAGAATCCATGTCTCCTTCAAAATTCGTCACGAACCCTTCAACAACTGAAATTTAAAATTTTTGGGGAAAAGGGAGAAATAGGCTTAGCACATCACTTATACTATATATTAGACTATATGAACATACAGTGTAGAAATTATGCTAAAAAGGGAAATTTCTTTAAAGGATGAAAATTTATTTTGAAAATCCTTATGCACAATCAAGAACAAATACAAGTCAATATTACATATTTTTACTAAGTTAATACCCTGTACATCAAAGACAAATAATACTAAATCTAGTAAAGTCAATATGCGTATCAACATATGTAACCACATAATCAGGACAAAACTATAATAAATTAATAATATTAATAAATATGTAAAAGATTTCATAACATCATAACCAAAGCAAGATCATCGCTCATACAGCCCTATTAGATCCGCTAGTTCAATGTCCATGTAAGGCCGTATAACCTTACTCAACCAAGTAAACTCAACATGAACGATAAGCAATGCCCAACTTCACATATTTTATCATTAAGGGTAAACAATCATCATCATTTAATCACTAGAGACATCCTTCTAAGACTCCCTTCATGGAAAACTAGTGCAATGTATAGAAAGAGTCTCATACTACAACCAAGACTAAGTTAAACCCCTCAACTCATCCAAGTTAGGGTCCACTTTATTACTACATTTTACTTTCGGGAATATCTTGCCTTAACAGACATAGACCACATCATAAAATATGGAATTTGGTGTCATGGAACCCTACTCCAAAAGAAGGTGGACTACTTGCCAAGGTAGTACAAAAAATATGAACATAGCATTTACGTGGATCCACTAGCTAGTATTCCTATGGGCTAAACATAGTTAGAGAAGTAGGAGATATATTTTGTATCCTCTATATGCTAAATTCAATTTAGTCTCCAATCTCAAGTTCAATCGGCGGTAAGCTAGATTTTATTTTAAAATGTCTTTCACAAATAGTTATTTAGTTTAGGTCATAGGGTTTACCGCTTATATAGTCATACTCATATCTTACCACGAATTTCATTAGAAAATCATTCATTACAACCTTCATATGTGTGATTAGCTCACTAACATCATTATATCATAGTAAGGCACATAGGTACTTCATCACAAACCTGATATCAATACCTCTTAAGCATAATATCAGAACCACACAATTCAAGACATTTCAATTCAACATCATACAAACCCTAATTAATATTATCATACGGACTATTTCAATATAACATCATTGATAAACACAAGTAATCATAATTGACGTAATGAATTGAAATCACACAACTTACCCCGATCTCCTTCAAAAGAAATCATCATAGTGTTTCCATAAAAAATTAAATTCAACCCAAAAATGGGTGTAATATAATCACTCAATAATAATTAGCACAGTAATGAAGTTAATTGAATCACTACACAACAATTTATCACTAGTTTATAACCTAGAGTTAGGGACATAGGTCAAATTCATGATCTACCTTTCAACCTAGGTTAATTAATAATGAAATAGCATAATTGTATTATAATACATAAACAAAAAGAATTGAAATATCAACTTCGTAATAGAAGAAAATTGTCTAAGACTCTTATTTTTTAAATCAATTTTGAGAGAACCCTTTGGGGAACAAATACAAAAGGTGAAAGGAATCCCATACCTTACCTTGATGAAGTTTTATGGAGAAAACTTTATACTTTGCATTCATAGAACCCTCATTTGCTTTGTATTATATGGGGTTTGATTGAGAGAGAGTAAGAAGAGAGAAGGAAGAGCACTTGGGATTAGTTTAATTAGGCTTAAGGTCTTTATAGTAGTCATTATCTAACATATTTAGCACTCGATTAACCCCTATCTAATTAACTAACCACTTAAAACTAAATGAAATATGTAAAAAAAAATGGTAAACTACAGACCTGACCTACTAGACCTCCCGACTGACGGTCTGATAGGTCTGTCGACGGGCAGTGTGGCCTCATTGATTTACGTCTGTTGTTTTATTGAGATATTTGTCCATATTAATCCCAAGAAATTGGATAAGTCCTAAATAACGGAGGCATCGATTCCCTGTTGATTCACCAATGCCACGCCGCCTACAATCGGTCGATAGACACTGCCTCATCGAATGTTTTTGCCAGTTTGCAATGGTCCTCGACAATGGCCCTGAGTTGTTCCTTGCATAATCATACCCAGAGGTTTCGAAAATAACTTAACTCTAATACGTGTTAGACACCTCACCTCCAAATTTTATCATTTTTCGACTACTAAAACTTAGTCAAATAGTTTATGGCACACTAGCACCTCTTGAACTAGTTTTCGGACATTATAGATGTTCTTTGAAGTTTTGATTCGAAAACTTCCTTAATGAATAATATACATTATAATTGACTTTAAAATAGTGTTACAACTCTTAGAATCTCGTGTTAGGATCTAGATTAGGCTTTGGACTTTCGGAGTATTACTAACACATCTGTGTAAGCACATGGCTAAGGAATATGAAGGGTTTCGTTGTTCTCCATTATCAGGATTAAAATATAGAACCTCCACTAACCATACTCAGTCGGTGGTAGACTTTGTCTCATAGTTTAATTCATATAAAAGAGTACACGAAGAGGTTTCATATCTAGTTCACAACTCAATGACATTACCTTACCAAAGAAATTCCGTAGGGTTGCATTACAATAGACAAGAAAATAGTTGAACGGATATACTGAGGATGATTCATGTCATTCAAGCAAATATGTTCCTCATTTAACTATTCAAACAAGAAGGATAACATTACGAATTTTTACTTCAATGATTTCATAGCCTATATTGTAAAATGTTCCACATAATGACCTTCTTTACTTATTTTAATGTCTCATATAAAACACATATTTCCACAATGCATACCTAGTAAGGAGATCACATAGTCACATATCTTTCGTGCATCAAGAAAAGGTAATTAACACTAACTAGACGGGACACATCAATACTTCACCTTATAACATATATCATATCTTTTAAGTAGCACATAAGAACAAACAATTAAACTTTAATTCACCCTATACACTACCATAGGATAATCAACAGAAGCATCACAGGACTCATATAGCGAATTAGGAAGAATAATGCATCAACTCTAAGACTTGACACATAAGGACATAGCCATAGTCTAACATGATAACCTAATATTAATAGAAGAAACACATACTTTCCCATTACTAACAAGTAGATGTATATGATATTATTTCATATAAATCAACTATAAAAATCCATCATGATATATCAAGTAATGATGACAGGGCCATGATCATCATAATTCATAAATTAACGCCATGAGGCCACAAAATTCACAGGTAAAACACATAGCACCGCCACAATAAGTGTAATACACCAATCACAACATAATACAAGACCTAATTTACATAAAATAAAAAGAATCAGTGAAGCATACCACCAATCAATTCTCACCACTTCAATACATATCTAAATCATCTAATACAATACCAAAAGCCATTAACCATAATCATGATCAACTATTCTATTAAATACTTTAGAATAAACAATGAAACAAAGATAATTCAACATAAATTTATTAATTTATCACATTATTTTTAACAATTCTAATATGATTCATTAATAATTTATTAGCCCTATTCAATCTACACAAAAAATCCATATAATTCAGATACAACCAATTTACCCACAAAGTCGTCAAAAGCTAGTGTTCATGAATTACATAGGTTCATAATGTTTTTTTTAGCTAAAATCATCTAATTAAAAAATTAAATCAATATTAAATGATTCAAAACCATTAATGCAACAAAACCATGGATAAATTACCAAATTGGACAAGTTCATCTTCAGAAGACTTTAGAAAATCACTTTGAGGATTGACTCCTTGAAGAAAAGAGTTTTAAATAAGAAAAATCATACCTTATTTGATGTTAATCCATGAAAATTGATAAAATTTTGTGGAGAAATCAACCTTCATTCATCAATCTCCTTTCATGCTTCTATTGAGTTCTACAGAGCTCTTTAGACTTTTTGGATTTTGATTTTAGAATAATGAATTCATCTACGTTTTAGAACTTATTATCGCAATTAAAATACCTAGAATACCCTTATGAAACCATTGGGTGAATTTACCAATTCACCCTTGCATTTAATAGTGAGGTGAAAAGTCGTAGGCACTATCGACGCCTTACCCATAGATGAAACTTCTCCCAAAAAATGGACGGTCATGTTTGTCCGTGGTTTGAGTAAGAGACTGGTCCTTGGAAGTACATTCTCCCAGGCCTAAGCCCTGTCCACCGCCCTCAACTATTGGGACGTTGATCAACTTACTGGGTGTTGATTGCCTCCGTAGGTGGGACTACCTTAGGATTTTTTGGCCACCAAGATGGGTCCATCCTCAAGGTTTTTGTGGTTTATCGTTGGGGATGTTTTTCCGAATTTTTCATACCAGAATATGATAGCATACAAATTAAGGACCTCGAATATCAGTTTCAACATAAAACCAAACATACTAAGACACAGAAGGTCCTTTCAAGCTATACCTTTTGAACATCATGGACGTTCTTTGGCGTTTGACCTAAAAACATCATGAAAGTTTACAAACTGCCTATAAAAACACTTATAACCCATTTTCTGACCGGATACCCCAATAATAAGCTTGTTAGGCTCTAGTTTCACCTAATTCATTTTAGAGGTATTACATCTATCTATACATTGTACGATTAGGCTTTGAAGACATTAGTATGTGAGTACTTAGGTATTCTCCAAAACCATTATGTGCAATCAAATACATGTTGAATGTCTCTTATATGATCTAGAATAGCTTTGAAGAATGCTTTGGTAGACTTGGAGAGGGTGTATGGGCGTTCTTTCTAGTGTTACTTAGGTGAGTCTTACAGTACTTCTAGGTACGGAGTTTGACTAATGAATGAGCATAATCTTATCCTAGGTAGTCTAAAGGATCTCAATTGTGTATGTGAATTGATTGTATAGGCGGTCCCTTCTTAACTCACTCAAGTGAGCATTAGAATCACCTTTGAAAGAAGGATCTTACGTTTCTGTGTTTTGATGTGTTGTTAATTCTATCTTGTGATATGTGATTTATATGTAAATTTGATGTGATATGTGGTTCTCTATATTAAGATATAATGTTTTACTCAAAAAGATCATATTTGATAAAAATGTTCGTTTCTTATGGTTTTATGCATTATGTCATACTTAGTACATACATTGTACTAATTACATACATTTTTTTATATATAAAGTTGTAGGTGGAAGGTGAGAGAATTCTTGAAGAAAAGCTTTGAATGTAGGACTCTTTCAAGTAAAATTGGGATATGTCTTCACATTATTCGAGGACACTACTATCTTTAGATTTCTTTCATATAAAGTATTGTAATAGACAAAGTTTCTATATTTCAATTGTATGGGTTGTGTCCCAATTATTCTTCAGTCTAAGTTTGGCGTATATTCAGATTTTGTATTTTCTATTGTTTTATGTGAAAGATGATTTGAGATATTATTTGCATGAAAAGTTTAAATTGCACACTTCTTTTTTACATGTATGTGATTAATGATGTCAAAGGGCTTGTACAAGATCTTAGAGAGGTATAGTACACCATTTTGCAATATAAGAAAACCATTTCTTTTAGGGTGTACTCTCGGAGTGTGACAAACTTGGTAACGGAGAATCGGTTATGAAGTAGTATTTAGGAATCAGAAAGTCTTAAAGACCAATGTATAAGAGAGTGTTGTTCATTTGTGTGAGTCATAACACATCCATGAGCGCAAGGCTATAGAATGATAGAGCTTCGATTTTTTTCTAATCTTTCTTGTTTCATAGAGTAAAAAGTGATGAGTGTCCTTTCTTAATGTTTTTCCTTGCGCTATAGGAAGATGACTTATTAAAGGATGGTTGTAAGAAGAAGGGAAAAGTAAGGAGTGCTTGAGCAAGTTCCTCAAGGTGATCAAGTATGTATTAAGAATCAAGGGAATGAGGTTCTGGTGGTTCCCCCGGACATTACTAATGGTGAGATTAGATACGCTCTCCTTACATTAACCCGAGTTATCACAACTCATGTGGCTAGAGACGTTGAGCCTAGAGTTAATGCTTTAGATGGTACCATGACCTCTAGATTGGGGGACTTTGTGATTTAAATCGTCTTATATTTCTTGTCTCTTAGGTGGAGAAGATCCCCAAGAGTTTCTTCATGGTGTGTGTAATGTGTTGAGTGCTATTGGGGTTACTGCTACCGAGAAGGAGGAGGTATTTTCTACCAATTGAGTGATGTTTCTCAATTATTGTACACTCAATGGAAAGATAATAGGCTGGTTGAGTCAGGTCCCATAGATTGGGAGGTTGTTATGGAAGATTTAATTGGAAAGTAGTATCCCTATGTAAGGAGTAAGATGATGGTTTGAGAGTTCTTTAACCATAGAATGGTATGGAGATACTGAAGAATCTAAAATTAGGGAAAGTAGTAGGATTTTGAAGAGGGACAAATACAATAAGAAAAATCAACCTAAGTTCAAGAAAAGATCCCCAATAAAAGGTGGATCTAGTTCTCCTAAGGTCAAACTAGAGAAAGGTAGTGGTTCTAATGGTGGTAAGCCTTCTTCTCTTACATCTGTTAAGACTCCTGTTGGGAAGTCTCTAGTCGATACTGGAGTTTGTTATGCTTGTGGTGAAGATGGTCGTAAGGGGAGGGATAGTCTTACAATTGCGGCTAGAGGAAGGAAGGGAAACAAGTTTATCCTAATGCTTTGGATGGTGATGCCACTAAGTTATAATTTTTCCTCTTGTGTAGGGATGAGTTCATTCTAATCTAAGGAGTATTGTGAGTTGTGGAGTTGTGATTTGTTGTGTCTTCTATTCTATTTTATCCAAGCTTAAGACATAGAATGTCATAGTAGCATGTTGCATGTTGTTTTGTGTTTATAAGTCATGTTGAAATTAAATTTCATTGATTCCTTGTGTTGTACATTTTAGTAAATTACAGTTATTTTGGTGAATTAGTTTATATGGTTTTATATCTCATATTGTCATACTTTCATCACAAATTGCATAAGGGTTACATTTTTTAAAATTTAAGCATGATTCACTGTACTATTTGGCAGTTCACTGTAAGGATTTTGCAAAAATTAATAAATTCAGTTTTCATTGAAATCGATTATAATGTGTAAAGTATTAATTTATATGAATAAGATAATGTGTGGAGCCGGAATTCATCCGATTTGATATGAAGAATGTGAGTCTTCTAGCATAATGAGTCATAAATTAGTTTATATTCTATTGTTGTGTTTTTAGTAGCTTAAGTTTGTTAATTGGTGTCCCTCCTTAAGATGTGGATTGTGTATAATAAGTTATTTCTATGTGCTGCTATTCTAGACTTTATTGTATCTTGATAGTGTTTAAAATGAAGCAAGGGCCATTCAAGGACGAATGTTGTCCAAGTGGGAGAGAATCTAACCCCTCTAAAACAACTTAGGTGGAACTAGATGCTAACACTTGTGTCTTAAGGTTTTAACGTACCTAAATTGTTTATGATGTTAGGAGGGGCTATATAATGTTTCAATGTCAAAATATCCAAGAACTTCTCTCACGTTTGAAAGGTTTGCTTTGAAACGTGTTTGTGTGCCTTAGTGTATTTCATAAATTTTACGTGTTCTTTTTGGATGACATTGATGTGAGAGGTCCTTTAAATATGTACGACTATATTTAGCTTGGAAATATCCGGGAAAAACTCCCCAATGATCTACGAAAGGGTCCTTAAGTAGGACCAACTATGTAAGCCAAAACTATTCAAAACAGTCCAACCTACAGAGGGTAATCTACGCTCTCCACGCTGGTCCAATTCTTGAGTGTCCAACCCAATCGACAGTTTCCAGCATGGATCTTCGATAAGGCGACGCCTCGTAAGTGCTGGTCCGTCTATGGCACCTGCAATATCCTGCAAGTGTCTCGGCCAGCTCAAGGGTACTTTGGGGTTTTCAACTAGCTTTAATAAAACTATTTGGACGGTTTATTAATGTTATTTTAGGTATTTTAAGTAACTTTATAAGTCTAGAAGCCCTATTCAATCCATAATTTAAAATCAAAACCCCAAGACCCCTAAATAACTCTCTAGAAAATCATTGAATATTTAAGGGTGATTAGAGGTTGAAGCTTGGTTTCTCAATGAATTCTTCAAAATTTTTGTGTTCCAGCATAAATATAGGTATGATCTTTCATTATTCAATATCTTTCATTCAAGGAGCCAAACTTCAAAGTGGTTTTCCAAGTCTTTCTTGAAATATGAAATTCTAAATTGTGATCTAATAATGGGTCCTTGCTTAATAATTTCTGAATCATTGTATAATGATTGAAGTGTAGTTGTTTTACTTATTTTAACCATAAAATACTATGAACCTATGCAAATATTGCAATCCTAGTTTTAACAGTATTGTGGGTGAATTGATTATGTCTCTACACTATTGAATTGTGAAAGAATTATGTTTTAATCATATCTAAGATGTATTAAATTGATTAATTTTATTGTATTACTTTGAATTCATTGCATATTGAGATTATTGGATTGAATTGGAGATCATGACTATTGGTAAGAGACTTTGAGTATGGAGTTTGTTCGATTGGCTATGGATTGAAGTTTTAAGGTTGGATTGGTTGTATGGTGTACTAACTCTAGTTATATTGTGTAGTATAGGTCTTGAATTATGATTATAATTGGTATGGTCCTTTTATGGTTGTGGTGCTTATGTGTTATGATTGTATAATAATGTAGTCTTGTAGGCACTACTTTATTATTTTTGAAACAATATGGCGTTATCAGATTGCTTTATGAATTATGATATTATCGTGTTATTTTATGATTATGTGAATATTCAGAAGGTCTTGATGACTTATGTGTATATGTGAAGTCAACTCAGGAGTCCTCCTAGTTTATGATATGTGTTGATTAGGCTATGTGAAGTCGTTATGTGTATAACATTATATTGAAGTACGATGCTTCTTGATGGCTAAAATGACGCCTATGATGGTTTATGTTGATGATTTTGTAGAAGAGTGTAGGGTGACTTTCAAGTATACTTAGTTCACCCTTTATGTTATATGAAGGATATTATACATGTGATAAGATGATAATGAAGTTTTTTTTAAGGTAGAGTTATGTCCCTTATGTGATACATGAAGAATGTAAATATGAATCATTAATTTAGTAGGTCAGAAAACCCTTTGTCATGAATGTATATGTGTGAATGAAATATGATCATGAATATAGCAAAATAAGGTTATTTATGTGAAACCTTATAAAATGAAGGTTATGATATCCTTGATGTTAAAAGATGTAATGTTATCCTTCTAGTGTCAATTGTAGGGTCGATTGGCTGGAATGACATGAAATCATCTCCAGAAAAGTCAAGGCACCCCTAGGGGACCTCTTTTGTAAGGTGTAATTTGATTTTACAATGAACAAGATATGGAACCTTTTCATATGCTCCTTTATTGAATTAATATATGATAACAAAGACTAGCACCGAGTGAGTATGCTTGGGAAGAGTCTTTTAATATTATTATAGTATAGAAGAAAGAAACCCTTGAATTCCTAAATGATGTCCCTACATGGGATGTATCCTAATTCTACCATTGGCAATTATAACACCCTTTAACGGAGTAGGGTTTACTCCGGTTTCCATGCTTATCTACCATTGTCTATTATCATCAAGTGGAGTACATTGTAGTGTTGGATAAGGACTATAAAGTTTTTTGTGGTTGAATGGTCCATATTCTAGACATTGTTCGAATTAATCTTTGAAGAAATTAGTATTTGAGTACCTAGGTCTTCTGCAAGATCATTATTAATGTTCTTAAGTGTTGTATTTCTCTTAAATGGTCTAATGAACATAACAACTTAAATGAAGGTATGTTAATGAAAAGGCAATTATTGAGAGTATCTTTAAGGATCTCTTAGGAAGTGTTGTAGTTGGTTTATTGGCGTTCTCTTCTTGTCTTACTCAAATGAGTCTTAGAGTAATTCTATATAGGAAGTTCGATTAATAAAATAGGAATAATCTTATCTTATGTAGTTTAAAGGATCTCTTTGGTGGGTGTGTGAAGGGATATTATGGGCGGTCGCTTGATAACTCACTCAAGTGAGAATTTGAATCACCTTTGGTAGGAGGGTGTTATGTTTATGTGTTTTGATGTGTTATTGATGCTATCTTGTGATATGTGATTTATATGTGAAGTTGGTGTGATATGTAGTTCTCTATATTATATGATATAAAGTTTTATTTGAAAAGAGTATATTTGATACAAATGCTTCTTTTTCATGATTTTATGCATTATTCCATACTCTGTACGTGCATGGTACTAATTCCATACATTTTGCCTATATCTTATGTTGTAGATTAAAGGTCAGAGGCATCTTCCAGCAAAGATTGGAATCTAGGACTCTTTCAAGAAAAGTTTGGGTATGTTGTCTTTTGAGTCGAGTACATTAATATCTTTAGATTTCTTTCATTAATAGTATTTTTATAGACTACGTTTTTGGATTTTTATTGTATGGGTTGTGTACAAAGTATTCTTGAGTCTAATATTGGTGTATGATGAGACTTAGTAGTTTCTATAATCTTATATAAAACATGTTTTGAGATATTATTCATGTGAATAGTTTTAATTCTGCACTAATTTTCATACGTGTATGCAATGAATGATATTAAAGGGCTTGTATAGGACCTCCGATAGATCAAGTACGCCATATTGAAAATCCATGAATACTAATTCTTCTAGGGTGTACTCTCGGGGTGTCACAGTTTCCTAGAGGAATATGCTATTTCCTTACCATGCTGCATGAGAACATAATCCAAACCCACTTGAGAGGCATGGTAATACACAATGAACCCTTCGGTACCCTCCGACAAGGTCAAAACTAAACTCGAGGAAAGCTTATATTTCAAAATTTGGAAACCTCTCTCAAAATCTTATGACCACTAAAACATAACTTTAGTTTGGGTTATGGTTTATAAAGGAGAAGAAATAGCTCCGAAGCCATCAACAGATCTCCTAAAATACCAGGATAAACCCAAGAAACTTCGAATATCAATTGAAGTCAAAGGTCTAGGCAATTTTTTAATTGCCTATGTATCCTTCTAATCGACCTCTATAACCTTAATAGAAACAATTTTATCAAGAAAAGCAACTAATCTTAACCAAAATTTACACACAATATATTTAGCACAGAGTTTTTATTCCTTGAGGACTTCCAATACTGCCTTGAAATGACCCATGTGTTTATCCTCACTCTTAGAATATACAAATATATTATCAATAATGGCAATTACAAATAAATAAATATAATTCTGGAACACCCTATTGATACGGTCTATGAAAGACTCTAGGGCATTAGTTAGACCAAATGTCATACCTACGAAATAATTTTGACCATACCTAGTTCGGAAATCTATCTTAGGAATGTCAACTCCTCTTACTATTAGACGCTGATACCCTAACCTCAAATATATTTCAAAAAAGTAACTCCCACATTGGAGTTTATGAAACAAATTAAATATTGTAGGAAGAGGACTATTATTCTTTATATTGACCTTGTTCAATTGTCATTAATCAATAAGCATTCTAAGAGACTCATCATTCCTTTTCACAAATAATAATAAAAAGAACCCCATGGGGAAATTCATGGTTGTATAAAAACCTTGTCGAGAATATCCTTGATTTTAGCCTTCGACTCTTTCAACTCGGACGGAGCCATTAGTAAGGAGAAATTAAAATGGGTTTAGTATCCGACATCAAATCTATACCGAAATCTATTTCCCATTCGGGAAGAATTCCATGTAAATCATTAGGGAAGACTTCCAAAAAATCCTTCAATACGGCGACCAAATCCAAATGAGGAACCTCAGACTCGAGGTCCTTGACCCCTACAATATCACAAATACATCCCTTAGAAATCATCTTACAAGCTTTTAAACATGAAATGATTTGAACTATAGGGATTGAGTTTCCCCCCATACGAAATGGACTAATTAGAAATTCGAAATTTAACTACCCTTGTTCTATTATCAAATGAAGCTAAACAAGCATGCAACCTATTCAGCCCCAATATGACATCAAAGTCCAACACATCAAGTTCTACCAAGATAAAAAAAGTAAATCTATTGTACAATAGTATACCACAACTTTTTTAGGCATTTTTCGAAGTAAAAGAGTCATCCACCGGGGTAAAAACTGAAAATGGTTCAACAAAGACATTGGAGAGCACAACAAACTTCATAGCCATTAAAGGATTTACAAAGGAAAGAGTTGCACCGAGATCTAGCAAAATACCAGTAATAATATTAGGAGAACCCTCTTAATAAGACCTATATATTATAGCATCGAAATATTATGCATAGAAGCATCGAAACATTGACCTTTTGCTTTATTATTGCGCCTACATTGATCCTTGGACATGGAATTATCCCACACTATGTGACAACTCTTTCCACAACAAAAACCAGTATCCTTACCAATAAGATATTTACCCAGATGAATCTTGCAAAATTTCACACAATTAGGTTTTTCACCTTGTGAACCACCTCCTTTTCCCCCTTGATTTTTAGGTTAAGGAACCCAATTCTTGTCAGTGTTGTAGAAATTAAAATTTGTTGAAGAAACTATTCTTAAACTTTTGGTTTTCTTGGATTTCAAACTTACCCTTAGAAGTACCTCTATCATGGGGACTTTCCATCTTGAACTCCCTATTCTTCCTCTTAAACCTTCTCTTCTCAACTTGTAAAATGAGAAAGGTACATGTTATATTAAAGCGTTGCAGCCCGACATTCTGTCACAAAGTCATTTGATAGACCCGTCACAAAATGACTCATTTAGTATCTTGGATTAAACACAAAACAAGAAATATACTTGAACAGTTTGATGAATTTCAAAGAATATTGTTTCACACTCATTTCTCCGTGATAATAGTTGATGAACACTTCCACTCTTTCCTTCATTTTCTACCTTGGAAAGAACCTATCAATAAATGCCCTCCTAAAGACTTTGCAACTTGTGGTACCCGCTCTCAAATCCCTATTGTCTTTCAATGGAGTGGAAAAAGTTTGACACACATCCTTGAATTCATAAGTGGCTAGCTCAGCCTTTTCATCTGAACTAACCCTCATAGCATACTAGATCTTATAAACCTCATACAGAAAGTTTTGAAAATCTTCATTTATATTATACCCAGAGAGAATTGGAGGATTAATCCTTGTGAAGGCCCTTGATTGTAACACCCTAAAATTAACTAAGGTGAATTAGAGCATTGTGAGTGTTTATTTATTTAATTTTAAGTTTAAATCACCATGAATGATGAAAGGTGATGAAATGAGTTACATTATTGAACTTAGGTAGCGTGTGAAGTTTTTGCTATGTTTGGAGGTCAAACATCCATGAACGTCCATGACGTTCAGAAGGTGTGCCTTGGAATATACATGTGTATGTATTGATGTGTTTGAGTGAGTTTTATGTGTTCGTTTTGCTTGAATATGGTTTGAGATGTTCCTAAGACCTACAATAATATGTTTAGGGTTTTAACGTCTGGGCACGACCCCACCTAGGACAATCAAGGGGACATAGAGGAGGGCCCAAAACATTGGTCAAAAACTGTCTTACAGTGTCCATCAACAGGATCACTCGACGGCCTCTTTACAAGTCGACGACTCTTCGACTAGGTCCTTTGATTGGACCTATCAGTTTGTAGGGCCTTAGTTGTTGATCCTACAGAATAAACTCCATCGACGGGGCTTTGGTTGACAAACGACCTGTAGTTTGTGACTCGTGGATGCTGCCTGCAAAAGTTATCTCGCATGCTGCCAGCTTGGGGTGTTTTGTGTAAACTATCCCCAAGTATTTTAGGACCCTAGGATGATATTTTTAGTGTTTTTAAGTTTACTAGATTATTTTTAAGTCATAGGCCTATACAAGACCCCTGACTTCAAAATTCAAACTCTCTCTTTAATAACAAACTCTCTAAAAGTCACCATTAGAACTAAAAATCAAGAAGAGCTAGGAGGGCAGTTTTAGACGTGTTTATTCATAAAAATTAGTGGTTTGTCTTGAATTTTAGGAATGGTATCTATCCTTTAACTCTCTTCAATTCAAATAGTCTGTTCTAATGGATTTTCAAAAAGGGTTTCAACCATAGTTCCTTCTCTCTTACAATCTAAACATTGGTCTTGCATGAAAACGTTTCAAATGAATTAGTAATGATGTTTATAATAAAATTTTATTTTTTTAAGGGTAAAACCTCAATAAAATCATGTTAAAGCATTTCATCAAATGTTTGCTTAAGGCATGGGTTAAATGAGCTTTGTTTTTGTAGTATTTGCGCTTTGGTTTCTTGTGTTGTTATTATGATTTATCTACTATCTTAAGGGCATTATTATGATGAAATATTGAGAAATTTGTTATAGGTGGTTATGGTTTGTTTAAATGGTGAGTTGCTTATATTGTATAATTCTTATTATAGATTGCTCTGGAGTGGTATGGTCCACCCTCTTTGTAGCGTTGTTTATTTTATAAACATGATATTTTTCAGTATGAATTGTCATTGTGGCTTTTAATTCCTAATATGTGAAATGAAGGGATATTGAAGATGAGTCTTGTATTGTGTTTTTTGAAGCTTGAATTGCATGTTTGGCTTAGATTATACCTAAAATGAAGTATATGATTAAGTAAAGTTTGTAAAGTGTGTGAGTTGATGAATGTATAGAAGTTAATGTGAATAAGATGATGTTTGTGTGCAAGGTGTGCTCACATGTACACACTCACTTAAAGAAATGTATAAAGCTATGTTGAGTAAAAAGGGGAGTTTTGGGGTGAACACTCTTCGTGAGTTGATATGAAATGTTTAGTAGACACCTCACTACCTTCCAAGAGTTTTCTAAGTTTGGTCGGAGGATGAATACCCTTGTGAGTTGATATGTGGTGTTCACTAGTTATCATTAACATATGCTCATATTATTGAGAACCTGTGAGGAGTTATGCCTAGCACCGAGAGGATATGAGAAAGGGGTGGTTACACTTCGTGAGTTGAGATGTTTTATGCCAATATACCCCTTTAGATGAGAACTCCCCGTTAGTAGAGAATGAGATATTAAGTAGCGATTTCCTTATCCCTTATCTATGTGCTAGCATAGGCGTAGCTATTGGCGAAGCCATCTAAAAGCTTAAAAGAATGACCTTACTCTAGCAAAGTGAGGATCCATAATTCGATAGGAGTAAATATTGAAGTTCAATGTCTAGCTCTCACGGTCTATGTCGGCTAAGCTAACCCCCACAAACGAAATGAGTGAACTATGTCTTCTAAAAGGACATACTACTGAGGGTAGGTGGTGCAATGGACGCTATCTATCCAATGCACTAAGTACGACCTTCCGAAAAGGATGTATTTGTGCCAAACCTTTTAAAGGAGTCTACCACTTATGGTAGGTGGTGGTATGGTACGCTATATGCTCATTTCACTAAATAGGCATTCCGAAATGGTAGTCTTTAATAGATCGTTGAGTGTTTTTTAAATGTATTTTGATGGAGTGGTGACTTGTTCTCTTGAGTGGAGTAAACCTTTGGTGGGTAGTCTTAATGATCTCCTTGGTGTGTATTAAAAAAGGTGTTTACACATTTCCTTCATGTCTTAACTTGGATTGTCTTAGGATAACCTCACTTAGGGAAACTTCTATGGAGATGAGTTCACTTCCTCATTGGCAATACCTTGGAAGTTCACTCTTTTTTGAATATTTTTTAGTTCATTGTAATGGTTTACATAGCTCACATCAATTTTTTTAAGCTATTGTTAAGTGCTCAATCCAAGGGAATCCATTAGGAGAACTAAGTGGGAGTAGTATCATGGGATGCTACTATCACATTGCCCTTAGTGTGACCTATATGTCCTACTGGAGAAGGGTATCTACATGAAGTCTATACGAGCTAAGCTATGTTTGGGGGACTTAAGGATCCCTTTGGTTTTCCTTGAATAATTTCTATTGGCGGTCCCTTATTGTTTTACCTTAGTTAGTCTTACGATATGGTTAGGGAAACATAAAAAAAAGGGATCACATTACTAGCACTATGCCATTAAGTGTAATGTGTTTAGTGTAATAATTCTTGATGTTACCGTAATGTGTTTTTTTATTCTAAAATTATGAGGTTCTTTTGTTATATGTTAAATGATGATAATTTTACAATTTCGAATCTTAAATTACGAAGGTTTTATCAGTTGGCATGAAACCTTATTTTTACTAAATGTCCCTTTTTGCATGTTTTTGCGTATTCCATACTTGGTACATTGTTTTGTACTAACCCCATACTTTTCTATGCTCTATAAAGATAGGTCGGAAGCTTTTCAAGACTTGAAGTGAATCTTGGGAATTTTACTCTCTCAAGATTTTGTATGTCCAAATATATTCGAGGACATAGTCATTGTTTCCTAGTTTTATTATTTTAAGAGGCATTATGTATTTTCTTTCAATGTAAAGGTTTGTGACCCTAAGATATTATCTTGTGTATTAACTTTTATTGTGATGATGAAATTCTTGAGTATTTATGAAAGATTTCCTTTTATTAAATTATTCGTGAAAAGTTTTAAATCGGCACCACTTTTCAAGTCTTATGTAATGAACGATAGTTAAAGGGCTTCTACAAGATGCCAAAGGATCAAGTACGCCTTGCCACAATCCAAGGGATCTCACTAACTTCTAGGGGGTGCTTTCGGGTCGTGACATTGATGTACCATGGTTTCAGAATATTTTCTATGCATTTTATTTAAGAGTTGTGTGTGTGTCTAGAGCCTTTTTATAATAGTTTTACAAGTTATGTGTTTTTTTGCAGGAAAAATGTCCAGGTTTAATGTGCAAAAGGCAGCTAAAAATTGCAGAAGATTACTTACAAAGGCCATTGACGATATGTCGTTTAATCGACGGACCGTAGTTGGTGACCGTTAATATTCAATTAAAGCTTTAGGAGAATATAAGGAAAAGCTTACCAATTGTGAAACCATGATAGTAAATAACGGTCCGTTGATTCATCGATAAATAGTACTAGTAAATTGTCGATTGGTTAGGAGAAGGTTCTAGTATCTGAGTTTTTCGAGTTTCTCAATATGGTGTTACGGAGGAGCATCGACGGATTGTAGAGGGATCGACGGACCGACTGTTGGTTCGTTGTTTGAGTCAGATAAGGTGTTATCCAATAGGATATGCTCAAATTACACTTTACTAAAGAAGTATAAGCGGTCGTGTCAAGTAAAGAACCCAAATATTAGGGTTGGGTCTGTCCCACGAGCAAAATGATTTAGACTTAACTTTAATATGGGATTACCTCTATTTAGTCAAGTCCTTTCCGAAAATCTAGTAAATAAAGGGGGGGGGGTTGTGCAAAAAAATAGTGCAATGTTGTGAAATCTAACAACTAACAAGAGTAAATTGTTGGTGTTTATCAAGTTATAAGAGATACTGGGGTGTAAGTGTTCCGGTAGGTTCATAACACCATAATCCTTGTTTATAAAAATTCTTTCCTAAGGTTTTGCATGTAAATTTATAAGTTATATATCTCTAAATCCTTTGTCCAGCATTTAAAGAATTTTACCCCGTACCTTGGTCAGGCTACGTGTTTTTAAATAACTAACCTTACCTTTTACTTAATATTAAGAATCAGATTCGATGCTTGGCTAAGTTATCACCTCGCACCAACAAAAACTAGCCTATTAGATAGTATCCATTAATAATTTTTTTCAATTAACTATCCCCTTGGTCCGTTAAATAGCAATATGGCAAGTTCTATTGTGTGTAGTCATTAAAAAGACTTTATGAAAGAATTGTCGATGGATGCAATAACCTAGATGAGAATTGTTAATTATCTAGGTTTATTTTGTTAATCACCCATGGTTCCCAGAACCCTATTTGTTGAATTTGTTACCTATGCTTAGAATAACACAATTCATATTTGTTTAATTCTAAATCAAGAACTTTTTTTGACAAGTTTGAAGAAAATCCAGAAATTATACATTGAACAATAAAATTCACTTGAAAATCAAACCCGAAAAATTGAATTAATTGCCCAAGTTGCAAAGTCAAATCTCCAAGAATAAAAGTATGAAAAATAATAAAAATATCCAACCCCAAAAACAAGGTTTTACACCATATTTATAAGGACATTGTCCTAAAATTTTTAAAAAAATAAGGAAAGATTGTCCCAAAAGGTGGCTTCAATAGACAACCCCTATGACGGTCCATCGATCAAATGACAAACCGTCATCTGCCTCCTTCAGTCCATACATAGCATATTTTCAAAGCCTGCACGTAGCATCTTCTCTGATCTATATGACGGACTAACACAAGATGTGTCGATGAACTTGTGGTCCGTAAATGCATATCGTTATTTCATACTTAGATTTTTCTTCAACACCGGGTATTGGGACATTCTCCGATCTCATCAACGATTTGCTAGGACGGTCCGTCCTTAAGTCGAAGGACCGTCGATCCTTGCGTAGCCCCACACTTGGTCAAATTTACCCGAGTTGCTTCCAGATACTTGAATCTCCTGTCAACGATAACCACCTACAGTCCGTTGATGGGATGACATGATGTCAATGGCTTCGTGGGTCACTTCGGCACTGATTTCTTCTTAGCCTTCTACATTTTGTCTTTGGACAACTTTTCTAAAAAACACATATAAAAATACATTAAAAATACTACAAAAAGTCCCTAGACACACACTAAACTTAATGAAAAAGCACTGAAAGTATCGTGAAACCATGATACATCAGGATGGATCAAAGTATTTCTATGTCCTCAATAAGGGAGGCAGTCGATAGATCATTTATTGACCCACGCTCCGTTAATTGGGTCATCAATTGAAGCCGTGTGCATTTACTTTCCTTATTGAAATTTCTTTTTCTTTAGGACTATGTTTTCTATATAAATGGTATTAAAACCTAATTTATTGCAGTTACCTATTTGTTATTATTATATTTTCTTATTGGAGATTGGCTTTTGCAAACATCAATTAATTAATCACTTTTCGAAAATTGATTGCAGGATTTTCTTGCAATTTCAGGTTGAATTTCTTGGTTTCTTATTATTGTTAAGAATGTTCCTGATTTCCCTATTAAAAACTATGAATTGTGATCTTTCTTGCATAGATAACTAAATCCACAACTAGGGTTATAGGAATCATGGGTAATTAATAAAATATAACAAGCGATTCTCAAAATAGTGTTTTAACATACATTAATAATTTTTTTGCTTAGAAGTCTTTTTAATAAGTGAATGTGTTAGCATTCACCTTATTACTACTTGTTGGACCAAAGAGGCAAGAATAAGAAATGAATCATCAACATAGATTTAATATGATACTATCTAATATGTTAGTCTCTATTGGTGAGAATTAATTACAAAGATATACATCGATTATTATGTCTAATATGAGGTATTCAGTAAGGTGTAATAACACATGCACACAAAGCCTTACCAAGGTGTAGGTTGAATTTTTCTAGTTGCCGGAAAAAGGATTTAAAGATACCTAACTTGCCATTTTGAATATCAAAAACTATGACAAAATTGCTACTGCTAGGACTAAAACGTTATGAACTAGTGGGTAACACATATACCCTACTTATTCGAAAAACTTGATAAAAACTATCTATTTAAGGAACTTGTTTTTATAAAGCACCCCATTTATTTACTTGTTTTTGGAAAGATATTGACTAAACAAACATAACTATGCCATTTTTCTCATGGGGTCGACCCCAACCTACTATTTGGGTTCTATACTTGATTATGACCCATTATACTTCTTTAGGGAGGTATAATTTAAGCTTATAAAATTTTGGCGTCGCTGCCGATGCATCATGTTTAAAGATTAACTTTAATTACGTTAATTAAATTTAGTCAACTATTTCCTTATTTTACTTTTCCTTTATTTGATTTTATTTATCTCAATTGTAGTCTAGTGTATATGATACTCTAAAACTTATTTCTTAAATAAGAAGTAAAGCGGTCGTGTCAAGTAAAAAACCCAACAAGTGAGGTTGGGATTGTTCCCACGAGGAAAATAGTCTAGACTTAACTGCAACCGATTACTACTATTGTTCGATCAATGACTTCCTTGGGAAATAAAAACAATAAAGGGGGGTTTCTATTTCTAAATGATTGAAAATATATAACAAACTTGAAAGAGACACTTAACAGCTTTGAATGTTGGGTTTTAATCAATTAATCGAAGTAACTAGGGTTTATGTGTTCCCCACAGGTTCATAACTTGATAATTTAAGTATAACAATTCTTTCCTAGTATCTTGCATGCAAAGTGATAAGTTATCTTTTTTTCGATCCTTGGTCCGGCATCTAGAAAATCTCACTCCGCACCTTGGTCCTGCTACGTGTGTTGCTATCCTTACCTCATATTAAGCATCGTATTCGATATTTGACTAAATTATTACCTCGTACCAATCAATACTAGCCTATTAGATGGTATACACTAAATCTATGTTAAAAATTCTTTTCCTATTAACTACCTCCTTGGTCCGGCAAGTAGCATAAAGGCGAGTTCTAACGTTGGCCATCCGTTAAAAAGACTTCTAAACGAAAGAATTATTAATACATGGAAGACACTATTCTAGAATTGTTATTTTCGTTAGGGTTTATCTCATTATTTACCTATGGTTCCCACAACCCTAGTTATGGGGTTTAGTTACTCATAGCCATAATCACAATATTCAAATATGTTATATAAGAATTCATGTACTTACTTCAATTAGGAAGATTAAAATCCGAAAGTTTGCTTGATTAATCACCAAAAATCACTTGCAAGAATCTCAAAGTAATCAATAATCTCACAAAATCTCAAAGTAATCAATGATCGATAATCTAGAGTCTAATAATATGATTTCTAACAATACAGAGTCTAACTATGCGGAGTCTATCTATACGGAGTCTAACCTCAAAAACGAGGTTTTTCAAACTATTTATAAAAAAAACATAAACCTTATTAAACAAGGATTCTAATTGCTGGAAAAATCTGCCAAAACGCGGCTGGGTCGACGGACCTCGCGACGGACCGTGGTGGTCGTGACGGACCGTCGTGGACTCCGTCGTCCCATACTTGTGTAATTTCTTCTGCTGCTCTCTTCATTCCCCTCGACGGCAAGTATGACGGACCGTCATAGGCACAAGGATTCGTCAAGGGTCTTCGTTCTAAAACACTTCAACTCTTGGAATAAGGGTACTTGGATCACTTCTTTGAACTTCACGACGAACCTGCAGGACGGACTGTCATTGCCACGACGGACCGTCACAAGCTTCGTAATCCCACACTTGGTCAGACTTCCCCATCTTCCTTCAGCAGCTGCACTACGCTGCCACCTATGGACCGTCACAAGCACGATGGACCGTCATAAGCTCCGTAGGTGGTCTCTTCTGCATTTCTTCGCTCAAAATCTCCGCATTCAACTTTGGATAGATTTCCTGCAAAACAAAGAGAAACTTATATACAAATTAGCACAAAAAGGCTTTTGGACATATTAAACTTAAGGAAAAAGTAATAATAATACCGTGAAACAACGGTATATCAACACCCTCAACTTAAATTCGTTGTTTGTCCTCAAGCGACGCACTATGACTCACTACACAATCTTTGTACAATAGTATCCATGTTTTATCCTTTGCAATCATTTGTCTATCAATCCCAATTAATCTCATCAACTCTATGCATGCTGTCACTATTAGGCTTGAATTTTGTTGGATCAGAACATGATACAGACTCACCATGCACTAGCACCTATCCTCTTCAATTCCTCACCGAGGTGCTCACAATTCTGGTATTGCAACTAGTGCCCTCACTTTAAAACAAAATCCTCTTTTTTTACACAATGATTTCAGTTTGAGTATAAGGATTACTTTTCAACACTCACTCACAAAACAAAGTCACACTCATTCATACCTTTTGCCATTAGCTTGCCCTTATTTTCACTGCCTTATGTTCGCTATACAACCCTTAGGATCACGATAGGACTTTTTTAGCTAGTAATATAGGCTCGGGATCAGGTAAGGTATATTTTGGTATACATTAGTGACTTTTTTCCCTCCTTGACATATCGGCTAAACCTTCCACTTTCTATCATTTTATCTCGCCTAGTTTCTCATATTCTTTACCTTGCTATTTTCTCTTCTTTGTTCATTTGTGTAAGTGACTCTCTTCTTTTCTTGCTTGTATTTCTTGTGTATTTTTCTTTTTCTTTACTTTTCATTTCATCTAATTTTTGAGTCACTTTAGTTTTGTTCTTTCTCTCTCTCTGTTCTTTCAACCCCACTTTCCAGAGCATTCCTCATAGTAGCCACCCTCAACTCATGACTTTGCCATGAGATAAGGTACACAATACCCAAAGTTCGCTCAGGGCCATAACGAAGGTTGTTTATGCATTAGCCACCCTCAACTTATGCTTTTGGCATAAGCTGAGGTTCACATGTCCAAGAAGGGACCAGGGCCAACACATTGTTCCCATAAAAGATTAGTTGGGGTGAAAAAGAAAGGTCAAATTTTAAGCTCAGATTATTTGGATCAAAGAAGGATAAATTTCATTTGTTTTCTTTTAGTTAGGATATAAATGGGCTATATTGAATAAGAGCCTATAATCCTTTCCTAATTGTCTATTACAACTTACTTTTAGCAGACTAACCAGGCAAGTTCTAGCTCAGTACCAATAGTGGACTATTCAAATTTCCTCACACTCACTTAACATCTAATCACTATACAAGATTATCAGACACCTAGTACGAATTTAAGACATAGGGTAATGCAATGGTGTAACTCTATTTCATGCTTAGAGCCACACAATTATCAGTTACTATGCCTAGTCATGCATTATTTTCCAGTTTATCAGGATATCATTTTAGCCATCATGCTTCAAACTTAAATTACGTACAAAAGATATAAACATGCCGGTTCAACAGAAAAAGTAATCAGTCTTTTGGGAAAAATAACACAGGCCAGAAAACCCCAAAAGAGGATAGTGAATTGGGCTATTCAGACTTCACCCTAACACTCACTATCCATTTACCCCACCCCTAAAAAAAAAAGCATGCAATTGTCCACAATGCATAAAAAATGTAAATACTAGAGTGGTAGGTGAAGTAAACCTGTGGCGCAAAGCACCATCGGTCAGCAAGATGGTGGGTCCGGTTCCCCGGAACCCACGTCCTCTGCAATCAGGACACCCTCAGTGGTGTCCTCAGCAAAATCTGCACCATTAGTAGTGCCTCCTGCTATCTCCACAGTGCGGGAGCTAGACGCCCCAGCCGCTAACTCAGATGCTCTCAGTTGGTGCGCCTCCTCCTCAGCAAGAGAGGCTCTCCTCGCAGCCTCTATATCTCGGCGCTCCTTCTTCAGTGCTCGCGCCTCGTCCTCTGCTCGACCCCTATGCCTCTTCGCACTCTCTCGAGGGGGAGGTGGTGGAATGTCAGAGGTAGCAAAAATGTCCGCCAATACGGTGCCCTCAGCGGGCTCGACAGGAGGGGCCTCAGACTCCGGCACCCTAGCCTCTAAGATCGCGTTGATGTCTGCACGAAGACCGTCGACTGCAGCCTGAAGAGTCGACAAATCTACCGGAGGGGTAGGTCGAGCTAGCACTCTCAACTCAAAGGCGTCTAGGCGTTGGTTAACTTCCACGATCTTCCGCTTTGTAAACTCCCTCATCTTCCTCTCTAGACGCTTTTCGGACTCAGTAATCGACTTCTGCATCCACGGCCGGATATGATGCAGAAGAGTGGCCATTTGTGCCTCTATTTTTTGGACCCTTGCAAGCGGGACCAATGCCGGTGGAGGGGCTGTGCGAGAAGAACTCGGGGTTGTGCTACTACCGGGATAGACTCGACCGGGGTAGTGCATGTGTAGCTGTGCGAGCCTGGGCTACCGTATCAGCAAGATCATCAGCAAGTGGGGGCAGCTCTGTACGGGGCCCTCTATGTGGAGCCAACTCATTGGCCTCGTCTCTGATGAGGCCGACGTCTACAGTGCCCTGCGGGGTCTTAAGCTAATCTACGTGCCATATAGGCATACCTGCGGACCTGCAAAGGGCAAAGATCATGCACGGGAAAGGGTAGGTAGTAGTGACCTTAAATGCCCTCTCGTGCATGCCTGCCTGGAGAAGCCATGCGATGTCCACCTCGAATCCGGCTATCATCGCCGCCATCAACACTGCTCTATCGCAGGTAACGATGTTATCCGCAGCTGTAGGGGAAACGCAGTGACAGAGAAGCAGCCACAAGAATTTTGCTATGAACGTGAGGTTGGCCTTCTTGATGGCCCTCTTCGGCTCAGTGACCCAATCGGCATCCTCTCTATCTACTGATAGGTTCAGGGCCTTCCACCTCTTGGTGGTCTCTCTAAGTGCTTGGTCGCACAAGAACTCGCCATCCTTTACTATCTGCCAGTGGTAGTAAAACTCGGTAGTGAGTGGGGTCCGAGTAGCATCAGTACTCTCGCCATATAGAAACCGGCGAATAGCTGGCAGGGAAATGTCAACATGCACACCCCGTACTCGGACCAGCTCCAGTGCGGCCTGTTTAGCAGGGGCAGCCCGCTTATCGATCTGTGTTCGGAGAGTAGCTACGTAGGATACGTAGAACTCTCGGACCATTTCTTCGCTGTATCGCCCCAACGGACATGCTATCCAGTCCAAGGGATGCCTAGTGAAGAGGTTGTGGATCTGCGGCATCGTCGGGAGACTCTCTGTAAGTACCCGCTGCTCCAAAGTGAGTGTCTGAATCATTACTCCTTTATCAGTCAGGAACTTTGCGTCGGACTAGACTTGAAACTTCCCGTCGACACACCACCGGTTGGGCTGGTCAATGGCTGGAGTGGGGACCTGAGCTGGTGAGCCTGATGTAGAGTCTGAACTGTCAGCCTCATCAGATGAGGCCGACGCTGCAGCGGTAGGGGGTGCGGGAACCTCAGCACAGCTTGAGTCTTCCTCAAACCATGATACTCCTAAGGAGCCAGACACTCCTTCCTCATTTGTGGCTGACCTAGAGGGTGTGCCGGTCAGTGTACGCTCCTCATCAGACTTGGAGGCAGAGACTACGCCGGACGCCACATTTTTTGGTGTGGCTCAGGGAGCACGTGCAGCACGGGAAGGTGTGGAAGTGCCTGGGGGAACATACTCAGGGTCCCGCTCATCATCAGAGCCGATGATCATGCGTGCAGAGGGAGCGAAAGACTTTGATCGCACGCGTGCGTAGGTTCGGTCTTTCTTGGGTGCCATAGTAGATAGTACCTGCAAAGGATCACTATTAGTACGAGTAGTGGCAAACAAGACAAGTGAAACCATACGAAATAAAAAAGTGAAAATATTATGTAATTGCTGTACAAACAGTGACACACGACGGGCCTGCTAACGGCTGGTCGTGACTATGATGGACCGTCGTGAGGGCCGTCGTGTTTTACTTAGACTATGTATATATAGAGAACCCTGAAAGTGGGTCTCTGACTAGCATGACGGTGGGTGCAGGACGGACCGTCACAGGTGCGATGGTCCGCCGTAGGTGTCTGTCAGTGGACACTTGAAAAAAATATGGAGACCCTTAGGAGAGGGGTCTCTGACCATCATGACGGTCATGGAGGACGGCCCGTCGTGGGTACGATGGTCCGTCACATTGGTCCGTTGTAGGACACATAGAAAAAGTAAGACCCTTAGAAATAGGGTCTTTGACAACCAGAACGGTTGTGCAGTGCGGACTGTCGTGAAGACGACGATCCGTCACATGTGTCCGTTGAGGAACAGTTTGGAAAAAAATGAGAGACCCTTAGAATCAGGGTCTCTGACAACCAAAACGGTTGTGCAGGACGGACCGTCGTGAGAACGACAATCCGTCACATGTGTCCGTTGGGACAGGGTGTTTGGGCTTTTGTGACGGACCCTACGACGGTACATCGTGGGTACGATGGTCCGTCATCGGGGTCTCGTTCTGAATGACAGTGACAGAACTAAGGGTACCCTAAGCATCCCTGATGAACCCACATCAACCTTGTATTGTTTTGGACCTAGATGTGTCTAACCCAACTACACAGGGAACTAGCAATGCAAAAGCACCTATGTCTAGGGTGGTAAACATGGAAATTTCGAACATTTGTAACCTAGGTTAGAAAGAATCATATAAAGTAAATAGAATACGATGAGGAGCTAAGTTTAATACTAACTAGTAAACAAAAATGCAAGATAAATGAGTATAAATTTGAGACACATACCTTAGAAATGGAAAAAAATAGATGCACAAGTATTCTGTGGCAAGATAGACACTCACAGCAGCAGTTTCCACTAGTAGATAACACTTCAGGGCTTTGGAGAATTGTGAGAGGGCACTGATCGGTGGTTGGTAGAGGAATAGGTTGTGGAAGTTGGAAAGGGAAGAGCAATGAGAGAAATAATGAAGTAATGGGGGTGAAATGAGGGGTTGGGGAGTTTAAACGGTCTGATTTTGGAAAAGGGTCCAGCCGGGTCAGGTCGGGTATACCTCATTAATCACGCGATGGTTCCCCGACGACGGTCCGTCGCAGTTGTGACGACCTGTCGTTGTTTTCGTCTTGTGTTCCATAGTTTCAAAATAACAGAAAAACATACCTGGTACGACAGATGCATACGACGGTCCATCGCAGGTGCAACGGTCTATCAATGTGTCCGTTTGTGACTGCTGTAGAGTAATTTTCTGCAGAATTTACTGGTGATGTGCCTACAAATTTAAAACCCATTAGTAGAAAAATGCACAATTACTAAAAAGACGATAAATATTAGGTTGCCTGCCAACAAGCGCCTGATTTAATGTCGCGGCAAGACTGGGGACACTTGATTACTCAAACTTCATCATGATGGTATCTGTCTATCGCTCATTCCCCGATGCTTTATTCCAAAAATAGAGTTTTATTCTATCTCTATTCCTCTTGAACCTCACTCCCTCCTTGGATTTTAACTCAACTGTTCCATGAGGGAATAGTCGGGTAATCAAGTATGGGCCAGTCCATATGGACTTGAGCTTGCCCGAAAGACAAGGCACCCCAGAACTGTCTACAAGCACCAAATCCCCAACCATAAACTCTTGTTTTGCATTTTTCTATTATGTCTCCTTCTTCATCTTTTCTTTGAGGGATATGGCAGATACCGATTGGAGCTCACCACTCTGCCTCATGGTCCTACAAATGTTGAAGGTCGCTTCTTCATTATTCAACCGAAATGTCATCACTCCCTTCTCCATATCAACTAAGGCTCTTCCTGTAGCAAGGAATAACCTCCCAAGAATAATAGGCACTTCAAAATCGACCTCACAATCAAGAATAACAAAATCAGCCGGAAAGATGAATGACTCCACTTTTACTACCACATCATGGAGTATCGCTATAGGCCTTTTCACTGTCCGATCGGTTATCAATAGCCACATCGCAGTGGGTTTTCGTTCCCTAAAAACCCAACTTCTTGTAAATTGTGAGGGGCATGAGATTTATGCTTGCTCCAAGATCACATAATGCTTTCGCAAAATGTACTGACCCAACTGTACAAGGAATAGTGAACTCACTCAGATCTTCTTTCTTTTGTACTAGGGATCTTGTAGCAATAGCACTACAATGCTGCAATCTATCATCATCCTCAAAAGTGAACGATCTTTTCTTGGTGACCAGATCTTTCATAAATTTAGCATAACCGGGCATTTGTTCTAAAGCTTCTTCCAAAGGGACATTGATAAAAAGTTGCTTCAACATTGTTATTAAGCGTCGGTATTTACCATCCTCGGTCTTTTTCACTAATCTCTGAGGGAAAGGTGGTGGTGGCCTAGGCATGGGGATTACCTTCATAGGTACTTCTGCATCTTTTCCATTAATTTCGTCTGCTTCACCACTACCCTTCTCCACATTATCATTATCCTTTTTCACATTTTCCTCAGTAGATGGCATAGGTGGGTCAATGGTTTGCTTACCACCCTGAGTAGTGATTACCATACAGTGCACATCATTCTTTGGATTTTGGACAGTGTTGCTAGGAAGAGTGCCGGTTGCCGTGTGTTCACTGTCGCAGATAATTGGGCCACTTGCAATTCGATCAGTTTATCCAAATTGCATGTGTATCAACTTTTTGCCCAATACTAGCTAAATCACACCTTAACTCTTTAATGTGATCATCACTAGCATCGAACCTCCTCATCATTTTGTGCAACATATCCTCAACTCGTGCCATACTATCTCCACCATCCCTAGGAGTAACTTCACGATTTTGAGGAGGGAATAGGGCCCATTCCTGTCGTTTCTATTGGCATAGTTACCCCTGTTAAAGTTCTTATCGTGGTTGTAGTTTCTATCTCGGACATAATGACCCTCACGGTTGTATTTACCATAGTTCCGACCTTGGTTCCCTTGACCTTGGCGCCAGTTATCCCTATTTGAGCCTTGGGTGCTTGGGCGGAAACCCCCCGTCTGCTCATTCACTACATAAGTGTCCTCCGTATAATAGTAGTCATCGTTTGGAGGTGGTGGTTTAGCCAAGTAGTTGACTGCATTTATCTTTTCTGCACCCCTAGTGACATGTTTTAGTACCAACCCAAGCTCAGTTCTCATCTTAGCCATTTCTTCACGAATCTTATCTGTGGATGGGTTGTGAGTGGATTGCACTGCGAAAGTGTTTCTCCCTGTATCGAACTTCATTGTACTCCAAGCTTTGTTATTTTGGGAGATTTTCTCTAATTTTTTTGCAATCTCAGCATAAGGGCATTCTCCATAAGATCCACCTGCTATAGTGTCCAACACTGCTTTATTGTTATCATCCTGTCCCCGATGGAAGTATTCCTTCAGTGACTCATCATCTATACGGTGATTTGGAACACTTCTCAAGAATGAGGTGAATCTATCCCAAGAACTACTAACTGACTCTCCTGGTAGTGCCACAAAGTTGTTCACCCTATCTTTGTGGTTTAATTTCTTGGAGACCGATAGTAGCGTGCTAAGAAGACATCCCTTAGTTGGTTCAATGTGAAGATGGAGTTGTATGGGAGCTCAGTGAACCACATAGAAGCCTCTCCCGTCAGTGAGAGAGGAAACACTCTGAGACCTATTACATCTAGATCCAAATCAGGCCTCCCCACACAACTTTTGCACACTACCTTACCTTAGCTATATGGGTATGTGGATCCTCATAAGGTAGCCCTGAAAACAAACCTCTGCAGTGAGAATTTGCATCAGGCTACTAGTTACCACAAAAGTGTGGCCTGTGGGTAGAGGGGGAAAGACAAGTGGCCCATCTGAGTCTACTATGTTATCATACTCTCTGTAGTATGCTTGGGGCCGTGGAACTGGATTCTATCCCCTCTGTTGATGTTTACCCGGAGCGTCGGGTAACATCTGACCATGAACATCCACTGGATCTGGGATGTTCTTGTTTGGATCCTCATCATTTATTCCCAAGTTTCGATTCATATTGCGCAGTGTACGCTCTAGCTCGTGACCGTTGGGAAACAAGGGTTCTCTTCCTCTCCGTGTATTTGGCATACAAGGAGGATAGTTCTGAGAGGAAATCAAAAACAATAAAACAAAGTAGAATCAAGAAAATATCAACAAAACTATAGTAATTAGTTCAAGTTAATCTAAAAGCTAGATTCCCCGGCAACGGCACCAAAATTTGATACGCTCAAACTTACTTCTTAAATAAGAAGTAAAGCGGTCGTGTCAAGTAAATAACCCAACTAGTATGATTGGGATCGTTCCCACGAGGAAAATAGTCTAGACTTAACTTCAACCGATTACTACTATTGTTCGGTCAATGACTTCCTTGGAAAATAAAAACAATAAATGGGGGTTTCTATTTCTAAATGAGTGAAAATAAATAACAAACTTGAAAGAGACACTTAACAGCTTTGAATGTTTGCTTTTAATCAATTAATCGAAGTAACTAGGGTTTACGTGTTCCCCACAGGTTCATATCTTGATAATTCTAACTATAACAATTCATTCCTAGTATCTTGCACGCAAAGTTATAAGTTATGTATTTCTAAATCGTTGGTCCGGCATCTGGAAAATCTCACTCCGCACCTTGGTCCGGCTACGTGTGTAGCTATTCTAACCCTTATCCTTACCTCATATTAAGCATCGTATTCGATATTTGACTAAGTTATTACCTAGTACCTATCAATACTAGCCTATTAGATAGTATACACTAAATCTATGTTAATAATTCTTTTCCTATTAACTACCTCCTTGGTCCGGCAAGTAGCATTAACGCGAGTTCTAACGTTGGCCATCCGTTAAAAAGACTTCTAAATGAAAGAATTATTAATACATGCAAGACACTATTCTAGAATTGTTATTTTAGTTAGGGTTTATCTCATTATTTGCCTATGGTTCCCACAACTCTAGTTATGGAGTTTAGTTACTCATAGCCATAATCACAATATTCAAATATGTTATATAAAAATTCATGTACTTACTTCAATGAGAAAGATTAAAATCCGAAAGTTTGCTTGATTAATCACCAAAAATCATTTGCAAGAATCTCAAAGTAATCAATAATCTCACAAAATCTCAAAGTAATCAATAAAAAAAAACAGAGTCTAGTAATATGATGTCTAACAATTCAGAGTCTAACTATACGGAGTCTAACCTCAAAAACGAGGTTTTTTTGAACTGTTTATAAAAAAAACAAAAACCTAATTAAACAAGGATTCTAATTGCTGGAAATCTGCCAAAATGCGGCTAGGTCGACGGACCTCGCGATGGACCGTCGTGGTCGTGACGGACCGTCGTGGACTCCGTCATCCCATACTTGTTCAATTTCTTCTGCTGCTCTTTTCATTCCCCTCGACGGCAAGTATAACGGACCTTCATAGGCACAATGGTCCGTCAAGGGTCTTCGTTCTAAAACACTTCAACTCTTGGAATCTGGGTACTCGGATCACTTCTCTAAACTTCACGAGGAACCTGCAGAACGGACTGTCATAGCCACGACAGACCGTCACAAGCTTCGTAATCCCACACTTGGTCAGACTTCCCCATGTTCCTTCAGCAGCTGCACTACGCTGCGACCTACAGACCGTCACAAGCACGACGGACCGTCATAAGCTCCGTAGGTGGTCTCTTCTGCATTTCTTCGCTCAAAATCTCCACATTCAGCTTTGGACAGATTTCCTGCAAAACAAAGAGAAACTTATACAAAAATTAGCACAAAAAGGCTTTTGGACACACTAAACTTAAATAAAAAATAATAATAATTCCATGAAACCATGGTATATCAGTATACTAGGTACATAGAGACAAGGAGAACCACTCACTCTATTCCATATTAAACTCAATAAAACCTTAAGACGAATAGCGAATCATTGGGTTCTACTCAATCCTAAAGGAGGAAATCTGGGTGATGGAGCAGACAATCATTCTCCATTAGAAGTTGAGGCACACCACCATGTGCACGTCGATAATCAATTTTGTGAAGCCTTGGGGTTGCAAAATCGAGAAGCTCTACGACATCAAGATTATATAGGGGCAACAAGAACATTTCGTAGTCCGATGGGACCTCTTGTCCTAACCCACTGCCCCCTAGGAATTCTTTCGTGATGATGAGTAACTTCATACATTGTCGCTGTGAGGGTCATATTTTAGGGACTGCCATCTTAAGTTCCACATGCCCATATCTCTAAACTGAGGTATGCGTGCAAAAGTTATGTGCAAAAGTTATGCGAGTATTTCCTTTATCACTGATTGGAGATACCCCTATATAGATAGCAGAGCTGCACTGCAATTTTATCTATGCCTAGGTTTAGTGGGGAGATGTGTTTGTTAGAAAGTTACTATCCTGTTTCAAAGAAGCTATACCACAAACATAAGGTGAAAAATTGTATGGCACTCCCTATAGAGTCGGTTAGTAGCTTTCGGGATAGATTTATTGGTTTTGTGAGATGCATCCAAACAACCACATTGATTATGATTAACTGAAGGAGTACTTATAAAAAGGTTAAGATGATAACAATAAAGCAGTGTTTGATGCTATTGAAGGTGGCTCATATGGTGAATTTACATACACTGAGAATGCAAAGAAACTGAAGAAGACATCTCACAACAATAAAGCTTGGGGCACTAGAAAATAGGACATTGGCAAAAATATCTTTGAAGTAACTATTATAAAGAACGGAAACATTGATGATACTGGCAAAGATATTACACAAATTATACCATAATAAGGGTTAATTTTGAATAATACAACTAGAGGCCTTGAGAAAGTTAATGCGGTGAACTATTCGACTAAACCACCACCTTCGGTTGATGAGTACTACTATGAAGAGGATACATGTGTAGTGAATGATCAGACGGGGGGTTTCTGACCACAAGACCAAGGTTCAAATAAGGATAATTGGTGCCAAGGTCAAGGAAACAAAGGTTGGAACAATGAAAATTACAACTGAGGTTCAATATGTCTATTATATGAAATAAAACTGCGATAACAACTTTAACTATAAAAACAATGGTAATAGGAATTAATGGAGTGGTTCATATGTTCCACCTCAAAATTGGGAAGCTGCCCCTGGTGATGGTGGAGGTAGTATGGTGCCGGTTTAATATATGCTACAAAAGATGATGAGGATATTTGATGCAATTGATGAGAATGTTAAGGTGATCAGAGTTGAACTATCAGACATTGGGCTAAAGGTGGATGCATATGCAATCATTATAGAACACCTTGAGATTAAATGAATCAGTTTCCTAATAATGTGAACCCACTCCACCATGACACTCTTCCAAGAAACATTATCAAGAATCCTAATAATGATGGGGATTGCATGGTAATCACTACTCAAAGATGTAAACACAATAATGATCCACATATGTCATTTGTAGTTGAAGATGATATATGAAAGGATCATGAGGGGACAGAAGCAAATAGAGAGTTGGGTGACGCACCACCAAAATAAGTAGAGTTATCTAAGAAAATTGTCCCCCATCCTAGACCTCCACAACCATTCTCATATAGTTAGTGAAGAATATTAAAGATGGTAAATATCGGTAATTATCACTATGTTGAAATAATTTTTCACCAATGTTCCTTTGATTGAAGTTTTATAGAAAATGCTTGGTTATGATAAATTTATGGAGGATATAGTGACAAAGAAGAGGTGGGTGAGTTTTGAGAATGATGACAGAATGCAGTGTTGTACTGTTATTTCTACAATGTCTCTTGTGTAGAATAAAGTAGATTGCGGCGCCCTTAATATTCCATGTATGATAGGGCTGTTAAAGTTCGCTAAGGCATTATATGATGTTTGGGCGAGTATAAATCTCATTCCATTTTCTATTTATAAGGAGTTATGCTTGGGTTACCCAAGCACTATGACGATGTGATTGATGATGGCCAATAGAACTAGGAAGAGGACAATTGGTATACTTTATGATGTGCTTGTGAAATTTTAGTCATTTATATTTCTGGCTCATTTTGTGATTCATGACTTTGAGTTTTACTTAGAAGTCCTAATTATTCTAGGAAGACCATTCTTTTCCATTGGGCATACTTTAGTCGATATGGAAAAGTGGTAGATGAAATTAGAATTTGTAATAAAGAAGCAACTTTCAATATATGTATGTCCATGAAGTAGTTTCAAATGGTATCTCTGATATCTCATAGGGTTGAGAGTGTATCTGATGTGCAAATTGAAGAGCGTGTAGGTGTCCAGGAACTAGTAGCAGTCATCATGAATTTTAACACTGCTGGTGTTGAAGAGTTTTATTCTTTGGTGGCAGTACTTGAACGAAGCGAAATCGGTCAAATCCAAATAATTTGTAGTTGGATATGAAGCGTTGCAGTTCTCACCCCATGAAACCATCTATTGAGGAAGCCCCAAAATTAGAGCTTAACACTTACCACCTTATATAAGGTATGTGTTGTTGGGTAGAGATGACACTTTTCAAGTGATAATTGAAGAAGATTTGAATGGGCAACAAGTATAATGGTTAGTGGCGGTGTTGAAGAGGTCCAAGCTAGCCATTTATTGGACCATTGTAGATATTATTTGGATCCCTCCTAGTATTTTTTATGATAAAATTTAACTCATTTCTAATCATAAACTAAGTATTTAGTACCAAAGATTGTTAAATCCATATATGCAAGATGTAGACAAAAGGTGATCATCAAGTTATTTGATGCTAGAGTCATTTACCCGATGGCGGACAGTAGTTGGGAGTGTCATGTTCAGTGTGTGCCTCAAAAGGCTGGGATGAGTGTGGTACCTAATGAAAGTAACAACCGTATTCTTATGTGTTTAGAGATTGGGTGGAGAGATTGAATAGACTACCGGAAGTTAAATTCTTGGACTGAAAAGAACAATTTTCCATATATTTCATGGTTCAGATGTTAGAAAGACTTGTAGGAAAGGTTTGGTAATGCTTTCCTGATGGTTATTCGAGCTACTATCAAAACTCTATCCCTACGGAAGATTAGGAAAATATAACCTTCACTTGTCCCTTTGGGACTTTTTTATTCAAAAGGATTTTCTTTGATCGGTGTTTGAGTATTTTTGTTGAGATGCTCAAGTGGAGTGAATATTGTAATATGGTGCTAAAGTAGGAGAAATGTCCCTTTATGGTGAAAGAAGACATAGTTTTGGGTCATCGCATCTTTAAGAAGAGGATAGAGTTTTATCCAGCCAATGAAGCGGTGATGGAGAGGCTTCCTTCACCTATATTTGTCAATGATGTGATGAGTTTCTTTGGGAATGCGGGGTTTTATCAGAGCTTTATTAAGGATGTTTAGAAGATTTCACTTCCTCTATGCAAATTGCTCGAGAAGGACTGTAAGTTCTATTTTGACAAACCCTATCTTAAAGCATTTGGAGAGTTGAAAGAGAGATTGGTGTCCGCTCCCTTTTTTATTTCACTATATTGGAGTAATCCATTTGAGGTAATGTGTTATGCTAGTTGTATTGCACATGGTCTGGTATTGGGGCAGAGAAGGGACCAAATCATTCAAACCATCCACTATGGCAATGAAGTCGTAAATGAAGCCCAAAAGAACTACATAGTAATTGAATAGAAACTTCCTGTAATGGTGTTTGCATTTGAGAAATTTCGCTCCTATTTGTTTGGCACAAGGGTCCTAGTGCATATAGACTATTCTCCTTTTATATATTTGATGACGAAGAAGGATGAAAATCCAAGCTTGAGAAGGTGGATACTATTGCTGCAAGAGTTTGATTTTGAGGTAAAAAATAGGAAGGGACTGAGAATCAAGTTGCCAACCACTCGTCTAGACTAGAGGATGAAGTTATGCGTAAATTGGGAGAAAAGACTGAAATTCATGATGCATTCACATATGAACATGTATTGGCCGGGACATATAATTTTATCCCATGGTTCAAAGACTTTGTAAAGTATTTTTTCAAGTGATGTAAAACATTCAGACTTTACATTCCACGAGAGGAAAAACTTCATGCATGATGTGAAAAATTTCTTTTAATATGAGGCTAACTTATGTCGGAGTTGTGCCGATGGGATAATTTTTTGTTGTATATCATGAGGTTTAGATGTTGAGCATTTTTTAGGTGTGTCATTCCTCGCCTGAGGTGTGGAACAAAAGCGGTATCCGAACTTCGCTTAAGATATTGAGGTGTGGTTATAATTGGTCTACCATTTATCAAGATGCTCATGATTTCGCCAAGTCATGTGATCGGTGCTAACAAAATTGTAACACACCTAAAGTCCAAGACCTAATATATATCCTCACATTAGTGTCTAAATTTTGTAATACTTTTTTGAGGTCAAAATTGATATTTATGAGTCATTTAGTGAGTTTTAGAGTCATGACGTCAAGGTATTAAAATTAGATAAGAAGGTATTAAAATAGTATAAGAACATTTTTATCATTGAAACTTCTGGGTATGAATCCCCAAGGACCACCTAAAGGAAACTTGAGGATAACCATTCCATTTTGTCAAAAAAGTCGTCACAAGATAGTGTCGAAAAAATGGGTGCAAGCGACAAGGAATATGATGATTGACAGGGCGTCGATGCTTCCGTCAAGAAACTGTTAGAAATTTTACAAAAACGTCTATAATGCATAGTCTCTGACCAATACTGCGGACGTGTAGGACGGTGGGGGACAAAGTCATCGACTAACCTATGGCCCGTAGGTCAAGGTCTTTTAGGTCACTCTGCATTTTCACTGTGAATTTTTTTTGGGTTCATTTAGTTTGTTAATTAATTAGGGGGTTTAATTAAGGGTAAAGGGGTGGTAAATTAAGTTAGTTAAGTTACTGTATAAACTACCATTAGCCTAAACTCAACTTAACACTTCATATATTCCCAAACCCAAATAACTCTTCCTTCTTTCTTCTTTCTCTCTCAAAGAAGACTCCATAGAATACCAATATCTAAGGGTACTATGGAATAAAGAAGGTAAATTGTATTCATAATATTTAAAGTTTAAGAAGGTATGGGAACCTTTCACATTTGAGATTCCTTTCCCCAAATGGTTCTTCGAAAATTGGTTTTCAAAAAGATGATTACAAAGGGTCTCTCCTAATCTGAAATTGGTCATCTTAACTGTATTCTTTGTGGTTTATTTTTATAATTATCATTATATTACGATGTATTATGTTTTAATTATGCTAGTTCTTGATGAATTAACTTAGTATGCGGAATAGAACATGAGTTGACCCAAATATTCTAATCCGAGGTTATGAACTCATGTTGAATTGATTATTGTTATTGTGTTAATTATTATTTAACAATGTTAATACACATAGTTATGGATGGAATTGGATTGGTTGAGGGTAAGACCAATGATGATGACTTATCAGATCTGGGAAAACCCCTTGGACGTAATCGGCGGCGGCGGCCTCTTAGAGGACAAAGATTAGCCTCTTAGCTTATATCATTACATTCTTAGGTTAAAATTATATTAAATTTTAAAATTTTTAATACTTATACATTGAGGTTTTCATAGACCAATCTATACACAATATATATATATATATATATATATATATATATATATATATATATATATATATGTATGTATATCGAGTAGATATAGACCAATCGTATAGGAAAATTACTTATTCTTGTACATTTATTGCACATAGATATATAAAATATAAAACTGTCTCAAAAGGATGTCTCATATCATAACCATCTAATAAAAGTATATAAAATTTGGACCTAGCCCATACATCAATGACATATGACCACATATAGGTCATACAATTGAGTAGTAAAGCAACATCCTAGGTTTCACAGTGGCATTGCGCTTGGAAATTTACGACCTACGCAACTTGGATGATCAAGAATTTCAAGTCTTCGTCAAAGTCTTCTCCAAAAGTCCTTCAACGACCTAAACCAAAAAAATTAAGAAAAAAAATGGGGTTAGTACACCTCTTGTACTAAGTATAAGACCATATGCACACATATCATGAAACCATGCTAAAAAAGGACATTTCATTAAGCATGCAATTTACTTTGAAAACCTTTATGCACATTCAACAAGACCATAAAAAATCAATAAGACATATACAATAAGTCGTAGGCATATACATCACAAAACCAACAACCTCAAATCTAGTCAAATCAACTTGCATATCATGTTGTCGTGCCCCATTTTTAATTAAAATAGGTTTTGTGCACGACCTAGCAACTCTTTTGGGATTCAGAGTTTAAGGAGTCACCACCTAACGAATTAAGGCGTGTTAAGTCACCTATCTAACCTACTAAGTCTAGCTAAGGACAACGAGCCAGAGTTCACGGCAAAGGTTCAAATTACCTCGAGGAAAAGGTGTTAGGCTTCCCTCGAGGTCCACAAATGTGGGTCCCGACTGTATCTTGTGCAATCTATGTGGGGGTTACAAGTAGCAAATAAGGTCACTTCATTTATTAGTTAATTAAATAGCATGCTCGGTAAGTGATAACTAAGATAAAACAATTAATGTTATTTTATTATTTTAATTAATTTAAACATGCAAGGCTAGGTGATAGAAATAAATAAAAAATGAAGCTTAGTTTTATTTATTTTAACATACGAGCCTATGTTATAAAGAAATCAATCTAATAGTTCCTTTTATTATTTTCATTAATATTTAAACTGCGAGACTAAGTGATAACAATAGAATATATACTAAGGAATTAATAAAGAGATAAGCGAGAGGATACAAAAGAGATAAATAAATAAGCAAACACTTTTATTATTAATTTTAATCTACCCCAAATAAATACAATTTAAAACAAACAAGCAAAGGGATAAAAGGGAAGGGAGGCTCTAAGAGTTTTTTTGGATCAGCACTCGACTTTTCTTTTTATTTTCCGATAGGCTTCCAGGTAGGGACGGAAAAAATCAAGGTTTGTCTTTCAAGCCTAAGTCGATATCATCATTTGTGTAGGACCAACTACCCCTTCCTAACCACCGCATGCATAACGTACCTCAAAGGTGCCTAATCATACCAACTTGATTGTCCAAGAGGCATTGAACTTTTAAAGGGATGGGTTTAAACAAAATGGAATATAAAACCCTCCTAGACACCAAGTCAAACAAACAAGAAAAACAGGACAGTCATTTAATATGATTGGTCTCAATTTTTCCTCTTAATTTTAATTAGACATACTCACAAACAACATATAATTGTGAAAGGTTTAATGTTAAGTGTGTGGACATACAAAGTTATAATAAACAAAAAATAATTATGAGGGGAAACGAATATGACATGTATACAGATTTCAGTATTCGATTGATTTAAACTGAGCACATATTAATGACCTAAAAGTTTTTTTAAAATTCTAAGTAGTAAAAAGTGATGCCGCATGCAGAAATATTTTAGAATAGTAGTAAATTTAGATATTATCGCAGAAAATGTTATTTAGAATAATAGTCTTTTTTTTTTAGCCACAAAATTATTTTAAGGACATTAATAGATTTATAAATAAAGGAGAAAAATGTTTTACTAAGTAACAAAATTTATTACTTATGCAGAAAATTCTTTTTAGATGGATTTACAGATTTTTTATTAATGTTAATAAAATAATTTTTTATGCAGAAAATGATAACAATGCAAAAATTAATTAGTACCAAATTTTAGATGCAAAAGAGGTTAATTATGATGCAGAAATAAATAAAAAAAAATTTTTGCAAAAAATAGTATGACATTTTGAAGAAGGCCTTAAAATAAGGATGTTTGCAGAAAATTGCTCTTTTGCATAGAGTTTAAAATATTGACAGATTATCTTGTTTCAAAATATGCAGAAAATTATTAGAGAACCTGTAAATTAGGTGATAAACATGATTTTCTAACTCCAAACGATATATTAAATATTTTTCGTCCTTAGGCATGATTTTTATGTGATAAGATATGCTGAAAAATGATTGACATACAAAGAGTTATTAACATCTAACCAATTAACCTACTAAAATTATAAGATTATATTTTAAAATGCAAAAGTTATTAGAATTTAATATTTTAAAACTCATTATCTGTAACGACCTGTTTAGTCGATTTGAGCAGCAGATTTTATTTCTGGAAAACTGGCTGAGACGACGGACCCCACGACGGACCGTCATGGGCACGACGGACCGTCGCAGGGTCTCGTTCCATAACACTTAGAAATTAGAAAATTGGGTACTGAAATTGACTCTCTGAACTATGTGAGAGACCTGCAGGACGGACCGTCACAGGTACAACGAACCATCTCGAGCCCCGGTTTCAAAACACTTCAACTCTTGAGAATTTGGTACAGGGAACGATTCTCTGCGCGTCGTGACGGAAGTGCAGGACGGACCGTCGTAGGTACGACGGGCCGTCACAGACTCCTTAAGGAAATCGAGTCTCTGACGAACCTGCATGACGGACCGTCGCAGGCACGACGGGCCGTCACAGGTTGCGTAAATCCCAGTCTGGGTCGAATTTCTTTACACGTTTTAAGGGACGTTTTGGACTATTCCTACTTTAATTATAAAGTTAGAGGGTTAAGGTTAATAAGTCTAATTACTTGGGGGTTAAAAGAGGTAACCTTAAGTTAATTAGTGGGTTATTATTGCCATCTTTCATACTTTATTATATGCTAATTAGGGTAAAAGAAAGAGGGTTTGAAAAAGAAAACTAGAAAGAACAAAGAGAAAGAGAGAGAATCGATCGAGAAGAGGAAAACACAAAACATGGGAATTTGCTTGTTGATCACTAATCTTCGGTAGAGGTAGGTTATGGTTTTCACACTATTCGTAGTGAACTCTAAATAGTGAATGATATGTGTTAGTAGTATTGTAAACCCTTCTATATGCTTAATTGTATGCTTGCATGAATATAATTATGTAATTGTGCAATAAATAAGCATGATAAAGCTATTGAATTCCAAATCTTGAAAAGAAACCCTAATCTACTTTGTTAATGATGATGCCTTGGTATAAAAGAAGGCTTGATGAACGAAAGTGGTGAGATTAGAGGATCGGGTGCCACGTTCCGGTACCCGGGTAGAAGGAGGATCGGAGTGTCACGTTCCAACACCAGGATAGTATATGGATTGGGTGCCACGTTCCGGTACCAGGATAGAACGAGGATCAGAGTGTCACGTTCCGACACCAGGATAGTATATGGATCGGGTTCTACGTTCCAGTACCAGGATAGAATGAGGATCAGAGTGTCACGTTCCGACACCAGGATAGTATATGGATCGGTTGCCACGTTCCGGTACCAGGATAGTATATGAGGATCGGAGTGCCACGTTCCGGCACCAGGATAGTATATGGAGCGGAGTGTCACGTACCGACACAAGGGGAATAAAGATAATGAATCTTGAAATATGTCAATATACTCAATCTAATGAACCTAATTCCCAAATGAGTATGATGTTGAGGTTTGAGTCCTCATGGATGAACTTGGTAGTACTTATTGATGATTATAGTACTTGTTGTTGCTACATGTTGAGTATTATAGTTGATTATGATATTAACTGATATATATTGTTTTCTATTTTGAGTTGGCCGATGATATCTACTTAGTACCCATGTTTTGTACTGACCCCTACTTTTATGTTTTCTTCTTTGTTATTTGTGGAGTGCAGCAAACGTGTCGTCATCTTCAACTCAACAGTAATTCTAGCCAGTCTTCGTCACACCAGATCTTCAGGGTGAGCTAATGCTTCTAGCTTGGACTGGATCTTCTTCTTCAAGTCTTGATGCCTTGAACTTCCGGCATGGACTAGCTTTTTACTTGTTTTTGTTTTCTTAGATACTCTTAGTTTAGTAATTTGAGGATAGATGTTCTTGTGGTGATGACTTCCAGATTTTGGGGATAATGATAGTTATTAAATTGATTTTTATTAATGAGTTAAAGTCTTCCGCATTACTTTTTGTCGATATTATATTGAAATGTTAAGGGTTAGATTGGTTGGTTCGCCCACATAGGAGGGTAAATGTGGGTGCCAGTCGTGGCTCGGTTTTGGGTCGTGACTAACTTGGTATCAGAGCATTAGGTTCGTTGGTCTCATCACACAAGAACGAGTCTAGTAGAGTCTTATGGAACGGTAGGGGGACGCCTTTACTTTTATTTGAGAGGCTATAAGACTTTAGGAAAATTTCATTCTTTCATTCTTTCTTTCGTGCTACTACTTGAATACAATTGGTATCTAGGTGATACAAATTGGTATCTGACCATCTTCACTCTATTTCGCAGATGGTTAGAACTAGAGCAACGACTGCGCCAACACCAACACCGGCAAGACAAGAAACGTCTGAGCCAGCCACTGGGGCTGTGGCTCGAGGAAGAGCAGTGGCAAGAGGCCGTGGGAGGACGTTCTCTAGAGTAAGAGGACAAGTGCCTAGCCCATCTGATGCTAAGGCGGTGACTCCTCAACCGACTGAGGAAGTAGTAAGAGAGGCTGAGGAAGGGGAGAATGAACAAGTGCAAAATGAGGAATTGCCACCCCAACCTACCCCAGAGATGATCAATCAGGTTCTTGCTTATCTTAGCGGATTATCTGATCAGGGTCAGGCACCTCCAGTGTTTTCTGCACCAACACCTCCGGTTTCAGAGGTACAACATGCAGCCACTATGGCTCCCCGTATGGATGCCTCATTGGAAATAGGCGCGTTTCCTCGTCTGACTACGGTGCCCATAATGACAAATGATAAGCATGAACTTTTCAGTAAGTTCTTAAAATTAAAACCCCCAGTCTTCAAGGGTGCTGAATCTGAGGATGCCTACGATTTTCTGGTTGATTGTCATGAGCTACTACACAAGATGGGTATAGTAGAACGGTTTGGTGTTGAGTTTGTGACTTATCAGTTTCAAGGGAACGCCAAAATGTGGTGGCGATCACATGTTGAGTGTCAACTGACAGAGCCAACACCTATGACTTGGGCATCATTTTCTAGCTTGTTTATGGAGAAGTATATCCCACGGACTTTGAGGGATAGGAAAAGAGATGAGTTCTTGAGCCTAGAGCAAGGTAGGATGTCGGTTACTTCTTATGAGGCCATGTTTCGTGCACTATCCAGATACGCCACCCAACTTTGTTTCAGTCCACAAGAGAGGATTCGCCGGTTTGTGAAGGGGTTGAGGTCAGAGTTGCGGATTTCAGCCTTACAGGTAGCGGCTACAGTGAAATCCTTTCAGGAAGTGGTAGACTTCGTAATAGAGGTGGAAGGAGTAAAGCCACATGACTTCACCATGGCGTCGACATCAAAAAGGTTTCGAAAGGGAGGTGAGTTTAATGGTTCTTACTCCAGAGGACAGGGTTCCGGAGGTTACTCAGTTCGACCAATTCAGTCTTCACTACAGACTGTAGTTGGGGGTCCACCTCAGACCGGTCAACACTTCTCTGAGAGACCGATTCTTGAATCCAGAGAATGTTATGGATGTGGGGAGACTGGACACATTAAGAGGTATTGTCCAAAACAGAGTTACAGACCTCCAATGGTTAGAGGTAGAGGTGGTTATGGAAGAGGCCGTCATTCGGGAGGACGCAGTGGTCGAGGTAATGGTTGTCACCAAAACGGCCGGGGTGATGGGAAAACTGGAGCCACTACATCACAACATGGTAGGGGCAACGGACAGACAAACGATAGGGCCCATTGTTATGCTTTCCCTGGACGGTCTGAAGCGCAGGCATCTGATGTTGTCATCACATGTAATCTTTTGGTTTGTGATTCCATGGCTTCTGTATTGTTTGATCCTGGATCCACATTTTCTTATGTATCTTCCTCATTTGCTAATGGTCTAAATTTACATTGCGAATTACTTGATATGCCTATTTGTGTGTCTACTCCGGTGGGTGAGTCTGTGGTAGTTGAAAAGGTATATAGGTCTTGTTTGGTGAATTTTGTGGGGCGCAACACTTATGTAGATTTGGTTATCTTAGAAATGGCTTACTTTGATGTAATTCTGGGTATGACTTGGCTTTCTCCGCATTTCGCGATCTTGGATTGTAATGCTAAAACTGTGACGTTAGCTAAGCCTGGGACAGATCCGTTAGTATGGGAGGGTGACTACACTTCCAATCCGGTGCGTATCATCTCCTTTCTTCGTGCTAAGAAAATGGTTAGTAAAGGGTGTTTAGATTTCTTGGCCCATCTCAAGGATGACACTACCCAAGTACCTTCGATTGAGTCGGTTTCGGTAGTCCGTGAGTTTTTGGATGTGTTGCCTGCAGATCTTCCTAGCATGCCACCAGATAGGGATATTGACTTCTGTATTGATCTTGAACCGGGCACTCGACCCATTTCTATACCCCCTTACAAAATGGCTCCCGCGGAGTTAAGAGTGTTAAAGGCCCAACTTCAAGAGTTGTTGAGCAAAGGCTTCATTAGACCAAGTGCATCTCCTTGGGGTGCTCCGGTTTTGTTTGTGAAGAAGAAGGATGGGAGTTTTCGGATGTGCATAGACTACCGGCAGTTGAACAAGGTAACTATTAAGAACAAGTATCCTCTTCCTCACATTGATGACTTGTTCGATCAGTTACAACGTGCTTGTGTCTTCTCTAAGATTTATTTGAGATCCGGTTATCATCAATTGAAAATACGGGCAACGGATGTGCTAAAGACTGCCTTTCGAACCAGGTATGGGCATTATGAATTTGTAGTGATGTCTTTTGGTCTTACGAATGCCCCTGCTGCGTTCATGAGCTTGATGAACGGGATTTTTAATCCATATCTGGATCTCTTTGTGATCGTATTTATTGATGATATACTAATATACTCTAAAAGTAAGAAGGAACATGAGGGGCATTTGAGAATTGTATTGGAAATGCTGAGGGAGAAAAAGCTTTATGCAAAGTTCTCTAAGTGTGAGTTTTGGCTAAATGCAGTGTCCTTTTTGGGGTACGTGGTTTCTATGGATGGAGTGATGGTGGATCCTTCTAAGATTGAGACCGTGAAGAATTGGGTAAGACCTACTAATGTGTCAGAAATAAGGAGCTTTGTTGGGTTAGCTAGCTACTACCGCCGATTCGTCAAGGGATTCTCTTCTATTGCTTCCCAATTGACGAACTTGACTAAGTAGAATGTTCCATTCGTATGGTCGGATGAGTGCGAAGAAAGCTTTCAGAAACTCAAGACTTTGTTTACTACCGCACCTATCCTTACCTTGCCAGTAGAGGGTAAGAACTTCATTGTTTATTGTGATGCATCCTATTCTTGGTTGGGTGCAGTGCTAATGCAAAAGAAGAATGTGATTGCTTATGCTTCAAGACAATTAAAGGTGCATGAACGTAACTATCCGACCCATGATTTGGAATTGGCCGCGGTAGTACTCGCATTAAAACAATGGATGCACTATTTATATAGGGTTAAGTGTGAAGTCTATACGGATCATCGTAGCCTACAGTATGTCTTTACTCAGAAAGATTTGAACTTGAGACAAAGGAGATGGATGGAACTACTGAAGGACTACGATATCACAATCTTGTATCATCCGTTAAAAGCTAATGTTGTGGCGGATTCTTTAAGTAGAAAGGCGGGAAGCATGGGAAGTCTAGCTCACTTGCAAGCTTCTAGACGCCCATTGGCTAGAGAAGTTCAGATTCTGGCTAATGACCTTATGAGATTAGAAGTGAATGAGAAGGGAGGATTTTTAGCTTGTGTGGAGGCAAGATCTTCCTTCCTTGACAAGATCAAGGGAAAGCAGTTTAATGAGGAGAAATTGATCCGGATTCGAGATAAAGTGTTGCGAGGAGAGGCTAAGGAAGCAACAATCGATAAGGAAGGTGTGTTGAGGATTAAGGGAAGGGTATGTGTACCCCGCGTCGATGATTTGATCAACACTATTCTGACAGAGGCTCATAGTTCAAGGTATTCTATACACTCTGGTGCAACCAAGATGTATCGTGACTTAAAGCAACACTTTTGGTGGAGTAGAATGAAGCGTGATATTGTTGATTTTATTGCCAAATGTCCAAACTGTCACAAAGTAAAGTATGAACACCAGAGGCCTGGAGGAACACTTCAGAGAATGCCCATTCCTGAACGGAAGTGGGAGAGAATTGCAATGGACTTCGTTGTTGGTCTCCCAAAGACATTGGGTAATTTTGAATCCATTTGGGTAATTGTGGACAGATTGACTAAGTCTGCTCATTTCATTCCGGTCAAGGTGACTTATAATGCAGAGAAGTTAGCCAAACTTTACATCTCAGAGATTGTTCGATTGCATGGGGTTCCACTCTCCATTATATCAGATAGAGGTACGCAGTTTACTTCTAAGTTTTGGAGAACATTGCATGCTGAATTAGGTACAAGGTTGGACCTTAGTAATGCGTTTCACCCTCAGACTGATGGTCAGTCTGAGCGAACGATTCAAGTGTTGGAGGATATGCTTCGTGCATGTGTGATAGAATTTGGTGGTCATTGGGATAACTTCTTACCCTTAGCGGAGTTTTCATATAATAATAGCTATCACTCCAGCATTGACATGGCTCCATTTGAGGCATTGTATGGGAGGAGATGTAGGTCTCCCATTGGTTGGTTTGATGCATTTGAGGTTAGACCTTGGGGTACTGATCTGTTGAGGGATTCAATAGAGAAGGTGAAATCTATTCAAGAAAAGCTTCTAGCGGCTCAAAGTAGGCAAAAAGAATATGCAGATCGAAAGGTTAGAGACTTAGAGTTCATGGAGGGTGAACAAGTCTTGTTGAAGGTTTCGCCCATGAAAGGGGTGATGCGGTTTGGTAAAAGAGATAAACTAAGTCCGAGGTATATTTGTCCCTTTGAAGTACTTAAGCGAGTAGGGGAGGTGGCTTATAAGTTAGCCTTGCCTCCAGGGCTGTCCGGAGTGCATCCGGTGTTTCATGTGTCTATGTTGAAAAGATATCATGGGGATGGAAACTACATCATTCGTTGGGATTCGGTTTTGCTTGATGAGAATTTGTCTTATGAGGAGGAGCTTGTTACTATTGTAGATAGAGAAGTTCGCAAGTTGAGGTCAAGGGAGATTGCATCCATCAAAGTGCAATGGAAGAATCGGCCGGTTGAAGAAGCCACTTGGGAGAAGGAGGCAGATATGCATGAAAGATACCCACACCTATTTAAAGACTCAGGTACCCCTTCTCGCCCTTATTTTTCTTCTTGTGATCGTTCGAGGACGAACGATGGGTAAATTGGTATCTATTTTAACGACCTGTTTAGTCGTTTTGAGCAGCAGATTTTATTTCTGGAAAACTGGCTGAGACGACGGACCCCACGACAGACCGTCATGGGCACGACGGACCGTCGCAGGGTCTCGTTCCATAACACTTAGAAATATAAAAATTGGGTACTGAAATCGACTCTCTGAACTCTGTGACGGACCTGCAGGACGGACCGTCACAGGTACAACGAACCGTCGTGAGCCCCCATTTCAAAACACTTCAACTCTTGAGAATTTGGTACATGGAACGATTCTCTGAACGTCGTGACGGAAGTGTAGGACGGACCGTCGTAGGTACGACGGGCCGTCGCAGACTCCTTAAGGAAATCGAGTCACTAACGAACCTGCATGACGAACCGTCGCAAGCACGATGGGCCGTCACAGGTTGCGTAAATCCCAGTCTGGGTCGGATTTCTTTAAACGTTTTAAGGGATGTTTTGGACTATTCCTACTTTAATTATAAAGTTAGAGAGTTAAGGTTAATAAGTCTAATTACTTGGGGGTTAAAAGAGGTAACCTTAAGTTAATTAGTGGGTTATTATTGCCATCTTTCATACTTAATTATATGCTAATTAGGGTAAAAGAAAGAGGGTTTGAAAAAGAAAACTAGAAAGAACAAAGGGAAAGAGAGAGAATCGATCGAGAAGAGGAAAACACAAAGCTTGGGAATTTGCTTGTTGATCACTAATCTTCGGTGGAGGTAGGTTATGGTTTTCACACTATTCGTAGTGAACTCTTAACAGTGAATGATATGTGTTAGTAGTATTGTAAACCCTTCTATATGCTTAATTGTATGCTTGCATGAATATAATTATGTAATTGTGAAATAAATAAGCATGATAAAGCTATTGAATCCCAAATCTTGAAAAGAAACCCTAATCTACTTTGTTAATGATGATGCCTTGGTATAAAAGAAGGCTTGATGAAAGAAACTGGTGAGATTAGGGGATCGGGTACCACGTTCCGGTACCCGGGTAGAAGGAGGATCGGAGTGTCACGTTCCGACACCAGGATAGTATATGGAACGGGTGCCACGTTCCGGTACCAGGATAGAACGAGGATCGGAGTGTTACGTTCCCACACCAGGATAGTATATGGATCGGGTGCCACGTTCCGGTACCAGGATAAAATGAGGATTGGAGTGTCACGTTCCGACACCAGGATAGTATATGGATCGGGTGCCACGTTCCGGTACCAGGATAGTATATGAGGATCGGAGTGCCACGTTCCGGCACCAGGATAGTATATGGAGTGGAGTGTCACGTACCAACACGAGGGGAATAAAGATAATGAATCTTGAAATATGTCAATATACTCAATCTAATGAACCTAATTCCCAAATGAGTATGATGTTGAAGTTTGAGTCCTCATGGATGAAATTGGTAGTACTTATTGATGATTATAGTACTTGTTGTTGCTACATGTTGAATATTATAGTTGATTATGATATTAACTGATATATATTGTTTTCTATTTTGAGTTAGCCGATGATATCTACTCATTACCCGTGTTTTGTACTGACCCCTACTTTTATGTTTTCTTCTTTGTTATTTGTGGAGTGAAGCAAACGTGCCGTCGTCTTCAACTCAACAGTAATTCTAGCCAGTCTTCGTCACACCGGATCTTCAGGGTGAGCTAATGCTTCTAGTTTGGACTGGATCTTCTTCTTCAAGTCTTGATGCCTTGAACTTCCGGCATGGACTAGCTTTTTACTTGTTTTTGTTTTCTTAGATACTCTTAGTTTAGTTATTTGAGGATAGATGTTCTTGTGGTGATGACTTCCAGATTTTGGGGATAATGATAGTTATTGAATTGATTTTTATTAATGAGTTTAAGTCTTCCGCATTACTTTCTGTCGATATTATATTGAAATGTTAAGGGTTAGATTGGTTGGTTCGCCCACATAGGAGGGTAAATGTGGGTGCCAGTCACGGCTCGGTTTTGGGTCGTGACATTATCCAACTTGAAGTTTTTAAACATTACTAGGCATATAGAAACCTTGTTAATTCATAATACCTATAAACATGATTTCTAGATGAACAAGTGGAAATTAGCAAGGTTTACATTAACAATCCTGACATCTTTACTTTTAAAAGTTTCGCTTTCTCTTGTTAAGATCATTAGCATGCTGAAAAAATTATTAACAGATAAAAGTTAAGATCTAGGTTACTAACTTTACTAAGGTTATGAAGATCCAATTTATTCATGCTAATAAAACAAGGCAAACAAATAATTGATTTTAAATATATCATTTGGGTTATTCCAATATGTTGCCTATTATAATGAAATTAGTAATAGACGGAAAATATGTTTCAATCATGTAGTAAGCAAAGAAAACAATTAGCATATATATATATATATATATATATATATATATATATATATATATATATATCCCCCTCTCCTTATAGCTTATTCCCCAAATCTTATATCATATATGAGAGCTTTAGAGATATACAAATATTAATAAAAAAATGTCAAATTAATAAATAAGAAATATATTCAAATATATGAATTAAACAAATGATCTCTCTTCATCAACTTGAACTTCAAGTTTGAAACATGTCAAAACATTCAAATAACTACATAGGTAATCAAATTTATTTTAGGCAAGATGAGACACATATGCAATTGTGAAAAACTTATAAATATCAAAGGAATAGAATAATGAGCTTACACAAATTTACGAACAAAATTTTTTTATTGTAAATGCTAATTAAGAACACTAACCAGTTAAGCAAAAAAGGAATGGTAGCAATAGGAACGAGTTGATCCAACCTTTACTCGAACAAATGCAAAGTAGCAAACTAGTACTTGAATGTTAGCGGAAACTTATTCCGTTCAAGAGTAGGAAGAGAGCAATGAGAGAGTTAAGATGTCTAGTTCTTGTGTTGAAAGAGAGAATGAATGAGTTTAGTGAGAGTTTGATTAATATGAGTTCTTCTCAAGATTTAAGAGTGTGTCAAAAAAATTAAAAGGGGGTCTATTTATAATGTAGGACAGGGGGAAAAAATAAAAAAATAAATATTTAAAGGAATCAATTATAAGAATATTTTCATTATTTAAAAGGAGAGCCAAATTAGAAATTTTTAAAATATTTATTGCCAAAAATAAACTAGTAAGGAAAAATAATAATATTTTCCCTTGAATAAGAAAAAGAACCAACTCAGATTTTAAATTATTATAATTATTCAGTTATTACAAAATATACACAAGTAAGAATAAATAAAAGCAAAAATAATTTTATTTTTTAACCATATAAGAAATCAGTCAATTTTTAAATATGAAAAAAGGGATCGATTAATATTGTTTTCCTTATTTCACAGGAGCCAAAATCAGAATTATTTTAATATTCTATTATCAAATATAAATAAGTACGACATGTGTCACATTTTAATTAAGATAGACAGAATCAGCCACATATAAACAAATAAAGAAAATTGTAACAACTCTAATTGAGTTAAGAGGATATAAATAAGCGAAACCCATGTAAAAAGGAAAATAATGAAAGCAAATCCCGATGATTTGTTTTCCTTAACAAGGCGGAACTAAAATAAGCTGAAAAACATAATTGACATGTTAAAAATCTATTTTAAATTCTAGTTATGGCAAACAACTGGTTCAAAAGAAGCACTAGCACAACCAAACAAAGTGAAGTGATTTATTTAAGGGAATGATATATTTTACATATAATTTTAACTCTAATTAGGAAAAAAATCGTCAGAACAGTGTATAACACCATAATCAAATTGATTAATCGATTTTAAACTTATATGATTGCTATGAAACAAGTAAATTCTATTAATTAAGAGTCATAAGCCAATTTTAATGTGGAGCTTAGCATGCCACTTTATGATAGAGGAAAAATAGTATTTTTATGCTGGCAGGAAATTGAAATAGCATGATTAATAACTTTTCCAATATCAGTTTACAGAGACTAGAATATATTCAAACATACATACTATAGAAATATGAAATTCTAGGAGGAGATTTTGACTATTAATAAACCTAATTAAGAATTTTCATACTTCACAAATAGAACATGCTTAAATAAAATTTATGGTGGTAAAAATTTGACAAACTACAAGCAAATAATAGGTCATAAATTAAGAGATTGAATTAAGCACGAGAATTACATGGACGGATTTGTTACTAATCTTTCATTTACCTACAAAATGCTTGCCGGAGTATACCCTCCATTCTCGCAAACTGCTGGTGGTAACTGGCGGCTTTTGTTTCTCGAGCTACTGCTGGTCTCTAATGCTCGCTAAACGGAATTTGCTGATGGAGCCTACTGTTACCTGCAATAAGAGAAAAACATAAGAGGAAGGGGCTGAGATGCCTTGTCCTCTCCAGCAAGCTGCTGTGCCTGGTCTTCGCTGGCAGCTGATGCTATTCCTGCAAAAAAGACAAAGAGAAGAAGAAGGGGAGGACAGGGGGAAAAAGAGGGGAAGAGGAGAAGAGGAAGACGAGAGGAACAGAGCGGCGGTGGCGGCTGGAGAGGAAGGGAGAAGAATATGAATGAATGTTTAGGTCTAGGTCTTTTGATTAAGATAGCATGGTTGGGAGATTTGATCCAAACCATAAATTTCAAAAATATATGGAGGGATGAGATTGAATAAAAATATCAATTGTTAGGATTAATAGATATGGATTTTTGATTTGGTTTCAAAGATTGACCAACATTTAAATCTCAATTGGCTATAATTGAAATGAAAGAGGGGCTATGATTGAAAAATAAAATTGAAATTGAATAGGCTGAAATTGAAATATATTGAAATAAAAAAATGTAGGATTTAAATAACTTTTAGGAAGATTCAGGTTTTACTATTTAATTAAAATACTACATATATTAAAATATTTTTTCTAATCGAAAATCACTTAAATTTTAAACATTCAAAATATCATTAATAATTTTAAAATAGTTTCACAATAATAAAAAACAAACTAAAATATATCAATTTCTTGCAAAATCGAATAAAATTCTAAACATAAAATAAATTTTAAAAGTACCTATTTAATAGAATAGCATTCGTAAAATTTGTGAAAGGTCGGTCAAAATTGGGTGTCAAACGCTGCTCCTAGGTTGCTTGAGAAAGAAGAATGAATTGTCAGGCAAAAAACATTGACTTAGTAGCCGATTTTGTTCGACCGATGAGTGATGTCGGTAGGAACAATTGAAACAGTATAGAGTTGAAAAAGGGTACGACAGAGAATTTGCTTTTAAGTAACTTAATATCTTTAGTTATACGAGAATCAAGTCATGTGTAGTTCTAGATTCTAGAGAAAACAAATTTCTTTAAGATTAGCATAGCGAAAAGAGAGAGATGGAGAAGGGAGAAAGTCATGATAGAGAGGCGAAAAGAGAGATTGATAACACCTGCAAAATAAAAACTAAGCATCCTTGGTAAGTCGGACAAACCCAAATTTCATTTTAAGGTGGACGAGCCTCAATGTACTATAAGGAGGACAAGCCTAAAGTGTCATTTTAAGGTGGACGAGCTCAAATATTACATAAGATGGACAATCCTAAATGTTATTTTAAGCGGACGGGCCTAAATGTCCTTTTAATGTAGACGAGCCTATATGTCGTTTTAAGGTGGACGAGACTAAATATCGCATTGTAAGGAAGAGGAGCCTAGATGTCGCATTGTAAAGAGGACGAGCCTAGATGTTGCATTGTAAGTCGAACGAGCCTAGATGTCCTATTGTAAGGCGGACGAACCTAAATGACATTTTTGAGGCAGACGAGCTCAACTGAAGAAAAGGTAGGTCACAGTGGCGAGTTGAATTAGATAATATCTCTATAAGCCTGACTAGTAGCCTGAGTAGCCGAATGATAATGTGACTAGCTATTAATCTGACGGAACTTTGTTTGCAAGCAAGGTAACAACCGTTCAAAAGGCGTCTTTGTCTGTAATCTGCAAAGCTGTAAATTGTAATATGACATAAACAGAGTAATATAGAAGATGTATCAAAATAAATGGTAAATGTAAACATGATGCAATTTCCCATATTTACCATTAATGTTTGCCTAAAGACTATGAAAAATGATATCTAAGTTTATGATTTCTAGGGACTTGATACGCAAAATGTATCCTCGGGTCATAAAATGTTGTGTTCAGGCCATGAAAATGATGCCTTTCGACTATGACACCTTCGGATCATGATAGACAAAAAATGAACAGTTAGGCAATAATATGATGTCTGCCGCCCAAGAGGATGCTTCCTTTATACTATGATTCCTTAGAACCATCATAAGCATAAATAAGTCCTTAGGCCATGACATGAATTCCGTTGGCAATGAAAGATGATTCCTTTGGAGGATGACGCCTTTCAAGTATAAGTAATGAGTAAAGAGAGCGTATTTTTTTGGCACCTGTTTATACTTCTTACTTGATTTAATTTGGGCACACGCAAAATTCGAGCACGACGCAATTCTGGGCTTATTCAAATTTAGAGCACAATGCATTCTCGGGCACCATGCAATAATACATTTCTTCGGGCACATGCATTATCGGACACATGCAATGATGTGTTTTTTCAGCACAATGTAATATCGGGCACATACAATGAGACATTTCTTCGGATGCATGGAATATTGAGAAAATGCGATGATGCATATCTTCGGGCCTAAGACAATCTCGGGCACATGCGATGATGCCTGTCGTCGGGCACATGCAATATTGAGCACATGCAGTGATGTATTTTTCGAGCACAAGAAATATTGAGCACATGCAATGATGCAATTCTTCGAGCATAAGTCAATCTCGGGCACATGACATGATCTGATTCGTCGAGCATAATGCGGTCTTGGGCATAAAGTAATCATGAAAGCATAGATCTCAGGCATAGTGTAATTTCATAGTTGATTGAGGGTATGTATTAGCTTGGACATCAGAATTATTGGAAGTGTGGAGTGTCATTTGTCAGGCTCGAAAGTGGAATGTTGATTGTTGAAGTTTCATTTATATATATACCTGTATTTTGTGCATTCAAAGAAAAATTATTAGTTAAAAGGGGGAGGTTGATTTGTATCCATGGTTTGGCAAAACGTTCTCTTTTGATGTCTTATATAATGTTCTTTGGAGTGTTTTCAAACATTTTGAGATTACCTCAAAATCTCTGCTCCTGTGTTGAACTTCTATTATTCTGATCTGTTGTAGTTGTAGTTTGACTGTTGATTTTTTTTGAGATTCTATAAAAATTTCTATCCAGTCTTAATTTTCAGCAATTTTGAGATCCCCTAAAAATTCTGCTGCAATTGTTGAGAAGAAATGCTTTTTATGAAATTTTTTTAGTTTACTCAAAAATTATGCCTAGTTGTTATGAATAAATGCTTTTGATGGAATTTTTGAGTTTACTCAAAAATTCTACTCCAGTATAGAGATAAGCAACGAGAAATCTTGATGAATTTTTTGAGCTCCTCTAAAAAATTCTTCCCCAATTATCAGTAAATTTTTATTATGATAAGTCCGAACACCCATAGGAGCGTCAATGTATCCCCTCTTAAACGGGAATCATGTCTGACATAGTTCCAAATCACAAATCATAAGAAAAACAAGAAAATAACCTTCTTGAGTAACAAATCAATGATATATTTTGCCTAACTTTATTGTCCACATGTTATTATGGGTGTCAGAATATAGAAGAAATGAACTTAAATGGCGCAAGCCTTATTCGGAGACTGGTTCAGATAGACTTCAGCTTGTTCACAGTTAGAATTTCTATGTTGTGAAATCCTCCAAGCGTATTACTTTAGTGTCAATCTATTGTTGAATCTTGTGTTTAAGACCACGACATTCTTCTACAGTATGTCTTTACATTCCTGAACGATAATCACAAACCTTGGATTGTTCAATCCACGATACACGCGTAGTCATCATTATCTCATTGATAGGAGAGATGTGACCAGCAATCCAAAACTTTTCATAAAGTTGTCCTATAGGCTCAGTAAGAGGTGTATAAGTTTTGTCAAGTCTCTTCTCAACTTTTTAGAGGTTTTTCAGAATATGCAATCGAGCGACGACTTTGGCATTGTGTCAAGGATATGTTAAGTGCTGATTTGGAGGATGAGGCCTTTTGTACAGAAATATTTTATATGGAAGGATTGGAAATGGTATGAGAGGTGCGTGATGCCAAGGAACTTGGTCTAGAGGTTTTTCGTATCGAGGAACTTGTATGCCAAGATTCTGCGGATGGGGAGTAAGATGTGGAGGTTTAGGAGCATATACATGATATTGCGGAGGATATGGGTGATTTGGAAACTTGATATTCTTTGGAGGCATTTGAATGAAGCTTAGTTGACTTTGTGAATTGGAGTAATATGGAGGAGGATTATTTTGGAGAGTGACTTGACTTGCTAAAGGTGACATATCCATGTTTATTACCAAAGTGGGATTGGCTGAGAGTAAGCACTTTTCCCAATCGCGCATGTCCAATGCCTCTTCATCTAACTTCATTATTTTCTGCTCTAGGTTTGATACCAACTCGTCTAAAAGACAGTTCTTTTCAATAGTTTTCAACATAACCTTAGGATTAGTCACATTCACTTTTCCTTTGCGATTCTCAGTCGGAAGAGAAGAAAGTGAAACCTTTGAGCGCGTGTGGTAACCATGGTCTACAGATAAACCATTGGGAAAGGTTAAAGAAACTAATAAACAAGCAAAACAAACTCCAAGTTAGAACATTCCATAAATTGGGATATCAAACACACTATTTTAAAATAAACGCCCTAAATACAAGGGAGCCTCGTTGAGCCAGAGGTAGGCCTAAGTGACACATAAGTGATGCACAATAATTGATTCAAGCCTTATTTACCAATTAGAATTGATATTAGAAGAAACAAAATAACCTTCGTTTATTATAAAATTCGAACAATGCATCATAATAAAACTTAAATAAAATAAGGGAAAAGGGATAACTTGGGGGAAATCATCCTAAATTCTGAAATCTTGGAGGTATCGACTCCAAGAGCTTGGCGCCAATTGAACTCTTATAATGGAAGGGACTTCTTGTCTCATCTTCAGCACACTCCATGCCCAAATATTTTCCCTTTCATTGGCAAGACCATTGTATCCGTTTCCTCTTGATATTGGGACTTCATATTTTATTAGGATCCATATGCTATGCATAAAGACTGTTTTACACCGATAGGAATGGTCAACACACGCTCCCATTGTCGAAATATGTTGCGGACTTGTGGTTTATCTAGTCTAAACTCATACTTATATTGTTCCATGTCAGATTAGAGTCGTATGAGTTGAGTTTTCCCAAATTGGCGAAGTACTAGAAGTGTCGCATATCGTTGGACACCATTTAAGTCAATAAGCTCGATTAAATATCGATCGTCCCCTCTTACTATGAAATTAGGCGTTGACACCCAATGAAGCTTCCACTGAATTTGGTGTCTCTCAAGCTCAGTCACAAATATTTGCCAGTCCTCAAATACTACACGAACGACGAAACGTGCCAACCTTCTTTGATGGTTATCAATATTGTTTCCTTGACCAAGATAAGTATCTACCACGTCAGATTGCTTGTGGAAGTGATCGATATCTCATAGTTGAAGTAGGAGGTTGCATCCCTTTAAGAACATTCTACCATCAACACATGCTGACAGACTACTTATTATATCCGCTAGGATAATTGGCAATATGGTTTTCCAAGGCTCTCCCCTTCTTTGAGATAGGTCTCGAACCACATACCTTAGACATTTATCGATTCTTTTCCTTGATTTAGGAAAAACCAAGGATCCCAAAAAGACGATGGAAAAGGCATCCAGATGATACTTTTCCTATTCTTTGACAAAGCACTCAAATTCATGGCCATAAATGTAGTAGCCATCATCGCGGCCGAATAGTGAGTATAAGAAGTTCAAATGACTCCACCCAAGGTGTAAAGAAGTCCAGGTTAAATTAGACTTCATCCCAATACTTTTTAGAAATTCCCTTGATGTTGTCTTATAAGGTACCATCATTTGACACTCATGGTATACAAGGTCGATGAACCCGCTAATTTCTTCAATTGGTTGTGTCAAGTTCCAATATGTAAACTTGAACACCATCAGCACAGGATCCCAAAACACTAGTAGCGCCTTAGTTAGATGAGGGTTCGATGTGATAAAGATAGGATATGTAAGACCCCCCAACAATTGATGAATCTACCCTTCTCGATCTCTTTAATCCATCCACCATCTCTTAAGTCCCTAATTCACTTCTCTGACCATTTGAGGGTTTGGGGCTCCATACTCATCCATGACTCTGCAAACAAAATAACAAAGAAATTTGAACTCCATTTGGCAAACTTGGATTGATTTAATTATAATGATCACGTTGACACATAAGTATGCAATTTGTCTAAAGGGTGTTCGGGCCTTTTAGAAAAAAGAGTGGCTATTAATTATGTTGATTCACACCAAGGGTCAAATCATTTAGGTCTTATGCAGCATGAATGACCTAACCAGAACTTCTAAGAGTTGGATTGACACGAACTTCAAAGAGATTCTATTCGAGAGGATCGTGGTTTTGCAGTAGTAAACTATTCGTTACGTCCACGCAAGTGCTGTCTCTTTATAATAGATATTTGAATTGAATTGGAGTAATTGTGAGAGGTGCAAAGGTAAACATCACGAAAACAAAATAAAAAAAGGAAGAGGGTCCCAATTGGGGGAAGTATGAACGGAAGGTCTGTTATCAAAGCGGTAACACATAGAATTTTGACTAGAAAGCGGTAACATATAAGTAGTTTACAAAATAATAAATAAATAAATAAATAAGCATAAATAATTAAAGTAAAGTAAACATGTAGACATATTAAAAATCATGCAAATAAGAAAAGAGGATATGAGATTAAACATGTAAGTAAACAAATAAAGGAAAAGGGAAAAGGTGAAACATTATAATAAAGAAATTAGGGAAAGAGAATGGTTGGAACATGGAAAAAGGACGATAGATAATCCAACAAAATAAACTAAATATGGTAAGCGCCTAATAAATATGAGATGACCAAATAAAGTAAATGCCACATAAATAATCACGAAACACATAATGGTAAGAACCCAATATCCCCAGCGGAGTCGCCATTCTTTCGTGCCCTGTTTTTACTCAAATGGGTTTTGTGCACGACCTGACAACTCTTTTAGGATTCAGAGTTTAAAGAGTCTCCACCTAAAAAATTAAGACGCGTTACGACAACTATCTAACCTAACTAAGTCTACCTAAGGACAACGAGTCAGAGATCGGGGTAAGGGTTCAAATTACCTCGAATGAAAGGTGTTAGGCATACCTCGAGGTCCAAAAATATGGGTCCCAGCCGTATCTCATGCAATCTATGTGGGGGTTACAAGTATCAAATAATGTCACTTCAATTATAAGTTAATTAAATAGCATGCTCGCTAAGTGATAACAAATATAAAACAAGTAAGACTATTTTATTATTTTAATTAATTTAAACATGCAAGGCTAGGTGAAAACAATAAATATACAATCAAGATCATTTTTATTTATTTTAACATACGATACTATATGATAAACAAATGAAACAAATAGCTCATGTTATTACTTTAATTAATATTTAAATATGCGAGACTAATTGATAACAATAGAATATATACTAAGGAATTAATAAAGTATAAGAGAGAGGATAAAAATGAGACAAATAAATAAGCAAACAATTTTATTATTTTATTTTAATCTACCCCAAGTAAATATAATTTTTAAAAAACAAGTAAAGGGATAAAAGGGAAGGGAGACTCTATGAGTCATTTTTGACCAACACTCGACTTTTCATTTTTATTTTCCGATAGGTTGCCGTCTCGGGACAGACAAAATCAAGGTTTGTCTTTCAAGACTGAGTCGATGTCATCATAACCATGGCGCCAACTACCCAACCACCGCATACATAACGTACCTAAAAGGTGTCTAATGCCCCAACTTTATTGTCCAAGAGGCGTTGAACCCTTAAAGGGTGGTTTATAAAAACTAGAAAATAAGGCCCTCCTAGACACAAATTCAAACAAACAAGGCAAATAAGACAGTCATTTTGACACGATAGGTCAATTTGGCCTCCAAATTTTTATTAGACATGCTTGCAAACAACACAAAATTGTGAAATGTTTCATGTTAAATGTGTGGGCATAAAAGTTTATAGTAAATTAAAAAAAATTATGAGAGGACACGAATATGACAGGTATACTGATTTTATTATTCAACTGACTTAAAGTGAACATAAATTAATGACATAAAAGTTTTTTTTTTTTTAATTTCAAGTAGTAAAAAGTTATCCCGCATGCACAAATATTTTAAAATAGTAGAAAACTTCGATATTAAGGTAGAAAATGTTTTTTAAAATAATAGGCTTTGTTTATTTAATCCAAAAAATTATTTTGAAGAAAACAATAGATTTATTACTAATGCAGAAAAAAATATTTTAATATATGACACAATTTATTTTAATTGTAAAATTTTTTCATGGATTACAGATTTATTATTAATGTTAATAAAATATTTTCTAGGCAGAAAATTATTACAATACAGAATTTAATCAGTAGCAAATTTTATATGCAAAAAAGTTTAATTATGATGCAGAAAGACATTAATTATTTTTTTGGCAGAAAATAGTATGCATTTTGAAGAAGAAAGCATGATGTAAGCAGAAAATTGCTCTTTTGCATAGAGTTGAAAATATTGACTGATTATCTAGTTTTAAAACATGCCAAAAATTATTAGCGAACCTGTAAATTAGGTGATTAACATGATCTTCTAACTTCAAACGATATATCAAATAATTTTAGTCCTTAGGCATGATTTCTATCTGACACGACATGCTGAAATGATTGACATATAAATAATTATTAACATCAAACGAATTAACCTATTAAATTATTAGATAGGTTTTTAACATGCAAAAGTATTAGAATATAATTATTTTAAAACTCATTATCGAACTTGAAGTTTTTAAACAACACTAGGCATATAGAAACATTATTAATTCATAATACCTATAAACATGATTTGTAGATGAACACGTGGAGATTAGTAAAGGTTTACATTAACAATCATGACATTGATACATTTAAAAGGTTCGTTTTCTCTTGTTAAGTTCATTAGCATGCATAAAAAATTATTAACATATAAAAATATAAAAGCTTAGATATAGGTTACTACCTTTAGTAAGGTTATCAAGCTCCCATTGAGCAAATAAAACAAGGCAAACAAATAATTGATTTTGAATAGACCATTTGGGTGATTCCAACATGTTGCCTATTTTAATAACTTTAGTAATAGACGGAAAATTTGAATCAATCATATAGTAAGCAAAGAAAACAATTAGTAAATATATATATATATATAGATGTGTGTGTGTGTGTGTGTGTGTGTATTGCCCTCCTTTTATAGCTTATTCCCCAAATCATATATCATATGTGAGAACTTTATAGTTATACAAATATTACAAAAAAAAAAAGTCAAATAAATAAATAAGAAATATATTCAAATATATGAATTAAACAAATGATCTCTCTTTTTCAACTTGAACTTCAAGTTTGAAAACTATCAAAGCAATCAAATAACTACACAAGTAATCAAATTTATTTTAGACAAGATAAGACACATATGCAATTATTTAACAACTTATATATATCAAAAGGAATAGAACAATCATCTTACACATATGTACGAACATATAGAATGTAAATGCTATAAGAATACTAATGGGTTAAGTAGAAAATAATGGTAGTAATGAAAACGAGTTGATAAAACCTTTACTCGAACAAAATTGAAATAGTACTTGAAAGTTACCGGGACCTCATTTCGTTCAAGAGTAGCAAGAGATCAATGAGAGAGTTAAGAAGACTAATTCTTGTGTTGAGAGAGAGAATGAATGACTTTAGTGTTAGTTTGGAGAATGTGAGTACTTGTCAAGATGTGAGAGTGTGTTAAAAGAATGAAAAAGCGGGTCTCTTTATATAGTAGAAGAGGGGGAACAAATATTGAAAATAAATATTTAAAGAAATCAATTATAATATTATTTTCCTTATTATAAAGAAGAGCCAAAGTAGAAAACTTTAAAATATTTATTGCCAAAAATAAGCTAGTAAGAATAAAGGTTAAATAATAATATTTTCCCTAAAATAAGAAAAGTGCCAACTTAGATTTTAAATTATTATTATAATTAGATTCTTACTAAATATAGACAAGTAAGACTAAAAAAATCCGAAATAATATTTATTAACCATGTAAGAAATCATTCAATTTTTAAATAAGGAAAAAGGATTTATTAATATTATTTTCCTTATTTTGCAGGAGCCCAAATCAATATTATTTTAATACTTTAATATCAAATATAAACAAGTAAGAAGCATGTCACATTTTAATTAAGATAGACAGAATCGGCCATATAAAAACAAATAAAGAAAATTGTCCCAACTCTAATTAAGTGAAGAGTAGACAAATAAGAAAACCCCATTCAAAAAGGAAAATAATCAAAGCAAACCTTGATGATTTGTTTTCCTTAACAAGACGGAACTAAAATAAGCTGAAGAACTTATTTAACTTATTAAATGTCTATTTAAAATTCTAGTTATGGAAAACTACCAGTTCAAAAAAAGCACTAGCACAATCAAACAAGGTGAAGTGACTTATTTAAGGGAAGGATATATTTTAAATATCTATTTAACTCCAGTTAGGCAAAAAAATTGTCAGAACTATACGATAGAGGAAAAAAAGTATTTTTTCCAGGCAGGAAATTCAAATATCATGATTAACAACTCGCCAATATCAATTTATAGAGACTAGGATATATTCGAACATACATACTAATAGAAAGATGAAATTCTTGGCGGAGATTTTTACTATGAATAAATCTAATTAAAGAATTTTGATATATCACAAATAGAACATTCTTAAGAAATATTTTATGGCAGTAAACAAATTTGACAAACTACAAAGAAAAATAGGTCATAAATTGAGAGATTGAATAGGGCAAGCGAATAACTTTGTCTTACCAACTCATAATACTTCTACAAAGAATGGGTCCACCAGCGCATCCACAAAAGATCTATAAGGATAGCTCATTCTTAACCTTCTATTTATTTAGAAGGTTCCACGTATTAGTAATACTTAGAAGGGCACCATCTTAGGTCTACCAATCAAAGATTTTCATTCAACATTCACTCATACACATACAAGACAAAGGTTCATAAGCCTACTAAGTCAAGATGTTCGTGTTCATATTCTTCATGTATCAAGTAAGGGACATAGGTCTACAAAAGCAAGACACACTTCATTACACTTTTATCACTTATAACATAAAATTCAAGAAGCACAAAGATACAAATAGGTATACTTTCTAGTAATCCTACTAACTTCTATAGAATAATTAATATAAACCATCACTTGCCTCATATAAGTTATCTAGAAGCATCATGTTTTAATATCAAGTCATTAGCATATATACTTCACTATAGTCTACTAGTGACATATATCATTTACTAGGACTACTCATTCTTAGACATCACATAACACATAAGTCATTAAGACCTTTTTCATGCACACATAATCATGTTATAACATGATAATATCATAATACATAATGTAATACAAATGAGGCCACATTGTTTCACAATTCATAAAGTAATGCTAACTAGTCCACATTATTAACAAGTACAACACATAACCACTTCAACCATAAGTTTTCCATTCCAATAATAATCACAATTCAAGACCTATATTTCAAAATATAAAGAGAATGAGGGGAGCATACCACGAATCCACTCTCACAATTTCAATCCATAGCCAATAGAACAAACACAATAGTCAATGATCCTTACCAATGGCCATGATCACGAATTTAATCCAATAATCATAATGTGCAACAAATTCAAGGTAATTCAATATGAATTTATTAGTCTAATACAACCTACCATCAATAAGTCATTCCCAAATTTCCCAAAAGACCCTTACACTTGTTGGACATTTTAACCAATTAAAATTTTACATAAAAACGACTCGATAAAAATTAGGAGTTTACTGCGCATCGGGAAGGAATTTCAAATTCTTGGTTGTGCAATATTTTGAGAAAAAATGGCAAACATTTTCCCACTTGAGTGCCAACTGTGTGATGCGCAACCACTGTCATATCTTGGCTGGCGCGACTGCTTGATTATCATATGATATGGTCCTGCTTAGGGACACTTACGTGGGTCCATTGGGCATCATTGTCATATGTTTCAACCCTTTTTATGTTTTTGTACTAGTATGAACCATGATACTCAATTTCACCCTCAAGCCATACCCCAAAACTTCACTACAAAACACTACAACACATTAGTTCAACTTTGACTAGTTTCTGGACGTCTTGGACGTTCTTGGACATTTGACCTCAAAACACTTCCAAAAATTATATAATACCTCTGAAAATCATTATTAACCATTTTAGGACTTTGAAACATCATGATGCATATGTCATGCTCTAGTTTCAGCTAGCTCATTTTTAGGCATGTTAAAATGATGATGTAACTGAAATGTCTTGATTATGTGAAGATGTGAGATTATGTTTAGGATGTAATGATGTAAGGTTGGTTATCAATTTCCTATGTTTATTATTATTACATGATGATTATATTGTGTTGATTTATCAAATTAGGGTTGTATTGAAAGGGCATTTTGATGCAATTACTTATGTGCTAATGACTATAAATATGGAAGAGGTTAATCTCCTATGGCCTAGACAAAGTAATGATTGTTAAAGATTGCTTAAATACATTTAAAAAAGGAACTATATCTTTGAACCAAGTTAAGTAGCAGTGAGTAGTGACCTTTCCTAAAGTGGGAAGGTAGATTAACTAATGAACCTATGAGATTGAAGACTTTAATCAATCTGCATAAAGAGGGTCCCAATTATATCGCCTTGTTCTTTAAATATGATGAACCCATAGGAATACTAGCTAGTGGATTGTCACGACCCAAAACCCAGCCGCGACTGGCACCCACATTTACCCTCCTATGTGAGCGAACCAACCCATCTAAACCTTAACATTCAAGATATATCAACAGAAATTAATGCGGAAGACTTAAACTCATTAATAAAATAATTCAAAACTATTATTAATATCCCCAAAATCTGGAAGTCATCATCACAAGAACATCTATCTCAATTTCTAAACTAAAACTGTCTAAGAAGCTAAAACAAATACTAGCTAGTCCATGCCGGAAGTCCAAGGCATCGAGACTTGAAGAAGAAGATCCAGTCCAAGCTAGACGCATTAGCTCACCCTGAATTTCCGATGAAGTGAAGACTGGCTAGATCTACTGTTGAGTTGAAGTTGACGGAACGTTTGCTGCATTACACAAATAACAAGGAAGAAAACGTAAAAGTAGGGGGTCAGTACAACCACAAGTACTGAGTAGATATCATCGGCTAACTCAAAATAGGGAACAATATATATCAATAATAATGTAAATCAACTACAATACTCAACATGTAGCAATAACAATATTAATTCATCAATGAATACAACCGAGTTCACACATGAGGACTCAAGCCTCAATACCATACTCATTTGGGAATTAAGTTCATTAGATTGAGTATATTCATTATCTTTCAAGATTCATTATCTTTCTTCCTCTTGTGTCGGTACGTGACACTCCGCTCCTCTAATTCTATCCTGGTGCCGGAACGTGGCACTCCGATCCTCATATACTATCCTGGTACCGGAACGTGGCACCCGATCCATATACTATCCTGGTGTCGGAACGTGACACTCTGATCCTCATATTCTATCCTGGTGTCGGAACGTGACACTCCGATCCTCATATTCATTCTATCCTGGTACCGGAACGTGGCACCCGATCCATATTCTATCCTGGTGTCGGAATGTGACACTCCGATCCTCATATTCATTCTATCCTGGTACCGGAACGTGGCACCCAATCCATATTCTATCCTAGTGCCGGAACGTTACACTCCGATCCTCATATTCATTCTATCCTGGTACCGGAACGTGGCACCCGATCCCCTAATTCATCAAGCCTTCTTTTACACTAAGGCATCATCATTCTCATTATATAATATGTCAAGCCTTCTTTTATACTAAGGCATCATCAATCTCATTATATAATATGTCAAGCCTTCTTTTACACCAAGGCATCATTATTAACAAGTGAATTAGGGTTCTTTCAAGATTTAGGATTCAATAACTTCATCATGCTTAGTTTGTCACAATTTCATATTCATATTCATGCAAGCTTACAATTAAGCACATAGTAGGGTTTACAATACTATCAACACATATCATTCACTATTAAGAGTTTACTAGAAGTAGCATGAAAACCATAACCTACCTCCACCGAAGACTAGTGATCAAGCAAGAATTCCCAAAGCTTTGTTTTCTCCTCAGCCTCTCGATCGATTCCTCTCTTTCTCTTGGTTCTTTCTGTTTTGTTTTTATTCAAACCCTCTTTCCTTTACCCTAATTATCATATAATTAAGACTAAAAGAGGACAATAGAACCCACTAATTAACTTAAGGTTACCTCTTTTAACCCCCAAGTAATTAGACTTATTAATATTAGCCCTAAATCTTTATAATTAAGGAAAGAATAGACCAAAACGACCCTTAAAACGTGTAGAGGAATCCTATTCTGACTTGGATCTGCGTGACTTGTGACGGACCGTCGTGCCTGCGATGGTCCGTCACAGAGGTCGTCGCAGCCTCCCAAAATCTAGGTGAGCAGTGACAGCCCGTCACACCAGTGACGGTCCGTCCTGCACCTCCGTCCTGACGGTCAGAAACTCGTTTCTTGTACCAAATTCTCAAAAGTTGAAGTGTTTTGCAATGGAAACTCACGACGGTTCGTCGTGGGTGTGACGGCACGTCCTGCAGGTCCGTCACAATTTACAGAGAGTCGATTTTTAATATCCAAATTGAAGAATTCTAAGTGTCAGGGAACGAAAACTCCTCGACGGGCCGTCGTGACCACGACGGTCCGTCGTGACACCCGTCGTCCCAGCCAGTTTTCCCAGAATTACAATCTTCTGCTTAAAACGACTAAACAGGTCGTTACAATAGATACCAATTTACCCATCGTTCGTCCCCGAACGATCAAAAGAAGAAAAACAATGGCGAAAAGGAGTACCTGAATCTGTAAACAGATGTGGGTATTTTTCTTGCATATTTGCCTCCTTCTCCCAAGTAGCCTCTTCAACCGGTCGATTCTTCCATTGAACTTTGATGGATGCAATCTCTCTCGACCTCAACTTGCGAACTTCTCTATCTAATATAGCAATCGGTTCCTCTTCATAAGTCAAGTTCTCATCCAACAAAACTGAATCCCAACGGATGATGTAGTTTCCATCTTCGTGGTATCTCTTCAACATGGACACATGAAATACCAGATGCACTCCGGACAGCCCTGGGGGCAAGGCTAATTCATAAGCCACCTTCCCTATTCTCTTAAGCACTTCAAATGGTCCAATATACCTTGGACTTAACTTACCTCTTTTACCAAACCGCATCACCCCTTTCATGGGTGAAACCTTCAACAAGACTTGTTCACCTTCCATGAATTCCAAATCTCTAACCTTTCGGTCTGCATACTCCTTTTGTCTACTTTGCGCCGCTAGAAGCTTTTCTTGAATAACTTTCACCTTATCTAACGAATCTCTCAAGAGGTCAGTACCCCAAGGTCTAACCTCAAATGCATCGAACCACCCAATGGGAGATCTGCACCTCCTCCCATACAATGCTTCAAATGGAGCCATATCAATGCTGGAGTGATAGCTATTATTGTATGAAAACTCCGCCAAGGGTAAAAAGCTATCCCAATGGCCACCAAATTCTATCACACATGCACGAAGCATGTCCTCCAACACTTGAATCGTTCGCTCAGACTGACCATCGGTCTGAGGATGAAATGCAGTACTAAGGTCCAATCTAGTACCTAATTCAGCATGTAGTGTCCTCCAAAACTTAGAAGTAAACTGTGTACCTCTATCTGATATGATGGAGAGTGGAACTCCATGCAACCGAACGATTTCTGAGATGTAGATTTTGGCTAACTTCTCTGGATTGTAGGTCACCTTGACCGGAATGAAATGAGCGGACTTAGTTAACCTATCCACAATCACCCAAATAGAGTCATACTTACCCAAGGTCTTTGGAAGACCAACCACAAAATCCATTGCGATTCTCTCCCACTTCCATTCAGGAATGGGCATTCTTTGAAGTGTTCCTCCGGGCCTCTGGTGTTCATACTTTACTTGTTGACAATTTGGACATTTGGCAACAAACTCAACAATATCTCGCTTCATTCTACTCCACCAGAAGTGTTGTTTTTGGTCGCGGTACATCTTGGTTTCACCAGGGTGTATAGAATATCCGGAACTATGAGCTTCTGTAAGAATAGTGGTGATCAAATCATCGACGCGGGGTACACATACCCTTCCCTTAATCCTCAGAACACCTTCCTCATCAATTATTTCTTCCTTAGCCTCTCTTCGCAACACTTTATCTCGAATGCGACCTAGTTTCTCATCATCAAACTGCTTCCCCTTAATCTTGTCATGGAAAGAAGATCTTGCCTCTACACAAGCCAACAATCCTCCCTTCTCATTTATTTCTAACCTCATAAGGTCGTTAGCAAAAATCTGAACCTCTCTAGCCAATGGGTGTCTCGAAGCTTGCAAGTGAGCTAGACTTCCCATGCTTCCGGCCTTTCTACTCAAGGCATCTGCCACAACGTTCGCCTTCCCCGGATGATACAAGATAGTGATATCGTAGTCCTTCAGTAGTTCCATCCATCTCCTTTGTCTTAAGTTCAAATCTTTCTGAGTAAAGACATACTGTAAACTACGATGATCCGTGTAGATTTCACACTTAACCCCATATAAATAATGCCTCCATTGCTTCAATGCAAATACTACCGCGGCCAATTCCAAGTCATGAGTTGGATAGTTACGTTCATGCACTTTTAATTGTCTTGAAGCATACGCAATCACGTTCTTCTCTTGCATTAGCACTACACCCAAACCCGTATAGGATGCATCACAATAGACAATGAAATCTTTACCCTCTACTGGCAAGGTAGGAATAGGTGCGGTAGTCAACAAAGTCTTGAGTTTCTGAAAGCTTTCCTCGCACTCATCCGACCATACAAATGGAACATTCTGCTTAGTCAAGTTCGTCAATTGGGAAGCAATAGAAGAGAATCCCTTGACAAATCGGCGATAGTAGCTAGCTAACCCAACAAAACTCCGTATTTCTGACACATTAGTAGGTCTTACCCAATTTTTCACCGTCTCAATCTTGGAAGGATCTACCATTACTCCCTCTTTAGAAACTACATGCCCCAAGAAGGACACTGCATCTAGCCAAAACTCACACTTAGAGAACTTGGCATAAAGCTTTTTCTCCCTCAACATTTCCAACACAACCCTCAAATGCTCCTCATGTTCCTTCTTACTTTTAGAATATACCAGTATATCATCTATAAATACGATCACAAAGAGGTCCAAATATGGCTTAAAAATCCCATTCATCAAGCTCATGAAAGCAGCGGGGGCATTTGTAAGACCAAAGGACATCACTACAAATTCATAATGTCCATACCTAGTCCGAAAAGCAGTCTTTGGTACATCTGTTGCCCTTATTTTCAATTGATGATAACCGGACCTCAAGTCAATCTTAGAGAAGACACAAGCACCTTGTAACTGATCGAACAAGTCATCAATGCGAGGAAGAGGGTACTTGTTCTTAATAGTTACCTTGTTCAACTGCCGGTAGTCTATGCACATCCGAAAACTCCCATCCTTCTTCTTCACAAACAAAACCGGAGCACCCCAAGGAGATGCACTTGGTCTAATGAAGCCTTTGCTCAACAACTCTTGAAGTTGTGCCTTTAACTCTCTTAACTCTGCGGGAGCCATTCTATAAGGGGGTATAGAAATGGGGCGTGTGCCCGGTTCAAGATCGATACAGAAGTCAATATCCCTATCTGGTGGCATACCGGGAAGATCTGCAGGAAACACGTCCAAAAACTCGCGGACTACTGAAACCTACTCAATTGAGGGTACTTAAGTAGTGTCATCCTTGAGATGTGCCAAGAAAGCTAAACACCCTTTACTAACCATTTTCTTAGCACGAAGAAAGGATATGATACGCACCGGATTGGAAGTGTAGTCACCCTCCCACGCTAACGGATCTGTCCCAGGCTTGGCTAACATCACAGTTTTAGCATTACAACCCAAAATCACAAAATTCGGAGAAAGCCAAGTCATACCCAGAATTACATTAAAGTCACCCATTTCTAAAATAACCAAATCTACATAAGTGTTGCTCCTCACAAAATTCACCAAACAAGACTTATATACTTTTTCGACTATCACAGACTCACCCACCGGAGTAGAAACACGAATAGGCATGTCAAGTAATTCACAATGTAAATTTAGACCATTGGCAAATGAGGAAGATACATATGAAAACGTGGAGCCAGGGTCAAATAATACAGATGCCATGCAATCACAAACCAAAAGATTACCTGTGATAACAGCATCAGACGCCTCCGCTTCAGATCTCCCAGGGAAAGCATAACAATGGGTCCTATCATTCGTCTGTCCGTTGCCCCTACCATGTTGTGTAGTAGTGGCTCCGTTTTGCCCATCACCTCTACCGTTTTGGTGACCACCATTACCTCGACCACCACGTCCTCCAGAAAAACGGCCTCTACCATGACCACCCCTACCTCTAGCTAGTGGGGCTCTGTAACTCTGGTTTGGACAATACCTCTTAATGTGTCCAATCTCTCTACATCCATAACATTCTCGGGGTTCACGCATCGGCCTCTCAGAGAAGTGTTGACCGTTCTGAGGTGGACCCCCAACTACAGTCTGTAGTGAAGACTGTATTGGTCGAACTGAGTGACCTCCGGAGTTCTGTCCTCTAGAGTAAGAACCATTAAACTCACCTCCCCTTCGAAACCTTTTTGATGTCGATGTCGTGGTGAAGTCATCTGGTTTCACTCCTTCCACCTCTATCACAAAGTCTACCACCTCTTGGAAGGATGTTGCCGTTGCCGCTACCTGTAAGGCTGAAATCCGCAACTCTGACCTCCACCCCTTCACAAAACGGTGAATCCGTTCTTGGGGACTGAAACAAAGTTGGGTGGCATATCTGGACAGTGCGCGAAATTTAGCCTCATATGCGTTAACTGTCATCCTTCCTTGCTCGAGACTCAAGAACTCATCCCTTTTTCTATCTCTCAAAGTCCTTGGGATGTACTTCTCCATAAACAGAGTAGAGAATGATTCCCAAGTCATAGGTGGTGCCTCTGTTGGTTGGCACTCAACATGTGACCGCCACCACATTTTGGCGTTCCCTTGAAACTGATAGCTTACGAACTCAACGCCAAACCGTTCTACTATACCCATCTTGTGTAGTAGCTCATGACAATCAACCAGAAAATCATAAGCATCTTCAGATTCTGCACCCTTGAAGACTGGAGGTTTCAATTTCAAGAACTTACTGAAAAGTTCATGTTGATCATTTGTCATAATAGGCCCAGTAGTCAGACGTGGACATGTGCCTATTCCCAATGATGCATCCATGCGGGGAGCCATAGTAGCCGCATGTCGTATCTCTGAAACCGGAGGTGTTGGTGCAGAAACCACTGGGGGTGCCAGACCCTGATCGGATAACCCGCTAAGATAAGCAAGTACCTGGTTGATCATCTCTGGGGTAGGTTGGGGTGGCATTTCCTCATTCTGCCCTTGTTCAGTTTCCCCTTCCTCACCCTCTCTAACTACCTCCTCAGTCGGTGGAGGAGTCACCGCCCTAGCATCAGATGGGCTAGGGGCTCGTCCTCTCCCTCTAGAGGACGTCCTCCCACGACCTCTCCCACGGCCTCTTGCCGTTGTTCTTCCTCGAGCCACAGCCCCAGTGGCTGGCTCAGATGTTTCTTGTTGTGCCGTTGTTGCTGCGGGTGCGGTCGTTGCTGTAGTTCTAACCATCTGCGAAATAGAATGAAGATGGTCAGATACCAATTTGTATCACCTAGATACCAATTGGACTCAAGTAGTAGCACGAAAGAAGAATGAAAGAACGGAATTTTCCTAAAGTCTTGTAGCCTCTCAAAGAAAAGCAAAGGCGTCCCCCTACCGTTCCTTAAGACTCTACTAGACCTGTTCTTGTGTGATGAGACCAACGAACCTAATGCTCTGATACCAAGTTTGTCACGACCCAAAACCGAGCCGCGACTGGCACCCACATTTACCCTCCTATGTGAGCGAACCAACCCATCTAAACCTTAACATTCAAGATATATCAACAGAAATTAATGCGGAAGACTTAAACTCATCAATAAAACAATTCAAAACTATTATTAATATCCCCAAAATCTGGAAGTCATCATCACAAGAACATCTATCTCAATTTCTAAACTAAAACTGTCTAAGAAGCTAAAACAAATACTAGCTAGTCCATGCCGGAAGTCCAAGGCATCGAGACTTGAAGAAGAAGATCCAGTCCAAGCTAGACGCATTAGCTCACCCTGAATTTCCGATGAAGTGAAGACTGGCTAGATCTACTGTTGAGTTGAAGTTGACGGAACGTTTGCTGCATTACACAAATAACAAGGAAGAAAACGTAAAAGTAGGGGGTCAGTACAACCACAAGTACTGAGTAGATATCATCGGCTAACTCAAAATAGGGAACAGTATATATCAATAATAATGTAAATCAACTACAATACTCAACATGTAGCAATAACAATATTAATTCATCAATGAATACAACCGAGTTCACACATGAGGACTCAAGCCTCAATACCATACTCATTTGGGAATTAAGTTCATTAGATTGAGTATATTCATTATCTTTCAAGATTCATTATCTTTCTTCCTCTTGTGTCGGTACGTGACACTCCGCTCCTCTAATTCTATCCTGGTGCCGGAACGTGGCACTCCGATCCTCATATACTATCCTGGTACCGGAACGTGGCACCCGATCCATATACTATCCTGGTGTTGGAACGTGACACTCCGATCCTCATATTCTATCCTGGTGTCGGAACGTGACACTCCGATCCTCATATTCATTCTATCCTGGTACCGGAACGTGGCACCCGATCCATATTCTATCCTGGTGTCGGAACGTGACACTCCGATCCTCATATTCATTCTATCCTGGTACCGGAACGTGGCACCCAATCCATATTCTATCCTGGTGTCGGAACGTGACACTCCGATCCTCATATTCATTCTATCCTGGTACCGGAACGTGCCACCCGATCCCCTAATTCATCAAGCCTTCTTTTACACTAAGGCATCATCATTCTCATTATATAATATGTCAAGCCTTATTTTATACTAAGGCATCATCAATCTCATTATATAATATGTCAAGCCTTCTTTTACACCAAGGCATCATTATTAACAAGTGAATTAGGGTTCTTTCAAGATTTAGGATTCAATAACTTCGTCATGCTTAGTTTGTCACAATTTCATATTCATATTCATACAAGCTTACAATTAAGCACATAGTAGGGTTTACAATACTATCAACACATATCATTCACTATTAAGAGTTTACTAGAAGTAGCATGAAATTCATAACCTACCTCCACCGAAGACTAGTGATCAAGCAAGAATTCCCAAAGCTTTGTTTTCTCCTCAGCCTCTCGATCGATTCCTCTCTTTCTCTTGGTTCTTTCTGTTTTGTTTTTATTCAAACCCTCTTTCCTTTACCCTAAAAGAGGACAATAGAACCCACTAATTAACTTAAGGTTACCTCTTTTAACCCCCAAGTAATTAGACCTACTAAGATTAGCCCTAAATCTTTATAATTAAGGAAAGAATAGACCAAAACGTCCCTTAAAACGTGTAGAGGAATCCTATTCTGACTGGGATCTGCGTGACCTGTGACGGCACGTCGTGCCTGCGACGGTCCGTCACACAGGTCGTCGCAGCCTCCCAAAATCTAGGTGAGCTGTGACGGCCCGTCACACCAGTGACGGTCCGTCCTGCACCTCCGTCCTGACGGTCAGAAACTCATTTCTTGTACCAAATTCTCAAAAGTTGAAGTGTTTTGCAACGGAAACTCACGACGGTTCGTCGTGGATGTGACGGCACGTCCTGCAGGTCCGTCACAATTTACAGAGAGTCGATTTTTAATATCCAAATTGAAGAATTCTAAGTGTCATGGAACGAAAACTCCTCGACGGGCCGTCGTGACCACGACGGTCCGTCGTGACACCCGTCGTCCCAGCCAGTTTTCCCAGAATTACAATCTGCTGCTTAAAACGACTAAACAGGTCGTTACATGGATTCACCAAGAATGTTATGTTCATATTTTGGGACTACCTTGGAAAGTAGACAACCTTTTTTCGGTGTAGGGTTTCATGACACCTGATTCCATATTTAGCGCATGTTTTCGATGTCAGTTAAGACAAGTGTTCCAGAAAATAAAATGAAGTTAAGAAATAAACACTAACTAGGATGGGTTGACGAGTTGACTTAGTCCAGGTAGGGTTATGAGACTCTACCTATACATTGCACTAGTTGGCTTTGAAGGAAGTCCTAGAAGGTTGTTCTTATTTTATATAATGTAAATGATATGTATATGTGATTTTACATGTTTATGATCCTATATGATGTTGGTTTCATGTATGAACAAGCTATTTACCTATATTTATATGTATGATGATGATTACTCTTAATGCTATGTTATGTGAGTCTAGAAATTCCTTATATTCCTCTGTTGGGTTTAATTTGTTCGGTAAGGTTATGGGGCTTTATTAGTTCATTGTACTTCTGCACTTGATGCTGGGTTACTTGTACGAATCTTATATATGTTTTAATGTTATGAAATGTTATACATGCTTTGTTGTTATGACATGATTTTACAGTTGTATTCATTCTGTACTTAACTACTCTATTAAACATGTTTAGTTGATCATACTTGATGATGTTTTTCTTGTGTTATATTTAGCTTTGACTTAAGGAATATGTTACTATTGGCGTATATGAGATCTTGAATGTGCATAAAGCATTTCAAACTAACTTTGCATGGTTTTTAACAAATGTCCCTTCTGGCATGATTTCAAACGTTTTATGTACATGTTCCCGTACTCAGTATATGTGGTTTCCTAACCCATTTATCAATGTTTCTACAATTATGTAGATTTTAGCCGTTGAGCTTCTTGAAGGGACATTTGAAAAGAACATGGACTCTCAATCTCCATGTTTGGTAGGTCCTCACCTTCCTAAGATGATGCCACTATCTAGCTATTGATGTTGTTCTAGTTTAAAGAAATTTTAGTTCTTTCCGTTTTTAATTGAAGACGATTGTTGTATATGCCTGTATGTGGCTATAATTGTAATTATGTAAGGGCTAATTGTAAATTTTGTATTCCATTTAGATGGGTTAAATTTTATAATTATCCTAGACTTCCAATTATATTGTTATATTATGTATGAGAAATAAAAGTAGAAGCCTATGTAGTTGTTCCTATGTGAGGAGTCAATGTCAATTCCCTATATATATATTATGTGTAAGTTAGAGGTCAATGTAAACCTCAATGCAGAAGTAGATGAAAAGATTTAAATTTTTCGAAATGTAGCCTATGAGCTGTAATGATGAATGCTAAGAGGATAGTGCTAGTCCTCTCCGATACAACACCAGTTACTTCTAGGGGGTTGAATATCTTTAGGATCGATGTCTCACTAAACAATGTCTATGTAGGTTTCCAATTTTAATTGTGAAGCGCACCACACTTATGAATGAGATACCATATTATGCTTAGGAAATCCTCATCTGTCTTGTAATCCTTTGTCTTTCCTCTAGACTCTACTTTATATGTTCTTTTCAACTAAATCTTTTATTGTGGTTGTAGGTATAAATACTCGAAGTGTAGCAACACGAAGGGCGGAGGAAGGGATTGCTACAGGTCGGGCTCATGAAAACTAAGCTCCATCGCAAGACAATCAAGTCCCTCAACTTAAAAAAGATGATATAAGTGATTAAAATTAGGTTGCTCCTCCACCAAAGATTGATGGATAGATAAGGGAAACTTTTATCAATTTTGTCCAAGCCATGACTTAACAAGCTAATCCGTCACTTCTCAAAGTCCAAGACATGTCGGACAAGTGAATCTGTATGTCGTATCTAGTGTGCCTCAACATGCTAGCACTATGGCATCTCATTTGAGACACTTTACTTATATGAACCCTCATATGTTCTACGGGTAAGGTGTGGATGAAGACCATCAACATTTACTAGATGAAGTCTATAAGATCCTATTTTCAATCGGTGTGACTACTAGTTAAAAAGTCTAGTCGGCCGCCTATAAACTCAATGATGTGGCGCAAACTTTGTACATACAATGGAAAAATAACAGGGTACTAAGTGGTGGTCCAATGACTTGGGAGATTTTCAAGAGATCTTTCCTTGATAACTTCTTTCGTAGAAGTTGAGCAAAGCTAAGGTTGAAGATTTCATTGACCTACGTGAAAGAGATATGAGGATACTTGATTGCTCCTTTTAATTTACAAAATTGTTTAAGTATTCTCCATCCTTTGTGTCTAACCCAAGGGATGAGATGAGTCGTTTTCTTATGGGTGTGTCCAACGACTTGGTCGAAGAATGTCTATGCTTCATGATAGTATGAATATCACTCATCATATAGTTCTTTCTTAAGAAGTGGAAGAGAGTAGGTTAAATAGTAAGAATACAGAGGCGAAGTGGGCCAAATCTTTCGAAATTAGTTCTTCAAAGGGGTGGTTTGAAATTAAAAATAAGCCTAAATTCAAGAAGAGGTTCTCCAATCAAGTCCCTTCAAATTTTTCCAAGGCTCGTGATGATAGGGTGCGTAACCCAATGTCCCATATGGATAAAAGTAGAAAAGTCATGTTACAATCCAAAATACCCTCTAGGCGTAACAGGCGTTGTCGTCCTCTACGAGTACTAAGAAAAGCCCTTAGCATTCCTCATAGCACATCATAGGTAAGAAAATACGGGAAAAATTAAAAAGTTTTGCTTATATATAAAGGAGGGTTACATAGGCCTCTAATTAGTAAGCATACATGGTCTTCTAGGATAAACAACATAAAACTTATATGAATTTAGTCTAATACTTTATCTCACATCAAACCATCTATAATGTAAATCACAATATGTTGGGCATAGCGCTTAGTCAATTACAATATGCCATATAAGCTACAATGAAGTCTAAACATGAGAATGGAATAATTGTCTCAAACATAGAAAAAACAAATAAGGCTTGATGAGTGGCTCTATGCTCCGAACTCATAAGGACTCACCAATTGACATAGGAAAGAGACAACCGTTCTACCTTAATGACCAGAAACCTCCTAAATAGCCCGAACATAAAATGTTTTGGAAAAAGAGAGAAAATAAGGGTTAGTACAAACCACATGTACTAAGTATGGCTCATTTGCGTAAATCATCAATGCATAACAAAAAGGACAATTTACTCAAAAAAAAGTTTTCTATAATTTAACTCAACATGCATATACAAGAAGCATAATAAGTCAATTCAACTTAATAGAAACCCAACACATAAAACACCCAAGTAATACTTGTTCAATGCCAAGATTAGAACTTCATAATCCTATAATAGGCTAAGCATCATATAATATTCATATCATAACATACTTACATACATCATAGCCAATATATGAATCTAGGGTTAGGGATGAGGGATTTTTATCACCAACGTCATAACAACACAATTAGTTATATCATCACTATCACATAAGTAGATTTCACCTTGCATAATTGAGATCAAATAAGAATCAAGAACATACCTCATTTCCCTTCTTGGGACTTCATACATAATACCCACGAACTCACAACCAACATATAAAATAGCGCAACTCGTGAAGTATTAACATAACTATTATCAAAGTAAACAGGTGACATGTTCATCACCCTCAACGATTCAACTTAATTAATTTAAGAAATTAGGGATTTTGGGAAAAGACATGTGTCAAGATAAAAATCATAGGAATTCATCAATTGAAAATAAACTCATACTTAATTAACATTAATTCATCATAAATAAGTCACAATTGTTTTTTTAGACAGAAGACTCATGTGAGAAGAAAAACCCATGTTTAGGGGGATTTAGAAATTATCTTATGAAGGAACTCTTGGGGAAAGGATTCCCAAGAGTTAAAGGAACATGAACTTACAGATGAGAAAGCCACGAATTTGAGTTGAAAAAACATGAAGTCTTGATGTTCTTCTTGGAGATCTATTTGTCATCAATGGAGTTTTGGTGGAAGAGAGAAAATTTGGGAGAGAAAGAGATTTTTGAGTTCAACTTGAGGGACTTGGGTTGAGGGATAAAATTGACCTAAAACTGACCCTAACATATTATATAGTCAGTTACTAAATTATCCAAAAGATCCATCACTTAAATGGGTTTATATATGAAATCAAAACAACATAAATATGACTTTTACGATATCTAGGAAGTAGGTTAGCATCGTAAGGATAATTACCCAATTTATTTTTGAATATTAAGTTCAGAGAGTAGGGATTGCGTCATCCCCTTGTTGTGAGGAAAACTCCAGATATCCACGTGATGGCTGCGCGTCATGCAAAAGCCACCATAAACATGCTTGTGCGCAGATTCCTTGGCAACTTGCTCGCAAAAGTTTGGCTCCTCCACAAGGACCCTTCCGATGGTCCTTGGGGTATCGTGAATTCATATTTTCACCCTCTATACTACACTCTACTTATTAAATGTATTTTTACAAGTTTTTAACTTAACGTAACCCTCCAAAACATTAACTAAACATAGGGACGTCAACTAGTTAAATTTTGCTAGTTTCCAGACATTAAAGTTTTTCTTTAATCATATTTCTCCAATATTTCTCAAACAAGTTATTTATACTTATTTAGGTTTAAAACCATCATAACTCAATATACCAGGCTCTAGTATAAGAGGTGAAATTTCAAGGTGTGTCAATAATCACGCCCCTTAGGAACATTCATCGCCCGAAGACACTCTAAACCTATTCATAGGAAGAAAAGACTCAAGACTAGCAGGCAACCAACCAATAATACAATAGATTGAGTAACAATCATAGGAGGAAATATAACCTCCTTTCGACACATAACATGGCATCAACAATTAGAAGCTACTCCACACATACATATAACTAGAGCTGAACTTTTCATATCACATAAGGAGTTACTACCTTCTCCATTTCTGTATGATCTCAATATGAACATTAAGAGTTGACATGCATATTTCATATCAAAACAATATCAATTATTCTCATTATACTCTTCCATCAACACTTATAGCAAACAACACACTCAAATGAAAGTCATATAATAAATATATTTCATGGAAAAACAAGATCAACTTAGGCATGAACTTCAATAATATGCACATATTTGAAAAAAAACATGATAAGTTAAAAATTATTAAGAATAGTGATATAATGAATTACTAAACTTAGTCGTGGCTAGGAGTAAGAGGGAAAATATGAGGATAACGTGTCTTCATATCGGCCTCGACCTCACATATTGTACCCTCAATTTACGTATGCAACCTCCTTATTTCTCAACATCAGAATGTAGCGATACAAGATCTCAATCGGCACCTCTTAAGAGGAAAGATCCTCTTTTACCCCTATTCCTGCTAGAGTAAGAATGGAAAATGGGTCCCCCTATATACTTCTTGGGCATGGAAACATGCGATACCGACTGAATCATGTCCAACTTATTTGGCAACCTCAACTCATAGGAAACAAGCCTAATTAACTTCAAACTTTCATAAGGGCCCACATAACGATGACAAAGCTTCCCCTTCTTTGCAAACCTCATCACCACATTCTTTGGGGAAATTCTGAAATAGACCCAATCTCCTACTTCGAATTCAAGGTCCATCCTCCTATTATCGGCATAAGATTTTTGTCGACTTTGAGCTGATATAACTCAAACCTTCTCTAGGGTGTCATAGACCAAGTCAGGACCAAGTAAAGAAAACTCACGTGCTTCGTACAACCCAACCAAAAATCTACACCTTCTCTCATAAAGTTCCTCGAATGGTTTAATAGATATAGTTGAGTGGTTGTTATTGTTGTAGGAGACCTCTCTTAAGGGTAGGTGGTCATCCCAATTACTCATGAAGTTGATGAAATATTCCCTAAACATATCCTCAAGATTTCGAATAGTGCCTTCGTATGTTGGAGGTATATTGAGTACCTTTATCTGAAATGATGGACAAAGAGGCTCCATGTGACTTACTATCTCTTTACTATATAATTTTGAATAATCTTCCGCCGAGTATGCGACTTTATGGGGAAGGAAATGTGCGGACTTTGTTAGCCTATCCACAATGACCCATATTGATTCATTTTGTCTTCTAGTTCATGCAAACTCCACTACAAAGTGCATGTTAATATTATCCCGTTTCTATGTAGGAATATCTATATTTTTAGTCAAGCCACCCGACCCTTGATGCTCTACATTTACTTGTTGACAATTCAGACACTTAGAAACAAAGTTCTCTATGTCCCTTTTCATACCATTCCTCCAATATGTTTCTCGTAAGTAAGAGTACATCTTTGTAGCACCCGGGTGAATGCAATACCGGGAGCCATGAGACTCTTCTATGGTAAAATCCCTTAAACCATCCACATCAAGTATACACAACCCTCTTTTGTGCCTAAGAACCACATCTTTTCCTTTATAAAGAGACTCATTAGACTTACTAAAGATCATTTCCTTTAACTTCATCAAGAGAGGATCAAGGTGTTTCTTGGATTTCAACCCAACTACTAAATATGACTCTGAGATGTGAGGAACCATGATAACGCTCTTTGGAGAGTCTTCTAGTTGGACACACAAATAATCCAACCTATGAACCTCTTTTAAGGTCTCCTTCTTATCTTCAACCACATTAGTCACACTACCCATGGACACTCTACTCAAAGAATCCGGTACCAAATTAGGTTTTCCGGGATGGTAAAGGGCACTTATGTAATAGTCCTTTAAAATTTCTAACCATCTTATTTTACATAGGTTCAAATTTTTTTCGCTAAACAGAAATTACATATTGAAAGATCTTGTATTCGTTGGATAAATCAAAATATACCCCATAGATATAATGTCTCCATAATTTCAATGCAAATACCACAGAAGCAAGTACAATTTCATGAGTTGGGTAACCCACTTCTATTGCTTGTGGTTTCTAGAGGAATATGCTATGAATTTCCAATGTTACATAAGCACACACCCTAGACCCACTCGGGAGGAATCACTCTACACCACAAACCCTTAGGTACCCTCCGATAAAGCCATTAGAAGAGTGGAGGTGAGTCTATCTTTCAATAATTAGGAACTCTCTTAACATGATTGTGACCATAAGAACTTTTTTTAGGGTTAATGCCATTAATGGAGATGTGATAGACGAAAATCCCTCAATAAACCTCCTATATTGACCGGCCAACCCTAGAAAATTTTGTATGTCGGTAGAACTCAACGGTCTAGGCAATTTTTTTAATACTTCCATCTTCCTTTAGTCAAACTCTACCCCTTCATTAAAGAATATGTTACCAAGAAAGGTAAACGGTCTCAACTGAAATTTGCACGTGCTAAACTTAGAAAAAAATGGTTATCTTTGACAACTTGCAACAGTATTCTCAAGTATATCATATGATCTACTCACTCCAAGAGTAAATCAAAAGGTCATCAATAAAGACAATAAAAAACAATTCTAGCTACTTTCTAAGAAGTGGATTCATAAGGTCCATTAAGGCTGTCGGGGCATTACATAGAATAAATGACATCACTAGAAATTCAAAATGACCATATATTGTTAGAAAATCCATTTTAGGAACATCAACCTCCCTCACTCTAAGTTGATGAGGACCAGACATGAAGTCAATCTTTAAAAAATAGATCTCCCCTTGGAGTTTATCAAACAAGTTATCAATCATAGGAAGGGGTACTTATTTTTTATAGTGACTTTATTTAATTGACGATAATCGATGCAGATTCTCAAAGACCTATTCTTCTTCTTTACAAACAATATCGAAGCACCACATGGACACATGGTCCATTGAAAGAATCTGTTATCTAACAAATACTTGAGGTGATCCTTTAGATCCTTCAACTGTGTCGGGCCCATCCGATAAGAAAGTGATGAAATAGGTTACATATCCAGCAATAACTTTTTGCAAAAGTTAATCTCCCATTCGGGAAGAATTCCAGGAAGGTCATCAAGAAAGGCCTACGAAAATTCCCTCACTATATGTACTGACTATATTGAAGGACCTAGGATTCAAGATTCCTAACTCTTATTATGTGATAGACACAACCCTATGGAATAAATTTTCAAGATCTTATACATGAGATGATGTTACCCCTAGGATTTGATTTTCCTCCTTTACACTCAAAAATTGGTTCATTTGGGAATTGAAATTTCACTATCCTTATCCTACAATCAATAGAGGAAACGCAAGCATGCAACCAATCCATGCCCAAGATAACATTAATGTCTACCATATAAATTCTATCAAGTCAACTAATGTAACTATATTGGGAAAAGAAATAAGATATACTTTATAGACAATATTAACCACCATGGAATGACCCACCGAGGTAGAAACAAAAAAACATTCGTCTAATATGTAGGTTAGTACTTAATATTTCATGACTACAAGAGGGGTCACAAAAGACAATGTAGCTCCCGGTTCCCAAAAAGCATATACATAAAAGGAAAATAATTTTAACATACCGGTGACCACGTCCGGTGAGCTATCTTTATCACTTTGCGATTGGAGAGCATAAATTTCGTCTTAGGCGCATCAGTATTTGGGGAACATGCTTGAAAATGAGAACTTTCCCTTCCTTGAGTCTTCATCATAGGTCAAATTCTCTTCATGTGACCAATCTTGCGACAACCACATCAATTAACCGTGGCAACTAGAAACTTAACATCATGTCTCCTATCACATTTTGAACAAAAAGGCTTCTCAACATAAGATCTTCCACCTTTCGCCTCATGGGGGTTGGGAGTAGGCACCTTACTCTTGTTAGCCCTTGGAATATTAGGAGGGCCTTGGTTGGAAAATCTCCTTTTGAACCTTGTTTTTTATTGAACCTCAAACCCATTCAAAGATGAATTCCCCTCTTCCTCATCACCTTCTTCAATGCTCTACCAACATGCTTAAGTTATGCTCCTCAATTTTTTTTGCATGAACCATGAGAAGAGATATGTGCCATCTAGGAATTTACATGGCCAACCTACGTTCATTAAACACAAGATTTGATATAGCCATGACAAATTAGTTCATCTTGGATCTTGAGATCGCATCCATAGTAGGAACATGCCATGGTAGTTGAGTTAACTAAAGGCTATACTCCTTCACGCTGATACTCCATTGACGATGGTTGATGAATTCTTGCATCTTCCTCTCCCTTAGTTCAAAGGGAATGAACCTTTCAAGGAAATCAATTTTGAAAGATCCCAAAGTAATTTTGCCTTCTATAACCGGCCTTTCATCCTTCCATTGCTCATACCACACTTCAGCTACATCTTTGAGTTGGTAGGCGGATAGTTCTTCCTATTCTTTAAAAGAAACACCCATAGCATCAAGAAATTTGAACACTTCATCAATGAAACCTTGTGGGTCCTCCTCCACATTAGAACCATATGAAGTAGGAGGATTCATCCTTTTGAAATCCCTAATCCTTAAAGCGGTGGTATTAGCATTGGGGCTCACTTGCACCCTTGCATCCCTAGAAATTCGGGTAGCCAACACTTGAATAAAGCTATGAATGGATGACTTTATCTAAACATAAGACATAACTCCTACTCCAATAGAAACATGAGGGTTTTGAGGAGGTTGATGGGGAACCGCCTAATTCAAATTTTCTGTTCGACCCTTCTAGCGTTGTTCCTCCTTGTATTACATCCCTATATGAACCATAAAAGGATTGGAGGAAAGTACTACATAGATTTATGGCTTTTAGGCATGACGAAGGAATAACAAGAGAGTGAAAGTTCTGAAGCATTAATATTCTGTAATTCATAAGTTTGGAGAGCTTCAAAATTATTAATAAGACCCTACATAGACAGGGTTAAGTGAAATATAATTCCTTAAAATACTTAATCTCTCTCTAACACAATGTTTTTACAACCAAAAGTACTCTCTAAGTGTAACTGGTGTCGTCGTCTTCTTCGAGGACTAAGACAAACCCTTACCGTTCGTCATACAACATCATAGGTAAGAAAATACTATAAAATAAAAAACTTTTCTTATATAGAAAGAAGGTCTACATAGACCTATACATAGGAAGTATATAAAGGTTTCTCACATAAACAACGTACAACATATAGGAATTTAGTCTAAAACATTGTCTGACATTCAAACATCTATAAAGTGAATCACAATATTTTGGGCATAGTCTTTAGTCTATTACAATATGCCATATATGATACAATGAAGTTTCAACATGACCATGGAATAACTGTCTCAAACATAGACAAATCTTATAAGGCGTAATGAGTGGCTCTATCCTCGAAAATCTTAAGGACTCACTAATTGAATAAGGAAAGAACCCAATCATCTTATTCAATGACCACAAATCTCCTCCATGGCACAAACCCAAAATGTTTGGGAAAAATGGAGAAAATATGGGTTTGTTCAAACACATGTACTAAGTATGAATCTATGCATAAAATCATTAATCATGAGAAAAGGACAATTTATTAAAAATATGCTTCCTATAATTTAACTCAACTTGCATATATAAGAAGCCTAATAAATTAATTCATCATAATAAAACCCACACGTAAATTACCCAAGTAATACTTGTGCAATGTCAAGGATGGATCTCCATAATCCTATCCGAGTCTAATCATCACATTGAGCAATACACTTCATACTTATAAGATTTTTTCTTAAAGTTATCATAACATGATTATTACATGATTAATAATCATAACTTATTAACAAATTCATAATCATAGTCAATATCATAAACGAATACTACTAGAACATCCCAATAGGATCCCACATGTGCAATGAGTGAGAGAAGTCACATACCCTCCCTACTCTATGTGAAAGCCTTTAAGACAACCCTAACAAGAGTTCACATACCTAACTTATTCATTTACTTTTACATTAGGATAAAAGGGCATAACGTACATGAGACCATGTGCGCTACACGGAATCTGATGTTCTACTCCCTAATCGAAAAGTGAGGGTTAATAATTGCCTAAGATGAATCCATTCATATATAGCTATCTAGGTAGATCTACTAAGCAAGAGTCCTATCTGGACGCATAGTTAAGGATCAAAGAGATTGTTTCTAGAAACCTTGATTTACTAACGTGGAGATTTGAATCTCATGACACAACACATAATTAGGTAATCCGGACATCAAACATGAGGAAAAGCATATGAGAGACTGGACTTTCTAGCGTGAGACCTCTATCTCATTTACATACCCTTTAAGTTTTAAGTAATTATTCCCATTCGTAATGATCTTATGACATTACACAAGTTCACATTATTCTCTTCTAAACCCATATGTAAACAACATATAATAATAGATCATAGGTGATTACAAGTAAGGACTATCCTTCCCTTTTCGATACATTATCAAAATCATGACAAACTACATTCAATCATATAATAATCATATCATAACATAATTACATATTTCATAGTCAATTTATGAATGTAGGGCTAGGGATGAGGGATTCTCATCACCAACATCATAACAACACAATTAGTTATATCATCACTATCACATAAGTAGATTTTACCTTGAATAATTGCGATCAAAGGAGATTCAAGATCATACCTCATTGCCCTTCTCTGGAATTAATACTTCATACCCCAGAACTCAAAACTAATATATGAAATAGGGAAATTCATAATGTATTAATATAAATAAAATCAATGTAAAGAAGGGACATGTTAATCACACTCAACAATTTATGTTAATCAATAGAAGAAATAAGGGATTTGGGAAAAGGCAAGGCTCAAGGGAAAACTCATAGGAATTCGTCATTTGACCATAAATTAATACTTAAAATACATTAATTCATAATAATGCATCACCAATAACTTACAATTTTATTTTAGACTAAAGACACATGCAAGGAGAAAAAAACATTGTTTTGGGGGATTTAGAAATCATCTTTTAAAGAACTTCTTGAGGAAAGGATCTCAAAGAGTGAAAGAAACCATTCATTATATATGACAAATCCACTAATTTGAGTTGAAATAACTTGAAGTCTTGATATTCTTTTGGATCTCTATAGGTCTGCAATGATGTTTTGGAGGAATAGAGAGAATTTTTGGCGAGACAGAAATTTTTGAGTCCAACTTGATGGAATTGGTTTGAGTGATAAAATTGACCTAAATAAGTCCCTAAGACATTATATAGTAACCCATTAAATTACCAAAAATACCCCTCACATAAATAGGTTTATTTGTAAATTTAAAACACCATAAATATGAATTTTACGATATGTGGGAAGTAGGTGCGTGTCGCGGGATTGATTCTCCAATTTTGTTTCGAAGTTTGAGAAGATGAAGTAGGGTCCGTGTAAGAATTTATTCGCAAGGACAACTCCATATCTCCACGTGATGTATGTGCGTCGAACAGCAGCTACCATAAACCTGCCTGCATATAACTGCCTTGGCAACCTCTTCTCCCAAGTCTGGGTCCTCCCCAAGGACCCTTCCGGTTGTCCTTTGGGTGATGTGAAATCACGTTTTGACCCTCTATACTACATTCTACATATTCGAAGTCTTTTTACAAGTTTTGGACTTCATATGATCCTCCATAACCTTGACCACATTTAGGGACGTCGACTAGTTAAATTTTGCTAGTTTCCAGATGTTAAGGCTTTTCTTTAGTCCTATTGCTCCAATACTTCTCCAAAGTTATTCAAACTTACTTGTGATCATTAATAGAAATATAAGGCTCTTCTATAAGTCGTGGAAATTTCCGGGTGTGTCAAGTGATGAAGAGATAAACCAGTTTGTTCGAAGTGTGGTAAGAAGCTTTGGGGTGAGTATTTAGAGGGAAAGGGGAATTGCTATAGTACTGGAAAATAGGTTCACAAGCTTAAGGATTGACCTAATGTGAATGTTCAAGATAGGAGTTGTGGGAAATCTAAAGCAAGTGGTTCTAATTTTCACGTTCCAAGAAAGAATCAGTTTTTGTGCTCTTCGATCTAGGGGTGAACAATGGTGTTCTCCCGATGTGGTGATCAGTATGTTACAAGTCTTCTCAATAAATTTTTATGCTTTAAATTATCCCACTGATACCTTGTCGTTTGTTACTTCTTTTGTAGCTAGAAAATTTAATAATTTACCCAATATCTTGAATGAACCTTTTATGGTGACTACCTAAGTAGGTGAGTAGGTGGTAGCAAAAATGGTATATAAAAATTACGCTAAAATGTTGCCCAATAAAGTTAATTATGTTGTATTAGTATAAATTGATACGGTTGATTTTGATTTCATTTTGGGACTTGAATTTTCATTCATTTATTGTAGGACAAATGTGGTCAAGTTTAATTTTTCTAACGAAGCAATCGTAGAGTGGAAGGGGGGCTTTTCTATCCCTAGATGTCATAAAATTTCTTTTCTAAAGTCTTTTATGATGATCTATTAAGGTCATTTATATCTGATTGTGAGAGTCAAACATTTAGAATCCGAAGTTCCTCCCATTGAGTGAGTCCCCATAGTGAGGGAATTTCCTAAGGTCTTTCCTAATGATCTTCCTGAAATTCCTCACAAACGGAAGATTGGCTTAGGTATTGACTTGATATATGATATAAATCCCATCTCCATTCATCATTATCGGATGGCTCCGGCATAATTTAAAGAGTTCAAGTCTAAATCCAAGCATTTATTTGATAATGGCTACATTAAAAACCTAGTAGTTCCCCATGTGGTACTCCGGTTTTATTTGTCAAAAAGAATGATATGTGGCTTAGTATGTGTATTGAGTACCTGCGACTCAATTAAGTGACAGTTAAGAATAAGTATCATCTCCCTCGTATTGATGACTTATTTGATAACCTCCAAGGTGAAAGCCATTTTTCCAAAATTTACTTGAGGTCAGCATATCACCAACATAGGGTGAGAGATGAAAATCTTCACAAAACGGCCTTTAGAACAAGATATGGTAACTATAAGTTTAGGGTGATGACTTTAAGGTTGATTAATGCCCTGGCAAAATTCATGAACCTAATGAATAGGGTTTCCAAAACTACCTACTTTCCTTTGTGATTGGTTCATAGACAATATCTTAGTGTATTAGAAGGATGAGAATGATCATATCGGGCATTTGAGAATGTTATTAGAATTCTTGAAGAAACACCAATAATTTGCCAAGTGTAAAAAATGTGAGTTTTTGTTAATGTCGGTGGAGTTTAATGGTCATATCTTCTCTTGTGACCGTGCAGAGGTTAATCCAAAGAAAATCGAGAAGGTTAGATATTTTCCTAAACCTTTGACTCCAACAGACATAAGATGTTTCTTGGGTCTAGTCGTGTACTATTGGAGGTTTTTGAATGATTTTTCATCCATAGTATCTCCTTTTGTCTACTGTTATCCAAAAAATGTGTCATTTGAGTAGTCGGAGGCATGTGAAAGAATATTTCAAATGTTGAAAGATACACTTACCACCTCTCCGGTGTTGACATTACCGGGGGTACCATGATTTTTGAGGTATATTGTGATGCATCCTGAGTCGGATTGGTTTATTTTATTATACAACACGGGAAGTTTATAGCCTATGCTTTAAGGAAACTCAAGTTTGATATTAGGAACTACCGAACACATGATCTTGAGTTAGTGGTTGTGGTGTTTTCCTTGAAAATATGGAGGCATTACCTATATGGTGTTCATGTTGATGTGTGTACCGACCATAAAAGTCTTCATATGTGCTTACCCAAAAGGAGTTGAATCTCCGACAGCGAATGTGATTGAAACTTTTAAAGATTACGGTATGAGTGTTCTCTAAAATAGCGGCAAGACCAACGCGGTTATGAATGCGCTAAGTCATATGATCATGAGTAGTGAGTCTCATGTGGAATAAGAGACAAAAGACATAGTGAAATATGTCCATAGGTTGACTTATTTCGGTGTTTGATTGGAAGATTCTCCTGATGATGGTTTTATGCTCCATCATAACTTTAAATCTTTTTTGGTGTTTGAGGTGAAGTCTAAGCAAAACCTTGATAAATTATTGATGCTTGGCAAGTATAATGAATCATTCTCCTTAGGAGGGGATGCTGTTTTGAGGTACCAAGAGAGTTTGTGTGTGCCTAATGTGGATGATTTGAGAAACCGGATCCTTGAGATATCTCATGGTTCCTGTTATATGATTCATATGGATTCTACGAATATGTATCATGACCTTAGAGAAGTGAATTGGTGATATGGCTTGCAAAGGAATATAGCAGAATTTTGTGCAAAGTTTCCGAATTGCCATCAAGTTAAAGTCGAGCACCAAAACTTGAGTGGCTTACTTCAAGATATATAAGTTCCTGCTTTGAAGTGTAAACACATAAATATGTACTTCGTAGTCTGTTTGCCTCGGATACAGAGGCAAAATAACTCTTTATGGGTGGTGGTGGATAAGTTGGTGAAATCCGCTCACTTTATGCCCGGCTATTCTAATTATTTTGCAGAAAATTATGCAAGGATCTATGTCAATAAGATTGTGAGTCTTCATGGTATAACTTTATCAATTATTTCGGATACATCTAAATTTTGGAGGTCGTTCAGAAAAGGGTTAGGTACGCAAGTGAAGTTCAGCACCGCTTTTCCCGGCCAAATGAATGATCAAGTGGAGAGTACTATTAAAACCCTTTCGGATATACATAGAGCTTCTGTGATCAGTTGTAAGGGAAGTTAGGATCAATATGTTCCTTTGATTGAGTTCTCTTAAAATATGTCACATAGGGGGCGAACCCCCTAGACGTAAACGTCATCGTCGTCCTCATCAAGGACTAAGACTATCCTCATAGATTAAATCATTACATTCATAGGTTAAATTGCAAAAAAATTAATTATTTTTCTATATCTATTTTGAGGTGTACATCAACCTCTCGCATACACATAGTATATTCATCTCGAGTATACATAAACCCTTTATATAAGAAGATTAATAAAGTCAAATAAAGGATATACAATCTTTTTGTACTCAAATTAAAAGGAAAGAACTAGAAGTCTTATAACTAGAACCACATCAAAAGCATGTTAGTGGCATTTCCTGGGAAAGTGAAGACCAACCCAACTTGGATGAGTATGAATTCAAAGTATTCCTTCAAAGTCATCTCAAAATCACTTCAACAACAGGAACCTAAAATGTATGGGGAAAAGGAAACAATGGGTTTAGTATACCACTTGTACTAAGTATGAGACCATATGCACACATCACAGAATGATGATGAAGAGAGACATTTTGATAAAGTATGAAATTTACTTTAAAAAGACTTATACACATTTCAAGAAGGTCATACCAATCAATAAGACATATTCATTAATTCAACATCATATACACCGCAAGACCAACAATACTAAGTCTAGTCAAGTCAATAAGAATATCAACATACTTGAACTTATAATGAAGACCACTTTATCGTAAAGTTATGACATCAACACACATTAATAACAGTTCTATACAACATATCAAAACAAAAACAATTACTCATGAACCCTCATTAACTCAACTAGTTCAATGACTAAGCAATGCCACATAACCTTACTAAATAATGTAAATTTTACAAGAACGAGAGCCAATGTCCAACTTCATATAACATATAATTAAGAGTACATAGCATCATACTTTAGAAATTGATACCAAACACATTATAAGGGAAACCAATAATCATATAGTTTCATGAATTTGCGAGTTCATTGTATACATATAATGTACAATTATAAGCATATACATATATAAGAACATCTTCCTAAGACTTCCCTCAATGCTAACTAGTGAAATTTTTATATAGTGTCTCATACCCCTTCCTAGACTAAGCTAAACCCATTATGTCATTCTAGTTAAGTTCATTCTTTAAGTTCATTTTACCTTTTGGGAACATCTTGCCTTATGTGACATACACCACATGAGATAATATGGAATCCGGTGTCATGGAACCCTACACAAAGGAAGGCTGACTACTTGCCAAGGTAGTACAAAAACATGAACACATCATCTACGTTGATCCACTAGATAGTATTTCTATTGGGGCAATATAATTCAAGAACTATGAGATATAGTTGGGACCATATTATGCTACATGCATTGTACTCGCCAATTTTAAGAGAACATTAGTGAATCCTACCTTCCCTATCTGGGAAGGGACACTTCTCAATCTAATTCAATATGTGCTAAGCTAGAATACCTTTTGAAATTTCTATTAATCATTTATTAATCATCATACTTTAATCCAGGTCATAGGGTAAATCCCTTATATAATCATCATCTTATTATATTAATAAGAATTGCATGAGTATTATCCTTTTATTAAATATCATACATGTGAGGTTAGCACATTTACATAATAATATCATGATAATGCACATTGGTAAGTTATAAGTATCCTTATAGCACTTATATCTTAGCTAAAAACTTACAAACCATAGTGAAGACATTTCAATTCAACATCGTACCAACTGTATAAATCTTAATATAAGGTATACTTCAACACAACATCATCAATTAATCAGAAGTAACCACAATTGAGGTAAATAATAAGGATCACTACACTTCATCAATCTCATTCAAAATGCCATCATCAAGGTTTTACCATCAACCTTAAATTCAACATGACAATGGGTTTAATATAATAACACTATAGTAACAAACATAATGAGAAGGAGAATTGAATCATAGTACAAGAATCCATCACTAGTTCATAGCCTTGAATTAGAGACTTATCTCAAGTTTATAACCTACTTCACAACCTAGGTCAATTAAAAAAGAACTAGCATAATTGGATTGTAATATATCACAATATTTTATTATTTAGAATAATAACAACATATGATATAAATTCATACGCTAACCAAACCAATTAAGTCAATACTATACAATTCAATTCAAGATCACAACTTAGGGTTAAGGGGAATAGGTCGTCTTCTGAAGTTGAGACCAATACATTTAGAAGTGACAAAATTGAGTTATAATACTATCACTACCCAAAACGAGCCGCGAGTGGCACCCACACTTATCCTACTATGTGAGCGAACCAACCAATCTAAATCCTAACATTTCAACCATAATAAACATAATATAATGCGGAAGACTTAAAACTCATTAATGAAAATAGATTAATAACTTCTAAAAACTAAAACACTTATTATTCCAAAAATCTGGAAGTCATCACCACAAGAACATCTATCCTAAAAATACTAAATCTAAGAGTATCTAAGAAGCTAAAATAAGTAAAAGAGATGGTCCATGTCCAAACTTCAATACATCAAGACGCGAAGGAAAGAATCCAGTCCGAGATAGGAATAATAGCTCACCCTGAAATCTGATTATGCTGAAGTCTGGCTAGAGTTGCAGTTGAGTCGAAGTCGATGGTACGTTTGTTGCACTCCACAAATAACAAGAAAAACAAATACAAGTAGGGGTCAGTACAAAACACAAGTGCTGAGTAGGTATCATCGGCCAACTCAAAATAGAAAGCAATATATACTAGTTAATAACATAAAATCAACTACATACTCAACAAGTAACAACAACAAGTACCATAACCCTTGGTTACAATTCCAAGCACATCTATGAGGACTCAAGCCACCACACAATACTCATTTGGGTAACAGTAATATTCATTCTGTTTATTATCCTGGTGTCGGAACGTGACACTCCGATCCTCTACTATCCTGATGTCGGAACGTGACACTCCGATCCTCTACTATCCTGGTGTCGAAATGTGACACCCGATCCACTACTACTATCCTTGTGTCGGAACGTGACACCCGATCCACTACTACTATCCTGGTGTCGGAACGTGACACTTAATCCACTACTACTATCGTTGTGTCGGAACGTGACACCCGATCCACTACTACTATCCTGGTGTCGGAACGTGACACCCGATCCATTAACCTCATTCTTTTAGTTCATCAAGCCTTCTTTTATACTAAGGCATCATCATTAACAGAGTGGATTTTAGGTTTAAGCTTCACAACCTCATCTTTCCAACCCATTACAATTACATAATCACATCATGCAACCATAAAATTAAGCATATAGAAGACTTTACAATACTACCCAATACATATCATTCAATATTAAGAGTTTAATATGAAAAAGCATAAACCATAACCTACCTCCACCGAAGAATCGTGATCAAGCAATCTACTTTCCCAAAGCTGCGTTCTTCGCTTTCTCTCGTTCGTTCATCCCTGTTTCTCTCTGTTCTTCCTATTTTTCTTATTCAAAACCCTTTTTCTTTTACCCTAATTATCATATAATTAAGTATAAAAGATGGTAAAAGTAACCCAGTATTTAATTCAAGGTTATCTCCTTTAGCACCCATGTAATTGAATTATTAACATTAACACACTAACTTTATATTTATAAGCATGAATGGTCCAAAACGCCCCTTAAAACTTTTAACAGAAATCCGACCCAGTCAGGGTTACGTAGCCTGTGACGGTCCATCATGACTGTGACGGTCCGTACTGCAGGTCCGTCAAAAAGATCAGAGAGTTAATTCTGTGGAAGGATTTGTGACGGTCCGTCATGCCAACGACGGTCCGTCCTGCCATTCCATCGTGAAGTTCAGAGAGTCGATTTTAGTACCCAAATTTCAGAATTCTAAGTGTTTTGGAACGAGACCCCCTCGACGGTCCGTCGTGCCCATGACGGTCCGTCGTGGGATCCGTCGACTCTGACAGTTATTACCAGAATAAACTCTACTGCTCAAAACGACTAAACAGGTCGTTACAAAAGATACCAATTTACCCATCGTTTGTCCTCGAACGATCACAAGAAGGAAAACAAGGGCGAAAAGGAGTACCTAAATCTGTAAACATGTGTGGATATCTTTCTTGCATATCCTCCTCCTTCTCCCAAGTGGATTCTTCAACCGGCCGATTCTTCCACTGAACCTTGATGGATGCAATCTCCCTTGACCTCAACTTGCGGACTTTTCTATCTAAAATAGCAACATGCTCCTCCTCATAAGATAAATTCTCATCAAGCAGAACTGAATCCCAACGAATGATGTAGTTTCCATCCCCATGGTATCTTTTCAACATAGACACATGAAATACTGGATGGACTCCTGACAGTCCTGGGGGCAAGGCTAATTCATAAGCTACCTCCCCCACGCACTTTAGAACTTCAAATGGACCAATATACCTCGGACTAAGCTTACCTTGCTTACCAAACGGCATCACCCCTTTCATGGGCGAATCCTTCAGCAATACTTGCTCACCCTCCATAAACTCCAAGTCTCTAACCTTTCGATCTGCATATTCTTTCTGCCTACTTTGAGCCGCTAGAAGCTTTTCCTGAATGCATTTCACTTTATCTAACGATCCCCTCACAAGGTCAGTACCCCAAGGTCTAACCTCAAATGCATCAAACCACCCAATGGGAGACTTACATCTTCTCCCATACAGTGCCTCAAATAGGGCCATATCAATACTTGAGTGATAGCTATTGTTGTATGAGAACTCTGCTAAGGGTAAGAAGTTATCCCAATGGCCACCAAATTCTATCACACATGTACGAAGCATATCCTCCAAAACCTGAATCGTTTGCTCAGACTGACCATCGGTCTAAGGGTGAAATGCGGTACTAAGATCCAACCTAGTACCTATTTTAGCATGCAATGTTTTCCAAAACATAGAAGTAAACTACGTACCTCTATCTGATATGATGGAAAGTGGAACTCCATGCAATCGAACAATTTCTGAGATGTAAAGTTTGGGTAACTTCTCTACATTGTAAGTCACCTTGACCGGTATGAAGTGAGAAGACTTAGATAATCTGTCAACAATTACCCAAATGGAGTCATACTTACCCATTGTCTTTGGAAGACCAACCACGAAGTCCATTGCAATTCTCTCCCACTTCCATTCAGGAATTGGCATTCTCTGAAGTGTCCCTCACAACACCTTATCTCGGATCCGGATCACTTTCTTATCGGTAAACTGCTTTCCTTTAATCTTGTCAAGAAAGGAAGATCTTGCCTCCACACAGGCCAAAAATCCTCCCTTCTCATTTACTTCTAGCCTCATAAAGTCATTAGCCAGAGTCTGAACCTCTCTAGCCAATGGGCGTCTGGAAACCTGTAAGTGAGCTAGGCTTCCCATGCTCCCTGTTTTTCTACTTAAGGCGTCTGCCATAACATTAGCCTTTCCTAGGTGATAAAAGATAGTAATATCGTAGTCCTTCAGTAGTTCCATCCACCTCCTCTTTCTCAAATTCAAATCCTTCTGAGTAAAGACATATTGTAAACTACGATGATCCGTATAGACTTCACACTTAACCCCATATAGATAATGTCTCCATTGCTTTAATGCAAACACTACCGAAGCCAACTCCAAATCATGGGTCGGATAATTACGTTCGTGCACCTTTAATTGCCTCGAAGCATAAGAAATTACATTCTTCTCTTGCATTAGCACTGCACCGAAACCGGAATAGGATGCATCACAATAAACAACGAAATTCTTACCTTCCACTGGCAGGGTAAGAATTGGTGCAGTAGTCAACAAGGTCTTGAGTTTCTGAAAGCTTTCTTCACAATCGTCCGACCATACAAATGGAACACTCTGCTTAGTAAAATTTGTCAGTTGGGAAGCAACGGAAGAAAATCCCTTGACAAATCGACAGTAGTAGCTAGCTAAACCAAAAAAACTCCTTACTTCTGTAACATTAGTAGGTCTTACCCAACTCTTCACTGCTTCGATCTTAGAAGGATCCACCATTACTCCATCTTTAGAAACCACATGCCCCAAGAAGGACACTGAATCTAGCCAAAACTCACACTTGGAGAATTTGGCATAAAGCTTTTTCTCCCTCAACAATTCCAATACAATTCTCAAGTGCTCCTCATGTTCTTTCTTGCTCTTTGAGTATACCAGTATATCATCAATGAATACAATGACAAAGAGATCCACATATGGCTTAAAAATCCCGTTCATCAAGCTCATGAAAGAAGCAGGGGCATTCGTAAGCCCAAAAGACATTACGAAGAACTCATAATGCCCATACCTGGTCCGAAAAGCGGCCTTGGGCACATCCGTTGCCCGTATTTTAAGTTGATGATAGCCAGATCTCAAATCGATTCTTGAGAAGGTACAAGCACCGTGTAACTGGTCGAACAGATCATCGATGCGAAGAACATGATACTTGTTCTTAACAGTTACCTTATTCAGTTGTCTGTAGTCTATGAACATCCGAAAACTCCCATCCTTCTTCTTCATAAACAAAACGGGAGAACCCCAAGGGGAAGCGCTTGATCTAATGAAACCTTTACCTAACAACTGTTGAAGTTGGGCCTTTAACTCCCTTAACTCAGCGGGAGCCATTCTATAAGAGGGTATGGAGATGGGATGATTAACCGGCTCCAGATCAATGCAAAATTCAATATCCCTATCCGGTGGCATACCAGGAAGGTCTGCAGGTAACACATCCAGAAACTCACGGACTATCGAAACCGACTCAATTGAAGGTACTTGGGTAGCATCATCCCTGAGGTGTGCCAAGAAAGCTAAAAACCCTTTACTAACCATTCTCTTAGCACGAAGGAAGGACATGATATGAACTGGAGTGGAAGTATAGTCACCCTACCACACTAACAAATCTTTCCCAAGCTTGGCCAACGTTACAGTTTTAGCATTACAATCTAAGATTGCAAAATTTGGACAAAGCCAAGTCATACCCAGAATTACATCGACATCAACCATTCATAAGATAACCAAGTCTACATGAGTATTGCTCCCCACAAAAGTTACAAGACAAGACCTATACACCTTTTCAACTATCACAGACTCGCCCACCGGAGTAGAAACACGAATAGGCATGTGAAGCAATTCACAATGTAAATTAAGACTAGTAGCAAATGAGAAAGATACATATGAAAATGTGGAGGCAGGGTCAAATAATACAGAAGCCATGCAATCACAAACTAAAAGATTACTTGTGATAACAGCATCAGATGTCTCTGCTTCAGACCTCCCAGGGAAAGCATAACAATGGGCCTTATCACCTGTCTGTCCGTTGCCCCTACCATGTTGTGCTGCAGTCGCTCCGGCTTTTCCGCCACCCCTGTTGGCTTGGTGACCACCATTACCTTGACCACCACGTCCTCTAGAATGGCAGCCTCTTCCAAGACCACCTCTAACCCTGCCTATTGGAGGTCTATAACTCTGTTTTGGACAATATCTCTTAATATGTCCAAACTCCCCACATCCATAACACTCTCTGGGTTCAACCATAGGTCTCTGTGAGAACGACGGCGTCTTGGGATAACCTTCAAACTCAGAGAAATGTTTACCGGTCTGCGGTGGACCCCCAGCTACAGTCTGCTGTGAAGACTGAATAGGTCGGGCATGATAACTTCCTGAACTCTGCCCTCTGGAGTAAGAACCACTAAACTCGCCTCCCTTACGAAACTTCTTAGTTGTTGATGCCATGGTGTAGTCATCTGGCTTCACTCCCTCCACCTCTATCAAAAAGTCTACCACTTCCTGAAAGGATTTTGCTGCAGTAGATACCTATAAGGCTGGAATCTGCAAATCTGACCTCAATCCCTTCACAAAACGCCGAATCCGCTCTTGTGGACTGAAGCCAAGCTGGGTGGCTTACCTAGATAATGCATGAAACTTAGCCTCATACGTAGTAACCGACATCCTACCTTGCTCTAGGCTCAGGAACTCATCTCTCCTCCTATCCCTCAATGTCCGGGGTATATACTTCTCCATAAACAAGCTACAGAATGATGCCCAAGTCATAGGTGGTGCCTCTGCTTGTTGACACTCAACATACGATCGCCACCACATTTTGACATTTCCCTGAATCTGATAGGTTACAAACTCAACACCGAATCGTTCCACTATGCCCATCTTATGTAGCAACTCATGACAATAAACTAGAAAATCATAGGCATCCTCAGATTCAGCACCCTTGAAGACTGGAGGTTTCAATTTTATGAACATACTGAAAAGTTCGTGCTGATCACTCGTCATTATAGGCCCTGTTGTCAATCGAGTAAACGTGCCTATTTCCAATGAGGCGTCCATGCGGGGAGCCACAGCAGCTGCATGTTGTACTCCCGGAACCTCAGGTGCTAGTGCAGAAAACACTGGAGGTGTTTGGCCTTGATCGGATAACCCGCTAAGATAAGCAAGAACCTGGTTAATCATCTCGGTGGTAGGTTGGGGTGGTAATTCCTCATTCTGCACTTGCTCATTCTCCCCTTCCTCATCCTCTCTTACTACTTCCTCAGTCGGTGGAGGAGTCACCGCCCTAGTATTAGATGGTCTAGGTGCTTGCCCCCTTCCTCTAGAGGGCGTCCTCCCGCGACCTCTACCACGGCCTCTTGCCACTGCTCCTCTTCGAGCTACAGCCCCAGTGGCTGGCTCAGACGCATCTTGTCTTGCCGGTGTTGGTGTTGGCGCAGTTGTTGCTCTAGTTCTAACCATCTGCAAAATAGAGTGAAGATGGTCAGATACCAATTTGTATCACCTAAATACCAATTGGATCGAAGTAATAGCACGAAAGAAAGAAAGAATGGAATTTTCCTAAAGTCTTATAGCCTCTCACAGAAAAGTAAAGGCGTCCCCCTACCGTTCCTCAAGACACTACTAGACTCGTTCTTGTGTGATGCGACCAAGTTTGTCACGACCCAAAACGAGCCGTGAGTGGCACCCAGAGTTATCCTAGTATGTGAGCGAACCAACCAATCTAAACCCCAACGTTTCAACCATAATAATTAGAATATAATGCGGAAGAGTTAAAACTCATTAATGAAAATAGATTAATAACTTCTAAAAACTAAAACACTTATTATTCCCAAAATCATGAAGTCATCACCACAAGAACATCTATCCTCAAATTACTAAATCTAAGAGTATCTAAGAAGCTAAAATAAGTAAAAGAGATGGTCCATGTCCGAACTTCAAGACATCAAGACGTGAAGGAAAGAATCCAGTCCGAGCTAGGAATAATAGCTCACCCTGAAATCTGATTATGCTGAAGTCTGGCTAAAGTTGCGGTTGAGTCGAAGTCGATGGTATGTTTGCTGCACTCCACAAATAACAAGAAAAACAAATACAAGTAGGGGTCAGTACAAAACACAAGTACTGAGTAGGTATCATCGGCCAACTCAAAATAGAAAGCAATATATACTAGATAATAACATAAAATCAACTACATACTCAACAAGTAACAACAACAAGTACCATAACCCTTGGTTACCACCCCAAGCACATCTATGAGGACTCAAGTCTCCACACCATACTCATTTGGGAAACAGTAATATTCATTCTCTTTATTATCCTAGTGTCGGAACGTGACACTCCGATCCTCTACTATCCTGGTGTCGGAACGTGACACTCCGATCCTCTACTATCCTGGTGTCAGAACATGACACCCGATCCACTACTAGTATCCTGGTGTCGGAATGTGACACCCGATCCACTACTACTATCCTTGTGTTGGAGTGTGAAACCCGATCCACTACTACTATCCTGGTGTCGGAACGTGACACCCAATCCACTACTACTATCCTGGTGTTGGAACGTGACACCCGATCCATTAACCTCATTCTTTTAGTTTATCAAGCCTTCTTTTATACTAAGGCATCATCATTAACAGAGTGGATTTTAGGTTTAAGCTTCACAACCTCATCTTTCCAACCCATTACAATTACATAATCACATCATCCAAGCATACAATTAAGCATATAGAAGACTTTAAAATACTACCCAATACATATAGTTCGCTATTAAGAGTTTACTATGAAATAACATAAACCATAACCTTCTTCCACCGAAGAATCGTGATCAAGCAATCTACTTTCCCAAAGCTACGTTCTTCTCTTTCTCTCGTTCGTTCGTCCCTCTTTCTCTCTGTTCTTCCTATTTTTCTTATTCAAAACGCTTTTTCTTTTACCCTAATTATCATATAATTAAGTATAAAAGATGGTAAAAGTAACCCACTATTTATTTCAAGGTTATCTCCTTTAACCCCCAAGTAATTGAATTATTAATATTAACCCACTAACTTTATATTTATAAGCATGAATAGTCCAAAACGCTTATTAAAACTTTTAACAGAAATCCGACTCAGTTAGGGTTACGCAGCCTGTGATGGTCCGTCATGACTGTGACGGTCCGTACTGCAGGTCCGTCACAAAGTTCAGAGAGTTAATTGTGTGGAATAATTTGTGACGGTCCGTCGTGCCAACGACGGTTCGTCCTGCCATTCCTTCGTGAAGTTCAGAGAGTCGATCCCAGTACCCAAATTTCAGAATTCTAAGTGTTTTGGAACGAGACCCCCTCGACGGTCCGTCGTGCCCATGACGGTCCGTCGTGGGATATGTCGACTCTGACAGTTATTACCAGAATAAACTCTACTGCTCAAAACGACTAAACAGGTCGTTACAAATACATGTTAATACACGCATAATATTAGAAGATCAATTTTGTATTGGATGAAGTCCTACTTGAATTTCATACTTGTGAAATCAATTTGATGGAACCTTTTGGGTAAAGAAGTCCCAAAGGTGAAAGGAATCCCATACCTTGTTAATTGATGAAGTTTGATGGAGAAACTTTACCCTTTTAAGCCTTAAAACCCACCTCTAGCTTCATCTTCAACGGGGTTCCTTTGGGACAGAGAAAGTAGAGAGATGGAGGAGTCATTTAGGTTTGAGAAATTATAAGGGCATTTAGGTTTCAGTCATGATATAGGTCATTAAAAAACATAATTAGACCTCCCTTAAACCCTAAATAATTAACTTACCACATAATTATTTAATTTTACCAAACTAAAAAAGTGCATCAAAACTAGTGAACTCGTAGACGAGACCATGTCTACACCATGTTTATCAAGCGAAGGACCAAGGGACAAACCATCATATTGGTTCTTTGTTTTGAAAGAGTGTCAAAAAGATATTTTCCTTTTATTCCCCTTTATTCAAATCAGCAAGACACAAATATATTGTCAATGAATTCTCATATATTTAATTTCTCGGTTGGTGATGACCATTCAACAATCTGAATAATGAGTCAACAAACTAATTTCCTTGAGCATCTTTTGTTATTCCACACGTGCCCATTAGCTAGTTTAATGTTTAATTTCTATATATGTGTGTGTGTGTAATCTTCTACTTTAAAATTCTCCTATTAAAATTACATTTACTAATGTCATAAAAATATTATTTTAAGCAATTTTTTAATTTTTCAATTTACAATATTTCTACTAAATTAAAAAAAAACAATTCCCATTAACTTTGCAAGAATAATTTTTTACATGTCATAAAATTTTAAGGTAAATCCCAAAATATAAATTCCCATAAAATGTTGCAATAAAATAATCCCCAAATAAGTTTACAAGTAATAAAATCCCCAAAATAATCCATCACTATAAATCCCAAACAAATTTCACAGTAATTCGTCCCCAAGTAATAAAATTCCTAGCTAAATCCCCAAATATAAATCCAGAAAAAATTTCACGACAACTAATACCCAAATAATTTCTCAAGTAATAAAATCCTTAGATATATTTTCACAAAAAAATGTATAGGATTAATTGCCTAGAAATTTTTCTATGGATTAAAAACTGATTTAAAAACAGTTTTTTGTTTGAGGTACCTGCGAATTTAGCTAGAGATAATATACTTACAAGTACTTTTACCTAGGTAATATTGCAAGTTCATGTTTGGCGCAAAATGGAGCCAAATTTACCTGCAAAATTTGTTGGCAATATATATTTCGTAGGTAATATATACTAATATTGAGGAACTTAAATTTTTGCAAGAATATTCGCATGTAAAGTTGCAAAAATTTCCCTAGGAAAATTCCTCATGTAATTAGTAGATCTTTTTTAGTGTGTAATGAAAGAAAATTCTCATCTAATCCTAAAGATCTCATGATCATGTTTATATAAGCAGTTAATCTCCTATGACTTATTATATTTTTATGATAAAATACAACGTAAAGGTTATTCAAAAAAGGGACTTAAGTTATGCCCCGATGAAATAGATATGAGAGGGTTTCCTTCCCTAGTTGGAAAGTAGGTTCACAATTACTCTCATTAGATAGAGGCTGCAATATAATATGGAACTATGTGTCTCTAATACATCTCCTAGTTCTTGAACAATGTTGCCACCATACTATACTATCTAGTGGATCCACCTAGAAAGCTATGTCATGTTTGGTTCTACTTTGGCCGGTAGACCACCTTCTTTCGGTGTGGGATTCTATGACACCGGATTGCATGATTAGCTCAAATGGTCTATGTCTGTTATGGCGAGTGTTGTCTCATGTAGAAGGAAAGACCAGTAAATAAATGTTGACTATGGTGACCTGAGGACTCTAATTAGTATAGGTAGGGGTATGAGACTCTACCTAGACATTGCACAAATTGACTCTAAGGGAAGTCCTACGAGATTGTTCTTATGTAATATTATAACATGAAAGGTATAATGTTTATGATACATGATGTTTCCCTCAAATTATGTTGACTATTATGATGAACATGATATCATTTTATATTTACTTATGAGGTGATGACTACCTATGTTACAAGTTACATGACTCAAAGCTATACTTATGGTCACCTATCTTATCTACTTGGTTACGTGGGGTTATGGGGCTTCACATTTACATTGCACATGTAGGTTCGGGATAGGATCATTGGTAAATGTTTTGTATGTTATGTTTATATGATATATTGGATATGCAATATTAACATAACTCTATGATAATATGTCATTGATTATGATAATTTATTAAATTGGTGGAATCCTTAACTTGTACGTGTTCTATGGTATGTGCATTGAAGACATTCACATGACTTAGCATTCTTTCTAAATAAATGATAAATGATCCTTTTTCATGCATGTCCTTAAATGTTATGTGAATATACCCATACTTAGCACATGTGGCATACTAACCTTAATACTTTTTGTTACTACGAATGTAGGGTCCGACCATTGGAGATTAAGAAGTTTAATTGATGTAGCTTGGAACTGTATCTCCAAGTGGTTGTACGTCCATATGTTCGGGGATGCTATCTTTTATAATATAGATTACACAGATTTTTATAGTTATTAAGAATATCTTTTTTTTTATTCTTTTGTATTAAGGCCTATTTGACATATTGACTTTTAATTGGCTAATTCCATATTTGTACTCTTAGATGGTTTATGTATGTGAGAAAAATATTTAGAATATCTTATCTCATTATGAATTTTTAACTATGAAGTCCAAGTATACTTCAAATAGAATGTAAAATTTTTAAGTTTTTCTACAATTTTAAGTAATGGCATGTTATAACGAACACTATGAGGCTTGTGTGAGTCCTCTGAGAGGACGACGATGTCGGTTGCGTCTGGGTATACTCTCCGGGTGTGAGAAGCTTGGTATCAGAGAATAATGTTAAATATCCTTAGGATCAATGTCTCACTAAACCATGTTACATAGTATGTTGTTCATGGTTGTGATGTGTTCCACTATTATGGATGAGAGGCTATGTGTTGACTTGGAAACTTCACTTTTCTTGATACTCATATGTCGTGCCTTTAGAGTTTTGACGCTATGTGTCTTTTATCATCTTATTACTTTATTTTTGTTATAGGCAATGAAAACAAGAAGGAAAACCGCGAGAAGAGTAGGAGAAGAGATTGCGAATGCGAGAGATACTCCCCAAGGTAATGAAGTTCCTCCTCACGGGCAAGCTGCTGCAAATGATCAAGTTTCGGTGAATCCTCCGGCTATGACGGATGGTGAGGTGAGGGAAGACCTGCTTCCAATGGCCCAAGCCATCACCACCCAAGCTCAGGCCATTACAGCGCAAACTAACAAGAAGGTTAGTCCTCGAGAGAACCAACATTCTAGCACTATGTCTAACAGTTTGAGAGATTTTACGAGAATTAATCCTCATATATTTTTTGGATCTAAGGTTGATGAAGACCCCAAAGACTTCCTATATGAGGTCTACATTATTTTGTTTTCTATGGGGGGGGGGGAGTACTACTTAGAAGGATGAACTTGCTGCTTATCAACTTAAGGATATGTCTCAAACATGGTATAATTAGTTGAAGGATAGTAGTCCTTTGGGTGGTAGTCCCGTGGCTTGGGATATCTTCAAAAAGGCCTGTCTTGAACGATTCTTACCAAGGGAACAAAGGGAAGCTAAAATAGAGGAATTCATCAACTTTAGTCAAGGAGGTATGATTTTTTAGGAATACTCCATAAAATTCATTGATATATCCAAATATGCTTCCTCTTTGGTTTCAAATGATAGGGATGAGATAACCCATTTGGTAACAGGCGTATAGGAAGAGCTTGAAGAAGAATGATGTGCAGCCATGCTTCATGACAATATGGATCTTTCTAAGTTGATGGTTAATGGTCAACAGGTTGAGGATAGTCGTCTAAGGAAGAATGATAGGGAATATAAGAATATAAGGTCTTTTGGATGTTTTTCCTCTTAGAATAGGCTTGATTTGCAAGACAAGCCTATGTTTAAGATGTTGTTTTCAAATAAGGTTCCTTCTAATTTTTTTAAAGAATCAGAATGATAAAAGTTCAAATCCTAATCATGAATAAGAAATAAATGTTGATCCACGAAAAACTAGACCAACTTGTGGTAAGTGTGGTAAGAAAGATATGTGTGAATGCCTTGTTGGAACTGATAGTTGTTATGGTTGTGGCAAAGGTTGTCAGATGGTGAAAGATTGTCCTAATGTGAAAAGAGAAAGAAAGGTAAATAGCCATGCTCAATAAAGCGGTCCTAGTTGTGAAGCTTAAAAAAGGAACTGTTTCTGTGGACTCAAGGCTAGGGGTGAACAAAAAATCTATCCCGATGTTGTGACGGGTATGTTACAAGTTTTATATGTGAATCTATATGCTTTACTTGACCCATGTTCTACCCTTTCTTTTGTTACACCTTTGTAACTAGGAAGTTTGATGTACTTCCCAATGTTTTCATTGAACCCTTTTCGGTTTGTACCCAAGTGGATCAGTCTGTAGTTGCAAAAGAGTCTATACAAATTATCCTATGATGCTGCCCAATAGAGTTACTCTTGTTTATTTAGTAGAAGTGGACATGTTTGATTTCGATGTTATGTTGTGTATGCATTTGCTTCATGATTGTTTTGCTTCCATATATTCTAGAACAAGGGTAGTGAAGTTCCAATACCCCTAAATGAACCCTTTGTAGAGTGGAAGGGTGAAAATTCTATGCCAAGGGGTAAAATCATTTCTTGTTTAAAGTTTTTTATGATGACAGCCAACTGTTACTTATACTATGTGGTCAGGGTTAAGGACCTAGAATGTGAAACTCCTTTTATTGAGTCAATCCTTGTAGTGAGAGAATTTTTTTTTCCTAATGATCTTCCACGAGTTCCTCCTTAATGGAAAATTGATTTTGGCATTGACATATTACAAGGTAAGAATCTCATTTCAATTCCTCCATATAAGATATCTCTAGATCAATTGAAAGAGTTGAAGATCCACCTCAAAGATTTAATAGAAAAGGATTTTATTCAGCCTAGTATTTCCCTCATGGGTTGCTCTAGTCTTGTTTCATAAGAAGAAGGATGGGTCCCTCAAAATGAACATTTATTATCGCCAACACAATTAGGTCACCACAAAGAACAATTATCCTCTCCTAGGATTGATGATCTGTTTGATCAACTCCAAGGTGCTAGTTACTTTTCCCAAATTCAGTTAAGGTTGGGATATAGGAATTCTGTAGTTCTACACTACACTGTGTTTTGTGTTCCCAGATTTTATTTAGATTCTATTACTTGTGTAGATTGATTCCAATGAGCTTAACAAGGTGTCTTTTTTCACGTACTTAAATCCTCAAAAAAAGACATTGTTTATTCTAGGTGACTTTCCAAGTCCATGGAACCATCTTGGCGGTTGATTGGCTTATTCGATGATGAGCGTGATGCAGAATATGTGCCGCCAGGCACCCATTCCCCGACACTAGCTTCTAGAATCAGTTTGGGCACGCCCAAGGAAGTGGTTCCGTGTGTATTCACTGTATCCCAGTCTGATGAGGAGCACATACTGACCGGCACACCGTCTATCTACCTCGGGTCCTAAGAGAGCATCTTGCTCTGAAGATGTTTCCGGGTCAGAGTCGGCCTACTATACAAGGTCGAACGAGGCAACTCACTCTGGTTCCATATCACATTGAACTACTCCTCCTTCCAAGCCTGCCTGCCATTCCTTATCTAATTAGGCCTAGTGTTTGGAGTCTTCTCTGACACCCAAGCATGAATTCCCTTAACCGGTTTGTAAGGAGCAAAACTAGTGGTGCATAGATTGCCTGTATCAGATATACTGACACAAAGTTATCAAATGATAAGGGGATGATGACTCGTAAATTGACCATTGAGCGGCGGGTTCTTACAGAGATCTTACACACAGTGCCTATGGTGGATAGCGAGGAGTGTAGGGTCTAACACTGATGAAATTTTGCGAGAGTTCTACGCTTCATATTTAGCGGCTCCCTGAGGATCATTAGACAGGCGGGCAAACCATGCCAAACACCCCCCAATCAAAGATGTTTGAGGCTGATGGGCGAATATTTCTTCTCCTCCAATGTATCGCTTTTTATACGGTAGATCCACTGAAACTGCACGGGTTTCCCTAACCTTAGAGTTCGACTACTGGTGGGACGTGTTTAAGAGTGGCCTCTTTCAACAGAGCTAGGAACATAGAGAGTTCACCAAGAGTTGGATTGTCCAGCTACTCTACATCGAGGGTGATAGAGAAGACTGGTTGTTAGACCCAGAGGACTTTTCAAGAAGGCCAACATCACTTTTGCGGCCAAGTTCTTCTGGATGTTAGTCCTCCACCGCCTATCCCCCAGTGCTACAGATAATAACTCACATGGGATGGAGAGGTCTTTGAAGAACCTCTTTTTGCCAATTTGGAGATCGGTGTGGAAAAGTTGTTGATCTTCATCATCCATGAGAGAGATTTTAAGTTCTCTACCACTTATCCATTTCCATGTATGATTTTTTAAGCTATGCAGGGATGTTGTATTTCCCATTTGGCATATATATGTTCTCTAGACTCGTACTTGGAAAGTGGATATCAGTCTCATTAGGTAAGAACTTGGAGGATATGGTTGAGCAAGACTAAAAGACTGATCATGCAACTTCGGATCCCACTGATTCCACCCCACTCGAGTATGCCTCTAGCATGAGTAGCACAACTCAAGATCCTAAAAGCTGAAGATTAGGGAAGTCCATCAGTGCCTTTATGCATTTGAGATCTGAGTTTTAGACCACCCAGCCGAAACAATTGATCTGACTACTCCTCAGGCTGAGGTGGGGAGTCTGCAGGCTGATATGGACATCATACTTGAGATGCGGGGATGCAATCTTGATTCTTCTCCAGTTTAGACAGCAAAGGAAACAGTACTTGCTATACTTTTCACTGCTCCCACTACACAACCCCCTGAGCCTCGTGAGCATGAAAAGAGGCATCAATGTTGTCGTACTAGTGAGTGGGAGGTGCTCGTGCACAGAAGAAAGAGCGGACAAATTTGGAGGCTGCGAGGAGAGCGCGTCGCTGGAGGAGAATGTCCGTCAGATATGGATTAGATAGTTGGTTGCGTGTTAGTCTAGCTCCAGAGTTGAGGTTGTTGAGAGGATCACCAATGAGGGTGCAGATACTTCTATGGGAACCACAGATGGTAGCCCTACTAGTGAGGGAAGGAGTTCCGGGAAATCGAACCTGTCTGCTTGTTGATCTTCGGTGGTATACGGCTCAAGTTTGCTTCACCTCCTACCCTTTATTTATTTTACTATGCATAGGGGACAATTGCATGTTTTTGTTGTTAGGGGTGGGGTAAATGTAAAGTGAGTGCTAGGGTGAAGTTTGAGTAGCCCAACTCACGATCCTCCCGTAGTGGTTTTATTGCTCTTGTTCTTTTGCCTCAAGAGAATGATTACTCTATTGTTGAACCGGCATGTGTAGTATCTTGTACAAATTATGAATGTAAATCTTAAACTTGATGGATAAATATGAATGATATCTCATTTTAAAGAGGATGCATGCATGATTAGGCATAATGAATGTTAAATGGGTTCAGTCTAAGCATGACATATAGATTCACCAATGCATGACCCTCAGTCTAACAGTCGAACTAGGTGTCAAATAATCTGATAGGGTAACGATGTGTCAAGAGAGTGTTAGGAAAGTTTATTGTTCCACTATTGGTACCTAGTTAGAACTTTCCCGGTTAGTCCTGCAAAAAGAAACCAATGTTAGACATTTTAGTAAAGGATCATTTCCCTTCTTCAAATTAGCGATTCTTTAGCCTAAATAAAAGAAAACGAAATTACAATAGACCTTTCTTTTGTATTTCAACTCATCTTTATGGGAATAATGTGTTAGCCATGGTCCCTCCTTGGACATGTGCACCTCAACTTAGGTCAAAAGCATAAGTTAAGGGTGGCTAGTGAAGAAACTGACCTCGTCTTGGCCCTAACCCAACATTGGGTATTGTGTACTTTGAGTAATGGCAAAGCCATGAGTTAAGGGTAGCTATTATAAGTAATGTCTCGAAAAGTGGGAATTAAAAGATTAATGCGGTAAAAGAAAAGAAATAGTGAATAAGTTAGGTGACTCAGTCAAAGCCATTATCAAATAAAAATAAAATAAATAAAAGAGAAAAAGTGTGTTTAAGAAAAAGAAGTAGATTGATTTCCACCAAAGGAGAAAGAAAGGAAAAAACATGGCAAAAAGTACAAGAAAAGGATGAGTAGAGCATAATAGACATTGAAAGAGGTAGAAAGCATAGCCGTAATGTTAAGGAAGGCAACAAGTCACTAAAATGTACTCATATGTATTAAACCTGAACGGGAGCCTCCGTTCAAAGCCAAGAAAGTCCTATCATTTTTTCGAAGCGTCTAAGATAGTAAATTTAAGCAGTAAAAATAAGGGCAAGCCTATGGCGACAAGTACCAAATGTGTGTGATGTTGTTTTCAGAGTGGGTGTAGAATAATTATCCTTATACTCAAATTTTAAATCACTGTGTGAAAAAGGAGGATATCTTTTGAAGTGAGGGCACTAATTTCAATATTGGAAAGTTTGTACCTTTGTGAGAGATAAAAGAGTAGAGGTGTCGGTGTGTGCTGATTTTGTGTTGTGGTCTGATCCTCATGAATGAGCTTAGTGATCCTAAGGGTAAAAGCATGTACCAAAGCAATAAAAAGTCAGTATTGATAGCCATATGATTGCGAAAGATTAAAATAAGATACTTTTGTACAAAAGTGTAATGGTGAGTCATAGTGCATCGCTTAAGAACAAACAACGAATGTAATTTGAGGGTGTTGATGTACTTTGGTTTCCCGATACTTTCAATACTTTTTCCTTAAGTTTAGTGTGTGTTGATGGCCTTTTTATAGTAATTTTAATGTGTTTTTCCCTGTGTTTTGCAGAAAAGTGGTCCAAAACGAAAATGCAGAAGGTTGTGTAGAAATCAATGCACAAGTGACTAAGAAAGCCATCAACGATCTGTCATCTCATCTGCGGACCGTAGGTGGTGATCGTCGACTGAAGGTCAAGCATCTAGACAAAACATAGGGAATTCAGACTATGTGTGGGACTACGGAAGGATCGACGGTCTGTCGACTGATTGACATACTATCGTGGCATATCTTTGATAATATTAGAGACTGCCCCAGTACCCAATGTTGAAGAAAAGCTAAGTATGGCACAACGATAGGCATCAATAGACGGTATGTGAAATGATAGACCGTGTAATTAGTCCATGATTGGATCAGAAAAGATGCAACGTGCAAGATTTGAAGAGATTCTATATATGGACCGATGGAGACAATCGACAGTCCATCCTTTGAATGATGGACCGTCTGTTGGGTCGTCGAGTGAAGCTACTTTTTGGACAAAATTTTCATTATTTTTAATCCTTTTTAATTTAGTTGTCTTTTTATTCTAAATAGGGTAAATGACTTCATTTTTTGCGGCTTGATCTTGCTACTATTTTTCATAGTTTTGTTCTTAGAGATTTGCTTTGACCGTTTATTCAAATTTCCGGATTTGTTATTCAAGACAATTGTGTGTGTTCAAGTCAAATTTTTGCATTTTCTTCCCAATTAGTTAAAGTAAGTTCATGATTTATTTTTCATCAATTATGAATTGTATTCTTCTAAGCATGCGTAACTAAATCCACAACTAGGTTCGTGGGAACCATGGGTGATTAACAAGATAAAACTACATAATTAAAAATTCTTAATTATTTTATTGCCAGAATCAATGATTCTTTCGTCTAGAAGTCTTTTTAACCAGTGCACATGTTATAACTCACCTTATTGCTAGATGCTGGACCAAGGGAGTAGTTAATAGGAAACGATTATCAACATAGACTTAGTGGATACTATCAAATAGGCTAGTTTTGATTGGTTCGAGGTAATAAGTAAGCCAAACATAGAATATGATTCTTAATATGAGTTAAATGTAAGGGTTAGTAAGTTAAGCAACCATAGGTGGACCAAGGTACGGGGTGAAATTCTCTAATTGCCCGACCAAATATTTAGAGATAATTAACTTATGACTTTGTTTGAAAAACACTAAAAAGATTTTTTATAGCTAGGGTTTTGGAGTTATAAATCCATAGGGAACGCTTACACCCTAGTTTCTCCACAACTTGATAAACACAAATAATTTAATCTTGATATTTGTTTGATTTCTAAACATTGAATATTCTCCAAATGGTGGTTTGATGGTCCATCATAACTCCGACTCATTATAAGTGGTGGAGGTGAAATCTAAGCAGCACCTTGATCCACTATTGATGGAGTTGAAGGAGTCGATACTTGGTAAGTTCAATGAGTAATTCTCCCATGGGGGGGTTGGTGATCTTAGGTACCAAGGGAGATTATGTGTAGCCGATGTTGAGGATTTGAGAAATTGATTTATTGAAGATGTTCATGGTTCTCGCTATTCTATACATCCGGGTGTCACCTAGATGTATAATTATTTAGAGAGATCAATTGGTGGGAAGGTTTAAAGAGGGACATCGCAGAGTTTGTTGCTAAGTTTCCAAACTGCCAACAAGTTAAAGATGAGAATCTTAAAACGGGTTGTTTAATCAAAATTATAGATATTCCTACATAGAAGTTGGAAGCCATAAATATGGACATTTTTGTTGGGTTTCCTCGAACCCCAATGATAAATGATTCAATATAGGTTATTGTGGAGAGTTAGACAAAATATGTCAATTTTATTCTTATTAAGTCTACTTACGCGGCTGAAGATTATGTAAGAATCTACATTAATAAGATTGTGAGTATTAATGGAATTCATTTATCTATCATTTAGGATAGAGGTGCCCGATTCACTTTTCATTTTTAGAAGGATTTTCAAAAGGGTTTAGGTACTCACGTGAAATTTAGTATTGCTTTTCATCATCGGAAAGATGGTCAAGCGGAACGTTCCATTCAGACACTTAAAGACATATTAAGAACTAGTGTCATTGATTTCAAGGGAAGTTGGGATGATAACTTTCCTTTGATTGATTTCCCTTACAACAATAGCTATCATTCGAGCATCTCCGTGGCACCATTTGAAGCTCTTTATAGTAGAAGATGTAGATCTTTTGTTGCATGGTTTGAAGACAAACTATAGTTTGCAAAGGTCTTATACCGAGAATAGAAGAAGGTACCTTGAGTTTGAAATAAGTGTTCTTGTCTACTTGAAGATTTCACCTATGTAAAGGGTAGAAAAGGGAAGTTAAGACCCCGATATGTTGGTCCTTATGGGGTTTTACAACAAATTGGGAATGTTTCCTATGAGTTGAAACTGCCTAGTGAACTAGCTTCGTTTTATCTGGTGTTTCATGTTTCTATGCTCACGAAATGCATAGAAGACCCGGTATCCTTTTTGACTATTGAAGGTTTAGGGGTGGATGAGAATCTCTCTTATGAAGATTTTCCGGTTAAGATCCTACATCGCCATGCCAAGAATTTTAGAAACAAAAAGGTTGCCTCCGTAAAAGTTCAATGGAGAAACCACCTTGTTGAAGGTGCAATATGGGAGGCTGAAACCGGCATGAAGTCTCGCTACCCTCATCTATTTACTCCTTAAGGTTAGACATTCATCTTAATAGACAAAGGAATGCATAATCATGAAAATGACTTTTTCTAGATAAATTTATGTTTTTGTAAAAGATAGTACCAACTAAAGTTTTTATGAAAATGCTATTATACACTATTCTTCCACTTATGTGAAATATGTATGCATCTGTCTTTTTGGGGATTTGGTGTTTTTGTTGTTGTATTAAGAAGAACGATAGCATGGTAACTCTTTGGTGGATTCTAAGCTTATTATATGGTTGAGAAGTAAATTCCTCACTATGTGTTATATATATGGAGCTCTTATATGATGTGCATCATTAATTGAGTACTATGTGTAATTTTATGGTATGTGTTGTGTGGAATTCTCCCTGTGTTTACAAAGTTCCTCTAGTTAGACTGGAGGAAGATAATGAGGATTTTTTTCTTTAAGAACCTCACGTGCCTTCGGAACCTCAAGAGCCTCAAGTACCACAAGTTCCATCAATGTCTCAAGCTCTTTTTTGAGGGGGATGTGACTAATACAGAGTTGAGGGCTGCCCTAATGAACTTGAACAAACTCATTATGAATTAATCTTGTGTTGTCAACAATCACTACTGTGATCAAGATATCAAAGGATATAGGCTCCAACCTGATGTTGGTACTCCCGCTAATAGAACTCGGGACTTAATGAGGATGAACCCTACCACTTTTATTGGCACTAAGGTGGATGAAGATCCACAAGATTTCATACATGAGGTTTTCACGGCGGTAGATGCTATGGGTGTGACCCACAGGAAGAGAGCGGAGTTAGCTCCCTATCAACTAAAAGGCGTGATCAAGTGTAATTTGATCAATGAAGGGTCGACAGACCCCTAGAGAGAGGTCCAATTAATTGGGAGGAATTTAAAGAGGTTTTTATAGATAAGTTCTTTCCCCTAGAGTGTAGGGAGAATAAGATGGTTGAATTCATGAACCTTCGTCATAGGGGAATGAGTGTACAAGAATTCTCTTTAAAAGTTACCCAACTCTCTAAGTATGCCCCAACTATGGTAGCTAACCCTAGGGATAGGATGAACAAATTTGTCATGGGAGTACCTAGCTTGGTGGAGAAAGAGTATCGTACGACAAGGCTTCTTAATGACATTGATATCTTTAGGCTCATGGTCTATGCACAACGAATTGAGGAGTCAAAAATTAAGGAGATAAGGAAAGAGGGTAATAGTCCTTTTTATGATGATTGTACTCACCAAAAGTATAATAAGAGTTTCTATCATCAAGATTATTTCATGGGACACAAGTATTAGACTCCAAACAAAAATTCGCAATGTCTATTCGTTTTAAAGGACTAGGTACCATACATGTAGGAAGCAACATTTGGGTAGGTGTATTGCTGGTAGGGATAGTTGTTCTGCATGTTGTAATAAGGCCATAAGATGAGGGACTTCCCTAACACCAAACCAATAGGGAAAGAGGTCAATCAAGATTCCCTAGTTCCTAATGCTCCAATGAAGAACCCTTCTAATGGGAAGGGAGCTAGGAAGGAAAACTAATCCAGAGTTTATGGTCTTGGTATGTATTAAATCGTTATGAGTATTGTTTTAATGCAATAAAATGAATTTATATAGTTTTATAATTCATATAATCATGTCATCTTTATTAATTTCTCAAGAATTTAAATTTTTAATTTTTAGGTATGTTTGGCAGTTTTACAGTGAGGATGATGTAAGTTTGAGAATTTTGAAAAACATTTGCATTGACATAATTGAAGTTTCAATGCCTGTAAAATTGATTTATATGAGCATTTATACTATGGAGAAGGTGGTTCTCCTTTATAAAAGAAGTTTAAGAATGAACTTTGACTTTTTAAAGTTTTTCAAAGAGTTGCTTATGTTGCTAGTGTTTTAAAATGTGAAACGATTTTCCTTGCTAGTTGATGAATTGATTTTTAGTGTTTGAACCTTTATTTTTATGTGTTATGTAATGCCAAGTGATTCCTTATTGGACTTGAAGTTTTAGTGTTATTTGAAAAAGAATGTTGTTCTAAGTGGAGGAGAACGTAATATTCCAAAACGAACTAAGGTGAACTAGATCATCCTGATTGTTTCTTGAGTTAATTTTGTTTTAAAATTAGTTGCTTTAGTGTTCTTAGGCAGTGTGCGAAGTTTATTTATGCTTGGAGGTTAAACATCCAAGAAATTCCATGACGTTCGGAAGGTATGCCTTTGAAAGTGTTCTTGTGTCTTTATGTGTTTGAATGAGTTTTATGTGTTTTTTTATATTCAAAATTCATGTGGGTTGTTTCTAATACCTAGAATACTTAATTTAGGGCCTAGATTAAGGGTCCAAGACTTCAAAAAAACTGCCAAAAACCAGTGACAACTCAACGTCCCGTCGACCACGAGAGATGTCCCGTCAACCTGGTCCGCCATTTGGACATGGAAGAGTGAACATTGAAGAGTTCCATTACCAAATAACAACGCCCCATCGACAGGATATGTGTTTACAAATGGCCCGTCTGTATGAACCATTTGTGATGCATGCAAAAGTTGTCATTTCCCTGTTAAGTCTTGGGGTGTTTGGTAGATTCACTCCCAGGCCTTTTATGACCCTATGAAGTTATTTTTAGTGTTTACTAGGGATATTGATGTATATAAAACCCTAAGACCTAATTTTAGACTTCATTTCCTAGAACCCAAAACCCTTTTCCCTTAAAATTCTGTCTCAAGTCTCTTGGGAAGATAAAAGTCAATAAGAACTTGGAGGGCTGGTTGGGACGTGTTCCTCATAAAAAAATCAGTGGTATTTATTTAATTTGAGGTGTGGTATACATCGTTGAACCCTCTTCAACTCAAGGAGTCATTTCAAAAAGATTTCGAAAAGGGTTTTCAGACTCTTTTTCCTTCTATCTTTAATTTTAAGCATGGGTCTTCTTGTAAAAGTGTTTTAATGATTTAAATGTGTTTATTCTAGTATGAATTTATTATTTCAATGTTAAAAACCTTATGATCTCATGCTTATGCGTATTTCAAACTTTTGGTATGAAATAGGTTAAATGAGCATGTTTGGGTAAGGTAAGAACTTTGGTTTTCTATTGTGTTTATTTTTGTTTAGATACTTCTCTAAGGGCCCTAGTATGATGAAATATTGGGAGATTTTTTATAGGTTGTGATGGTTATGTTATATGGTGAGTTTTTATATTGAGTAATTATTATGATAAATTGCTCTTGTGATGTATAGTCCACCTTCTTGGTGGCGGTGTTTATTTGATGAACTTGATTTTAAATAGTATGTTTTGTGAGTGTGGCTTTCAATACATAGTATATGAAATTAAGTGATATGGAAGATAAGTGTTGTCTTGTGTTTTGTGAAGTTTAATTGCATGTTTGGCTTAGATTATGCCTAAGTAAAGTATATGACTTTGTGAAGCATGTAAACTATATGAATTGATGAATGTAGGTCTAAATGATGTATAGAAGATAATGTGAATGAAATGATGATTATGTGCAAAATGTGCTCAAAAGTCCATACACACACTTGAATGAATGTAGGAAGCAAAGTAGAGTAAATATAGGAGTTTTGAGTTGAACTATTTAGTAGTAACTCACTACATCCTAAGAGCTTTTTAAGACAGGTTGGAGGATTAATACCCTTCGTGAGTTGAGATGTGGTGTTCACTAGTTATCCTTAACATATAGTTTAAAATATTTTCAAACACTGCGGTTATGTCTAGCACAGAGAGAATATGAAGAAGAGGTGGTTACACTTCGTGAGTTGAGATGTTGTACTCCCATGTACCTCTTGAGGTGAGTACTCCTCCTTATTATAGAATGAATTACTATGTAGCAATATCTTTATCCCTTAACTATGCGCCCGCATAGGTGTAGCTAATTTCAAAGCCATGTAAAAGCTAAAAAGAATGACCTTACTCTAGTCAAGTGAGGATCCCTCATCATATAGGGGTTAATCTTGGGATTCTCTAGATCTCATGGTCTATGTCAGTTAAGTTTACTCCCACAAAAGAAATGAATTTCCTAAGTCTTCTAAAGGAGTGTTCAACTTAGGGTAGGTAGTGGAATGGAACACTATTTATATGTTGCATTGGGTAGGCCATACGAAAGAGGAGTCTTGGTGAGTCATATTTTAATTAAATGAATTCAATCTCCTAAAAGAACGTACTACATAGGGTAGGTGGTGGAATGGGACGCTATATATCCATTGCGCAAGGTAGAACCTTTCTAAAGAGGAGTCTTGGTGCTACGTCTTATAAGAGAGAGTACTACTTAGGGCACATGGTGGTATGGGATGCTATCTACTCTGTGCACTTTGTAGAAATTCCGGAAGGGAATTCTTGGTGTTCTTGTCACATACAGGTTTACCCCCTGAACGTAACCGGCGTCGTAGTCCTTTCTAAGGGCAAAGAAAAGCCTTTTATTTCATGTCATTATATTAATATATATTCATGTCGAGTATACATAGATCCTTCATATAGGAAGGTTACATAGCCTTCAACTTTTATTGCACATATATATAAAAATATAGAAATAGTCTAAATGATTGTCTCATCTCATACAATCTAAACGAATTTCACAATATCGACATATCCGTTAAATAAATTCAACAAGATCATGTATAGGTCATACGAAAGTACACTATTCAAATAACAAGGAAAGAAATGATATAGTCAATAAAGCTCATAACAAAATCCAAAGCTATAAGATGGCATTTCCCTCGAAAGTTGAGGACCTACCCTACTGGGATGAAAGGATGAATCCAAGCCTTCAACGATATTTACTTCGAAACAATTCAATGAAGGGAACCTAAAATGTTTGCGACAAGGGAAGAGAACGGCATTAGTACTCCACATGTAATAAGTTTGAGATCTTATGCACATACACAAGCAAAACATGCTAGAGGGACTTTTTATCAAAACTGCCATTTTACCCCTTTTGGGGGCTTAATGGAAAGTTATGTAAGTCATATTAATCAACCAGACATGCTTATTATCTAAACATGTAGCACTTACCCCAACACACTTAGAATCATGATTTACTACAACCCCAACATCAAGGAATAATATCACAAGAATGAATAATAGTTAAACATATCATAATAAGCAAGACAATTAGTCACAAGTCCTTATCAAGTCAACAAGTGCATTGACAAAGAAAAGCACCATAACCTTAATCAATCAAGCATCCTCAACAAGAAAATATGACTAATATCCAACTTTACATATCATGGCATTTCGGCTTACATTTCATCTTATATCATCATTATAAACCAAGGCGTATTTATAATTGCACTAATCAACATATAGTATAAGAAATATGACATAATAATCATATTTATACATCATATATTTTCATAATATAAACATATAAGAACATCCTCCTAAGACTCCCTTAAATTCTAACTAGTGCAATGTCTAGGTAGAGTCCTATATCCCTACCTAGACTAAGCTAGACCCCATAGGTTATCTAAGTTAGAGTTCAAGTACTTTAATATATTTTACCTTTTGGGAACATCTTGCCCTAACCGACATACACTACATGAGATAGTGTGGAATCCGGTGTCATAAAACCCTACACCGAAAGAAGGCAGAATACATGCCAAGGTAGTAGCAAAAAATAAAACATAGAAACTACGTGCATCCGCTAGCTAGTACTCCTTTGGAGGCAACATAGTTCAATAACTAGGAGATTTGGTTGGGCCCTCTTCATGCGCCATGCATTATAATGTCCAATCTCAAGAGTAATGTAGTGCTCCTACCTTCTCTATGTGGGATGGGACACTTCTCTACCTATTTCACTCGGTCCTAAGCTAGAGTACCTTTTTGAAATGTCTTTAAGCCTTTAATTGTAAATCATAACTTAATTTAGCCCATAGGGTTTTACTCTTGTATAACCATTATCATCAATAGCTTGATAAGAATATTATGAGTATAAGTCCTTTCATCACAACTCATATAAGTGAGTTTACCACTTTAGCATTTTATAACATAATAAGGCACATGATAGTTTTCACCATCCTTATAACACATACACCTTAATCAACCTCACAACAAAGTCAAGACATTTCAATTCAAAATGATACCACCCTATAATCTTAATATACCGTATACTCAAATGTAATATCATGACTTAACAACAATTAAATAACATTTGGAAGTAAAGATATATATTTTAAGAATTGCAAAGATTATAATTTATCATCAAGGTATTACAACCAACACATAACCCAACCCAACTTGGGCAGTAATATCATAACAAGGCAAATTGCATCTCTATATCAAAATTCATCTTTAGATCACAGCTTGAGACAAGATATATAGTTTAATTTCACATTATAATTCATAATCTAAATCCCATCTGAAAAACTGGAATGATAGTTCTATAATTCATCTTAATTCCACCATAATAGCACCATAGGATAGTAATCTAATCAAAAACCAATTCAATTGAATGATCACCATACAACATTGGTCAAGATCACTACCTAGGGTTAAGGATAGAGGATAATATTCATCAAGTTTAATTTAACGTAAATCTACTCAATATTACCCTAAGAATTCATTAACAACTCAATCCATAACTTTAATTTAGTAATTTAATGAAACTCATAAGAAAACTCAACTTTTTGAAATCTATTTTGAAGGAACCCATTGAGGAAAGGATCTCAAAGGTGAATAGAATCCATACCTTAATTTTCTCAACAATTTGATGAATAATCAACCCTTTTTAATCCCCCAAAATCTAGTTCATTATACCCTTCAATGGTCAGTTCATGTAGAGAGACAAATAAGAGAGAAGGAAGAGAGTTTACTTTGAGAGTTGTCTTTAGGTTAATAAGGGTTAAAGGTATTTATGGAGGGTCTTAATTAACTTTATTAGGTTACCTTTAATCACTAACTCACCCCTAAATAACTTAATTAATAAAATGAAATCTTTTATTGTCCATCAGGGAAATTCGACCCTCACCGACGATCCATCGGTGAGTCGACGAACGACCCCCCGCTCCGTCCTGCACTCTGTCTTTTCTGTCACTGACTTTGCCGGTGAGGGATTCCTCCAATTTTTCTTAGTATGGGGAGACGGTGGCATCGACGTCCTGCCGAGCCCATGACGCCCCGTAAGCCCCTTACGCCGTGTGTAACAGTAGCTAGGTAAACAACAGCACTTACGAATCTTTCTAAGTGTGGGACGAAGGTGTACTCGACGCCCCATTGAGCTACTGCGGACTGTCATTTGCCCCATCGATGCACACTGCCAGGAAGTACTGCATCAAAGTGCAAGGGTTCTCCTCAAGGGACCTTGGTTGGTCCTTGGGGAGTTGAACCCAGACGTTTCAATCATGAGAAACCTCAAACACCCATTAACTACCGTTCTATCTATTTTCATACAATTTCAGCTCCTAAAAGTTACTAAACAAGCTAAGGCATACTAACACCTCTTTGAACCAACTTCCCGTACATTCTTGACGTTTTGATTCTTAAACCATCTAAATAACCTTTATGCATTGAAGATGGACTTAGAAATAGTGCTTAGACTTTATGACACCTATGTTATACTTTACAATGATATTTCGATTTTCAAGGTGTTTCCTTATCCCCCACTTAGGAACATTCGTCCCCGAATTAAACTAATATTCTTTAAAGAGAATAGACCTTAGACTAGCAGCTTAACCAATCAACAATATAAATTTAACATAAATCATGTTGCTTCAACAAGAAAAAAATCAAAACTCATATTACCACACCTAAAGCTCAGAACACTTCATCATGAAGCATTTCCTTGTCTCAACACTTATGAGCTCAACATACATCATATGAGTCAATTAGCACAAATTTCAACTTAACAACATTCTACATATCATTTCATGAAGACTTACCATAAAAAATGTACAATATAACTCAAAGCAAGCAAAAAGGATAATTATATTTTTTAATAGCAATACTACAATGACTTCACTGTAAAACATACTGTGAGGTTTTTTCAAAAATGCTATTTTTCCAACACTTCACTCAAAGATAAACAAACACAAATCTTTGTTATAATTATACAATTAAAAAGAATGGATAACCTTATTTCTCAAAAATATGAGGATAACACGACTTTATATCGGCCTCGGCCTCACATGTAGAACCCTCAACTAATTATTTTTTCCGTAACACTGTTACGGATACCACCTCTTTATTCCTCAACCTCTTGACTTTCCTATAAAGAATTTGAACCTGGACTTTCTCATAAGAGAGGTTATCCTTGACACCAAGACCCTCAATAGGAGGAATGGACTCTGGATCACCGATACACTTTTTCAACATAGAAACATGGAAAATCGGATGAAACAAGCCAAATCACAAGGATGTTTCAATAAATAGGCAACCTTGCCAACCCTTTGCAAGATTTCATAAGAACATACATAACGAGGACTCAATTTACATTTCATGCAAAACCTAACCACCTATTTAATTGGTGAAATTTTTAAATAAACCTTATAACCTTCTTCAAACTTCAAATCCCTTCTCCTATTATCGCCATAAGACTTTTGCCGACTCTAGGCCGTTTGCAACTGGTTATTTATGATATCAACTTTCTCCAAAGTCTTATAAATCAACTCAAGACCAAGAAATGATGGCTCACCCACTTCAAACAATCCAATGAAAAACCTACACCTCCTCCCATACAAGGCTTCATAGCGAGCCATGGAAATGGATGAATGGAAACTTTTGTTGTACGCAAACTCCATAGTAAATTCCTATCCCAAATCCCTTTAAAATAAATAATGCAAGATATAAGCATATCTTCAAGGGTTTGTATCGTACTCTGCGCTTGAGAATATGGTTTCAGATGAAAAGCGGTGCTCAACTTTACCGTAGTACCTAACCCCTTTTTGGAATTACCTATTAAATAGAGATATGAATTGTGCACCCAAATCCGATATGTTGTTCAAAAGAATGATAAGGAGGAACAAAATCTCATCTAGGAAGATTCATGCGTAATCCCCCACCAAAAAAGAAGAATTGACGAGGAAAAAGCAAGAGTATTTAGTCAATCTATCCAAAACAACTCATGTGGAATCACATGACTTTTAGTCCGGGGTAAACCTACTACAAAGACTATATTGATGTCTTTCCCCTTCAAAGTTTGAATTTTGATCTCTTGTAGTAATCCACCTGGCTTTGGGTGTTCGGCCTTTTCTTGTTGGCAAGTTGGGCACTTAGCGACAAATTCCGCTCTGTCCCTTTTTAGACCTTCCCACCAATATATTTCCCTTAGGTCATGGTATGTTTCTGTCAATCCAAAATAACTTGAGTAGCGGGACCCATGTGCTTCTACAAAGGTCTGAACCCTTAACCCATCTACATCGGGAACACACAATCTCCCTTGGTACTTTAACACACATCCCCCCTATGAAGAATGATTCATTCAACCTGCCAAGAACTGATTCTTTCAATTCGATCAAGGCTAAATAAGGGTGTTGTTTGGACTTCACCTCAACCACTAACGATGACTCTGATATATGATGAACTACGACACCCCCATCTGGATCCCTCTCCAACCTCACCCTTACCTAGACAACCTATGCACATCCCTTGCTAGGTCGTTTTTAAATTTAATGAAGATGGGATACGGTACACATAGTCATCCAACTTAGGGCAACAACAAAACATTAGCCTTGCTCGGAAGCTGAAGGGCACTCATATCATAATCTTTCAACAACTCAAGACACCTTCTCTGTCGGAGATTTAACTCCTTTTGGGTAAACACATATTGGAGACTCTTATTATTGGTAAAAACATCCACATAAACCCCATTCAGATAATGCCTCCAAATTTTCAAGGAAATACCACACCCTAATTCAAGGTTATGAATGAGATAATTCCACTCATGTACCTTTAATTGACTAGAGTCATAAGCTATCACCTTCCCTCTTTGTAGAAGCACACACTCTAAACCCACTCGAAATGTGTCAGAATACACCACAAAACCCTTTGTACCCTTCGGTAAAGTCGACACCGAAGCGAAAGTAATCTTATTAATCAACAATCGGAAGCTCTTCTCACATGCGTCCGACCACTCAAACTTTTTATTATTTTGGGTCAAAGTAGTTAAAGAAGACGCAATGGAATAGAAACCATCAACGAACCTATGATAGTAACCCGTCACTCTTTTATTAATCTCTCTAAATGTCATGATCAACATGTACACCCTAGTAACTAGGGCCTTCTTAGGTCATAACACGACGTAGTTGACCTTTCGGAGGCCTTATACAAGCCCTCAAACATCATTCATTCAATATATATGAAAAATAAAGGAAATTAAAACTTTTGTTTCAAAATTTATGTGAAAGATATTCCATAAAACGCCGAACATATGTCTCAAAAACCATCTACGACATCATAAATTCAATAGTCTTCCGTCACACCCCATAAAATGTGTATCATAAAAAGGAATATAAAAGACAAAATAGTGGTAGTGTCCTTGGATGCTATGAGGACTCATCAATATTCTTTCCTTGCAAGCCTTGAAACTCAACCATTGGAATCCAATCAAACATTTCAAAACCCTATAGTGGATTAGAACGTAAGGAAAAAAATATGTTAGTACGACATGTACTAAGTATGGAAACTATCATACAGAACAAAGGATATCTCAAATAAACATAAAATTAATAATTTAAGCACAAAAAAAACATTATAAAGTCATATAAAAGTTCATAATTAAATCATTGTCTTTCTAACTCAAATGAACTGCTCAGAAGCCACATCCATGTATACTTGTGCAAGGCTACGGTAGCATCCCATACTACTACAAAACTAATACATCTCTTTGTTCATTCGCGATCAAATCCTCTTTCACAATTAAGACCTCAGTCCATCATATCATATGAGAACTATGCCCCTAGGCAACCCCCGAGCTTACTAGTGCAATGCATGTCAAGCATCCCATACTTCCTCACACACTAAGCATAACTTGAAGTCACCCCATCTTGCTTCATGTAATGTTGGAGTACTATACTCTTAGGATTTACTTAAAACATGCTTTTGTAATATACATAAGGCAGACCATAATACCTAACACACTAAGCCTATCTTGAAGTTATCCCTCACATGTTCATCCTCCTAAGCCAAAGCATTACTTAACTTCATTTATTAAGATTCTCTCATGTTTAGTCTACTTTAATAGGAAAGGCTACTCTAGTTCAATCATATCTTCAATCTAATATTCATTAGTGACCCTTATACCATGTACAATTCAATTATGACGCCCCATAACACCACTAATGCTAGATACTACCTTGTGATCTTTTTCTATTAGTTATTACTTTGGTTCCTAGCCCCTACCTTTATCTTTTTAACACTATGAGATACTTCATTAAGAATGTACAATTTCCTTATTCATATAGATCCTACGAGATACTTTATAATATATGTTTTGATCCTTTAATAATCGTGAACACTATGAAATACCCCTTGGGTATATCTAAGTTCATTCACATATTATGAATACTACGAGATACCCCCTGGGCATGTCTAAGTTTATTATTTTCTTTGAACACGAAGAGATGTTTTTCAAGCACATCTAAGTTCATCCGATATGGAGATATGTACTAGCAAACCTTGACTCTACTACGTAAAGGACTCCCTCCTCATCATACCTAATTGAATAGTTATCACAACTACTAGTTGTGGCTCTCTTTATACTTGGAGTCCGTACCCTTGCAAGACTATCTCACTTATCATATAAACTTGGAGAACAGAATATACTCCAATATTTGTCGATAATCATTAATAAACATTTCGTTCTCATGGATGGATGTCCTAGATAATCTGTCCATACTAAGTTGAATCTCATACGAAATCTACAACAAACACAACAAACCTAAAGTTCATTAATCATCAATTCACTCTATCTTTATTCATAGGTAGATTATAGAACCTTCTAGCCTTAATTTTCATATTACATTGTTCCTCACTAGGAACAACATTGCCATCCGCCTCATTATGACTTCACACTAAAATCCCTAGCCTTAATGGCATAACAAGCGATAAATGATTAATATGTATAATTTATTATAATCAATGTTTATTCATTCACTTATATCATTATAATAATAGGTATAAATGATCACGTAGGTTTAATTCACGTTTTGAATGTCAAAACCAACATATATCAATTAATTATACTTCAATTCACACCTAGGTGATTCAATCATGATCAAATAGCATAAAATTCAATTGAACTAAGAAGCTTAAGATAAAACCTTTATTTAGCCTCTAATGGACTAAGATTACCATGATCACCTTAAAATTCCATTACTATAACTCACAAAAAAATATTAATAATAAAATCACATTATATTCAGAAAAACATAATTGAACGTTACCCATTACATTGGGATTATAATCAAGCCTTACCCACAATGCAAGCACAACCCTCTCTAGAATGGGGTTGTTTGAATTCACAATTGAATCGAAACTAGGGGGATTAATTTATGGAGGAGTCCATGAATAAATAAAATTCAAATACCTTAGATTAGAGCATGAATTTTAGCTTGAGCCATTGGGGAAATCGTCCTAAGTTGTTGGTCGCAATTCTTCTTCTTCTTCTATATTGGTGTACATGAGAATTCTAATGTGAGGAAGAGGTTTTGATTTTGAATCTCAAGTCTAGAAAGGCACTTTATTGTTTTAATAGTCGTAGACGACATAAAATACCTATTATAACCTCCCATATAATTTTTTGGATGTGGGCTGAATTTCCCAATTCACCCCTTCACTTTAACAGTAAGGTGCGAGAACTTACAGGCCCGCATCAACGGTGCCACCTACAGGGCATCGTGCAGACGACGGGTTGTACTGGCAGTCTATCTCCTTGGTAAGAGAGTGATATATGGAGCCTCTTTCTCAGTAGTTTATGTGTTAACCTACATCTCGTCATCAACGGGGCGTCGATCATCACATGAGGCGTCAATTACCTTGTCAATTAATTTTGCTTAATAAGTATCTAGGCCATGGTTAGGGCCTCCATCACGTCTTATTGCGATATCCTTGGGTTGTCGTGCCTAGACGTCTCGACAAATGTTATAGTATATGCATGATAGGTTTTTTTCAGTTTGGACTATCCACATAACAAACCCGAAACTCAGATATAATGCACAAGCACGTCTAAGTCTATGTTTCAAAGATCAGCAGACGTTCTTGAACATTACACATCCAATCTCTAGCAAATTCTCTATATTGATTATTAACACCCCAATTGACCATTTTAGGAGCTTATAACCTCATTACATTCATGTTAGGCTCTAGATACACCTAAATATCATTTGAGGTGTTACAATATCCCACATTTGTGAAACATTCGCCTCGAATGACAAATTCCTAAACATTTCTTTAAATTGTATTCTAGAATAGAAGCACATAGGACATGCACTATATCTATATTAACATACCCAAATAAACGAAAACCATTCAATTCAAAGCTATTAATAACTACGCAACCAAATAAAGACCTTTGAAAAGGAATCCTTATCCCCCACTTAAGAGCTAGCAACTCATGCCTTTCTATAATCAATTCCTCATTATAAGGAAAACAACAAAATCGCAAGACAATTCATAATCATAGGAAATTCTAGAATTTTTTTAAATTCAATAAACAAACACATGCTGGTAAGGGACATGAGGAGATCACTCTTGATCACTCTTGGATTTAGATCGAATAACCTAGCCGTTGCTTTAGGAACACCTTCTACATTAATAGGAGCAACTTGCTTATCCTCTATCCCTTTAGTATTAAGATCCAGAGAATCTCTCACTTTATGACCATCTTTCCCACATCCAAATGAACAATCCGTGTTCAATAGACAGTTACTATTGTGACTCATTCCATACTTGGGGCGTGTAGATTTGGAAGACCCATTATGCTTCAAATTGTCAACCATAGTGATGTCGGAAGAATCGACGGTGGAATATTTCGGTTTTAGTTCATGGTCTATCTTGTCCCTCGAACATAGCATAGAAAGACTTCTCACTTTAAAATGCAAACCTCTTCCATCACTATCCCTCTCCTTCATCAACTTTGAATCTTCTATTTGTTGAGAAAACACTATGAATCGGAACATATCCATCTCATCAACAAGAATTGTCATACGACATTCTTTTTCTACTAGTTCGGACACCCTCATCATGAACCTAGTCATCATGTTTCTAGGGTTTGACACCAAGCTAGGAGCATACTTAGAAAAAAAAGGTTAACTTCAAATAATAGTCATTGACACTCATAATTCCTTTCTTGTGGTTTATGAACTCCTCCAACATGTCCTACCTCAATTCCCTAGGAAAAAATATATGAACAAAAGCAATAAGTCCCACTCTATCGCGCCCGCTCCTATTGGTCTACTATCCTCTCATTACTCATACCAAATTTGGGCAACATCCTTTTTTGATAGGTAGAAAACTCTGCCTTTTCTATTGAAAAATTTCCATGATTGCAAGAACATTATGCACCTCATCATTGAAACCTACATGGATCCTCCTTAACTTTGGAGACATAGAACTCTGGTGGATTAATTCTTAATAACTCCCTTACTCTTAGTATAAAAAATTCCACCTATAGGATTATCTTGAGACACCTCTCCTCTATTAGCTTGGGCCGTTAAGTCTTGACACAAAAAATGATAGAATACTTACAATCCTCAAACACAACATTCCCTATTGGAGTGTCATTAGGAACTTGAGGAGGAACTTGCCCTTGCAGTTGTAGAGGCACATTCCTTGCACTTCGGGAGGAATAACTTAATATCTTCTATCATATGATTAACTTCTATCATTAGCGCTAGTGTAAGACTTAACCTACAAAATCATAGGTAAACATTAGAAGAAGGGCTTACTCATGCCAAACACTATGGCACAAATTGTTGGATTGCTTGTTTTAAGCTTGGATGCCTTGCAAATGTATGGAACCACCTATTTTTTTGTACCCTAGGCTCCTAAGTGTAAATATTGTTTACATTATAGGTCCCTCCTTATTTATACTTTGATCCCTCCCTTGAAAAGTCTGCACATTCTAGATATTTCTAAACCTTTAAAAGAATATATCTAAAAAATTCTAGAGAATTCTAAGGAATTCTCTAACTTTTATATTGGGATAGAAGATTCTAGATTTCTCTGAAAACCTCACCAAAACTCTGTACCCTTTAGCCTCTTTTTGAGCAAAAAATTTAATTGTCATGTGGTATGTATTGACACTCTCCCCCACCATTGATGCGGCAACAGAATAACATTGTCAATTCATCGGCAACGGAGTTTTGTCTTCTCATATGTGACCAATAGTCCATTGACTCTATAAATTCCCTTAAGTAACTTCTTTAATTTAATCTTTATCTCTTCTAACTTGGACTTACGACCTACCTCCTTAGTAAGAGCAAAGTTCCTCTACGACTTCTATGGCATCACGACAGTGTTCCCTCTTGGAACCTTCTTCGTGCACGGTGTCAAGGACTTCTTAGAACCATTGTCTTATTTCAAACGTGTAATGGTAGCTACAACTGTATACTTCTTCTTCATAGGATTTTTCTTGAGTTGCATGGCCATAACTTGAGCATTCTCTTTTGTCTTCGATGCCTTAATGATGGGAACCATGCATGTTCCTACTTACTCCAAGTCAAGAAGTCGTTGGAGGTAAGGATTGATTAACATGTGGCACTTGAAGAACTCTTGCCCAAGAATAATATCAAATAGATCTAAAGGAGCAACGGTGAAGTTTGTCTTACCTTTCCACTAGACTAGCATGATGTTTAATCCATTCGCGACTGAATCATACAAATAGGTGGTGCATTGAACGTCCTGAGTTGTGCGTTACTTGGACTGTAACGTAACACCAATATTTTTGCTTCTGTATTGGTCATGATATTCACCTTTACACCCATGTCGACTATAGAATGAGCTTGTCTTTCATTGATCGTGATGTATACATGTTGTGCATATTTCTACATAGTCCTATCAACCCCTACTTTGTCATCTCCAAGCCTTGTTTTTGATCATGTGCATCCTTCTCTTTCAACTCTCGAAGGATAGAACCAAGGCTCTTCAGCTCAAGGCACCTTCTATAGCCATGGGGCCCACCGCAATGTAGAAGCCACCTCTTATACCAACATCTGTATTTCTCTCCACGTCACCATGATATACAGACTTCTTGCCATTGGACTTAAAAGTATCAAGCTTCTTAGGATGTGCTTGCTGATCCTCGCCTTTTACACGATCTCCCTAACCATGGTCATGACTACATCTTACTTCGTCTCCTTTGACTTTGCAAATCATTTCTTTCCTGATGTTTGTCCAAGTTTAAGCCTATGTGATGGATTCATCGATAGTCTTTACTTGTAGGGGTTCCAAGCCTATCCTGGCCCAATTTCGCAGCCCATTCATTAAATGGAAAAATATATTTTTATCCTTCAGTTTTGGAATGTGAAGTATGAGGGTGGTGAACTCATGAAAATATGCGCTACGTTGTATGTATGATTTAGTTCCATAAAATTGTGTTTCACCTCATAGATAATGTTATTAGGGAAGAAGGCTTTCATGACATACTCGCGGAATTTTTCTCAAGTGCTAATTGTTCGTTAACCCTAACGTATTTACGACTCATTACACCTCCACCATACATGACCATCTCTTAAACAATACACAAACATGGTGTGCATCTTACTTTCATCTCTCTTTATGTTGTTGCAGTTGAAGTAGTTCTACAAATGTTAGAGAAAAGTGTTCAACTCTTTTGCATCATGAACGCCTTTAACATAGGTGGATTAGGAGCGTAGACCTTGGCCTACCTAGCGTTATAGAATGATGATGTTCCTCAAACTTCCACGCCTTCCTTGAGTAATTTAATCTCAGCCTTCATGGTCTCAATCCTACTTAACGCCTCCATGAGCCGACAGTCCAAAGAAGTTATAGCCTCATCCATCTCAAATGCAGCCCTCCGGCATCCCTATATCTCTTTATGGCTACATTTAATCTCCTAAATGGTTAAATCTTCAAGGGTTTTAAACATGCCATTTGCCATGTTCATTCGCTGACCAAAAATTTCTATAGACTTCCTTGTCACTTCAACCCTCGCAACCCATTATTTTCGAGTGTTGACATCAATGAACTCCTCATCAAGTTCATCATAACTTGCCTCGGTGTTTAAGGGTGGATGAGAATGTAGCGCCTCGCTTTGTGTGGGATCGGGCAGTATTTCTTCATTGCCATCTTGTGATTTTTTCCCCTTTCAGTGCGTCTTTAAACAATCCAAAAAGACGTTGATTGTGCTAGTGGTATTTATATCTCCTTTGTTGGTCATTTCCTTAGTGTAAACCTTCGCTCTAATACCATGTCAGCACGGACTAAGAATATTTGCTTAAATTGTGTGCAACAATTGGCAAATCACACATTAATATTTCAACATCATATAAGCTCAAGTAAGCCTTTTATACTAAGATATCCATGAGAGTGAAGGAAAGACTTTGAGAATTTCGTAAAAATTCTTATATTTCTTGGAATAGAACTTTACAAGTAGCTTTGATGTCTTGCAAAAGAATAGAACCCCTTATTTATACTACCTTTTAGCAACCTAAGTGCAAATATTATTTACATTACAAGTCCCTCCTTATTTAAACTTTAGTTCCTATCCAGAAAGGTCGACATATTCTAGGGATTTCTAAATCTTTCTAAGAAAATATCTAAGTTATTATAGAGAATTCTAAGCAATTTTATAGCCTTCTTAATTAGTCTAGAAGGTTATACAGTTCTCTGCAAACCTCTCTCGAACTCTAGACCCTTCCACCTCCATTTGAATTCAAAATTTAATTTTCATGTAGCGGGACGTGAAACTAGGTTATACCTTCTGTAAAGCACTTATAATACCCCATAACACCATTAATGCAAGGTACTACTTTTATAACATTTTCTATTAGTTTGGTACTACCTTTGGAAATTTTTCTATTACTTGTTACCTTGAAGTCTAGCCCCTACCTTTATCTTTTGAAAAATATGAGAAAAAATTTTAAGCATGTCTAAGTTCCTTATTAATATGGATCCTACGTGATAATTTTTAGTGTATGCCTTGATCTCTTAATAATCATGAACAATAAAAGATACCCCTTGAATATATGTAAGTTCATTCACACATTATGAATGCAAGATGCCCCTTTGGCACGTCTAAATTCATTCTTTGCTTTGAACACTACGCGCCTAAGTTCATAGTATATGAACATATCTACTTGGATACCTTGAATCTAATATGTGAAGAACTCCTGCCTCATGAGACCTAATGGAATAGCCATCATATCTACTAGGTGTGGCTCTCGTTTCTAGTTGGAGTACGGACCCTTGCAAGACTATGCGTCAAACTTGGAATATCCACTTTGTGTTAAGCATATGCTCCAAGTTTTCTTGTTCGGCATTGTTCAACACTTTTTTCTAATGGAAGGATATCCTATACAATCTCTCCATTTTCAAGTGACTCTATCACTTATTCAATCATCGTAAATCAATAGACAACATAACAAACCTAAGGTTCAATATTCATCAATTCATTATATTTTGATTAATAGGTAGATTTTAGGTTTTTCTAGCCTTAGTTTTCTTCTGATATTGTTCATTACTAGGAACAACATTACCATATTCTTCATTATGATTTAAACCCCAAAGCACCAACCTTAATGGCATAACAACCCATAAACAATTACTATCTATAAATCATTACAATCTATGTTTATTCACTCACTTAGATCATTCAAGAGTAAATCTACATATATATGATTACATAGGTTCAATTAAAGTTTTACAAGTCAAGGAAAAGTTTGATCATAGCATAGAATACTTTTGAATAAAGAAGATTAACATAAAACCTTCATGTAGCCTCTAATGGCCTAAGATCACCATGATCACCTTCAAAATCAATTACAATATTTCACCAATACAAGTTAATTAAAATATCACATAATAATCACACAAACATCATTTAAAGTTTACCCAGAAGATTGGGATCACAATCACGCCTTACTCACAATGCATTCACAACCCTATTTTGAATGGCGTTCATTGGATTCACAATTGAAGGGAAAGAAGAGAGATTCAGCGATAGGACATTCCATGAAAGAATAAGTTTAACAATCCATAGATTATTTCCTTAATATTATCTTGAATCTTTGGTGAATCGTTCTAAGTTGCTGCTCCCAACTCTTCTTCTTCTTTAATGGTGTTCTTGAGAGGTTTTGATTTTGAGTCTAGATTCAAGGATGGCCTTTTATTGTTTTAATAGTCATATAATACATAAAACTACCTAATATAACCGCCCATATTATGATTTGGGCGTGGGGTGTATTTCCCAATTCACCCCTCCAATTAAACAGTAAGCTGCAGGAACATGAAACTCTGCATAGATGGTGCCACCTACGGGGCTTGACCAGAAATTGGGTCATACTTGCAAGATGTCATCTTGGTCTGAGAATACTCCATGGGACCTCATTCTTTTGAGGTTAAGTGTCAATGTACACCTGCCCATCGATGGGGCGTCCATCAACATACGAGGGCATTGATTGCCTCTTCAATTCACATTACTCAAGTAGCGTATAGGCCATGGCTGGGGTTCTCCTTGAGTATATTTTTTGGGACCCTGAGTCGTTCCTTGACGTCTCGACCCCATTTACACTCATATGATTTTTAGAGTTCCTTCAGGTGAGTTTGGACTCAACAAAACCCATGTAACATACCCAAAACATACATATAATACACAAGCACGTCAAAGGCTATCTTAAAAATGTCATTGGATGTTCTTTAATGTTTCACCTCCAATCTCTCTTAATCTGTATATACTGATTATTAACGCCCTGATTGACCATTTTAGGAACTTATAACCTCATGAAATTAATGTTAGGCTCTAGTTACACCTAAATCATAATTGAGGTTTTATACTAAAAACTATTGTTATACTAGTATTTATAGTTTTTATGTATATGGTTAAGCGGTTCGGTTAGTGGCGTTAGTCCGAATCGCCAATATACTAGTTCACCACATGCTACTACTACCTTCAATATTGTAATATTTTTGTTCATTGGGCAATGACATACTGCTTCGTGGAGTTACTCAGTGACGCACTGACTGCTCCTCTCTTCCTCCATTTGACCCTTACCTTTAGGGCTCAACACACTCAAACAAAAGACGATGTAAGCCCTTTTATAGATCTACAAATTGAACTCAACGATCCTCAAGCTCCCATTTCGCCATACTTTACAGTCTCTATGTTCCGTTTTGTTACATAGTCTCCATGATTTCCTTTAATCTTCAAATTTTTGAAGCTTAATAGTTTTCATCAAATATTGATAAAGAATTAGCATTAGAGGACACTATTTTAGCATTAGAGGATACTATTTTTACTAAAATATTGCCCTAAATAATCCCGATATTTGGTCTAATCAATCAAGTTAAATTGTACAAAAAAGATGTTTGAAATAGATCTACAGAAGACTCAATGATAAACTACACTACAAGAATCAAATTACATATTTAAGGATCAATTGTGTATTCAGAGATTAAAGCTGTGACACATATTTTCAAAAGACTTTCGAGCTCACAATACTTTCTTCAATTGAAAACTAAAGCTTGACAAAAAAGATAACCTCACACAATTGATGATTCCTTCTTCAAACAAAAGGGTAAAATAAATTAAAAGTTCATGAATCAAATACAACACTCTTTAAAAAAAAAAAAGTGGAACACAATGCACACTTTTAGCAATAGTTTTCCCTTACTTTCTATTAAACATTAGTTTAAGATTTTTAAAAATGAAAAAGGTCTTTCGTTATGTTGTATTTGGACTGAGGTGCAAATGTATTAACATTTAGACTTGGTGACTAATGGTCTCCGTGAATTTTTGTGCCCATAACACTTCCTTTATTCTCCCTCACTCATCTTTCTTAGTTCTCATAAGTCATCCTATGTTTGACTTCCTTATTCCACAACTTTTATTTTTCATTTATTTTCCTTTAATTTTCTTTTCCTTCTTATATTTTTTAATATATGGGGGTTTCCATCTTTTCACCACAAAATCAATTAAAGGAGACTTTCCTTGCACTTCTTTGACTTTTATTTTTAATTTCACAATAACCCCAAAACAGGGTTTTGACCTATGTTGGCTATTTCAATCAAACCAATCATTCTTGATGATTAAGAGAAATGGATCAAGAAGGGTCTAGTCTTTATCAAATTTATCCCAAAGAAGGTTAAGGCTCAATGATTGTTCAAGATAGTTTCATACACTAATAAGGGATGTCACAAAAGATGTATATGTTAAATTAGCTCACACTCTATAAAATTGCCTATGTTTATATAAAGGGAAAGCATTTCTTATCTAACTAGACTAACGGGGAAAATTATAGTTGTTTTCATTCATGCTTCAAGGTTAGCTTATCGTACAAAACATCAATACTTACGTCAAACTAGACTTCACTCTTCCGCTGGTGCTCAACATCCATTACAACAAAATAATTTTAAGAACTTTCTAATAACAAAAAGATGCACAGAGTTCACATATTGTACATGAAACTTCATTTATTCTCGTTGTAGTCATAACTTCATGTATGTTTGATTGCAAGCACTATTCAACTCTCGTTATGTATCAAAACCGCGACTCAAATATGCTACTTAATAACCTCTTTTAAGTGCATTCTAAGGGTGGCTATAATATGAAAAAAACATTGAATTTTTTCGGAAGGGTAAACATAATTTTGCAAAAGGGTTAAAATCATATTGCAATTTGCATTAAAAATGGAGACATACAATTAATCAATTTCGAAAAAATTATAGTATTCAATTAAAAAACTCATAGTAATCAAAACATATGTCAAAACAGTGAACTAAGGTGGGACTCACCCTTCAATTAGTAAAAACATTTTTCATCCAATGTAATTGATCAGTATGTTGCATTGAAAATATTGAAGAAAAGAGAAGGGAGGTAAAGATGGTATGATGTATAACTATTCGCTCCATGTGTAGGGGCATCAATGCCAGCTCCATAATCAAGAAACTTTACAATGGTCCCCGGAATATTCTAATTCTAGTTCATATTTTGTTCATTAACCTTAGCCTCTACAATGATATTCGACGTAATTATCATATCCAAGTCATGGGCTCTCAGAAAGGATATTATCTCCATATCAAATTCACATTTGCAGAAACTAATAGTGATGTCTACTGGAGCCCTCCTTCCGTAACTTTGTTTCTTATTCTCTTTTCATTCATTAGCTAGTTCTGCTATCTTTTTGTACCTTTTAAGATCTTGTGGTCTTATCTATCGGGCTGGTATGTCTCTCCCTACAACTTTCAGTCGATCCTTTTATTAAAACACTTCAAGAAAAAGTAAGAAATTATTTATACATCAGTAGGGGGATTTTGGATGTGGATTTACTTCACCAAACCAGTTGATGAAGTGCTCATCTAGTTAGGATATTCTCCGAACATAGTGCATAGAAGGTATAAAGGTGCAGACGAAACGCGAATAAAGAAGCCTTTTTGCAATTCATGTGAGTCTTTGACGATGTCAAGATTCAAACTTAATGTTACACATAAGTTAGGAAATTAAGCATTAAAGTATAGATGAAATGGGACGTTAGGCAAACCACCGAGTGATTTCGCAAACTTTACCCGCCAAATTGCTCCATGAGCATATCTCTAACATGTTATCTTAATTTTACCCCCTTAACCTCTGATAACGCAAATTAACCCTCTATGGAAAAAATTCAACCAATACCCATATCAATTGGACATTGTAATTTCAAATTAATTCAACTCAAAGCACACATGAGCACGACTCCCCCAATTAAGAAGAACTATTGAATAGTAATTGATAATACATGTAATCTCTATCAATTTAGAGAGACTCAACAATTATTTATATTATTCAAATGGGTAAAAATTACAAGAATTAAATACACGGTTCGAACTACAAACCTTTCATATCAATTAAATTGCTTTTAATATTCTTGGCAGCATTGCAATCAAATTCTTAGAACAATTTGACACTAAAACCGCTCAAAATTGTAACAAATATTGAGTTAGGGTGTTTGTGTGAGTTTGTTAAGTTTAAAAACAAAGGGAGAGTAAATGAAAATGTAACTCTTAACCGTTATGATTGTAAAAGACCGTCCCAATTCTTACTATTTGCTGATAATATTCGTGTTTTCCTAATGACTCTTCGAGAAGTCGAATGTTTAATTCTTTCATCCAATTTATTATGATCTTTGCTTCAAGTGGGAACCCCAACGAGGATCTTCATGAAGATCCCAATCATGGTTGGCGATACACCAATATTTTTGCAGGCTGCTGAATTTTACACGATATAATTTGAAAATATCTTTAGGCTGAGAGCGAAAGAAATTGTGTTCTCCAAACTTGTCGGCGGCACGCCAACTTGAGTAGTTTCTCGCCTTCGTAAACTTTTTCACGAATATCCCTAACTTTATCCTGTACAAACAAAACACCATTATTTCACCAAGAGAAAAAATGTAATCATAGGGTTTTGGTCATGATTAAAGAGCACCCCCTAGTTGTATCCGGGTTACTAGACTTCACAGAGGTGTAACGACCTGTTTAGTCGTTTTGAGCAACAGAGTTCATTTCTGGAAAAACTTGCTAGAACGACGAATGTCACGACGGACCGTCGTAGTCACGACGGACCGTCGTAGTCACGACAGCCCGTCAAGGAGGTGTTGTTCCAGGACACTTAGAATTCTTCAAATTGGATATTAAAATCGACTCTCTGTAAATTGTGACGGACCTGCAGGACGTGCCGTCACATCCACGACGAACCGTCGTGAGTTTCCGTTGCAAAACACTTCAACTTTTGAAAATTTGGTGCAAGAAACGAGTTTCTGACCGTCATGACGGAGGGGCAGGAGGGACCGTCACAGGGGTGACGGGCCGTCACAGACCACCTGGAATTTGGGAGGTTGCGACGGCCATCGTGACGGACCGTCGCAGGCACGACGGCCCGTCACAGGTCACGCAGATCCCAGTCAGAATAGGATTTCTCCACACGTTTTAAGGGTCGTTTTTGACTATTCTTTCCTTAATTATAAAGATTGAGGGTTAACATTAATAAGTCTAATTACTTAGGGGTTAAAGGAGGTAACCTTAAGTTAATTAGGGGGTTTTATTGTCCTCTTTATTCTTAATTATTTGTTAATTAGGGTAAAGGAAAGAGGGTTTGAATAAAACAAAAGAGAAAGAACAAGAGAGAAAAGAGAGAAACGAATTGAGAGAGTATTGATCGATCGAAGAGGGAAGAGGGATAACAAAGCTTGGAAGATTTCTTGTTGATCCCAATTCTTCGGTGGAGGTAGGTTATGGTTTTTACGATATTCGTAGTGAACTCTTAATAGTGAATAATATGTGTTGATGATATTGTAAACCTGTCTATATGCTTATTGTATGCTTGCATGAATATGATTATGTGATTTTGATAAAACAAGCATGATGAAAACCATTGAATCCCAAATCTTGAAAGAAACTTTAATCTACGATATTAATGATGATGCCTTGGTATAAAAGAGGGCTTGACGAACTAAAGTAATGGGATTGATGATGCCTTGGTAAAGAGAAGGCTTGATGAACTGATAGAATGAATTTAGTGGATCGGAGTGTCACGTTCCGACACATAGTATTAGTGGATCAGAGTGTCACGTTCCGACACATAGTATTAGTGGATCGGAGTGTCACGTTCCGACACATAGTATTAGTGGGACGGGTGTCACGAACCGACACGTAGATATAGGGGATCGGAGTGTCACGTACCGACACATATAGGGGATCGGAGTGTCACGTTCCGACACATATAGGGGATCGGAGTGTCAGGTTCCGACACATGTAGGGGATCGGAGTGTCACGTACCGACACATAGTGGTAGGGGATCGGAGTGTCACGTACCGACACAAGAGGAAGAAAGATAATGAATCTTGAAAGATGTTAATCTACTCAACATAATGAACTTATTTCCCAAATGAGTGTGGTATTGAGGCTTGAGTCCTCATGGATGAACTTGATGGTATTTATTGACGGTTATAATACTTGTTGATGCTATATGTTGAGTTTATAGTTGATTTATAATATTTCTTGATATATATTATCTTCTATTTTGAGTTAGCCGATGATATCTACTCAGTACGTGTGGTGGTACTGACCCCCTACTTTATTGTTTTCCTCTTTGTTATTTATGTAATGCAGCAAACGTTCCGTCAACTTCAACCCAGCAGTAAATCAAGCCAGTCTTCGACACACCGGAAATTCAGGGTGAGCTAATGCGTCTAGCTTGGACTGGATCTTCTTCTATAAGTCTTGATGCCTTGAACTTCCGGCATGGACTAGCTTTTTAGTTATTTTTGTTCTTAGACAATTTAGTTTAGTAATTTGAGGATAGATGTTCTTGTGATGATGACTTCCAGATTTTGGGGATAATAATAATAGTTATTGATTTGTTTTTATTAATGAGTTAAGTCTTCCGCATTTCTTTTGTTGATATTGTATTAAAATGTTAAGGGTTAAATTGGTTGGTTCGCTCACATAGGAGGGTAAATGTGGGTGCCAGTCGCGTCCCCGATTTGGGTCGTGACAAACTTGGTATCAGAGCATTAGGTTCATTGGTCTCATCACACAAGAACAGGTCTAGTAGAGTCTTAAGGAACGGTAGGGGGACGCCTTTACTTTTCTTTGAGAGGCTATAAGACTTTAGGAAAATTCCATTCTTTCATTCTTTCTTTCGTGCTACTACTTGAGTCCAATTGGTATCTAGGTGATACAAATTGGTATCTGACCATCTTCACTCTATTTCGCAGATGGTTAGAACTAGAGCAACGAACGCACCAGCAGCAACAACGGAAAGATAGGAAACGACTGAGCCAGCCACTGGGGCTGTGGCTCGAGGGAGAACAGCGGCAAGAGGCCGTGGAAGAGGTCGTGGGAGGACGTCCTCTAGAGGAAGAGGACGAGCCCCTAGCCCATCTAATACTAGGGCGGTGACTCCTCCACCGACTGAGGAGGTAGTAAGAGAGGGTGAGGAAGGGGAAACTGAACAAGTGCAAAATGAGGAATTGCCACCCCAACCTACCCCAGAGATGATCAACCAAGTACTTGCTTATCTTAGCGGGTTATCCGATCAGGGTCAAGCTCCTCCAGTGGTTTCTGCACCAACACCTCCGGTTTCAGAGCTACGACATGCGGCTACTATGGCTCCCCGCATGGATGCACCATTGGAGATAGGCACATTTCCACGTCTGACTAGTGGGCCTATTATGACAAACGATCAACATGAACTTTTCAGTAAGTTCTTGAAATTGAAACCTCCAGTCTTCAAGGGTGCAGAATCTGAGGATGCTTATGATTTTTTGGTTGATTGCCATGAGCTACTACACAAGATGGGGATAGTAGAGAGGTTTGGTGTCGAGTTCGTGAGCTATCAGTTCCAAGGGAACGCCAAAATGTGGTGGCGTTCACATGTTGAGTGTCAACCAACAGAGGCACCACCTATGACTTGGGAATCATTCTCTAGCTTGTTTATGGAGAAGTATATCCCAAGGACTTTTAGAGATAGGAATAGGGATGAGTTCTTGAATCTTGAACAGGGAAGGATGACGGTTAATGCATATGAGGCTAAATTTCGCGCACTATCCAGATACGCCACCCAACTCTGTTTCAGTCCACAAGAACGGATCCGCCGTTTTGTGAAGGGGTTGAGATCAGAGTTGCGGATTTCAGCCTTACAGATAGCGGCGACGGCAACCTCCTTCCAAGAGGTGGTAGACTTTGTGATAGAGGTGGAAGGAGTGAAGCCAGATGACTTCACCACGACATCGACATCAAATAGGTTTCGAAGGGGAGGTGAGTTTAATGGTTCTTACTCTAGAGGACCGAACTCCGGAGGTCACTCAGTTCGACCAATACAGTCTTCACTACAGACTGTAGTTGGGGGTCCACCTCAGAACGGTCAACACTACTCCGAGAGACCTATGCCCGACTCCAGAGAGTGCTATGGATGTGGGGAGATTGGACATATTAGGAGAAATTGTCCAAAACAGAGTTACAGAGCCCCACTAGCTAGAGGTAGGGGTGGTCATGGTAGAGGCCGTTTTTCTGGAGGACGTGGTGGTCGAGGTAATGGTGGTCACCAAAATGGCAGAGGTGAAGGGCAAACTGGAGTCACTACTACGCAACATGGTAGGGGCAATGGACAGACAAATAATGGGGCCTATTGTTACGCTTTCCCTGGGAGGTCTGAAGCGGAGGCGTCTGATGCTGTTATCACAGGTAATCTTCTGGTTTGTGATTGCATGGCATCTGTATTATTTGACCCTGGCTCCACGTTTTCATATGTATCTTCCTCATTTGCTAACGGTCTAAATTTACATTGTGAATTACTTGACATGCCTATTCGTGTTTCTACTCCGGTGGGTGAGTCGGTGATAGTCGAAAAGTGTATAGGTCTTGTTTCGTGAATTTTGTGGGGAGCAACACTTATGTAGATTTGGTTATTTTAGAAATGGGTGACTTTGATGTAATTCTGGGTATGACTTGGCTTTCTCCGAATTTTGCGATTTTGGATTGTAATGCTAAAACGGTAACGTTAGCCAAGCCTGGGACAGATCCGTTAGTGTGGGAGGGCGACTACACTTCCAATCCGGTACGTATCATCTCCTTTCTTCGTGCTAAGAAAATGGTGAGTAAAGGGTGTTTAGCTTTCTTGGCACATCTCAAGGATGACACTACTCAAGTACCTTTGATTGAGTCAGTTTCGGTAGTCCGTGAGTTTTTGGATGTGTTCCCTGCAGATCTTCCTGGCATGCCACCAGATAGGGATATAGACTTCTGCATTGTTCTGGAACCGGGTACTCGCCCCATTTCTATACCCCCTTATAGAATGGCTCCCGCGGAGTTAAGAGAGTTAAAGGCCCAACTTCAAGAGTTGTTGAGCAAAGGCTTCATTAGACCAAGTGCATCTCCTTGGGGTGCTCCGGTGCTATTTGTGAAGAAGAAGGATGGGAGTTTCCGAATGTGCATAGATTACCGACAATTGAACAAAGTAACTATTAAGAACAAGTACCCCATTCCTCGCATTGATGACTTGTTCGATCAGTTACAAGGTGCTTGTGTCTTCTCTAAAATTGACTTGAGGTCTGGCTATCACCAATTGAAAATACGAGCAACGGATGTGCCAAAGACTGCTTTTCGAACTAGGTATGGGCATTATGAATTTGTGGTAATGTCTTTTGGTCTTACGAATGCCCCTGCTGCCTTCATGAGCTTGATGAACCGGATTTTCAAGCCATATTTGGACCTCTTTGTGATCGTGTTTATTGATGATATACTGATATACTCCAAAAGTAAGAAGGAACATGAGGAGCATTTGAGAATGGTGTTAGAGTTGTTGAGGAAGAAAAAGCTTTATGCGAAATTCTCCAAGTGTGAGTTTTGGTTAGATTCAGTGTCCTTTTTGGGGCACGTGGTTTCTAAGGATGGAGTGATGGTGGATCCATCCAAGATTGAGACAGTGAAGAATTGGGTAAGACCTACAAACGTGTCAGAAATAAGGAGTTTTGTGGGTTTAGCTAGCTACTACCGCCGATTCGTCAAGGGATTCTCTTCTATTGCTTCCCAATTGACGAACTTGACCAAGCAAAATGTTCCATTTGTATGGTCAGATGAATGTGAAGAAAGCTTCCAGAAGCTTAAGACTTTGTTGACTACCGCGCCTATCCTTACCTTGCCAGTAGAGGGTAAAAACTTCATTGTTTATTGTGATGCATCCTATTCTGGGTTGGGTGCAGTGCTAATGCAAGAGAAGAATGTGATTGCTTATGCGTCGAGGCAATTAAAGGTGCATGAACGTAACTATCCGACCCATGATTTGGAATTGGCCGCGGTAGTATTTGCACTAAAGCAATGGAGACACTATTTGTATGGGGTTAAGTGTGAAGTCTACACGGACCATCGTAGCCTACAGTATGTATTCACTCAGAAAGACTTGAACTTGAGACAGAGGAGATGGATGGAACTACTGAAGGACTACGACATCACTATCTTGTATCATCCTGGGAAGGCGAATGTTGTGGCAGATGCTTTGGGTAGAAAGGCCGGAAGCATGGGAAGTCTAGCTCATTTGCAAGCTTCTAGACGCCCATTGGCTAAAGAAGTGCAGATTCTGGCTAATGACCTTATGAGGTTGGAAATAAATGAGAAGGGAGGATTGTTAGCTTGTGTAGAGGCAAAATCTTCCTTTCTTGATCAGATTAAGGGGAAACAGTTTGATGATGAGAAGCTAAGTCGAATCCGAGATAAAGTGTTGCAAGGAGAGGCTAAAGAGGCAATGATTGATGAGGAAGGTGTTTTGAGAATTAAGGGGAGGGTATGTGTACCCCGCATCGATGATTTGATCACCACTATACTTACCGAGGCTCATAGTTCCGGATATTCTATACATCCTGGTGCAACCAAGATGTATCGCGACCTAAAGCAACACTTCTGGTGGAGTAGAATGAAGCGTGATATTGTTGAGTTTGTTGCCAAATGTCCAAATTGTCAACAAGTAAAGTATGAACACCAGAGGCCCGGAGGAACACTTCAGAGAATGCCCATTCCTGAATGGAAGTGGGAGAGAATCGCGATGGACTTCGTGGTTGGTCTTCCCAAGACATTGAGTAAGTATGACTCTATTTGGGTGATTGTTGATAGGCTAACTAAGTCCGCTCATTTCATTCCGGTCAAGGTGACCTACAATGCAGAGAAGTTAGCCAAGATCTACATCTCAGAGATCATTCGGTTGCATGGAGTTCCACTCTCCATCATATCGGATAGAGGTACGCAGTTTACTTCTAAGTTTTGGAGGACATTACATGCTGAATTGGGTACTAGGTTGGACCTTAGCACTGCGTTTCATCCTCAGACCGATGGTCAGTCTGAGCGAACGATTCAAGTGTTAGAGGATATGCTTCGCGCATGCGTGATAGAGTTTGGTGGCCATTGGGATAGCTTCTTACCTTTGGAAGAGTTTTCATACAATAATAGCTATCACTCCAGTATTGACATGGCTCCATTTGAAGCATTGTATGGGAGGAGGTGTAGATCTCCCATTGGTTGGTGTGATGCCTTCAAAGTTAGACCTTGGGGGACTGATCTGTTGAGAGATTCTATGGAGAAGGTGAAAGCTATTCAAGAAAAGCTTTTAGCGGCTCAAAGTAGACAAAAGGAGTATGCAGACCGAAAGGTTAGAGACTTGGAGTTCATGGAAGGTGAACAAGTCCTGTTGAAGGTTTCACCCATGAAAGGGGTGATGCGGTTCGGAAAAAGGGGTAAGTTAAGTCCAAGGTATATTGGACCATTTGAAGTGCTTAAGAGAATAGGGGAGGTGGCTTATGAATTAGCCTTGCCCCCAGGGCTGTCTGGAGTGCATGCGGTGTTTCATGTATCCATGTTGAAGAGATACCACGGAGATGGAAACTACATTATCCGTTGGGACTCAGTTTTGTTGGATGAGAACTTGACTTATGAAGAGGAACCGGTTGCTATATTAGATAGAGAAGTTCGCATGCTGAGGTCGAGAGAGATTGCATCCATCAAAGTGCAATGGAAGGATCGACCGGTTGAAGAGGCTACTTGGGAGAAGGAGGCAGATATGCAAGAAAAATACCCACATCTGTTTACAGATTCAGGTACTCCTTTTCGCCATTGTTTTTCTTCTTTTGATCGTTCGGGGACGAACGATGGGTAAATTGGTATCTATTGTAATGACCTGTTTAGTCATTTTGAGCAACAGAGTTCATTTCTGGAAAAACTGGCTAGAACGACGAATGTCACGACGGACCGTCGTAGTCACGATGGCCCGTCAAGGAGGTGTCGTTCCAGGACACTTAGAATTCTTCAAATTGGATATTAAAATCGACTCTGTGTAAATTGTGACGGACCTGCAGGACGTGCCGTCACATCCACGACGAACCGTCGTGAGTTTCCGTTGCAAAACACTTCAACTTTTGAAAATTTGGTGCAAGAAACGAGTTTCTGACCGTCATGACGGAGGGGCAGGACGGACCGTCACAGGGGCTACGGGCCGTCACAGACCACCTGGAATTTGGGAGGTTGCGACGGCCATCGTGACGGACCGTCGCAGGCACGACGGCCCGTCACAGGTCACGCAGATCCCAGTCAGAATAGGATTTCTCCACACGTTTTAAGGGTCGTTTTTGACTATTCTTTCCTTAATTATAAAGATTGAGGGTTAACATTAATAGTCTAATTACTTAGGGGTTAAAGAAGGTAACCTTAAGTTAATTAGGGGGTTTTATTGTCCTCTTTATTCTTAATTATTTGTTAATTAGGGTAAAGGAAAGAGGGTTTGAATAAAACAAAAGAGAAAGAACAAGAGAGAAAAGAGAGAAACGAATTGAGAGAGTATTGATCGATCGAAGAGGGAAGAGGTATAACGAAGCTTGGAAGATTTCTTGTTGATCCCAATTCTTCGGTGGAGGTAGGTTATGGTTTTTACGATATTCGTAGTGAACTCTTAATAGTGAATAATATGTGTTGATGATATTGTTAACCTGTCTATATGCTTATTGTATGCTTGCATGAATATGATTATGTGATTTTGATAAAACAAGCATGATGAAAACCATTGAATCCCAAATCTTGAAAGAAACTTTAATCTACGATATTAATGATGATGCCTTGGTATAAAAGAGGGCTTGACGAACTAAAGTAATGGGATTGATGATGCCTTGATAAAGAGAAGGCTTGATGAACTGATAGAATGAATTTAGTGGATCGGAGTGTCACGTTCCGACACATAGTATTAGTGGATCGGAGTGTCACGTTCCGACACATAGTATTAGTGGATCGGAGTGTCACGTTCCGACACATAGTATTAGTGGGACGGGTGTCACGAATCGACACGTAGATATAGGGGATCGGAGTGTCACGTACCGACACATATAGGGGATCGGAGTGTCACGTTCCGACACATATAGGGGATCGGAGTGTCACGTTCCGACACATGTAGGGGATCGGAGTGTCACGTACCGACACATAGTGGTAGGGGATCGGAGTGTCACGTACCGACACAAGAGGAAGAAAGATAATGAATCTTGAAAGATGTTAATCTACTCAACATAATGAACTTATTTCCCAAATGAGTGTGGTATTGAGGCTTGAGTCCTCATGGATGAAATTGATGGTATTTATTGACGGTTATAATACTTGTTGATGCTATATGTTGAGTTTATAGTTGATTTATAATATTTCTTGATATATATTATCTTCTATTTTGAGTTAGCCGATGATATCTACTCAGTACGTGTGGTGGTACTGACCCCCTACTTTATTGTTTTCCTCTTTGTTATTTATGTAATGCAGCAAACGTTCCGTCAACTTCAACCCAGCAGTAAATCAAGCCAGTCTTCGACACACCGGAAATTCAGGGTGAGCTAATGCGTCTAGCTTGGACTGGATCTTCTTCTATAAGTCTTGATGCCTTGAACTTCCGGCATGGACTAGCTTTTTAGTTATTTTTGTTCTTAGACAATTTAGTTTAGTAATTTGAGGATAGATGTTCTTGTGATGATGACTTCCAGATTTTGGGGATAATAATAATAGTTATTGATTTGTTTTTATTAATGAGTTAAGTCTTCCGCATTTCATTTGTTGATATTGTATTAAAATGTTAAGGGTTAAATTGGTTGGTTCGCTCACATAGGAGGGTAAATGTGGGTGCCAGTCGCGTCCCCGATTTGGGTCGTGACAAGAGGTCTTAGACAAATCTTAAACTTTCATCATCGCATAAAGTCATAGATAAGTACGAAAATTATTAAAAAAATTACAACTTAAAAGTAAACTTGTTATATATATGAAAATAGGAACTAAATTTCTCTCATAATACCATCTTGACATAGCAATATCAAAATTTGGACTTAGCGCTTACATTAATAGAAAGTCTTTGATTAGGATAATAAAACATAGTCTATCAAGTATACGAGATACACTAATGTAGAATTGTAAGTTTTCTACGTTTTGACTTGTCAGATTACAAACTTGGGAATGCAAATCAAAGGTTCTTGAGAAATATCCTTGAATCACTTCAATTGCCCGAACATACATGTGAGGGAAATCTGCAAACAATATGGGTTGGTACAACACACATACTTAGTATGGTTCCATTGACATAAAACATTTCAAATATGCACAAAAGGTCATTTTAGTTTAAAATGTGCTCTTTGTCAAGTAAAATCCAATATACATACAACATAGGGAACATAAGCTGAATCAACATAATAATAATCTAACATATAAGCAACCTAAGAAACACTACTGCAATGTAAAGGGTAGGATTCCATAACCCTATAAAAGGTATGTATAACCTATTAACCACCTACTAGATTCATTTGTCATAACATCATGATCATAAGAAGCAAACCAAAAGATAAAACCAATCATGTTCATGATATTCATACATAGCATACAATATAATCCATAATAACCATAATCATAAAATAACACTACTACAAACACCTCTTAGAATCCTACATATGCAATGTGCAAGAGAAGTTTCACACCCTCCCTTCCACTATGTAGCTCTCCTCAAGAAAGTCCTAATGGAATTTCATATCCTTTCGTTCATTCTTTCATACATATACTTTTACATTTAAAGAAAAGTTGCAATAACCGACATAGAATATGTGATCTATATGCAATCTGGTGCTCTACTGCCACAACAAAAGAGAGGGTGTCAACATTACTCTGGTGAAACCTTTTGTACATGCTATCACGCTAGATCCACTAAGCTATCATCCTATGTGGGCATATAGTTAAGGGATAAGGATATTTCTACTAGAAATACGGACTTACTAATGTATAAAACTACCATGTCATGAGACAACACATTTCTTTGTTAACCCGGACTTACTGCCGTATATGAAATCCATAAAGGGAGCCATACTTGCTTAATGTAAAATCCCCCATCTTACTTTCATGTCCTCTTGGTTGTATACATTTATTCCTTTTGTAGTAATCTTTACTCATTACATAATTTCACATTAGTCATTACTAGACACTCATTACAAAATTTTATCATAATAGCTCATAGGTGTTCATAAGTTTGAATGATCATTCCACTATAGAAATAGTAGGAAGTGATTAAACCTTTAATTTTATTATTATATTTGAATCATGAAAACTAACATTCAATCATATGAAAATAATACCATATCATGTGTACATACTTTATATATAATAATAGGGTTAGGATGAAGAAACCTTGTAATCAACATCAGAAAAACATAATAAACATAACATTAGTACTTTAAAATTCACCTTTTATACATAAGTTCCATGAAGAACGGGCTTTTACACCTTTTGCCCTTCTAGGGGAATTGATACTTTAATAAACCCATCAATTCATAATATAAACAATAATATAGGGTGATTCATGAGTAAATACCATAAGCATAAATAAATTGTATATCTATCATGTTCGGCCAATCCACAACCTAGAATCCTTGATTTAAGAGATTAGGTAAAACATGGTTCTAAGGGATAATCAAGTGAAAAATAAAACAATTTCTTATCATCATACACATAATATATCCTTACTAATCATAATAAATCTATTTAAATGGTTTAAGAATGAAACTCTTATGTAAGACTAAACGCTTTTTGCTGTGACTTTTTGATACTTGATTAACGGGTTCTCTTTGAGAAAGGATTCCCAAGAATTAAAATCAAGAATACCTTGTAAATATTCAATGAATTATGGCAGAAGGTGCAATTCTTTATTCCCTAGTGAAATCTTGCACTTCCTCTTCAATGGAGTCTAGAGTTGAGAGAATTCATATTTTTGTTTTTTTCTTTATGAGTTTATTATGAAATATGGTAATGGGGTTGGGATCTTATATTTAGGTTTAGTAAGGAAGTTAACCCACCAACAACCCAATCAAACCTAAAAAAAATAACAAACTAAAAATAGGACAATGACATAAAAATAAAAGTCAAACACACGACACAATTGGCGGCCACCACATACGAACTATAGGTTGTGTGCCGCCCCATCCTGTAGGTCGTCGCTTGATTCGGAGAGGGGTCTAGGGGAGAAATTGGTTAGAATACTATGTTTCAACTGAGTAACCCCACCCATGTCCGATCACCACTCGAGGGCATCCCCATGCCGTTACACGACATTCTTGACCTCTCAGAGTTCATATGCAAGCCTCTTAGAGATCATTCATTTCATAAGTATGAAAAGTAGTGAAGAATTTAAAACTTTTCACAACATATTCAATAAATAAACTCATTTTGTAAAATATAAGAAGAACTATGTCTCATCACAAAGCCACCTTAGACACATTTCATTATCATATGGTGAGGACCCTTTTATTTAAAAGAAACTTATGTCTATTACAATATCTTTAATAAAAGAAAACTAGAAACACAATTGATGTCCTCGAATATATGAGGACATTCAAAGCCTTAAGAGGATTATACTTCCCAAAATTCAACACTAGAAATCCTCACTTGCTACCACCTACACATGTATACATAGAGTAAAATATCAATTAAGTACAATAAAGCACTAATTATTTTTAAAGTGCAAGAAGACCATGTAAAAAGGGAAATTTTAGTTGAAATATGATTCCATGTTATTTTGATAATAACCAAGTACGAAAGACATCATACACGTCTTTCATCTACAACATAAGATAATACTCACATAATCTTTGAGATAAGACCATTATCATTAAGTAACCCATTTATCAAATTTAGACCCTCTATCTAATGTTATCCTAAGATCATCCTAAGTGAGAATTGAAGAGACCGCCCATATAACCTCTTCGATACACTCCTAATCCTCAAGACTACCAAATATAAGGATATTTCCTTTCCAACACAACCACAAAAAATAAACATTAATTAATGAAGATCCTAAAGGAGACATTCATTAATTTAAGGGATTTCACGTAATTGTCTTGGAAGACCTAGGTAACTTACTTTAGCATAATCAAAAATTAATCATGCCATGTGTAGATAGTGTTCCATTACACTACCTACACGTTGTAGAATATATCCAATTACTAGGTTGCGTATCCAACATGATGAGAATAGGCCTTAACTGACATAGATCACACTAACTAGGTATGGAATCTTGTGTCATAAGACCCCTCACCGCGAATGTCATCTAATTTCCAAAGGTATAACTAAAGACACATCTCCTATATGCATATGATTTAGGGATATCAAGGTCTTATTTGTACTCTAGTCTCATTCTCAAGTAGAGCTACTACAACAACCATATCTACTAGGTGTTTTGGCTTGTTTCTCAAAGCGTAAGTTCATTCACATAATAGTATTTGAGAAGGTACAATTTCTAAGTCCTACCAACTCATAATACCTCTACAAATAAAGGATCAACAAGGGTTGCCGATAATGGTTCATTAGGATATCTCATTCATGAAACATGTACAATTTAAGGTCTATTTGATTCACTTAATTAAAAATATTCTTTTAAACTCAAGGGTACTCATTCACTTAGGGTTCAATAATCATCAATAAGGAGCACCATTATTAGGTCTAAAGGTTCAACAAAACCTTTAGAACACCACATTAATCATCCATGTATCAAGTAGGGACCACTAGGTGTAGGTAAAAAAGACACCATATAACCATATAACGACACTTTATAGTCTATCATCATTAGAAACAAAAAATTTAGAGGAAACATCATTCACTCACAATATCACACAACTTTTTACAAGACCTTCTAAAGGTACATGAACACCTTCACATTATACATTCACGTAAACAATATCCTCCGTCACATTAACACTCATATAAGCCATAACGTGATGACACTACAATTGACATACTAATGTCACCAAAGCGATGTTCATGAAAACTATACCAATTAACCATTGCCACCATCAATGCACCGTACCAATCAATAGTAATTTGATATCAATTCCAAATTAAATAAGGGTATTAGGTCAACTTACCACCTTCCAATAGTCCCAATCACCATTCCTTAACATCTCCAATAATTTCCACACAGCAATAGAACTTACCCATTACCATGCTCATGAGGCTAGACCACTAACTTATCTTTATATCAACAATACATCTTATATACAGATATATAAGAATAAGAATCAATAATATAAAGCAGTCTATACTTAATTCCATTTATAACAAATCACAATATCAAACCCATTTACATGCCAAAATTAAGGAATTGGGATGATCATTGGTCCATGGAGTATATCATCATAAAACCATCAATAAACATTGAAAACGTCATAACTCATCAATATAAACCTTTTAATGTAAGAACCAATATTTTAGATTGTGAAATAAGGTTTTTAGGATTTTTGAGATATTTTGAAATGACATTGAATTGGCTCCTTAAATGATAGTAGAATAAAGGACTAAATCACCATACCTAATTGAAGTCTTACAAAGGAAATTTGGGTTGAAACCTTGGAGAATTGACCTTTTTCAGTGGAGCTTAGAAGTTCTTCAATGGAGTTTTTAGGGAGAGAAGATGTCACATACGAGAAGTACGCCCTAGACGCAACTGGCGTTGCCATCCTTTGAGAGAACAAAGAATAGCCTCTTAGTATTAATCAATACATTTATAGGTTAAAAATTCAGGAAAATTTAAAACTTTTCATTTACAACTACTTCATGAGGTTTACTTAGACCTCTCTCTTACATATAATATATTCAAATGGAGTACACATAGACCCTTCGTATAAAAAGATAATATAGTCTTCTACTTTAATGCCATATATAGAAAACAAACATAATATAATATTAAAAGCGGATGTCTCATATTAACCATATAAATAGAGTCAAGTCAACATGGGCACAAGCCCTTATACAATGTAGAAATGCCACGTAAGGCTTACAATAACATCGTGAAACCACATGAATGACATGATTTTCTTTAAAATATAACAAAGAACCATAGATAGAGTAGTAACAACGCATCATTCTTAGACTTGAGTACATACCCACACATAGAAAAATGATCCAGGCCCTATTCTAAGTCATTACGAACCTTCAAAGACTCGAATCTAAAATGTTGGAGAAAAAGGGGGAAATTGGGTTAGCACATCGCTTCTACTAAGTATGGAATTGTTTGCATATACAATGTAGAAATTATGCTAAAAAGGAACATTTCATAAAAGCATGCTAATTTACTTTGAAAGCACCTTATTCACATTCAAGAACCAATAGATGTCAATAAGCACATATTCATTAAGTCAATACCATGTGCATTACAAGAGTAAAAATTTCATGTCTCATCAAGTCAAAATGTATATCGACACAATTAAGCACATAATAAAGACAACTCTATCATCATATTATAATATCATCAAGCATGTATATGAATTTATAACATCACAACCAAAGCAAGGACACACTCATACACCCCCATTAAGACTACTAGTGAAATGAATAAGTAAGGGTACATAAACTCACTCAACCAAGTAAACCCAACAAGAAGTATAAGCAATGCCCAACTTCACATACTATATATTGATAGTAAACATAATCATACCTTAATAATAGACACCAACAACATGTTTATAAGTGAAACCAATATCACATATTTGAATCAAAATGTAAGCTAAACATATGTATATCATTTATATTTATAATCATATAATCACATAAGAACATCTTCTAAGACTTCCCTCAATGCTAACTAGTTCAATGTATAGGTAGAGTCTCATACCATAACCTATACGAAGCCAAACCCCCTAGGTCATCCTAGTTAGAGTTCACTTTATTAATTCACATGACCTTTTGGGAACATGTTTCCTCAACCGACATAGACAACATGAGATAATGCTTGATACGGGACTAGTGGAAATTTACACCGAAACAAGGCAGACTACTTACCAAGATAGTATCGAAACATGAACATTGAATCTATGTGGATCCACTAGCTAGTATTTCTATGAGGGCAACATAGTTGAAGAATTATAAGATGTAGTTGGGACACTCTTTATGCTACATTAATTATATTCTCCCATATCATGAGTACATTAGTGATCCTATTACCCTTTGTTGGTAGGAAGACTCATCACTTCTAGTTCACTTTATGCTACATGCATTATAGTCTCCAATATCATGAGTACAATAGTGATCCTATATCCCTATGTTTGTAGGAGACTCAAAACTTCTAGTTCACTCAGTGTTAATCTAGATTCCCTTTTTGAAATGTCTTTTAGCAATAATAATTGAAGTAAAGGTTGGAGATCACAAGACTTAACCTAATCTCCTTCACAAGCCATCGTCCAAAGTTTACCATCAACCATACAATTCAACCCAATAATGGGTGTGATATCATCACATAATATTAATCAACACAATAACAAAGTCAATTGAATCATTACACAATAATTCATCACTACTTCATAACATAGGGTTAGGGACTAAAGTTAATTTCATGATCTTATTCCACAAACTAGGTTAATTAATAAATAACTAGAATAATTAAATAATAATAAATCATAATCGAATTATAATAATCATAATAAACTACAAGCCAAAAAATTTAGCTGGTAAAATTCGTAATAGGATAAATCCCACTTGAAACTCATTTTTTGAAATCGACTTGGAGGAAACCTTAAAGAAAAGAATCCCAAAGGTGAAAGGAATTTCATACATTGTTAATTGATGAAAAATGATGCAGAAAAATACTCTTTTTTGACCTTATAATTTTACCTAGACCTTCAATGGATTTCATTTATTTCGGATAGAAAAGAAGAGAAAAGGAAGAGCAATTACCTTTTGGGAATTGTGAGAGTTATGATAGTTTAATTAGGATTGGGTCATTATATAGTTCATTCAAAATACTTAATAAGACCTTCCTTAACTCATAATTAATTAAATAACCGCCTAATTAATTAATTTGACTAACGTAAAATATTGGACAAAAATTTGACCTAACCTGTGAGACCCCGACCTACTAGTCGTAGGTAAGTCGATGTCCAGTGTCCCTTTTGTTCTGAACATGCATCATATTGGTGATTTGCAAAAAAGAACCCTTCATAAAATTTATTAAGTTTCCATCGACGGTGAATTTGAGATCGCGTTGATTGGACAATGTTTCTTCTCCTATATGTCATTGATGGCTACTAACAAAGACAACTTTAAGCGATAATGCAAAGGTCTTCCTCAAGGACCCTTTGGTTGGTCGTTGGGGAGTTGTATACATATATTTTTACTATAAAGTAACTGTAATATATTTTAGAAAACTCCTCACAAAGTTAAATTAATTTCCCTCTTAAAAACTTTGAAAAATAGACTAAGGCAGGCTATCAACTTTATTCACTAGTCTCTGGATGTCATGGACATTTCATGAAAATTTTAATCTAAAAAAATCTTAAATGACTTATACTTTATATTTGACCTTAAAATACTCTTAAAACTCTTAGATTTCATATTAAACGCTAGATTAGGCTCTAGACTTTTTGAGTATTAAAAGATGGAGAGTTTTTGTTATTTAACTTGAGTGTTTTGTGTTTATAAGTGAAGTGGGGTAAAATTTACTCAAAAATATTTTAATAAGTACCCAAAACACCCGTACACTAGTTGGAACTTTTTCATTAAGCCTAACATGACTTTTAAACGATGTGAAAAAATCTGGAAAAAGGTTGTGCGTCCCGTAGGAACTTCCAAATCATGGTTAAATAATTTCATCTAAGGAAAATAGGTTCTTGACAGGCACTCGACACTAGGAAACATTTTTCATTTAAGTGTAGGGGGCGCGATGCGCTAGCACCGTCAAAAAAGTTGTTGCCTGCACGCTTCATTGGCAGCCTCTTCGCCAAAGCTTAGCTCCTATTTAAGTACCTTTATTGGTCCTTATGGAGTTGTGACAATACGTTTTAATTCTAAAATGTTTTACTAAGACACTAGGGTCATGTCCACTTATTTTTAACTTTTAACACCACATAAAAGAACTACAATAGTGTTGCAACCCTAAAAAATTAATTAGTTTTGACTAGAGCTTCACATGTACTTTTATGTATTTTAACTTTATAATTTAATGTGAAAATGAGTTTATAGGTCAGTACAGTTGAGTTTGAGCTTAAACGTCAAGCAACGACAAAGATGTTCAGAGACTAGTTATCTATATACTTGTGTGTGCCTTTGTTTTTTTATGGAGATTTATAGTGTTGTTTGAGGTCTAAATCATAGGTAATGATGACACTAGGACTTAGATGAGAATGTTTTAGGGTTTAACGTCTCAGAAGGATTCCACCAAGGACTCAAGACGGGCCCTTAAAAATGACCTCACCTTCATATCAATAAACTACTATGAAACATGGTTGATGACCCAAACGCCGTTGCGTGGATGCATCAATAGCCCGTAAGTCTTAGGAATCGACAAGGAATTCTAATGATGGTCTATCATGGTGGGAGTCAAAATGGGCACCTGCTAAACCTATTAAGTTTCGACCAACTTATGGGTGATATGTTAAATTCACCCCAAATTTTTTTAACTTCATGAAAGGTTTTTTTTGGTGTATTAAGTCATTTTAAGAGTCTTGAATTTATTAAACCGTCTATTACAACCTCAAACCTAAATCTAAACCGTTCATTTACGATGTTCTTTAAAAAAAACCATAGAATCTTAAGATTAAGATGGAGCTAGGATTGTGGGATCTAATGGATTTCTTATTTTATTCTCTTTTAATTTCTTTTATGAAGGTATGAAAATTCTTAATGTAAGGCTTTGTATCACCTTAGAGCTAATTCAAAGTGATTTTAAAGTAAATAACAAAGTTTAATTTTTACTCAAAGTTATGAGTTCTTGCATGAAACATTTTCAAATGAATAGATATGAAATTATTGATCTTAGACTGATGTTTTACGATTAAAATATCCATGAACTCTTGATATAATCAAATCACTAATTTTTTGTTATGATTAGGTTAATTGCTTGTGATATAATGATTATAAAAACGAGTTTGGATGATATTGTATTGTTTATTCTGTGGTTAATTATGTTGTTATATTGTGAATGGCTAGAGATATTAAGTAATGGTGATCTTGACTATTGGAGGAAGGTGAGTGACCTAATTCCCTAAGTTAATGTAGAATTGATATAAGATTGCTATTTACTTATATGTTCCACTTATGGCGGCGGTGCTTATGTATTGTGTATGGTGATCATCATGTCCTTGTCGGTACTATTATATTAATTATGTTACTGTCAGTATAGGGTTCATGTCAAGGTATAATGTGAAGTTGGCTATATGAAGTAATATTACTATATGCAAGGTGTTATGGCTTAGATGAAGTGTAACGTTAAGCCATTTAGTGGAATATGTATGATATTGTGTAATGATCATAATTTAATGTGTTTATGTGACATTGAGGTAATCTTGTATAAAGCTATATTGTATCGTCAATGAAAGTATGTTCCTCTAAATATTAGTATGTGATGATGATAGAGTAAGAGGAGTCTTTATATGATGAAGTTGTCTCTTTATTGGTAGATGTAGGTCTCTCTTTTTTATGCACTAAAGCTTATAGATTATAACCTCTTGAATTTTGTATATTCAGGTGCCACTCCTTGATGTATCAAAATTAAGTTACTATGTGATCTCTTGAATTGGTAGGCTTAGGCACCCTTCTCATGTGTGTATAAAAATGAATGATTTGATATCCGTTATGTTTCTACCTTTGCTTGAATGATCAAATAAGACGTTGTAGAGTATAGATTTAATTAGTAGACCTAAGCATCGTGCCTCTTTTTGATGAGTCTAGAGCCCTAAGTGAATGTAAAACCATTAATATTAAAAGACACTAAAAATGTGAAACCTTCAATATGAAAAGAAGGTTACTAAAGTGACACCTTAAATATGAAATGAAGGTTAAGAATAGGGAACTTGATTATTAAATGACGGTGAATGGTGAGACTTCGATCGGTATGCCTATGGAATCCATTGAAGATGATTCAAATGAGCTATCCTATTGAACCATGATCGGCATCCATTGTCGACTCCTTCTTTGTAGTGGTATTATGTGTTTGTAGAACAAAGAAATGGTACCTTCTCAAATTCTATTATGTGAACAAACATACACTATGAGAACCAAGGCAAAGAACTGCATGGATATACTAGTTATACTTTAAGTATGAGCCTAGTCTCCAAAGAAGAATTATTTCATTTGTTCTACAACATGTAGGTAGTTTAATGGGACGCTATCTATACATGGCATGGGTAGTCCTTGAAGATGCGAGAATCAATTCCTTCGGTCTTACAAGACCATTATGTGAAGTACTATAATTGATAGTTTCCTACTAATGGGTTTAATAAATAATCTTTACTTAGTAAAAGCATGTTTAATAGCAATTATCTTATTTAGGGTAGCTTTAACGATCACATAGGTGTCCTTGAACAGGGTGTATGGGCGGTCTTTTTGTGTTTTACTTAAGTGAGTCTTAGAGTAACCTTAGGTAGAGAGTATAAATGATGAAATGGCTTGTGTGATAAATATGGAACTATGTGATATTTGATAAAGAGAAAATATATTTACTTTGGGTGGCCTTGTGGATCATCTAGCTGTGTGTGAAGGAGTTGTATGTAATCCACTTCATATCTTAGTTGGGTGGGTATTTGGAAAATATTTGGTAGGGGGTCTAAATGCTTAAATGGGTTCTAAGTGAATATAGTAATATCTTGTGTTTTTTTTTTGGGTATTATCTTATATGTAATATTGACATGTATTATGTTTCTCAAATTCTTATAATGAAGGTCATTATGCAAATATTATGAAAGCATGTTTCTATACTAAATGTCATTTTTCCATGGTTTTTGTATAGCTTGTATACTTAGTGTATTAAATGCGCTAACCCCTTCTTCTTCTTTTTTGACATAAGTGTAGGGATTGATGTTCTTTGTATTCCATGTATGATGGATAGGTTTCAAAGAGTTGAAGATGATGTTTTGGTGAATTATCATAGATTCAAGGACAAGATCCACTTGTTCCTTTATTGTGTTTTAGTATTTATTTCAAGTCCATGTGGTAGGTATGACACCTCCAAAAGGTTGATTATGCATTATAACCTATAGGGGTGCTCCTTGGTTTTTACAAACTTTGTAGCAGAGCAACAGGTTATGGGAGTGTCTTAGGGTATCTGAATAATCACATCTTGTCGACTCTTGTTCATAATGTAAAGTGTGACACATTATGAATAAGAGGCTATTGGGTACTAAGAATGTTTGAATTCTTCATTATTCTAATCGTGTCTAAGAGTTTTGTTATATATTGTTTTCCCTTGTTCCTTATGTGATGGTACATACAGTGTGGCCATAAAGAGGCTTTGTCGTAAATGTTGAGGGAGAGCAAAAGACGTTATTTGTGAATTGTTAGATGACATATTGAAGGCTATGACGATGACCTAGGGTTGGAAAATTTACCTTATGATTGTTAGTATTGGTTTTACAAATGTATAAGAGTGATGAGTAAAGAGGTTTGATAATTTTTTGATCAGACCTTCTAAAGGGAAGATGTGTTGTTTGAAAGAGTTAGTTTGTGTTTGTCCTAGTAAGGAATGTTGTGGCTTGATGATGACGATTTGTGAGTCTTTTGTGCTAATGAGTTAGGCTTGTTTATTGTTTTTGTTTCAAGAGGTTTAGTGAATTGAAGATTTAGGTGATAATGGTGTTGGTAAGGTTGATGTTTTCTTGATTGAGACCTTTATGATACGTTGATGTTTACCTTAGATTGGTTACTCCTGTGTGTTGGAGTATAGTTAATAGTAAGGGGTTTTGGAAGTTAGATATCCATATCTTTTTATTATGTTCATACTCAAGTGTAAAACAAAAAGTCCATAGTATCTTCGTTTATGTTGCAGTCTTCTGTAAGAAAATTAGTTTCCAAATATTTTCCATAAGATATGCATGTTTCGGTTCAATTCTTGTAGAGTGAGAAGATTAGTTTTCATGCATTGCATTCCCTCATGTGTATGTGCATGTAGAGTGGAATTTCTAGTTTCTTCATGAGGTTAAATAGTGATCATGCCTAAATGTTACATGAGTTAACTTGTTGATCATGCCTAATGTGTTATTGAGAAAGTTGCATCTTGAGCCTTTATGAGGAGATTTTTTAAATGTCCCGTATTGAATATTTTGTGACTTTGCTTTGATAAGAATTTACATGATGTGTTTAAGTGATGCCTAAATAAACATGATGTATCTTCGAGAAGGATGTACAAAACCTTTAGATGACTTAGGTTTAACAAGAGCCTAACGCTTGTGTATTGATCTTTTGATGTTCTAAAATGAGTTAATATGATGTTAAGAGGTAGTGTTTAAAGATTCTTTGAAGTTTGGAAGTCAAACGTCCAAGGACATGCATGACGATTGAAAGCTAAACCTTGAAACGAGCTTGTCTTCCTTAATGTGTTTCGTTAAGCTTCACATGTTCATTTTTGATGAAATTGAGGTTACAGGTCCTTATCATGTGTAAAACTATATTGGGGTTTGAAACGTCCAGGAAAAAATCGCCAAAGACCAACCAAGATGTCCTTGACGAGGACCCGCTGTGTGAGCCAACACTGTCAAATATAGTCCCACCTACGGAGTTCAATTGACGCCCAGTGGACTGTTCAACACATTGTATGTTTTTGGCATGGATGAAAACACAGACTAGGGATATTAAGTTCCCATTTCCAAAGCTCTGACCCAAACGATGGTTTTCATCACGGGCCATTGATGTATCGACGCCTCATAGGAAGGTGGTCATGTCATTCCCTACATTGTCTCGACCAAGGGAAGGGTATTTTAGGGTTTTCACCTAGACTTCCTAAAATTAGTTGGACGAATTTTTAATGTTATTTTAGGTATTATAAGTGGGTTTGTATGACTTAAATACATAGATCAATTCACTTTTCTAAATCAAAACCCAAACCGCTAAAGAATTCTCTCGAACACGATTGAACCTTGACGGGAGATTGGTGTTTCGAAGTGGGATTATCAATCAATTCTTCTCAATTTTCAAGTTCTAGAATAAAATAAGGTATGGATTTCATCCGTTAATCTCTTTTAATCAAGGAGCCAATCTGCAAAATGGTTTTCAAAGACTTCTAAAAAATGAAGTTATAAATTGTAATCTAGCCATGGGTTCTTGCATAAAACATTTTGAATCATTGTATTATGTTTGAATTTATTTTTATTTTATGATTTTAGACTAAAAACTCCATGAACCCATGCAATACATTAAACCCTAGTTTTGACTATTTTATAATTGATTTGATTGTGTCTTTATGCTATTGAATTCTTGTGTAGTTTGGTTAGGGATATTGAATGAATAATGCTAAAATTATAAGTACGATGCTCTAGATTGATTTATTCATGATGTATTATATTTGATTTATAGTATATTATGTCTATCTAAATTTATGAATTCATAATGTATTATCTTTGATTTATAGCATATTATGTCTATCCGATTGAATTGGTGATCATTACTATTAGTGAGAGCCTTTCAATATTGTGTTGGGCGATTTGTCTATGGATTGAAGTTGTGATATTTGAATGGTTGTATGTTCACCTAACAATTTCTTAATTGTGTAGTATAGGTCTTAGAAGATGATGATTTTTTGTATGGTCCACTAATGGTGTTGGTGCTTATGTACTATACTTGTGAATTATGTGGCCTCGTTGCCATTTCTTTATGAATTGTGAATTATGTGGAATCATCGGCATTACTTAATGTATTATGATATTATAATGTGATAACTTGATTATGTGAGTAATATGATGCCCTCTTTGACTTATGTGTTCATGTGTAGTCTTAGCAGGAATTCTTCTAATTGATTATATGTATATGTTAAGCTATAGTGATGTCATTATGTTTTGAGGAATGATGGTTCTTGATGGATAGAATAATAGTTGTTATAACTTAGATTGATGATACTATAGTAGTGAAGAGGTTGACATATAAATAACATTGGTTATTCCTATGTGCTTTTTGAATGATATGTTATATATGATCTATTGAAGTATGAGTATGTCTTATTTTCGTAGAATATTGTCGTTTACTTGATACATGCAAAATGTCAATATGAGTTCTTTACTTAGTATGATAAAGTCTATTAGTATTGTATGTGTGATTGACATGCGATCTTGAACATAGTTAAGAAGGTCCTTTTTGGGGAATGACATGAAATCATCCTTGGGAATGTCATTGAGCTATTCTCATGACTATTGTAGGTAGATTTAAGATACAATCAACATACAAAGAAATTAATATAATGGTCTTGATCCAGACCTATATACTCACATAATAACATCTTTGAAGACTAGTCATTAAATGACTACATAGCGTCTCATTCAACTAGCTAAACTTCATAGTACTTCTCAAACACTGGAATGTATCCCACATAATGAGAATAGGCAATAAACGACATAGTCCATGTTAGATAATCATGGAATCCGTAGTTATGAACGTATTCTGATTGAGGTTGTTCTACATGCCAATGGTTTAACATATAACACATCCCATATAGACACATGGTTAAGTAATATGAAGTGTTTGTTTGTACTGTAGGCTAACCTTTAACTAGAGAAACTTCCCAAACTATACTCACACGGTGCTAGCCTTTGTTCTCATAGAGTATAATGAGTATATGAAGATTTTCCATATAATGTTCACAACCAAATCAAATTAGACCTTATAAAAGTGGTCTCCTATGGGTTGCCTTACCATGGTAAAGACGAGAGCTGAATGACTTTCTTAAGGATGATTTCAAGTCATTCTAGACAACCAAACATAAGTCCATCATTCACACTAGAAGGTTAGAAGTACAACTTTCGACAGCAAGGATATCATAACCTTCTTTCTAAAAGAATCCACATAAATGATCTTCTTTACTATATTCAAGACCATATTCATCTCATACGTATGCATTCATCACAAAGGGTGTTCTAACCTACTATGTCAAGGATTCATAATTTAATTCATGTATCAAGCAAGCGACATAGTTCTACCTAGACAAGACAAACTTCACTTTACATTATCACATGTAGCATTACATTAAAGAAGCACATAGGCCCAACAAGATATATATGCAAGTTATCCTAGACATATCAATATGCTTATAATTTTAAGCAATCACAAGTCTCATATATGTCGTTAAGAAGCGTCATACTTCAGTATCAAGTCTTACAAATGATAACGTGCCTATGCCCTACTAGGGACACATATCATCAACTAGGAGAACTCATTATTAGACTTCACATATGTATATACGCCATCAATGCGTTCCTATTACTCACACAATCAACATATACCATGATAATATATAGTACATGATGTAATGCCGACAAGATCATATTGTCTCACAATTCATAAAATAATATCGATGAGGACACAAAATTCACACGTACAGAACATATGCACCGCAACCGTAAGTGTACCATTCTGAATATTATAACAATTCACGACCTACTTTTCATATGATAAAGAGTGTTAGGGCAGCATACCACCAATCCACTCTCACAATTAAATCCATAGCTAATTCAACCAACACTTTACCCAAAGGCTCTTACCCATAGCCTTGATCACCAATTCAATTCAATAATCAAAATATACAATGATCCAATCTTAATAAAATACGAAATCATCAATTTAGGACAGCCTACATACAATTCTAACATAATACATTCATTATTCAATTGCCCAAATAAAATAACAGAAGAAATCAATAGTTTATAGAAATTAATCACTTTTCCCATAAAATAATCAAAACTGGGATTGCATGGTTTGCATGGATTCATAGAATTTTTTTTGTTAAAATCATCAAATTAACATCAGTTTAATCATAATATAATGTTTCAAAACATTTTATACAAAAACTTGTTGCTAGATGTTGAGTTAGAAGGATTGATGAGTTGATCATCTTTGAGAAATCATTACTCCTTCAAGAAAGAGATTTCAAGGATTAAAAACCACACCTTAGTTGTGATGAAAATCTCATAAAATATATGGATACAACTGAAGATCAGTCTTCTTCTTTGAAGCTTCAACAATATAGATTTTTGGACAGATAAATAGAGAGGTTTTGTTTTAAGTTGACTATTTAGCTTTGATTGCTAATTTTAGGGGTTTAAAAAGACTCAATAAAAATAATTAATTCATCCCCAAATTACCCAAAACACCCCTGCACTTATCAGACATTTTAGCAAATTCAAATTTGACATAAATATTACGCGACAAAATCTTGGAGTTTAGTGCGTGTCGCAGAGGGATTATCAATTCTTGTTTCTGTAAAATATAAAGACAGAATGGGTCATCACAGCACTGTTCCCAGGGAACGATTTTTCACATTCCCTTCTAGCTGGGCAACGCGGAACCACTGCCAGATCTTGGCTAGCGCTGCAACTTAGATTTTCCATATTTGGGTCCTCTTAAAGGACCCTTAAGTTGGTCCCACGGGCTTCGTTCTCAAATTTTTATACTCTTTACATGTCCATCTATGCGTAAGAATCATCCATACTCAATTTAACACAGAAATAATGCCCAAAAACTTCTTTGGAAAAACTACGACACACTAGTTCAACTTCCACTAGTTTCTTAACGTCTTGAATGTTTGACCTCCAATCACATCCAAACTTTATATAATGACTCTAAACACTATTATTAAAAACTTTAGGACTGTAAAACCTCATGAAACAAGTGTTAGGCTCTAATTTTGTCACGACCCAAAACCGAGCCGCGACTGGCACCCACATTTACCCTCCTATGTGAGCGAACCAACCAATCTAAACCTTAACATTTCAACATATATCAACAGAACGTAATGCGGAAGACTTAGCTCATTAATAAAATCAATTCAAAAACTATTATTATTATCCCCAAAATCTGGAAGTCATCACCACAAGAACATCTATGATCAAATTACTATCTAAGAGTATTCTAAAAAGCTAAAAATACATAAGAAGCTAGTCCATGCCGGAAGTTACAAGGCATCAAGACTTGAAGAAGAAGATCCAGTCCAAGCTAGAAGCATTAGCTCACCCTGAATTTCCGATGTAGTAAAGACTGGCTTGAATTATAGTTGGGTCGAAGACGACGGCACGTTTGCTGCACGCCATAAATACAAAGAAGAAAACATAAATGTAGGGGTCAGTACAAAGCACGGGTACTGAGTAAGTATCATCGGCCAACTCAAAATAGAAAACAGTATATATCAGTTAATATCATAAATCAACTATAATACTCAACATGTAGCAACGACAAGTACTAAAATCATCAATAAGTACTAACAAGTTCATCCATGAGGACTCAAGCCTCAATATCATACTCGTTTGGGAATTAGATTCATTAGATTGAATTCATTAACATATTTCAAGATTCATTATCTTTATTCCCCTCGTGTCGGTACGTGACACTCCGCTCCATATACTATCCTGGTGTCGGAACGTGACACTCCGATCCTCATTCTATCCTGGTATCGGAACGTGGCACCCGATCCATATACTATCCTGGTGTCGGAACGTGACACTCCGATCCTCATTCTATCCTGGTACCGGAACGTGGCACCCGATCCATATACTATCCTGGTGTCGGAACGTGACAGTCCGATCCTCATTCTATCCTGGTACCGGAACGTGGCACCCGATCCCCTAATTCATCAAGCCTTCTTTATCTTAAGGCATCATCAATTTCATTATATAATTTATCAAGCCTTCTTTTACACTAAGGCATCATCATTAACAAGTGAATTAGGGTTTGTTTCAAGATTTTTGGATTCAATCACTTCATCAAGCTTATTTTATCACAATCACATAATCATATTCGTACAAGCATACAATTAAGCATATAGAAGGGTTTACAATACTACTAACACATATCATTCGCTATTAAGAGTTTACTATAAGATAGCATAAACCATAACCTACCTCCACCGAAGACTAGTGATCAAGCGAGAAATTCCCAAGCTTTGTTCTTCTCGATCTATTCTCTCTCTCCCTTCTTGTTCTTTCTAGTTTTCTTATTCAAACCCTCTTGCTTTTACCCTAATTAGAATATAATTAAAAATAAAAGGTGGCAATAACAACCCACTAAGTAACTTAAGGTTACCTCTTTTAACCCCCAAGTAATTAGACTTATTAATATTAACCCTCTAACTTTATAATTAAAGAAGGAATAGTCCAAAACGTCCCTTAAAACGTGTAAAGAAATCCGACTCCAACTGGGATTACGCACCCTGTGACGGGCCGTCGTGCCTGCGATGGTCCGTCCTGCAGGTCGTCGCAAGGTTTAGAGACTGGATTTCCATCAAGGAGTCTGTGACGGTCCGTCACACCTGTGACGGTCCGTCCTGCAAGTTCGTCACAAAGTTCAGAGAGTCGATTTTTAGTACCCAATTTCAGAATTTCTAAGTATATTGAAACGAGACCCTGCGACGGTCCGTCATGCCCATGACGGTCCGTCGTGGGGTCCGTCGTCTCAGCCAATTTTTCCAGAAATAAAATCTGCTGCTCAAAACGACTAAACAGGTCGTTATAATAGATACCAATTTACCCATCGTTCGTCCTCGAACGATCAAAAGACGAAAAACTAGGGCGGAAAGGAGTACCTGGATCTGTAAACAGATGTGGGTATTTTTCTTGCATATCTGCCTCCTTCTCCCAAGTGGCCTCTTCAACCGGTCGATTCTTCCATTGAACTTTGATGGATGCAATCTCTCTCGACCTCAGCTTGCGAACCTCTCTATCTAAAGTAGCAACCGGTTCCTCCTCATAAGTCAAATTCTCATCGAGCAAGACTGAATCCCAACGGATAATGTAGTTTCCATCCCCATGGTATCTCTTCAACATAGACACATGGAACACCGGATGTACTCCGGACAGCCCTGGGGGCAACGCTAGCTCATAAGCCACTTCCCCTACTCGCTTAAGTACTTCAAAGGGACCAATATACCTTGGGCTTAGTTTACCTCTTTTACAAAACCGCATCACCCCTTTCATGGGTGAAACCTTCAACAAGACTTGTTCACTTTCCATGAACTCTAAGTCTCTAATCATTCGATCTGCATATTCTTTCTGCCTACTTTGCGCCGCTAAAAGCTTTTCTTGAATACATTTCACTTTCTCCAATGAATCTCTCAAAAGATCAGTACCCCAAGGTCTGACCTCAAATGCATCGAACCAACCAATGGGAGATCTACACCTCCTCCCATACAATGCTTCATATGGAGCCATGTCAATACAGGAGTGATAGCTATTATTGTAAGAAAACTCTGCCAAAGGTATGAAGCTATCCCAATGACCACCAAACTCTATCACACATGCGCGAAGCATATCCTCAAACACTTGAATCGTTTGCTCAGACTGACCATCAGTCTGAGGGTGAAACGCAGTACTAAGGTCAAACCTAGAACCCAATTCCGCATGCAATGTTTTCCAAAACATGGAAGTAAACTGCGTACCTCTATCTGATATGATGGATAGTGGAACCCCATGCAATCGAACGATTTCAGAGATATAGATCTTGGCTAACTTCTCGGCATTGTAAGTCACCTTAACCGGAATAAAATGAGCAGACTTAGTTAACCTATCAACGATCACCCAAATAGAGTCGTACTTACCCATCATCTTTGCAAGACCAACCACAAAATCCATTGCAATTCTCTCCCACTTCTATTCGGGAATGGGCATTCTCTGAAGTGTTCCTCCGGGCCTTTGGTGTTCATATTTCACTTGTTGACAGTTTGGACATTTGGCAATAAAATCCACAATATCACGCTTCATTCTACTCCACCAAAAGTGTTGCTTTAGGTCACGATACATCTTTGTTGCACCCGGATGTATAGAATACCTTGAACTATGAGCCTCTGTCAAAATAGTGTTGATCAAATCGTCGATGCGGGGTACACATACCCTTCCCTTAATCCTCAAAACACCTTCCTCGTCGATTGTTGCTTCTTTAGCCTCTCCTTGCAACACTTTATCTTGAATCCGGATCAATTTCTCATCATCAAAGTGTTTCCCCTTAATCTTGTCAAGGAAGGAGGATCTTGCCTCCACACAAGCTAACAATCCTCCCTTCTCATTTACTTCTAACCTCATGAGGTCATTAGCCAAAATCTGCACTTCTCTAGCCAATGGGCGTGTAGAAGCTTGCAAATGAGCTAGACTTCCCATGCTTCCCGCCTTTCTACTTAAGGCATCTGCCACAACATTCGCCTTCCCTGGATGATACAAAATAGTGATGTCGTAGTCCTTCAGTAGTTCCATCCATCTCCTTTGCCTCAAGTTCAAATCTTTCTGAGTAAAGACATACTGTAGACTACGATGATCCGTATAGACTTCACACTTAACCCCATATAAATAGTGCCTCCATTGCTTTAATGCAAACACTACCGCGGCCAATTCCAAGTCATGAGTTGGATAATTACGTTCATGCACTTTTAATTGTCTTGACGCATAAGCAATCACGTTCTTCTCTTACATTAGCACTGCACCCAAACCGGAATAGGATGCATCACAATAAACAATGAAGTTCTTACCCTCTACCGGCAAGGTAAGGATAGGTGCGGTAGTCAACAAAGTCTTGAGTTTCTGAAAGCTTTCTTCGCACTCATCCTACCATACAAATGGAACATTCTTCTTAGTCAAGTTCGTCAATTGGGAAGCAATAGAAGAGAATCCCTTGACAAAGCGGCGGTAGTGGCTAGCTAACCCAACAAAGCTTCTTATTTGTGACACATTAGTGGGTCTTACCCAATTCTTCACTGTCTCAATCTTACAAGGATCCACCATCACTCCATCCTTAGAAACCACGTGCCCCAAGAAGGACACCGCATCTAACCAAAACTCACACTTAGAGAATTTGGCATAAAGCTTTTTCTCCCTCAACATTTCCAATACTATTCTCAAATGCTCCTCATGTTCCTCCTTACTTTTAGAGTATATCAGTATATCATCAATAAATACGATCACAAAGAGATCCAAATATGGCTTAAAGATCCAGTTCATCAAACTCATGAACGCAGCAGGGGCATTCGTAAGACCAAAAGACATCACTAGAAATTCGTAATGCCCATACCTGGTTCGAAAAGCAGTCTTTGGCACATCCGTTGCCCGTATTTTCAATTGATGATAACCGGATCTCAAGTCAATCTTAGAGAAGACACCAGCACCTTGTAACTGATCGAACAAGTCATCAATGCGAGGAAGAGGATACTTGTTCTTAATAGTTACCTTGTTCAGTTGTCTATAGTCTATGCACATCCGAAAACTCCCATCCTTCTTCTTCACAAACAAAACCGGAGCACCCCAAGGAGATGCACTTGGTCTAATGAAGCCTTTGCTCAACAACTCTTGAAGTTGTGCCTTTAACTCTCTTAACTCCGCGGGAGCCATTCTATAAGGGGGTATAGAAATGGGGCGAGGGCCCGTTTCAAGATCGATACAGAAGTCAATATCCCTATCTGGTGGCATACCAGGAAGATCTGCAGGGAACACATCCAAAAACTCACAGACTACCGAAACCGACTCAATCGAGGGTACTTGAGTAGTGTCATCCTTGAGATGTGCCAAGAAAGCTAAACACCCTTTACTAACCATTTTCTTAGCACGAAGAAAGGAGATGATACGCACCGGATTGGAAGTGTAGTCGCCCTCCCATACTAACGGATCTGTCCCAGGCTTGGCTAACGTCACCGTTTTAGCATTACAATCCAAGATCGCAAATTGCGGAGAAAGCCAAGTCATACCCAAAATTACATCAAAATCAACCATTTCTAAGATAACCAAATCTAGATAAGTGTTGCTCCCCACAAAGTTCACCAAACAAGACCTATATACCTTTTCAACTACCACACACTCACCCACCGGAGTAGAAACACGAATAGGCATATCAAGTAATTCACAATGTAAATTTAGATCATTAGCAAATGAGGAAGATACATAAGAAAATGTGGATCCAGGATCAAACAATACAGAAGCCATGCAATCACAAACCAAAAGCTTACTTGTGATGACAGCATCAGACGCCTCTGCTTCAGACTGCCCAGGGAAAGCGTAACAATGGGCCCTATCGTTTGTCTGTCCATTGCCCCTACCATGTTGTGATGTAGTGGCTCCAGTTTGCCCATCACCTCGGCCGTTTTGGTGACCACCATTACCTCGACCACCGCGTCCTCCAGAATGACGGCCTCTCCCATAACCACCTCTACCTCTAGCTATTGGGGGTCGATTACTCTGTTTTGGACAATATCTCTTAATAAGTCCAATCTCCCCACATCCATAGCACTCTCTGGGTTCATGCATAGGTCTCTCAGAGAAGTGTTGACCGGTCTGAGCTGGACCCCCAACAATAGTCTGTAGTGAAGACTGAATGGGTCGAACTGAGTAACCTCCGGAACTATGTCCTCTGGAGTAGGAACCACTAAACTCACCTCCCTTTCGAAACCTTTTTGATGTAGTTGCCATGGTGAAGTCATCTGGCTTCACTCCCTCTACCTCTATCACGAAGTCTACCACTTCTTGGAAGAATTTTGCCGTAGCCGCTACCTGTAAGGCCGAAATCTGCAACTCTGACCTCAACCCCTTCACAAACCGGCGAATCCGCTCTTGTGGACTGAAACAGAGTTGAGTGGCATACCTTGATAAAGCACGAAACTTAGCCTCATTTGCATTAACGACATCCTACCTTGCTCTAGGCTCAAGAATTCATCTCTTTTCCTATCCCTCAAAGTCCGTGGGATGTACTTCTCCATTAACAAGCTAGAAAATGAGGCCCAAGTCATAGGTGTTGCCTCTGTCGGTTGGCACTCAACATGTGATCGCCACCACATCTTGGCATTCCCTTGAAACTGATAACTCACGAACTCAACACCAAACCGTTCTACTATACCCATCTTGTGTAGTAGCTCATGACAGTCAACCAGAAAATCGTAAGCATCCTCAGATTCGGCACCCTTTAAGACTAGAGGTTTCAATTTCAAGAACTTACTGAAAAGTTCATGCTGATCATTTGTCATTATAGGCCCAGTAGTCAGACGTGGAAACGTGCCTATCTCCAATGAAGCATCTATGTGCGGAGCCATAGTAGCCGCATGTTGTACCTCCGGAACCTGAGGTGCTGGTGCAGAAAACACTGGGGGTGTCTGGCCCTGATCAGATAACCCGCTAAGATAAGCCAGAACCTGATTGATCATCTCTGGGGTAGGTTGGGGTGGCATTTCCTCATTCTGTACTTGTTCATTCTCCCCTTCCTCACCCTCTCTTACTACTTCCTCAGTCGGTGGAGGAGTCACCGCCCTAGCATCAGATGGACTAGGTGCTCGTCCTCTTCCTCTAGAGGACGTCCTCCCACGACCTCTACCACGGCCTCTTACCACTGATCCCCCTTGAGCTACAGCCCCAGTGGCTGGCTCTGACGCATCCTGTCTTGCCGTTGTCGCTGCTGGCGCGGTCGTTGCTCTAGTTCTAACCATCTGCGAAAATAGAGTGAAGATGGTCAGATACCAATTCGTATCGCCTAGATACCAATTGGACTCAAGTAGTAGCACGAAAGAAAGAAAGAAAGAGTGGAATTTTCCTAAAGTCTTATAGTCTCTCAAAGAAAAGTAAAGGCGTCCCCCTACCGTTCCTTAAGACTCTACTAGACTCGTTCTTGTGTGATGAGACCAACGAACCTAATGCTCTGATACCAAGTTTGTCACGACCCAAAACCGAGCCGCGACTGGCACCCACATTTACCCTCCTATGTGAGCGAACCAACCAATCTAAACCTTAACATTTCAACATATATCAATAGAACGTAATGCGGAAAACTTAGCTCATTAATAAAATCAATTCAAAAACTATTTATTATTATCCCCAAAATCTGGAAGTCATCACCACAAGAACATATATGATCAAATTACTATCTAAGAGTATTCTAAAAAGCTAAAAATACATAAGAAGCTAGTCCATGCCGGAAGTTTAAGGCATCAAGACTTGAAGAAGAAGATCCAGTCCAAGCTAGAAGCATTAGCTCACCCTGAATTTCCGATGTAGTAAAGACTGGCTTGAATTACTGTTGGGTCGAAGACGACGGCACGTTTGCTGCACGCCATAAATACAAAGAAGAAAACATAAAATTAGGGGTCAGTACAAAGCACGGGTACTAAGTAAGTATCATCGGCCAACTCAAAATAGAAAACAGTATATATCAGTTAATATCATAAATCAACTATAATACTCAACATGTAGCAACGACAAGTACTAAAATCATCAATAAGTACTAACAAGTTCATCCATGAGGACTCAAGCCTCAATATCATACTCGTTTGGGAATTAGATTCATAAGATTGAATTCATTAACATATTTCAAGATTCATTATCTTTATTCCCCTCTTGTCGGTACGTGACATTCCGTTCCATATACTATCCTGGTGTCGGAACGTGGCACTCTGATCCTCATTCTATCCTGGTACCGGAACGTGGCACCCGATCCATATACTATCCTGGTGTCGGAACGTGACACTCCGATCCTCATTCTATCCTGGTACCGGAACGTGGCACCCGATCCATATACTATCCTGGTGTCGGAACGTGACACTCCGATCCTCATTCTATCCTGGTACCGGAACGTGGCACCCGATCCCCCAATTCATCAAGCCTTCTTTATACTAAGGCATCATCAATCTCATTATATATTTTATCAAGCCTTCTTTTACACTAAGGCATCATCATTAACAAGTGAATTAGGGTTTCTTTCAAGATTTTTGGATTCAATAACTTCATCAAGCTTATTTTATCACAATCACATAATCATATTCGTACAAGCATACAATTAAGCCTATAAAAGGGTTTACAATACTACTAACACATATCATTCGCTATTAAGAGTTTACTATAAGATAGCATAAACCATAAGCTACCTCCACCGAAGACTAGTGATCAAGCGAGAAATTCCCAAGCTTTGTTCTTCTCGATCGATTCTCTCTCTCCCTTCTTGTTCTTTCTAGTTTTCTTATTCAAACCCTCTTGCTTTTTCCCTAATTAGCATATAATTAAAAATAAAAGGTGGCAATAACAACCCACTAAGTAACTTAAGGTTACCTCTTTTAACCCCCAAGTAATTAGACTTATTAATATTAACCCTCTAACTTTATAATTAAAGAAGGAATAGTCCAAAACGTCCCTTAAAACATGTAAAGAAATCCGACTCCAACTGGGATTACGCACCCTGTGACGGGCCGTCATGCCTGCGACGGTCCGTTCTGCAGGTCGTCGCAAGGTTTTGAGACTAGATTTCCATCAAGGAGTCTGTGACGGTCTGTCACACCTGTGACGGTCCGTCCTGCCAGTTCGTCATGAAGTTCAGAGAGTCGATTTTTAGTACCCAATTTCAGAATTTGTAAGTATATTGAAACGAGACCCTGCGATGGTCCGCCATGCCCATGACGGTCCGTCGTGGGGTCCGTCGTCTCAGCCAATTTTTCCAGAAATAAAATCTACTGCTCGAAACGACTAAACAGGTCGTTACAAATCTAACCTAGCTCATTTTTAGGGGCATTACATACGTTGAAGGTGAGAGGCATCTTGAAGCAAATCTTAGAATCTAGACTCTTTCAAGAAAAGTTGAAGTATGTCCTCACATGACTCAAGGATATAACTATCTTTTGACTTATTTAATTCAATGTATTGTAATATACTAAGTTTTTTTTTTATTGTATCGTACATCTCCCAAGTTTTATTTAGTCTTAGATAGGCGTATGTTAAGTTATTATATTTATTTTGATTTTATATGAAAGATGTTATGAGATTAGGACTGTAAAATCTCATGAAACAACTGTTAGGCTCTAATTTAACCTAGCTCATTTTTAGGGGCGTTACATATGTTGAAGGTGAGAGGCATCTTGCAGCAAAGCTTGGAATCTAGACTCTTTCAAGAAAAGTCGAAGTATGTCATCACATGACTCAAGGACATACCTTTCTTTAAACTTATTTAATTCAATATATTGTAATATACTAATATTTTTATATTTTATTGTATGGGCCATCTCCCAAGTATTCTTAAGTCTTAAATAGGCGTATGTTAAGACATAGTATTTCCTATGATTTTATATGAAAGATGTTATGAGATATTCTTCATGTGAAATTTTTTAATTCCGCACTACTTATCATACGGATATGCAATTAATGATATCAAAGAGCTTGTACAGGACTTTCTAGAGGTCAAGTACGCCATGTATCACTGCGACAACATCATATCTTCTAGTTGTACTCTCAGGATATGACATGATGTTTCTCCAATAGAATGACAAATAATTAAAATGATGCATAAGGAGTTGACAGATGAATAAGTTCTCATATGGAGTGTCTGATTTTGCGAAAAGAGAGTACAAAAACGCTATGTTGCTTTGAGATATGAAGATCTCTAGGCCTATGACTCAAGCTTAGTAGGTTGAAGTTTATAAGGTTAGGGAACAGGCCAAGGAGAAAAATAATGCTTAGGACAGGGACCTATTATTGTTCTCAATAGAAATCGGGAGGTGGAAATCACTCGGAAAATTTGAAGATATTTTTATCCCATACCCCTTCGTCAACTAGTGTTCAATTCTTCAAGAACTGGTATAATCAAGAGGTTAGAACACCATACTCTTAAGACTCAGGGAAGTGTTTCACTCACCAAGACTAACCCTAATTGCCTTAAGTGTTGTAAGAACAATCAATCTAAAACTTCAAAAGCACCAGCAAGTTGCCCAACATAGAATGGTAACTAATATGGTATAGATGGCAATCACCACCTGAATAGGTTGTATGCTCCTCAAGCTCCCAGGGGTCAGCATATTCTCCTTATGTAGTTACTAGTACATTACCAGTCTTTGACCTTGATCTTTATACATTGTTTGATCTAGTGGCTACTCTATCCTTTGTAACTACTTACATAATAATCCATTTTAGTGGTAGTCCTAAAATTCTCTTAAAACCTTTCACAGCCACTACTCCAGTTGGTGGACAAATCATAGCTAGACGGGTATACAACAAATGACTTATCACAATCTCTTAGAAAGTCACTCAGCTAATCTATTAGACTTATAAATGGTAGACTTCAATGTCATTTTAGATATGGATTTGCTACACACATGTTATCCGTGAATTGATTTTAGAACAAGGATTGTTCGTCTATAGTATTTGAACGAACCAATCTTAGAACTGAAGGGTAGTAATTTAATGCCTACGAGTCAATTCATTTCTTACCTTAAGGCCAGAAAGATGATCTCTAAGTGTTATATCTATCAACTAGTTTGGGTCAAGGATTCTAACTGCTAAACCACTACTCTTGATCATTTCAAATAGTAAGTGACTTTCCAGAAGATCTTCTCGGTATTCCTCCCAAAAGTCAAATGAACTTTTGAATTGATCTCCTTCCAAATACCCCGCCTATTTGTATCAACCTTACAAATTGTCTCTAGTAGAACTTAAGGAATTAAAGATCATTTGAAAGACCTTATAGATAAGGGTTTCATCAGACCTTGTAATTCACCATGGGGTATACAAATGTTTTTCGTTAAGAAGAAAGAAGGTTATCTTATTATGTGCATTGACTATTGATAATTGAACAAGGTCACAATAAAAAATAAGTATCCCATACACTGGATTGATGATCCATTTGAACATCTTAAGGGTTCTTCTAATTTCTCAAATATAGACCTCAGATTGGGTTATCATTATCTTAGAGTCAGATAGAGTGACATTCCAATGATAGCCTAGCAGACTCGGTATGCTCATTTTTAATTTGTAGTTATGTCATTTGTACTAACCAATGTATAAGAAACCCAAAATGAGTTAGGGTATCTAGCTCATAACATTTGCCTAAATGCTTGTTAATATATTGATTAAGTGTTTTTAAGAATGTATCATTGGTTTGATGTCATTCGAATGTCAAAAGTTCAAGAATGTCAAGTTGTTTGAATGTTAGTCCTTGAGGCGTGCATATGTGTCTTGACATGTTTTACATGTTTTATTTGGTTGAAACTTATGTGGAAGGTCTTAAATTTTTAATGAGTATATTTCACTTTGAAACATCTGGGTACGACTAAAAATGGTCCAATCAGAACACTCTTAAGGAGGACCCAAAGTTTGTCTAGACACTACCTTGGCACAGTCTACCTACGACCCTCAATCGACGCCCAATATGTGTGGTGAGGTTCCGTCGATGGGTTGGAGTCATCGCACACTTAGCCTGATAGAAAACAACAAACTCCAAGCCTTAGTCCCAAATGACCACAAGCAGAGCGGTCTGTCGTTGGTCCTAAGGGGTATAGGTTTCTCCGTCGTTTGAACCTGCAACAAGCTGCCTGCACACTGTTTTATTGAAGGGATTAATAGAAAATTCACCCCACGTTTGTCAATTACTATAGACTGTTAACAAATGTAGTTTTGGGTATATTTAGTGTATTTACAACATGAATTACCCATTCCCTAAGTCATTCCTTCAAAATTAGACTTCCCTCCAAAAATATCCTCTCAAGAAACTTTCATTGTAGATGGATCTCAAAAAAACTCGGATATTGGATTATCATGTATTATTAATCGTGTTATAATGGTTGTCTCCAACATTAAGGTATGGCGATACTTTATCTTTAGATAACCATGCATCTAGGGAGCTCCTTCAAAGCTGATTAAGGAAAAATTGTGATCAAATTGCATATCTTCCAAATATAATCATGGGTTCTTTCTCAATACATTTTCAAAATCATGATTATGATAATTTCATTATTATAAAAAAATTTCTTGTTGAATTCAATCCAATTTCATGATGAACCCATGTTCTCTTCAAACGCTCGACTAAGGCTATATGTTGGTTACTCTGATATTGATGTTAGAAGGATTATATTGTGATTCAATTATGTTAAATTTATTTATAGGTACTACCTATAATGTACATTTATCATAAATTATATGTAATGGATCTAATGTGGATCAAGTCTTGAAGATGGTATGATTGATTTATGCTCTTCTATCTTCTATTGAATGATAATATAGAACACTTGTATGATCTCTATTCTAGGGTCCATGAAGCAAGATTTTGCTTAGGTTATGATCTAATTATCTACTGACCTAAATTTTATTGTTGATGAATTGCGAGTATTGAACATTGATGATTCAAGGAAGGGAAATTGGTTAGTGATCCATGTCTCTTTACTCTCTATCGAATTGGTGATGTAGTGTACATGTAAGTATTGTGATCTTGTTGTGTTTTATGCCTGATTTCGTATATGTTAATGCACATTTATCTTCTGACCTAAATGTGAATTTTTGATGTAATATGAGAATTGATCAATGATGATCAAAGGCTAATGGATTGGTAAGAATTGCTCTACTCCTCTACTTCTATATAGAATTACTAGTTGAATTGGCCTTGTATGACATTGTGTGGTATGGCCCACTTATGTTGGTGGTATTTACCTCAATTAAATCTATATATGTATGGATCAAAGCCTTGAAGGTAAATTAATTATATATGAGTGTGTGGTTATGATGACAACACTATGTGACGTTTATGTCTACTTGTAAATCTAGTTTAATGTTGTAGCTGTTGATGATGTCTTTATAATTGAATGAAATTTTTAGGGTGAGGCTTATGTGCTTCAATTTATGACTCATAATTTTTAATAACCCCTTAACTATGAACCTCTATATGAATGTGTGATTAGCTATGGTTATGACTCTTGAATGCAAGTGTTGTAGTTATCTTGTCTCCTATGCTATTATGTGTTGTGTGGTCTATGCTTTGATGTGCATTCTGGTTCTAAGAGGGTTTATGCCTCAATATATTGTTGGTAGTCATTATGTGATCATGTTGACCAATGTACAAACACTCCACTTCATGCATGCTTACAAGTAGAATAAATTCATTCTCATATGTAGAAACGTCTACTACTATGCGTGTTAACCTTATGTCTATGAATTATTGTATGTATCCCTTAACCAGGAGGACTTGATAGGTGTACTAGAATGGAAAGGGTATGGGACCTTGTGTATGCATTTCACATGTATGCCTTATTAGGGTAGTTCCTAGGTTTGGTTTACTCTGTCCACGAATATGAATGCATGGTTATGCTAATATATGAACATGTGTTGTCTAAATGTGCAATATAAAAGGATTGCCCACATATATATATACAGACAGACAGATGTATGATTATCTAGTTAATAGAGGGGTGCTTGGAAGGTGTTCCCAAGAGTACCCTAGACTAGATGGTGGCTTACATATGCTATGTTGATGTGAAAGGACTTCTCACATGATTTAGGTTTATTAACTCTCATCTATGACCTCTGATCTAAGCATATGAGGAGTTAACTCTCCTAAGCATACATTTTATAAAGTAATTAATATTAACGACATTTAATAAAGGGAATTTAGTTTAGCACCGAGTGAAGTTGCATATGATGGGTGTCCCTTCTCATTATAAAAAGGTAGCTTGACCATGGTCCTCACTAGGTGGTTAGTCTCATAGACAAAATGGCATAGAGTGGTGTTCCCATATGTGTATAGCTAGAATGCCTCAATAGGAATAAAGAGGGTTTCCACATATACCTCCAAGTTTGATAAACCATCTTTGCTCCATAGGATGTAGCAAGTGATATCACTTTGTATGCTCGCATGTGTTAATGTTCTACCTTTGCTAGGTAAAGCACATTAGCTTGGTGTAAGACTTAATTAAACAAAATTGCATGTAGCACCCATGGTCATAGTGTTGATTAAGGCTATATTTTCCCTAAAGTAAAACGGAAAATGGAAGTTAAGTAAGGAACCTAACGAGGATAACCTAAGAGAAGTTCCTAAGTTTAGGTGGGGGTGTGAGACTTCTCCTATGCATTTCACAAGTATTTATTAAGGGATGTACTAGGAAGTTGTCTTAATGCATGTGACTATGTATATGTTCAGTCTGCATGGTATTGTAGTGTTTTCTACATAATGATGTGCATGGTAAGAGTCCCAATGGATCTATGTTATATGGTAACTCAATATTTGCATAATTGTGATCTTAGTAACTATATGGTGAAGGTCTTTCTTGGCATGAATGATGTATTATATGTTGCCTTATTGATATTATGTGTGAGGTTGTGGGACTTCACATGTACATTGCACAAGTACGTCTGGAATGGGATTATGAGTACATTCCTTGTTATTTTTGTGAAGAAGTCCAAATATGTTAATGTTAACTAGTGTCTTAATAGGATGATGTTAGAAGTGTTGATTGTATTCTTTCTTGTATTGTCTTCTTCTGTGTGGTCCATAAAGTGTTGGGTCCAATGTGAGTTATATATCGTTATTATACGATATGGTTCTATATATATAAATATGTTGGGTTAATTAAGGTTTGTATGTATGATTCACTTGGATGTTAAGGTGATGCTTTAGTGTGCATATTAAAATGGGATATTATATATACATTGCACGAAGTATCTCTAGAGTGTTACTTGGGAATGTAAAGGACTTAAATAAAAGGTAATTCACTTTAAAGATAAAATAGCTCAATGTAAAGATATTGTGGTTAATTTTAAATGTGTCAAATTGTGTCTTAAATTCAATGTACGTTTTTGTGTGACATTATGACTATGGTATATGCCTTAATGAATTATATAAGTTGTATGATACTTAATACTCCAAGTTCTGTGATATTTTTCAAAAAAAGGCATAATGCATGGTTTCAAGTAAAGGGTTCCTTATAAATGCATGTTTTTACATGCTTGTCATACTTAGTGAATTCTTACTAAATCCATTCATCTCTACCGTTTTACACAAAGTGTAGGTTATGGATGCTTAGAGGATGTCTCTACAGTGAAGATCTTGATATGCGTTTCCCAAGCTCAAGGAAAGGGATCATTAAGATTCAAGGATGTCTTATGTCATGTTTTATGTAAAGTCTTGTCATAACTTACTTAATGTTTTACTAATGATGTTGAGTATAGGATGGAAAAAAGTTACTAGAGTCTTTAACTAGGTATTATGATATTTTGTATATAATGGAAGTGATGTTCTAGCATATGATGTGCAATGAAAAGTTTTAAATTTTCCTATAAATTTATCAATGAAAATGGTATGAATGTTGACTATAGGCTTGTATAATGACCTCCAAGAGGTCTAGTACGCCATGTTACTTCTATGGGTTCTTCTTACTCGTGACACAATGCTCTTGAAGATTACATGGTTTTAATGAACCAGGTGTTCAAACAATTCTTTGACTTCTTTATTATCTTATTTATTGATGATATCCTCATATACTCTAGGAATAAGGAAGAACATGTGTGTCATTTGAGAGTTTTTATGAAGACTCACAAAGATCGCCACTTATTCGCGAAAATCATCCTTCATCTATACAATAAACTTAAATTACATTATTAAAGTATCATTTTCAGCAAAAAAACATCCTTCAAGTATTTTAATGTAAACAATTTTCATTCTTCTACTTGAATTTTTTAGAAAACTAATCGATATATCCCACAAAAATTTACTCGTACCTTCCTAATTATTATTCTTAAATATGCCAAAAATATTATCCTGAACTTTTTCGTAATTCACTTAAGAATTATCTAAAATATTTTAATTTTACCATTTTTCATGTAATTTTAATTAGAAATATTATTAGTTGAAGTATGTTTCTTCTCAATCAAATATGCTAGAAGCAAAATTCGTTAGATACTTCAGCTTCTACTAATGTAGAATGAAACTGAAATATGAGACATAATCAATATTTTGGTCACTTTGATATTAGATTGACCCAAAAATCTATTCATTTAATTGGTTAATAAAAACGTAAAATAATTAATCTCCAACTTCTTTTCGTTACGAAAAAGGCAAATCATGTGCACTCGCACCATCTAATAATTTTTATTTTCCATTAGAAACAGTGTCAAAGATAAATTTTTAATGAACTTCTTGTCGAAAGTAATGAAATTTTCCAGAATAAATTTTATCTACATTCACGTTAACTACTCATTATTTCGTAAAATCCCTTAATATTATTGACAATATATAAATGATGTTTTCTTATTGAAATGATACTTCAAGGATGTTTTTATATTTGGGGTAAAGTTAAAGTATTTTTTCTTCTAAATATGATACTTTAAGGATGTAGTTTATGTTTGGGATATAGTTGAAGGATGATTTTGGCCAAAAACTCTCAGGTTGCAATATGTAGCTTTCAATTAGTCATTTGTAATTATAAGGGAGATCCTAGTTGAATAAAAAGATAGAAGAAACAAAAGAAATGCTAAGACCTACCTCTGCAACACATATAAGAAGTTTCGTAGGTCTAGCGGATTAGCTATGCTTAATATAGTCCATGTTGAGGAAGAAAGGAAGGAACTATTGGTAGATGTTCACAACCATGCTCGCTTGGGAATTCACCTTATGAAAATATTATACAATGGTGTAAAAGTTCATAATGGGGCAGAATCTTCTTGGTAGTCTTATGTAAAAGCAAGATAACGATACAATTTTACATTAACTAAAGGGTGCATTCAAAAATAAAAAAATTGTGGTTTTATCCTTTCTTATGTGGATGTCCTAGTTGAGATCCTTTACCATACGGTTAGAAACATGAGAAACAAAGAATTTGATTGAGTAAAGGCTTTGTGGAGGAGTCAATCTGTAGAGGTAGCTACTTGGAAGCAAAAGCAACCATGAGATCCAAGTATCTACTCCTCTTTCCTTCCGATCCTTTCAGTTTTCGGGGAGTCATGTATAAAATTAAGTATTAGAATCATGGTTATTCAGTTTGTACTTGCAGTTCTAACATATTTACATGTTCTTGGAACTTAATTCAGTCTAAAATTCAATTTTCACAATTTAATTGTAGGGATTACAACATTCTACCTCCATTTCTTCTAGTTTAGTCTTCATGAGAGGATGAATGTTCATAAGGGGGAGATACTGAAACAACGTGTATCCTAGATAGACCAAAATTCAGATTTTCCAGAAGTGCACATGTCATATATGGAGGCCACCTATAAATTGTAGGTGAGACCACAGTTCGTGGACCTGAATAGTCAATCTTGATCTACAAAGAAAAAAGATCCAAACGACAGCCACGACTTACAAACTGTTGGCAGGAAAATGGTCCATGGAACATGTCGATTGATCTTGGTCCACAGACCTATTCTCTAAACCAAACGACAATGAAACTCCACGGACCATAGGTAGGACCACGGTCAGTGTACCATGTTAGTCGATCTTGGAGCATAGACCAATTCTCTGAACCAAACGATAAAGGAATAGGATAAATCATAAGTAGGACCTTGCTTTTTTGATCTTGGTCCACAGACATATTCTCAGAACCAAACGATTGCCAGGACCTACAACTCGTAAATAGTATCATGGTTCGTGGACCAGATTCATCAATATTGGTCCACAGAAGAGAGTAATGATCATAGAGAGGACCACGGTCTATTGATAATGTTCATTGGTCACCTCGATATGAGTTAAATCTGTTTTTTTTGTCCTGTCTTAATTTAGTTAAACCCTAAGCTACGTCGTTTAGACCCTATATTATGAGGTTTTAGTAAGTTTAAGTCTATAAACTTACAAAAACTTACCCATGTCAAATTAATAATAACAAAAAAGAAATTTATAACCAAGATAGGAGAAAAGGTCAAGAACCCTAGATCAAGAACGCAACAAGGTTCCATAAGTTCCAGCCCAAAATCAAAAGAATTCTGCCTGTGGGATATCACTAGTGGGTTCCTTACCATTGATTCTTTAGATATAAGTCAGATTCTTGATTCTTGTATCCTAATTAGACCTAGAGTTTCTAGAACTTCAACATATTATAATTAATTAGTTAGTAGTATGTTCCATATAAGATTATCATGTTACTACTCAGTTTATAACATGAATTTTATAGCCCTAACTATGTATTTCCTTAGTTCTTTAATTACACATTCTAGGTCAGATAATTCAATAACTTTAGAAATGCATTCCTCAGCTATTAATGCATCATTAACAAATTAATTTTTACATTCTAAGTGTTCATGTTTACTTTCAGTTATCTAGTATTTATAAAGACTTAGTCATAATGAGTTAATCACAAAAATCATTGAGAATATCATGATGCCAAGTTAGACTATGGCTCATCGTAACCCAATAGTTCCAGGACTACTAACCAAGAAGGTTGTATGTTCCCTCTGTGGGCATTAGTTTAGTAATCACACAAACGTACGTTTATATATATTGCAAGGAATATTAGTTCCTCTCGATGGGGTGAATACATCAGAATCCACATTCAACTCATGTGTTTTTATCAAGGTTTATTAAAAGCTCCCACAGTTTAGTCAAATTCCATTACATTTACCATTTATAAGTATATAGACTATTTTGTTTCAGCATGTTATAAACTGGTCAATGAATTCACTTATCTCAACATGTAGTTTATCATGTTCTAATTATATCATCTATTTATTGCTTATTCAATAATGTATTATTTCATCTTTACTCTATCATGCAAGCTCATTACCTTTAAAGTACTGAGACATACGTCCGCTACATCATCTCAAAATGTGGATTCCGGTTATTACAATCAATATCACGCTTAGATTGATTTCCGATCTCTAATTTAGATGATTCAGTGATGAGTCCTTATTCTCCGAGGACAATAGTCATGAGTTTAGTTTCAATATTTTTAGTCCTTTAGTTTATCTTTTTGCTAAACATACATGGGTCCTATCCCAACACTTTTAGTAAGTTAGAGGCTATTTTCAGACGTAGTAAGTTTAAGATTATTATTCAGTTAATATCTCCTTTTTCTTAAACTCATCTCTCGTCATATATGTCACTTCTATTATATGGTACTCCACCTTTTTTCTTTCTATTTATGCTTTATCTTCCGTACTAGTCTATTATCTCTATTATGCTAATGATCATGATAGTAGGGTTATATTTTAATCATTTGTGGTCCTAGGTCTAATTTTTGCATCTTGGGGGTAGCTCTAGGAGTGACGAAAACATAAATATTCACAGAAAGAGTCACACAAAAGGTGGGGCTCACCTCACCAGAAATGATTATAATTTTCCTCAAATGCAAATAAAATTATCTAAAATTTAAATCAAAGTATGACAAATGGGACGTAAAGAGGGGATCTTGTCTACGCATTTGCTCCATATTTCTAGGCAATAGTGCTAGGTGCATCAGTCTTTACTAAGGCCTAAGTACTCGGAGTCACCTTAGAATATACACAAGTACCATACCCACCAAGTTATGCTATAAATTTATTTCCATACAATCCTGCACAAAATCATCTACCATGAACTCATCTGTCTTAATAAGTCCCTCACATGCCACTCCGTTAGTCTTTTCAAACATCTCCTTGTCTGTCTGTGCCTCTTATTCGGGCTTAATTAGCTGCTCAACTGTATTATCATCTTTGGTGGTGAAAAGACACATCTCCCATAAATATGGGATCTCCACCATTCCAAAGATCATTGACATATTATTGGATTTTAGTTTATCCACATCCCTCCATAACACCACTAGCGAATCCTTTACGGCCATCACCTAATCATTGGCCCTTGCCCACACTTGCACACCACTATACTCAACTCAAAGGAATGATTGACTTTGATTAATTGTTATATTACATTAAATAGGGAATTCTAAATCATGCCCGAGATGCTTGCCCCAATTTTAATAGACTGACGATAAGCAGAATGGGCATGTTTCCTTATGAATATTAATAAAACTTGTGTCTTTTGAGTATGGGAGACAACAACACCAAGCCTATGGTTTAGACCAGCAGAAGAACCCGGAGTGGCAGAATAAGTAGCAATAGAGGTATCTTGAGGCTCATTGTTCCAAGAGAAAAAAGGTACATATCTAGGTAAGGAGTTTGTTTGCACAACAATGGATCCATTTACCAAGGCTAACCTTCTTTTCTTCTAAGTCTAGTCCCTTACATATTCATCCTCAATACTAAAGATATGAATGGAGGATGTGGGAATTGCTTACACATCCTTCTTTGGATCCCTATGTGCTTGAACATGTCAGCACAACGCGTTGATAAGTACCTAGAAGAGAAGTGAGGTATGTCCCTACTTTGACCACATGAGAATTTCTTTTGCAATGGTCATCCTTAAATTCAGCCTTGACAAATTGGTATGGCAGCCTAGAGAGGATGCTTTTGCGAAGAGGAGAATAGAGTCATTTTGGGAGAGAATGAGTGTGCTGTTAATGAAACCAAACCCAAAGCTCTGTGCCACATTGAGGTACTTATTTTCATCACTACTTGAAACTCCACCCACTTGGGAGTTTTATATGATACCAATGGAGCTAACCACTTCTCTATATTTTCGAGATTCGTATTCTTGATCTTGTGCTGACAGGCATTCTCTAGTCTCGTAGTCCATCCTAATACTGTAGTTGTTGCTGTAAAATGAGATTGTACTTTGATACCACTTATAACTAATAGTCAACGGTCATGAATCTAACTTTTGGCTTCTTCCCTCGTGGTATGAATGTGTTGCAAGCACTGTAGAACACTCCGACCCAGTTTATAATGTACAACATGAAAAATTGGAACTTCTGATACTTCACGCAATTAATTATATTTGAGTTCCTGTCGATCACTCCATTGATAGAAATATGCTTCTCCTTAATAACTTGGTGGTGCAAGAACTACTGCTTCGTCAAAAACTTGAGGAGGCATAGTAAACTAAGGAGTTTTGATCCTAGATATATCATTCAATTCTTTAGATCATAGATCTGCCGTTTGCGCTGCTACAAGATCATCAACAACCCAAAATACTGACTAGTGCTCCTAATGTTCACCTTAACTTTAAGGAATAATGAAATTTGCCGCAGAAATGCCATCACTATAGAAGTTGACCTATGATTAGGCAGGTGCCTTTTCATTGCCTTTGTGTTGTCCTACAATTGTGGGATATTTTTTTTTTGCCTCGGGAAGCAATTGCATCCTCGTCGAGTGAAATACCATTTGATTTATTGTGGGGTGGAATGGTTTGTCCTGCAACCTTATGTGTTGCAATGTATTTAAAAACCGAGAAAGAGTTAAAGACATTTTAATGGATAAACATAATTGTAGATGGAACCACCGAAGCAGTCCCTGAGTTTCCAAGGCCCTTTGAAGAGGTGGATCGAGCTTGCTGAAAGGATTTTCTTTGAGGTTCTTGGCAAGTTTACAATGGTGATTCCCTTTTGGCGTATCACTCACATCTTTCAGCAAAAGGGCTAGCCAACAAAAATTTACTGTGCAACAATTTTTTTGGGGTGTAGACATTGGGTGATCGAGAAGAATTTAGCCGACTTCAGAATTCTTGCTGAAATCTATAAAACCCAATCAATGCATAAGACATAAAATTAAATGCAATATTGGGAACTTTGGAGAACCTTTGAGTGTTTCGGTGATCTCGGCCCAACTCGCCAAATAACCTTACGTGCCTATTTCCAACAATAATTCTCGAGTTCAAAACGGCATCCCCCTAAATTAAAATCAAAGTATGCACAAATTAAATTCAAAGAAGTTCTGTAACACCCAAGTCATGACAAAAAGTACACCCTAGAATGAAAGGCATCATTCAAGTTAGAACATGACATACTTGAAATCTCGGAGGTCTTGTACAAACCTTAGACATCATTCATTGCATATATACGAAAATTATTGCGTAATTGAAATTTTAATTTCAAAACATAATGCCAAATCATTTTATATAATATCTAAGATATGTCTCAAAAACCATTTATGACATGATGATTACAATAGTCTTGGGTCAGAACCCATAAAAGGTCTAACATATAAAAGAATATAAAAGAGAACATAAGAGTGATGTCATCGGATTCTATGAGGACTCATCAATATTTTCTTCTTGACAAGCCTAATAACTCTACCCTCGAAAGAAACTCAATATGATCATGACCCTACATTGGATAAGAATGTAGGCAAAATATGTGTTAGTACAAAATGCACCAAGAATGAAAACTATCACACAATACATAAGAAATCTCAAAGGGTTAGTCAATAATAGACATAATCGTAAGAGAAAGACATAAGCATAACATGAATATCTTAAACATAATAAATCATAATAAAGCATATAAGAGGTCATACATAACTCATTTTCCTTATTACTCGAATGAACTACTTTACAAGGCACCTCCAAGTATACTTGTGCAAGTCTAAGGTAGCATCCCATTCTACTACCTATGCTAAATACCTCTCTTTGGTCAGTCTTGATCATAATCCACTTTCATAATTAATACATACATTCATCATAACATTTGAGCACTAAGCCACCAGGCCTCCGCAAAGCACACTTGTGCAATGCATGTGAAGAATCCCATTCTACCTCACGCACTAAGCATATCTTGAAGTCGCCTTATTCCCTTTTATTTTACTTTAGGAGTCTGAAGTAGACCAACTTTATATTGACAAAGAACTATAATCACTACAAAAGATAAACAAACATATCATAGAAGGCATATCATAGGTACCTTCAAATCACATTTGTGCCATGTATGGACATCATCCCATACTACCATCGACCATAAGTACTTGTCTTGACCAAAATAATCACGGATAACTAATAAAGAAAAAGCCATCCTAACGATCATTCAACCAATCATGTAGATGCAAGCTAATCATAGGGGAGCATGAATCCTCAACCCTAAGCTATTATGAGACACTAATCCCAAGCTAATTAATGTAATTCACATAGCATGCAACACATGGTATAATGAATTGCACCTTGCATATAAGTCAATCTAGAATTAGAAGAGCATAGTCCTTTCCACTAAAGTTATCATGATATGGTGTATGCCTAACCAAGTCAATTTATCATGAAATCACTCTAGTCGTGCTACTTTAAGATGTGAGAGTTTAACTACTCGATGCCAAACGATAATGAGAAACACATTCACAAGATATCATGATCAATCATCCTAGAAACACATGACAAAGCTAAACATAAGAGAGCTCACTTCCTCTATCCAAAGCTATCATTAGATTCACAACTTAAAGTTAACATGACAACTAGCATCTCAAGCTAAAATAACCTTGGTCTTATCTTACAAAGTCAAACAAACAAGAAGAGTCTTGTTCAATAAAACTTCAAGATTTTTTAATTCATTATCTCTTGACTAATTTTAGTTGTTAAGTCAACCTAGCATCTATCTATGTGAGAGAACTTATTTCTCCAATCAATTTCATATCTAAGTGTATCACAGAAAGAAAACATCATCACAATCTCTGAATAATGACTTCACCCACAAAGACATAGCATAAATTGAATACAAGCGCTACAATTGATTATTCCACTAACTTAATCACGATATATGTTAAATCACAAGTTGATTTATTCATTTTAATCATTACAAGGTAATTATAGTCATACATGATCACATAGTTTCAATTAAAACTATACAAATCAATACCATCACAGATAAATTAGGCCTAGTTAAATTCTTATCTAGGTGATTCAATTATTATCAATTATCATATAATACAATTGAATTAAGAATATCAACTTAGAACCTTCATCTTTCCTCTACTGGCCTAAAACAACCATGACCTCCTTCAACATCAATTACAATATTTCACCATGAGAACCTCATGAAAACATCACATAATTATCATATTAACATCATTGACTACTACCCGTAAGATTGGGATAACGATCAAGCCTTACCAATAATGCCATCACAAACCACACTAAATTGGGGTTCTTTGGATTTATAATTGAGGAATAACTATGGGAATCCATGAATGGAAGAGTCCATGGATGGATAAGCTTCTCATAACATTGATTAGAACCTTAATACTGGATTGAATCCTTGGTGAAATTCATTCTAAGAGAAGCCTCCAATTTCTCTTCTTTTTTTATGGTGTTCCTGAGAGTGTTCTGGAGAGGGAGAGGTTTTGATCTTTCAGTATAATGTCTAAATAAATCTCTTATTTTGTAAATACTCATAAAATTACTAAAACCACCTAACTTAACAAACCGTTGATTTTTTTGGACGTGGAGTGAATTTCCCAGTTACCTCTTAAGTGATAAGCCTGACTGACAGATATTCGGGCCTCCCATTGACGGTGCACTAGACGGACCGACGTTGGAAAAATGGTGCCATGCGGCAATGTCAACCATTATTTGGGACAGAGTGATGCATTAAAGGGGAATGATCTCCAATTATAAGTATATGGCTACACCCCAATCGATGGGTAGTCGATGGACCTATTGTCCATCAATTAGGTTGGTTTGTTAGGATTTTGTAGACAATTTTGAACAAAAGGTAGAGTCTTCCTCAAGGACCCCTTGTGTTGTCCTTGGGAAGTCATGCCCGGATGTTTCTACAACAAATACATCCTTCTAGATTTTAGGATCCTTACCTATGAATTTTAGCCCCAAAAGTACATAAAACCTCATGAAATATATTAACGCATGCAAGCACGTTCTCAAAGCTAACTTTCAAATATCATGGGCGTTCTTGGATGTTTGACCTCAAAATTCCTCCAAACTCCTAACATTGACTCTAGACACTAAAATTAGTCATTTTAAGAATCTACAAGCTCAAGACACACATTTAAGGCTCTATCTCGACCTAAATCATTTTAGGGTCCTTACAATATCCTCCACTTAGGAAACATTCGTCCTCGAATGACACCTTCTTAAAGACCTATTAAAGGACCAATTAGACTAGCAGCCCATCGTACATGCATTATACCTAAATGCACATAACCAAATAAAGGAAACAACTCATTTCCAAACTCGACATAGCTACACATACCCATATAAGAACATCAAGAAAAGGAACCTTATCCTCCACTTAGGAATAATCTATACATGTTTTCTAACATCAATTCATCATAATAAGTAAAACAAAAAAAAAGTACAAGACAAATTATATTCATCAGAAATTCTTGAAATTGTCATAAATTATTGTAGGGTCACATATTGTTGAGGGACATTAGGAGATCATTCTTGATCACCCTTGGATTAGAGATAATAGAACCTATTTCTATTGACAGTCATCCACATTATCAGTAGAATCTTTGTTTCCTTCTCTCACATTACCTTTTTCCTTAGGGTATTCTTTCATCATATGACCACTCTTACCACACCAGTAGATACAATCTCTACCGTCAAAGAACATATCCTAATGTTTCTTCCAACACCTAGGGAAAGTAGGTGAGGAGTACTCATTACTCTTATCATACCTAGAAGTACTAGAGTATCCTTAGTCGGGAGATATACATATCATCTACAAGCATTGTCATATGTCACTCTTCTTCTAAAAATTCGAAGACCCCCGTAATGAACCTATTCATAAACTCTTTAAGGTTTACTACTATCCTTGGAGGATACTTAGCCAATTGGGTGAACTTCAAAGCATACTTCTTAATACTCAACCTACCTTGTTTTAGATTTATGAATTCCACCATCTTAGCCTCCCTCGATTCCCTAGGAAAGAACCTATCAAGGAAAGCTGACTTAAGTCTACCACTCTATCGGACCGGCCCTTAAAAACCTAGAATCATTCTATTGCTCATACAAATCATTATATAGATATTTAAATTGGTAATGATCTATATCCTCTTTATTCATAGAAGTCAATCCTATTATAGCAAAATTCTTATAAACCTCATCTATGAACCCATTTGGATCTTCGTCAAAATTTGAGCCACTCAAATCCAGAGGGTTGATCTTCAAGAACTCTCAAATTTGTTAAGTACACATTCCCCTGATAGGGTCTTCCACCACATCGTTATTTGCTTTGGCCGTCAAGGCATGAGACAACAAATTTATAAAAGTCCGAAATTCCTCTCGAGAATCATTCCCCACTTGAGGTGCATTACGAACTTGAGTAAGGACTTGATTCCCTTGGGGAAGAACCTCTTGATTCTCATGGACATATGAATCCCTTCTCGAATTAGCCTTAATAGTAGCCAAAACCTTGAAAAAATCATAGGCAAACATTAGAAGAAGGGCTTACATAAGACAAACTCTATAGTACACCTTGAAAATGTAAAAGTGTAATTTTCCTAAGCATCCACTAGCCTCCTACTCATAGATATGTTGCAACTTAAACCGATGAATAAGATATTTTTAAACGTGGTTTTGAGACATTTTAAAATCATTTCATAATCTTATGCGATGATACAATGTTTGTCACCATCCACTGTTCACCCTAGAAGAAAAGGCATCCTTCAAGTCTGAAAACAGCATACTCGACCTCTCTGAGGTCTTTTACAAGCCATTTGACATCATTCATCGCATATATACGAAAAGTAATGTGGAATTAAATTTTTTATTTTAAAACATAATACAGAATCATTTTATATAACTTCTAACTAACGTCTCAAAATACCATCTACGACGGTATGAGTACAATAGTCTTGGGTCACAACCCATATAAATTCTAACATAGAAAAGAAAATAAGACATAACATATCACTGATGTCCTCGTATGCGATGAGGACTCACCAATATTCACTTCTTAATAAGCCTTAGAACTCTACCCTTTGAAGCAACTCAATCTCCTCATGACTCTAAATTAGATTAGAATTTAGGAAAAATGTGTGTTAGTACGAAATGTATGAAGTATGGAAACTATCATACCAAACATAAGATATCTCAAATTTTTAGTTAATAATAGATATAATCCTATGTGATAAAGACATTAGAATAATATAAATATAATAAGCATAATAAATCATCATAAAGCATTTAAGAGTTCATACTCAACCCATTGTTCTTCTTACGGAAAAGAACTACTTCAAAAGCCACGTCCAAGTATATTTGTGCAAGGCCAAGGTAGCATCCCATACTACTACCTAATATAAGTACCTCTCTTCTTTTATTCTTGATCATAATCCACATTAATTATTAAGAGGTATATTCATTAGATGATATGAGCAATGTGCCACTAGGTGACCTCAAAGCACACTTGTGCAGTGCACGTGAAGCATCCCATTGTACCTCAAACACTAAATATATATTGAAGTCACCCTATTCCCTTTCATTTTATTTTATGAGTATGTAGTACACCTACTTCATATTGACAACAAATTATCATATTATGTTAATCATATCACGGAAAACAACTATAGTCACTCCCTAAGCGAATCATACATAACATAGGGGTCATATCATAAGCAGCTTCAAGTCATACATGTGCCATGTATGGATAGCATCCCATTCTATCATGCACACTAAGTAATTTTCTAGACCAAACTAATCCAAGATAACTAAGGAAGGAAAAACCTATCCTAACCATTATGGAACCAATAATGTAGATGCAAGATAATCATAGGGGAGCATGAATCCTCAACCATAAGCTATCATTTCAAAATAATACGAAGCTAATTCATGTAATGCACCTTGCATGCAGGCCAAGCTATCATGAAATGCACCTTGCATGCAAGTCAAGCTAACATTAGGAGAGTATAGGCCTTTCCCTTAGGGATTTAATGAAATGATTTATACCTAACCAAGTAAGGATATAATGAAGGCACTCTAGTCGTGCTACTTCAAGCTAATCATATGAGAGCTTTTCTACTCCATCCAAAGCTATCATGATCAAGAATTTTAGAAACACATGGCAAAGATAAAAATGAGAGAGCTAACTTCCTCCATAAAAATTTATCATGAGATTCATCACCTCAAGCTATAAAGCTGCCTAGTATGTCAAGATAACACACCTTGGTCATATATTTCCAAGTCAACCAAACAAGAAGAGGCATATTCAATTCCACTTGAAGCTATTATAATTATGTCTTATTAATTTTTGGTTATTAGGTCAACTTAGCATCAGCCTATGTTAGAAAACTTATATCTCCTATCAGTTTGTATCTAAGTATAAAAGAGAAATAAAACATCATCATAATCTCTAAATAATGACTTCACCACCAAATCCCTAGTATTAATGGCATACAAACCCTACAATCGATTATTTCCCTCAATTCATCATGATCCTTGTTCAATTAAAAGTTAATTCATTCAATTTAATCATATGAAGGTAAGTCTAAGCGTACATGATTACAACGGTTCAATTCCAATTTTACAAGGGAATACTATCCTAGATCAACTAGGCATAATTCAATTTATATCTATGTGATTCGATAATGATCAATTAGCATAAAATACAATTGAATTAAGAAGATCAACATCGAACGTTCGCCTTTCCCTTATGGACTAAAACCACCATGATCCCCTTTAACATCAATTACAACATTTAACCATAAAAATCTCATAAAAACATCACATAATTATCTTGTGAACGTAATTGAATGCTACACACTATATTAGATCACAATCAAGCCTTATCCACTGTGCAATCACAACACTCTCTAAATTGGGGTTCTTTAGATTACAATTGAAGAATATCTAGGGTACTCCATGAATTGAAGAATCCATGGACGAATAAGCTTGACATACCTTTGTTTGGAGCCTTAACCTAGCTTGGATACTTTGTAAATTCGTCCTAAGAGCAGCCTACCAGTTCTCTTCTTGTTGTATGCCATTCTTGAAAGTGTACTTTAGAGGGAGAGGTTTTGATCTAGGAGTCTAATGTCTAAATGTATCACTTTTTGTTTCAATACTCATAAAATAACTAAAACTACAAAATTCATCTGCCCATGCATTTTTTTGGACATAGAGTGATTTTTCCATTCACACCTAAGTGACCAGCGTCAATGACATTATTATAGGCCTCCCATCAATGATGCAGTCGATGGACCGTTGTTGGAATAATGGTTCCGTGCTGCACAAACGTTGTTTAGGAGAGAGACCTAAATTATGGAGGGTTGATCTCCAATTCAATGTATGATGGGACGCCCCTATTTAAGTGTTGTCGATGGACCTAATGTTTGTCAATTAGCTTCATTGATTGAAATTGTTATGACAGTTTAGAGCCAAATGTATGTTCCTCCACAAGGACCCCTTGGGTGGTCCTTGGGGAGTTGTGACCGGATGTTTCCTCCACAAATACATTCTTCTATATATTAGGAAACATCCCTATCAGTTTGAGCCGTAAATACTACATCAAACATCATAAGACATACTAAGGCGTGCAACTACGTTCTCAAGGCTAACCTTAGAACATGTTGGGCTTTTTTGAACGTTTGACCTCAAAATTCTTCCAAACTCCATACAATTCCTCTAGAATAAAACATTAGTATTTTAAGACACTATGAGTTCAATATACACTATTTAGGCTCTATTTGAACCTAAATCATTCTGGGTTTCTTACAACCCATTGCCCTATAATTCTCAAACTTCTCCCACTCTTACTAAATTTTCTCTATTGACGACATTTGCCCTAACGAATGACATCTTCCGTTATTTCATAAGGAAAATTACATAATATGGAACAAATACAGGCTACTTAGACTTAACCCAACTAAACACAATAACATGCAAGCACAAACCCAAATGATTTAACTCATTTTAAAGTACAAAATTACAAAAATCTAATATTATACACCATACGAGCATGCTTTCCAAATCAAAGCATGCAATCAAGAATTTTTATTCTATTAGAGAGGATCAGCACACTTCCACAAGAAAATAATGGTAAATATTAATGGAAAGATACTAAAAATAAAATCGGTGTTTTAAGCAAATAAAAATAATATTGTAATGCTTGTCGATAATGTTATTATATTTAGAGCACAAACAACAACAATCCGTAGAAACCTAAATATATAAAAGTTATGGTGTTTTTATGCATTAGAATAGTTTAAAAGTATGGGAAATCAAAGGATTTTAAAAATTTAAACGTTTTGACTTTAAAAGGTTAAGTTCGTGGCCATTAAATGACATTATCCTTCTCAAAGACCCACTTGGCATCGCCCCGAGTAGTAAATTATCTCGTAGAGTTTTATAAATTCTAGTAGAAATAGATTGGGAATTTCATGAGTTGCGCATTGTATCAAATTTCCTTTAAACCGAAGCCATAATGGTGAAAAAGAACTTAATCAAGTTTCACAAAAAGTGAGGATGTTATTCCTCAACCTCATACCTTCTAGCCGAAGGTGATCCATTCGTTACTAATCATCAACTACACTCATTGATCATATTTTCAGCATACAACAAGCAAAGCAAAACAAAGAATAAGCTAAGTATCACTATGACAAAGAAGAGAAAATTTAACGTAAGTAAAAATTTTCAAGTAACAACACTCCATGGAAGCGGCAGCATTTTAATACACACATAATGAATAAATTACTAAAATTTCAAGTTCCAATTATCGCGAGTAGTACTATAACCATACACAAAATTGTAAGTTGGGGTCGAGTCCCAACGGAGCGGTTTGTATTCAGAATTAAGAGAAAATTAAACACTTCTTCAAGTCAACCATAGGTAAAAAACATTTATGATGAAAACAAATTAAAATTTGGGGTTACACAAGGGTAAATTATAGAAGGGGCGGTTTGTAGTCATCAAGAAACTAAAACCAACAAGCAATACAAAAATTTTAGTATGTACATAGTATTCTTTTTATGTTATAGGATTATGGATAAAGGGCAATTAGTATGAATTCTATGCAAATTAGTGAATAAGCTAGACTTTATGTGTGTAAACTTTCTCTTGAACAATTTACGCTCAATAAAATTGGTTTTTCTCAAACATCATTAAGTCGTAATGAACCTCAACCTTTTCTTCAGCCCATTATATATCTCGAGCTGAATGTGTGGAAAAAGGTTTTGTGTTCCCTCTGTAGAGCTGAAACCATGCCAACCCAATATCCACAAATAATCAATTCAATAATTCTTTGTTTTAAATCCTCTCTCAAAAGAAATCACAAAATACGATTCTAAGATTTTATTTGCAAAAACGTCTCATAAAATTCAACCATAATTACTGAACTAAATAACTATTGATGTAACTCTCTAGAAAATTATAGGTTGAACTGAACAACAAAAATCAAATTAAAAATAATAAAATTACTTCCCAAAGTTTTAGAATGTTATTTGTAGTTAAGGATAAAATAATTGGAGTGTAGACCAAGTGGCCAGTGCAAATTCAAGGGGACAAGCCAAGTACAAAGTCCAAGGATTTCCCTAGACACGACCTAGTTCTGCAAACCATAATGAGGGGGACCATGACTCGTGGTCCACTCCACGACTCGCGAATGTTGTAAGATAACACAGGCTCCAACACGAACTATGGTCCCCTCATGAACATGACTTAGCATGTGGAGGAAAGGCATGGAGAGACTTTCCATGACCTTTTGAAAAAGACCTTTATCATGGCTCGTGGTAATGATCACAATCTCTGATTGTCAGGCAATTAACCTAGTATGAGATTGGCACATTTGAAGAGCACTACACTATTTTAAGCCTAAGGTCACACTAAATTTGGACAACACTTTTAAAGTGTTGGCTAAAACATTTTTGGATACACTTTCGAAGTGTAGCTTTAGTTGTGAGGTTTTGTCAATAATATTATTGTCGATACTTGTAAAGCGTTCTATTTAGTGGAGTTGACAACACTTGTTAATAGTTTTGATATATTTATAAAATTGGAAACATCTATTACACATATGACTATATTAAAGTGTTCTATTTTTATAAATTTAATACCTAAAAAATGACATAGGAGAAACTAGAGCCTAATATATTTGTCATCAGGTTATAAGGTACTAAAATGGTTCATAATGTAGTAATGAGGCAGTGTTAAAGGAATTAGATGATTTGTAAGTGAAACGTCAAGGGACGACTAAGATGGTCGACGACTAAGTCACCTTTATGTGCTTTATCTGTATTTAAGTGTTTATGTTTATGTTATGAGCCTATTATGTTCTTATATGGGTTATTGAGGTATTTTTATTTAGTGTCTCAAATTTCATGATGTTTGGAGTCCAAACATCCAAGAACGCCCATGACGTTCGAAAGTTTTCCGTGAAATGATCATATGTGTCGTGGAATGTTTTTGTTGAGTTTTATGTGTCTGTTTTTGATATTATTTACATGGGAGGTCTTAAACTCGTATCAAAACATATTTTAGTAGGAAATGTTTTGGCAAAAGTCCCCAAGGACCATCCAAGGGTCCTTGAGGAAGGGTACATTTTTTACAGAAGCAATCCAAGACCAGTCCCAATCCATTAAGGCAATTAATGGCGAGTAGGCTGGTCGATGCCCTGTCGTTGGTTGCCGTTTCTCATAAATCAGGATTAGGGAATATTTAATTCCAAATATGATTCTCAAACCCAAACCACGAACCATCAAGACAATCAGTTGGTGAGGAGACGGCCCGCCGATGGACTAGTCGTGGATGATCCTGCAATTTTGGAGGTTCACTATAAGTTTCAAGGGTTAATTGGATAATTAACCCAACGTCCAAATAAGAGTTTTGGAGGTTACTTTGGTGTATTTTATGTTAATATATATGCCTTAAATATCAAGATGAACTCATTCTTTCAAATCAAAATCAATAAATCTGTTAGAAATTCTCTAGAACTCCATTGAAGCCAAAACTCAAGGAAGAGCTTGGATTGGAGATTTGAGTTGTGATTCTTCATCAATTTCGTGTATTTAAATCATTTACTAGGGATTTTTTTCCTTGAAACTCTTTTCATCATGGAGCCAAAAGTTGAACGAGATTTTGAATGTTTTCGAAAGATGAACTTGCCAAATTTCATGATTTATCTATTTGTTCTTGCGTTAAAGGTTTTGAATCATTACATATTGATTGATTTTTTGTTAAATAGATAATTGTATCATAATTAACAAATGAAATCCATGAACCCTTATTTTTGACTACTTTAATGGTTAATATATATTGTCTTAATGCTTATGAATTCTAGTGTAGTTTTGAGTGGGCTATTGATCGATAGATGAATTGTTTTGAATTAATGTCTAGGTTTACTTTTATTGATAAATATATATTTAATTGACCTATATTCATTGAGTATTGTAGTTTTTGTATTGAATTGATGTTCATGTCTATGGGTAAGGGCTTTAGGTATTGTAATGGTTGCTTTAGCTACGAATTTGAAGTGGTGATCATGGATTGTTTATAATCTTCCCTAATTCTCTTCAATTTATGAATGTATATAATGAATTATGTTGTGATTTGTATGGTCCACTTATAGTGGCGGTGCTATGTGTTGTACTTGCAAATAATATGGCCTAGTTGGCATTACGTTATGTATTATGTTGATCATGGCCTTGTCGGCAAACTACCTGATACACTAACATGATTTATCTAGTTTATTTATGTTAAGTATGATCATATCTACCTACTTGTGATTAAGTGAAAGTATGTGATCTTCTATTGATGTTGTTAGCTTATCTTGTTATACTATGACTATGTTCTTATGTGTGTAGGCTTAGGGTTGATACATGATTTCTCCTACTTTGTTCTATGAGTCTATATTGAATAAATTGATGATGTTAGTAGTTTATACGATCACGTATAGATGATAATTATTATTCTTATGTGCTTCTAGGATATTATACTATACGTGATAAAGTGAAGTCATTGGTGTGTCTTGTGTGGTAGACTTTTACCCCTTACTTGATACATGTATGCATGTAAATATGAGATGTCTTGACATAGGAGGATAAAGTCTATTAGTCTTGTATGTATGAATTACATGATACCTTGAATGATTCTAAGAATATCCTTTATGGGGAACCTTAAACCTAGTGGTAAGGTTATAAACCTTGAAGTAGAAAGTCGTAATGGTATCCTTCTTGTATGAATAATGGACATCCATTTGGTTGTCTTGAATGACGTCATTTCATATATATGAAAGTCACTAAGCTATGTTCTTCGCCATTATAAGGCATCCCTAGGGTACCTATATGGTAGGGTGAATCTTATTAGGTTATTAATTAGGTATGAAGCTATAACACTAGAAAAGTCTAAGGCGTGTTCTATGGCCTAACATTAGTGTAAAATGTTTTAGACACGATTAAATTGTCTGTTTTATTTATATAAGTCATTTAGGAAGTTTGGAAATCAAAACATCAAGGAATACTATGACGTACGGAAACTAGTTGGAGGAGGTGCTAGTGTTCCTTAGTCTATTTTACTAAGTTTTAGGAGTCCGACATTGATGATTTTTTATGGAAGGTTGTCAAACAAGTTTTAAATTTAATTCATAGTCAAAACTTCCAGGCACGAACCCCCAAGGACCAACCATGAGCCCTTGAGGAGGACCATTTCATTTTGGCAAGAAGCCGCCAAAAGGCAGTGTGCACAAATGAGTGAAAATCGGCGGATCATGTGTTAATTGATAGGGCGTCGATTGACACCATTTCATGAAGTCTTTGACAAATCCATGGAAGTCCGGTTTTGCACAGTTTCTGACCAAAACTATGGGCGAACATAACGGTTAGTCCCTTGGCTGTCGTTTGAGTAACAGACCATTTGTTCTGGTCTCGTCTGAGAGAGTCTGCCTTGGCTGCTCGATTTAAAGTGACTTGAGTTAATTAATGTAGGGGTTAGTTAATTATTTTGTTGTTAAGGAAGTCCTAATTATGTTAGTTAATGACCTATTAAAACACATAATTCATGAACCAAAATTCTCCTCCTTCTCTTTTCTTTCTCTATCGCAAGTTGTAGAACACCGTAGAAGGACCAATTCAAAGAGATTCTAGGGATTCAATCACCAAAGTTTCTCCATAAATCATCATCAAACACTAAGGTATGGTATTCCATTCACCTTTGGGAGTTATTTCCCCAAAGTGTTCCATCAAATTGATTTCGAAAGATGAATTTTCATGTGGGTCTTTTCGAATCTCGAAACTGATCTTTCAAACTTATTGTTATGGTTTAGTTTAATTTTATTGATTAAATTATGATTAATTATGATTATATTACATTATTAATTGACGTATTTGTCTAGTTTTTAAAAGATTACCTTTACCCCTTAGCCCTAGGTTATTATCTTGATATGAATTGTGTAGTGTTGGTTCAATTGACTGGGCTATTGGTAGAATTACTACTAGATGGTATTATTGTATCAATAATGAATATTTTAAGATGAATTATGGTCCTATATTTCTATTTTTAAGAAATTGATCTAGATTATGACTTTGACCTAAGTCTCTTATTTTAAAATATTAATTAGTGATAGATTGTGATGTAGTGGTTCAAATAGAGTTGTTATTTAGTTGATTATTATTGTGTGATGATATTTCACCCTTAATGGGTTGAGTTAACGGTTCATGTTAAGACCATGATTATGTATTATGAAGGAGACTTGGTAAGTCTTGTGATGTAGACTTTTTATATCAATTATGGTTAATTGTGATTAAGTGATGATGTTGTATTGAAGTATAGATTATGTTAAAAATGATAGGGTTGTTATGATGTTCATTTGAAATGTCCCAACTATTGTTTTGTGAGGTATTGACTAAGATGTAAATTCTATAAGGATCGTGATAATTTGTCAATGTGCCTTATTATGAAGTAATATGTATATGCGTGGACCTCACTTTAGTTAATTTTATTGAAAGGATAATCCTCATAAAATTATTATTGAGCTATGAAGACAATGATTATAAAAGGGATAGAACCATAGGACCTACATTCAACAATGATTATTAATCAAGACACTAAATACATTTCAAAAAGGACTTAGCTTACAACCTAGTGAGCTTTACAATGGGAGGTGTTCAGTTTCAATGGAGGAAGATTATCCCACAAGTTCCACATGAGGTGTTAACTCCCCTATAGGGATACTCGTCTTATGGATTCCCTTGCGATGAGGCTCTAATTGCCAAGTGGCATATAGAGAGTCCATACCAATATCTTAGTTCTTGAACAATGTTTTCCCCATAGTAAGAGTCGCTAGTGGATCCACCTACAAAGCTATGTTTATGTTTGTTTTACTTTGTCCGGTAGAGCACCTTCCATAACATTAGGTTTTATTACACCGGATACCATATTAAGTTCTTGTGGTCTATGCCCGTTAAGGAAATTGTTTCATAGACAAAATTAAGTAATGAAGTACAAACCAACTAGGGTGAGTTAAGAGGTTTGACTTATACTAGGTAGAGGTATGGGGTTGTACCTATGAGTTGCACTAGTTTTTCTTGAAGGAATCTTTAGAAGGTTGTTGCTATATATGTATATGATTATGATGAGACATGATATGTATATGATGACTTTGCACATTGATGATAAAACATGATGATTGGTTTAACTTATGAATATATGTTTGGTCTATGTTTCAATAGTATGATGATATGTACTATTAAATGATATGCTATGTGAAGTTGAATATCTGTCCTAGTTCATGATGGGTGTACTTGATTGAGTAAGGTTATGGGGCATTGCCTGGTCATTGCACTAGTTGAAATAATGAGGTTTCATGGGTAATTGTCTTGCTTTGGTTATGTTGTAATGAACTCTTATCTATGTTTGTTGCTATTATAACTTGATGGTAGAGTTTTCTTGACTATGCTTTCAAATTATGTGGATATACATGTTGGCTTGACTAGACTTAGTATTATTGGTCTTGTGATTTACATGCTTTGAACTTTATGAATATGTCTTATTGATTGGTGTAATCTTCTTGAATGTACATAATGCCTTTCAATGAAATGTGTATACTGTAATGAATTGTCCCCTTTTAGCATGATTTCATGATATATGTACATATGGTCTTATACTTAGTACAAGTGGTGTACTAACCCCATTTTCTCCCTTTTCCCCAACATTTTAGGTTGCGATCGTTGAAAGGCTTTGACAGAATTTTGAAGGAAGACTTGGAATTCTCACTCTTCTATGTTTGGTAGGGTCCTCACTCAATATCAAGCTAATGAGGTTTTTTGTTTTAAGACTCCTATGTTCTTTCCTTTTTAATTTTAGTACTAAACATTGTACAACCTATATGTGGCCGTATTACATTGATGTATGGGCTAGGCCTACGTTATTATACTCTTGTTAGATGGTTATTACCGATATCCATTTGAGTATATATATATATATATATATATATATATATATATATATATATATATATATATATATATGGAAAGAGAGAGAGAGAGATAGAGAGAGAGATTTATGTGCAATAAAAGTAGAAGACTGAGTAATCTTCTTGTACGAAAGATCTATGTATTCTCGATATAAGTATTATGTAAATGTAGAGGTCTATGTTAACCTCAATGTAGAAGTAATGAAAATATCCTATGAATGTCATGATGTATGCTAAGAATCTAGTACTAGTCTTTAAATAGGATGATGACACAAGTTACGTCGAGGGGGTGCTCCGCGGATGTGACAAACATGGTATTAGAGAATGAGGTTGAATATCTTTTAGTCAATGTGTCACACCCGAAATCACACCCCAGGTGCAATGAGCATTGTCGTCCTCTCAGAGCACTCAGACAAGCCTCTTAGTGTTCGTCATAACCTGTCATTAAAATTTGCGGAAAATTAAAACCATTTAATACTTTGTGAAGTATACATACACTTCATACAAAATAATCATGATAGCATACAATATTCTAACACTTTTCTCACGTATAGAGAACTATCTAGAGAATACGAATATGGATATAGCCTATAAATAGTAAATGCGCCATATAGGCCTTAATATAAAAGAATCCAAAGAACATAAATGAAAATAGAGTATTCATAATATCTACTAATCTCTTCATAAGGTAGAATAATTAAAGTATAATATCCCCGAACATGAGGAAATACAAACACTTGGAGAAAGACTTCCAAGCTTCATGCAATGGACCTTCGTAATTTTCAATGGCCGGACCCTACATTTGTAGTAATAAAAAGTAATTGGGTTGTTACGCCACACTTACTAAGTATGGGTATATGAAGATAACATATAAGTACATGCATAAAAAAGGATCATTTATCATTTCTTTACGAAGCATGATAAGTCATATCATTGCCTTCAATGCATACACCATAGAACATATACAAGGTATGTACTTCATCAACATAAAGCATGATCATAATCCAAGACATATTTTGATATAAGTGCATGTTAACATTAATTTTCAATATATCATAATATACATAACACACAAAAAACATACAAATGATCCCATGCCCAACTTATAAGTGTAATAGTCATGTGAAGCCCCATAACCCCACACAACCATATAGATACGATAGGATAGAATGAGTAAAGATTCGATTCATATAAGTTGTAACATAGTCATCACTTCATTTAACAATATAACTAAATAACATATTCATCATAACGACCAACATCATATACGAGTAACATCATGTATCATAAACACATCTTTCATGTTATTATATTACATAAGAACAATCTCCTAGGACTTCCCTTAGAGTAAACTTGTCACGACCCAAATCGGGGACGCGACTGGCACCCACATTTACCCTCCTATGTGAGCGAACCAACCAATTTAACCCTTAACATTTTAATACAATATCAACAAAAGAAATGCGGAAGACTTAACTCATTAATAAAAACAAATCAATAACTATTATTATTATCCCCAAAATCTGGAAGTCATCATCACAAGAACATCTATCCTCAAATTACTAAACTAAAATGTCTAAGAACAAAATAACTAAAAAGCTAGTCCATGCCGGAAGTTCAAGGCATCAAGACTTGAAGAAGAAGATCCAGTCCAAGCTAGACGCATTAGCTCACCCTGAATTTCCGGTGTGACGAAGACTGGCTCGATTTACTGCTGAATTGAAGTTGACGGAACGTTTGCTGCATTACACAAATAACAAAGAGGAAAACAAGAGAGTAGGGGGTCAGTACAACCACACGTACTGAGTAGATATCATCGGCCAACTCAAAATAGAAGATAATATATATCAAGTACTATTATAAATCAACTATAAACTCAATATGTAGCAACAACAAGTATTATAATCGTCAATAAATACCATCAAGTTCATCCATGAGGGCTCAAGCCTCAATACCATACTCATTTGGGAATTAAGTTCATTATGTTGAGTATATTAACATCTTTCAAGATTCATTATCTTTCTTCCTCTTGTGTCGGTACGTGACACTCCGATCCCCTACCACTATGTGTCGGTACGTGACACTCCGATCCCCTATATGTGTCGGAACGTGACACTCCGATCCCCTATATGTGTCGGAACGTGACACTCCGATCCCCTATATGTGTCGGAACGTGACACTCCGATCCCCTATATCTACGTGTCGGTTCGTGACACCCGTCCCACTAATACTATGTGTCGGAACGTGACACTCCGATCCACTAATACTATGTGTCGGAACGTGACACTCCGATCCACTAAATTCATTCTATCCGTTCATCAAGCCTTCTCTATACCAAGGCATCATCAATCCCATTACTTTAGTTCATCAAGCTCTCTTTTATACCAAGGCATCATCATTAATATCGTAGATTAAAGTTTCTTTCAAGATTTGGGATTCAATGGTTTTCATCATGCTTGTTTTATCAAAATCACATAATCATATTCATGCAAGCATACAATAAGCATATAGACAGGTTTACAATATCATCAACACATATTATTCACTATTAAGAGTTCACTACGAATATCGTAAAAACCATAACCTACCTCCACCGAAGACTAGTGATCAAGCAAGAATTCCAAAGCTTTGATATCCTCTTCCCTTGTTCGACTCTCTCTCTCTCTCTCAATCTGTCTTTTCTCTTTGGTTTTCTTTATTCAAACCCTCTTTCTTTTTACCCTAATTAAAATATAATTAAGACTAAAAGAGGACAATAAAACCCACTAATTAACTTAAGGTTACCTCTTTTAACCCCCAAGTAATTAGACTTATTAATATTAACCCTCAATCTTTATAATTAAGGAAAGAATAGTCCAAATCGACCCTTAAAACGTGTAGAGAAATCCTATTCTGACTGGGATCTGCGTGACCTGTGACGGGCCGTCGTGCCTGCGACGGTCCGTCACGGTGGTCGTCGCAGCCTCCCCAAATTCCAGGTGGGCTGTGACGGCCCGTCACCCCTGTGACGGTCCGTCCTGCACCTCCGTCATGACGGTCAGAAACTCGTTTCTTGTACCAAATTCTCAAAAGTTGAAGTGTTTTGCAACGGAAACTCACGATGGTTCATCGTGGATGTGACGGCACGTCCTGCAGGTCCTTCACAATTTACAGAGAGTCGATTTTAATATCCAATTTGAAGAATTCTAAGTGTCCTGGAACGACACCTCCTCGACGGGCCGTCGTGACCACGACGGTCCGTCGTGACCACGACGGTCCGTCGTGACACTCGTCTTTCCAGCCAGTTTTTCCCAGAAATGAACTCTGTTGCTCAAAACGACTAAACAGGTCGTTACAATAGATGCCAATTTACCCATCGTTCGTCCCCGAACGATCAAAAGAAGAAAAACAATGGCGAAAAGGAGTACCTGAATCTGTAAACAGATGTGGGTACTTTTCTTGCATATCTGCCTCCTTCTCCCAAGTAGCCTCTTCAACCGGTCGATTCTTCCATTGCACTTTGATGGATGCAATCTCTCTCGACCTCAGCTTGCGAACTTCTCTATCTAATATAGCAACCGGTTCCTCTTCATAAGTCAAGTTCTCATCCAACAAAACTGAATCCCAACGGATAATGTAGTTTCCATCTCCGTGGTATCTCTTCAACATGGATACATGAAACACCGGATGCACTCCGGACAGCCCTGGGGGCAAGGCTAATTCATAAGCCACCTCCCCTATTATCTTAAGCACTTCAAATGGTCCAATATACCTTGGACTTAACTTACCCCTTTTTCCGAACCGCATCACCCATTTCATGGGTGAGACCTTCAACAAGACTTGTTCACCTTCCATGAACTCCAAATCTCTAACCTTTCGGTCTGCATACTCCTTTTGTCTACTTTGAGCCGCCAAAAGCTTTTCTTGAATAGCTTTCACCTTCTCCATAGAATCTCTCAACAGATCAGTCCCCCAAGGTCTAACTTCAAAGGCATCAAACCAACCAATGGGAGATCTACACCTCCTCCCATACAATGCTTCAAATGGAGCCATGTCAATACTGGAGTGATAGCTATTATTGTATGAAAACTCTGCCAAAGGTAAAAAGCTATCCCAATGGCCACCAAACTCTATCACGCATGCACGAAGCATATCCTCCAACACTTGAATCGTTCGCTCAGACTGACCATCGGTCTGAGGGTGAAATGCCGTGCTAAGGTCCAACCTAGTACCTAATTCAGCATGTAATGTCCTCCAAAACTTAGAAGTAAACTGCGTACATCTATCCGATATGATGGAGAGTGGAACTCCATGCAACCGAACGATCTCCGAGATGTAGATCTTGGCTAACTTCTCTGCATTGTAGGTCACCTTGACCGGAATGAAATGAGCGGACTTAGTTAACCTATCAACAATCACCCAAATAGAGTCATACTTACTCAATGTCTTGGGAAGACCAACCACGAAGTCCATTGCGATTCTCTCCCACTACCATTCAGGAATGGGCATTCTCTGAAGTGTTCCTCCGGGCCTTTGGTGTTCATACTTTACTTGTTGACAATTTGGTCATTTGGCAACAAACTCAACAATATCCCGCTTTATTCTACTCCACCAGAAGTGTTGCTTTAGGTCGCGATACATCTTGGTTGCACCAGGATGTATAGAATATCCGGAGCTATGAGCCTCGGTAAGAATAGTGGTGATCAAATCATCGATGCGGGGTACACATACCCTTCCCTTAATTCTCAAAACACCTTCCTCATCAATTATTGCCTCTTTATCCTCTCCTTGCAACACTTTATCTCGGATTCGACTTAGCTTCGCATCATCAAACTGTTTCCCCTTAATCTGATCAAGAAATGAAGATTTTGCCTCTACACAAGCTAACAATCCTCCCTTCTCATTTATTTCCAACCTCATAAGGTCATTAGCCAGAATCTGCACTTCTCTAGCCAATGGGCGTCTAGAAGCTTGCAAATGAGCTAGACTTCCCATGCTTCCGGCCTTTCTACTCAAAGCATCTGCCACAACATTCGCCTTCCCCGGATGATACAAGATAGTGATGTCGTAGTCCTTCAGTAGTTCCATCCATCTCCTCTGTCTCAAGTTCAAGTCTTTCTGAGTGAATACATACTGTAGGCTTCGATGGTCCGTGTAGACTTCACACTTAACCCCATACAAGTAATGTCTCCATTGCTTTAGTGCAAATACTACCGCGGCCAACTCCAAATCATGGGTCGGATTGTTACGTTCATGCACCTTTAATTGCCTCGAAGCATAAGCAATCACATTCTTCTCTTGCATTAGCACTGCACCCAACCCAGAATAGGATGCATCACAATAAACAATGAAGTTTTTACCCTCTACCGGCAAGGTGAGGATAGGCGCGGTAGTCAACAAAGTCTTAAGCTTCTGGAAGCTTTCCTCACACTCATCTGACCATACAAATGGAACATTCTGCTTAGTCAAGTTCGTCAATTGGAAAGCAATAGAAGAGAATCCCTTGACAAAGCGGCGGTAGTAGCTAGCTAAACCCACAAAACTCCTTATTTCTGACACGTTTGTAGGTCTTACCCAATTCTTCACTGTCTCAATCTTGGATGGATCCACCATCACTCCATCCTTAGAAACCACGTGCCCTAAAAAGGACACTGAATCTAGCCAAAACTCACACTTGGAGAATTTCGCATAAAGATTTTTCTTCCTTAACAACTCTAACACCATTCTCAAATGCTCCTCATGTTCCTTCTTACTGTTGGAGTATATCAGTATATCATCAATAAACACGATCACAAAGAGGTCCAAATATGGCTTGAAAATCCCGTTCATCAAGCTCATGACGGCAGCAGGGGCATTAGTAAGACCAAAAGACATTACCACAAATTCATAGTTACCATACCTAGTTCGAAAAGCGGTCTTTGGCACGTCCGTCGCTCGTATTTTCAATTGGTGATAACCGGATCTCAAATCGATCTTAGAGAAGACACAAGCACCTTGTAACTGATCGAACAAGTCATCAATGCGAGGAATGGGGTACTTGTTCTTAATAGTTACTTTGTTCAATTGTCGGTAATCTATGCACATTCGGAAACTCCCATCCTTCTTCTTCACAAATAGCACCGGAGCACCCCAAGGAGATGCACTTGGTCTAATGAAGCCTTTGCTCAACAATTCTTGAAGTTGGGCCTTTAACTCTCTTAACTCCGTGGGAGCCATTCTATAAGGGGGTATAGAAATGGGGCGAGTACCCGGTTCCAGATCGATGCAGAAGTCTATATCCCTATCTGGTGGCATGCCAGGAAGATCTGCAGGGAACACATCCAAAAACTCACGGACTACCGAAACTGACTCAATCGAAGGTACTTGAGTAGTGTCATCCTTGAGATGTGCCAAGAAAGCTAAACACCCTTTACTCACCATTTTCTTAGCACGAATAAAGGAGACGATACGCACCGGATTGGGAGTGTAGTCACCCTCCCACACTAACGGATCTGCCCCAGGCTTGGCTAACGTTACCGTTTTAGCATTACAATCCAAAATCGAAAAATTCGGAGAAAGCCAAGTCATACCCAGAATTACATCAAAGTCACCTATTTCTAAAATAACCAAATCTACATAAGTGTTGCTCCCCACAAAATTCACGAAACAAGACCTATACACTTTTTCGACTATCACAGACTCACCCACCGGAGTAGAAACACGAATAGGCATGTCAAGTAGTTCACAATGTAAATTAAGACCATTAGCAAATGAGGAAGATACATATGAAAACGTGGAGCTAGGGTCAAATAATACAGATGCCATGCAATCGCAAACCAAAAGATTACCTGTGATAACAGTATCAGATGCCTCCGCTTCAGTTCTCCCAGGGAAAGCATAACAATGGGCCCTATCATTCGTCTGTCCGTTTCCCCTACCATGTTGTGTAGTAGTGGCTCCGTTTTGCCCATCACCTCTGCCGTTTTGGTGACCACCATTATCTCGACCACCACGTCCTCCAGAAAAACGGCCTCTACCATGACCACCCCTACCTCTAGCTAGTGGGGGTCTGTAACTCTGTTTTGGACAATTCCTCCAAATATGTCCAACCTCCCCACATCCATAGCACTCTCTGGAGTCGGGCATAGGTCACTCGGAGTACTGTTGACCATTCTGAGGTGGACCCCCAACTACAGTCTGTAGTGAAGACTGTATTGGTCGAACTGAGTGACCTTCGGAGTTCTGTCCTCTAGCGTAAGAACCATTAAACTCGCCTCCCCTTCGAAACCTCTTTGATGTCGATGTCGTGGTGAAGTCATCTGGCTTCACTCCTTCCACCTCTATCACAAAGTCTACCACCTCTTGGAAGGATGTTGCTGTTGCCGCTATCTGTAAGGCTGAAATCCGCAATTCCGACCTCAACCCCTTCACAAAACGGCGAATCCGTTCTTGTGGACTGAAGCAAAGTTGGGTGGCATATCTGGATAGTGCGCGAAATTTAGCCTCATATGCGTTAACTGTCATCCTTCCTTGCTCTAGACTCAAGAACTCATCCCTCTTCCTATCCCTCAAAGTCCGGGGAATATACTTTTCCATGAACAGGGTAGAGAATGATTCCCAAGTCATTGGTGGTGCCTCTGTTGGTTGACACTCAACATGTGATCGCCACCACATTTTGGCGTTCCCTTGAAATTGATAGCTTACGAACTCAACGCCAAACCGTTCTACTATCCCCATCTTGTGTAGTAGCTCATGACAATCAACCAGAATATCATAAGCATCTTCAGATTCTGCACCCTTGAAGACTGGAGGTTTCAATTTCAAGAACTTACTTAAAAGTTCATGCTGATCATTTGTCATAATAGGCCCAGTAGTCAGTCGTGGAAATGTGCCTATTCCTAATGATGCATCCATGCGGGGAGCCATAGTAGCCGCATGTCGTATCTCTGAAACCGGAGGTGTTGGTGCAGAAACCACTGGAGGAGCCTGTCCCTGATCGGATAACCCGCTAAGATAAGCAAGTACCTGGTTGATCATCTCTGGGGTAGGTTGGGGTGGCAATTCCTCATTTTGCACTTGTTCAGTTTCCCCTTCCTCACCCTCTCTTACTACCTCCTCAGTCGGTGGAGGAGTCACCGCCCTAGTATCAGATGGGCTAGGGGCTCGTCCTCTTCCTCTAGAGGACGTCCTCCCACGACCTCTTCCACGGCCTCTTGCCGCTGTTCTCCCTTGAGCCACAGCCCCAGTGGCTGGCTCAGTCGTTTCCTGTCTTTCCATTGTCGCTGCTGGTGCGGTCGTTGCTCTAGTTCTAACCATCTGCGAAATAGAGTGAAGATGGTCAGATACCAATTTGTATCACCTAGATACCAATTGGACTCAAGTAGTAGCACGAAAGAAAGAATGAAAGAATGGAATTTTCCTAAAGTCTTATAGCCTCTCAAGGAAAAGTAAAGGTGTCCCCCTACCGTTCCTTAAGACTCTACTAGACCTGTTCTTGTGTGATGAGACCAATGAACCTAATGCTCTGATACCAAGTTTGTCACGACCCAAATCGGGGACGCGACTGGCACCCACATTTACCCTCCTATGTGAGCGAACCAACCAATTTAACCCTTAACATTTTAATACAATATCAACAAAAGAAATGCGGAAGACTTAACTCATTAATTAAAACAAATCAATAACTATTATTATTATCCCCAAAATCTGGAAGTCATCATCACAAGAATATCTATCCTCAAATTACTAAACTAAAATGTCTAAGAACAAAATAACTAAAAAGCTAGTCCATGCCGGAAGTTCAAGGCATCAAGACTTGAAGAAGAAGATCCAGTCCAAGCTAGACGCATTAGCTCACCCTGAATTTCCGGTGTGACGAAGACTGGCTCGATTTACTGCTGAATTGAAGTTGACGGAACGTTTGCTGCATTACACAAATAACAAAGAGGAAAACAAGAGAGTAGGGGGTCAGTACAACCACACGTACTGAGTAGATATCATTGGCCAACTCAAAATAGAAGATAATATATATCAAGTAATATTATAAATCAACTATAAACTCAATATGTAGCAACAACAAGTATTATAATCGTCAATAAATACCATCAAGTTCATCCATTAGGGCTCAAGCCTCAATACCATACTCATTTGGGAATTAAGTTCATTATGTTGAGTATATTAACATCTTTCAAGATTCATTATCTTTCTTCCTCTTGTGTCGGTACGTGACACTCCGATCCCCTACCACTATGTGTCGGTACGTGACACTCCGATCCCCTATATGTGTCGGAACGTGACACTCCGATCCCCTATATGTGTCGGAACGTGACACTCCGATCCCTTATATGTGTCGGAACGTGACACTCCGATCCCCTATATCTACGTGTCGGTTCGTGACACCCGTCCCACTAATACTATGTGTCGGAACGTGACACTCCGATCCACTAATACTATGTGTCGGAACGTGACACTCCGATCCACTAAATTCATTCTATCCGTTCATCAAGCCTTCTCTATACCAAGGCATCATCAATCCCATTACTTTAGTTCATCAAGCCCTCTTTTATACCAAGGCATCATCATTAATATCGTACATTAAAGTTTCTTTCAAGATTTGGGATTCAATGGTTTTCATCATGCTTGTTTTATCAAAATCACATAATCATATTCATGCAAGCATACAATAAGCATATAGACAGGTTTACAATATCATCAACACATATTATTCACTATTAAGAGTTCACTACGAATATCGTAAAAACCATAACCTACCTCCACCGAAGACTAGTGATCAAGCAAGAATTACAAAGCTTTGATATCCTCTTCCCTTGTTCGACTCTCTCTCTCTCTCAATCTGTCTTTTCTCTTTTGTTTTCTTTATTCAAACCCTCCTTCTTTTTACCCTAATTAAAATATAATTAAGACTAAAAGAGGACAATAAAACCCACTAATTAACTTAAGGTTACCTCTTTTAACCCCCAAGTAATTATACTTATTAATATTAACCCTCAATCTTTATAATTAAGGAAAGAATAGTCCAAAACGACCCTTAAAACGTGTAGAGAAATCCTATTCTGACTGGGATCTGCGTGACCTGTGACGGGCCGTCGTGCCTGCGACGGTCCGTCACGGTGGTCATCGCAGCCTCCCCAAATTCCAGGTGGGCTGTGACAGCCCGTCACCCCTGTGACGGTCCGTCCTGCACCTCCGTCATGACGGTCAGAAACTCGTTTCTTGTACCAAATTCTCAAAAGTTGAAGTGTTTTGCAACGGAAACTCACGACGGTTCGTCGTGGATGTGACGGCACGTCCTGCAGGTCCGTCACAATTTACAGAGAGTCGATTTTAATATCCAATTTGAAGAATTCTAAGTGTCCTAGAACGACACTTCCTCGACGGGCCGTCGTGACCACGACGGTCCGTCGTGACACTCGTCGTTCCAGCCAGTTTTTCCAAGAAATGAACTCTGTTGCTCAAAACGACTAAACAGGTCGTTAGAAAACTTGTGCAATGTCTAGGAAGAATCTCATATCCCTACCTATACTAAGTAGACTTCTCAAGTCACCCTAATCACCGTTCATTTACTTGTATTTCATTTTACAAAAGGCAAATTGACCTTAACTTACACAGACTATGTGAGCTAAACATGGATTCCAGTCTGATAAACCCCAGACTGAAAGAAGGTGGGTGTACTAGCTAGTATACTGTGGTGGAAACATAGTCCATGATGTAGGATATGTATTAGATACCCACTATCAGGCCCCAAGCTAACCCCGAGACGCGGACACGAAACCTAGGACCACAATGATCTCAAGCGAACCATGTTGGGATGATCATGAGCATAATAAAGATAATAAACTGAATGCATAAGATAAATCATAATTTAAATTGAAAATATCGGGAATACAAATATTTAATAGCTGGAAATATTAACTCAATACTAAGCTTAAACTATGTCTTAAAATAGCCAATAAACTAGACTACAAAAACTCTGTCATGCCCCAGCTAAGTCTAGCAAAAACTGAAAAATAAATGACTAAAAAAATGAAATGGAAATCATGATTGTTTTCCTTGGAGAATGACTCCCTAGTTCTACAATGGAGTTTGGAAAAGGGAGAGTTTATTGAGAGAGATTGTTAATTGTGTTTGAAATTTATTTGGACGTGTAAAGAGTGATATAAAATTTACCTAGTTTCCATATATAGTCTTCGGATAAAATACCCAAAAGACCGTCCTCTTATTTGGGCGTTAAATTACCAAAAATACAATTTTAATGATTATAGAAAGTCTATGCGCATCCTGGGGCCGATCCCCGTTTATTTTCTAAAACATTGGGTCGAGGCAGTGAGGTGCGTGTCAGCCTCGTGTCGAGAGTTCACCTATCATATCTTGAGGCAATAACCTGCGTGTAGTCTGTGTGTAGCCCATCTCATGCCCCAATCTTGTTCGCGCAGGCTGCTTTAGTAGCCTACCTACTCATGATGGAGGTCCTTGCTTTCAGTGGTCCATGGGGTGTCGTTACTTGAAGTTTGGATTCTTCTAATATATAATACCTATCCGAGGTATATTTACAAGTTTTGGATTTCATTTGAAATCACATAACCGTCACAACACATAGCGACGTCACCTAGTTTGATTTATCTAGTTTTCGGACGTCAAGGTTTTTCTTTCTCGTTTTGTCTTTAACTTTTTCCAAAAGAACTTATTACATTAATATTGTTCTTGAAACTTCATTTTGAACATTATTGAATAGATTAAGCTCTAGTCTTACTAATGGAATTTCCGGAGTGTTACATTAACACTCTCTTAGGAACTCTCAATCCGAAATTACAATAAAAAATTTTGGAGAGTAGGAATAGACTCAATACTAGATTCCAAACCAATCAATAACATACAATTATATTGAGTCACCGCTCAAAGGAGTTCTACAGAAATCCTTTCAACACATACAATTACATTACACATGGCACTCAATTCATGATACACCACATATAAGAGCTTAACATTCATAACACAAAGTAAGGAATTTCCTTCTCAACATTATCATGAGCTCCAAAATTCATCAAGGAGTTACCATGCTATCATTCTTGTCAATACAACAACAAAAACAACAAAATCTCAAGAATACACATGCGTACATATATCATTTAAGTACAATAATAGAGTGAGAAAGATTTTTTCTTAAACTCAAGTTGGTCTAACTTTTACCAAAACATGCACCTATTTAGAGAACAAGTCAGTTTCATGATTATTCATAAATCTCTTTAATAACTTGAATATCAAACCTCAAGGAATAAAAATATGAGGGTAGAGGGTCTTTATGTCAACTTCCGCTTCCCACGTTGCAACCCAAACAAGATGGTTACTAGATAGACTTCTACTGAGGCAAGCTCTTTGTTCCTCAGCGCCTTGACTTGGACATCTAGAATCTCAATTGGAACCTCTTCATAAAACAGGTTATCATCGACCCCTAAACAATCAATATGCATAATGGATACCAGTTTTCCTACGCATTTCTTGAGCATAGAAACATGAAACACCGAATGAACTGAACCTAGTTCATTAGGTAGTTTGAACTCATAGGAAACCTTCCCAATTCGTTGTAAAACATCATAGAGACCAACATAATGATGACTTAACTTCCCCTTCATACAAACCCTCATCACCCATTTCATAAGTGAATTCTTCATATAGACATGATCAATTATTTCAAACTTAATGTATCTTCTTCTATTGTCGGCATAAGTCTTTTGCTGACTATAGGTTGTCTTCAATCTATCTCTGATTATTTGAACTTCCTCTATAGCCTCATAGATAATCTCTTGACAAGGAGTGAGGAGTCACCAACCTCAAATCATCCAACCGGATATCTACACCTTCTAGCTTAAAGAGCTTCAAAAGGTTCCACGGAGATACTCGAATGATTATTATTATTGTAAGAGAATTCAGTAAAAGGTAGATGATCATCCAAACTTCCTTAAAGTAAATAGCACAGGCTCTTAACATGTCTTGAATGGTTTTAGTAGTATGTTCTGCTTGAACATCTGTATGAGGATGAAATGTGTTGCTATGTTTCACTTGAGTACCTAAACCCTTTCGAAAAGCCTAACAAAAACAATAAGTGAATTGGGCACCTCTTTCCAAAAAGATTGACAAAGGATTCCCATAATGACTCACACTCTTATTTATTTAGATCCTTGCATAATATTCACTCGTGTAAGTAGACTTAACACGAATATAATGGGCAAATTTGGTCAACCTATCCATGATAACCCATATACAATCATTTTGCCTCTTGGTTTAAGGCAACCCAACAACAAAGTCCAAGTGGATGGCCTCCTACTTCCAAGTAGGAACATCCATTATTTGAGTTAAACCACCAAATTTTAGATGGTCGGTTTTCACTTCTTGGCAGTTTGGACATTTAGCAAAAAACTATGCTATGTACCTTTTTAAACCATCCCACCAATAGATCACTCTAAGGTCATGATACATTTTAGTGGCACTGCGATGAATACAACAGTGAGATCCATGGGCCTTTTCCATAATTCGATTTAATAAATCCTCAACATCGGGTACATATAATCTCCCTTGCTACCTAAGAATATCACCCCCCTCTGCGAATGACTCATTGAGCTTACTAAGTACTGATTCTTTCAACTCCATCAATAGCGGGAATGATTGTGAAACAGTACTCTCTCAAATTCACCCAACCCTCTAAGTATTCCCCAACCATAGTAGCAAACCCTAAGGTTAGGATGAACAAATTTTTGATGGGGGTGTATATCTTTGTTGAAAAAGAGTGTCGTACGAAAATTATCTTTAATGATATTGATAATTCTAGGATCATGTTGTATGCTCAAAAAATTGAGGAAGCTTAGGGAAAGGAATAGGGATGGTAAAAGGACTAGGGTGGATAAACCAAGTAAAGTAAAACATAGGAAGAGGTTCTATCATCAAGAATCTCCCATACGGAACAACGATAAATTTTCCAACCAAAATTTCCAAGGAGGTGTCCATGCCTTTGAGAGGTCTAGGTGTTCTAGTTGTGGGAAGAAACACTTGGTCAAGTGTCTTTTTGGAACGGATGGTTACTTTGGGTTGATAACAATGATCACAAGATTAGGGACTTCCCCAACCTCAAGTAAAGATGGAAGGAGGTCGACCAAGCAGCGAATGGTTGTACGGATCCTTATTCTCCAAGAAAAAATTGTTTGTTTGTACTCTGGACTAAATAAAGAACTAATCCGAAATGAAAGCCCCGGAAGTCTTATTTCGTGATAGTTTTTATGTCATGTTATAAGATGAGTTTTTATGGTCTTGTCTCTTACATTGTTATGCCTTAATGTTGAAATTGCTTCAAAGATGAATTATTGTATTTTCTGCATGCCACTTTGGCAATTTTGGTATTCACTGTAATGAAGTTCAAAGTTTGGCTAAATTGTATTTTCATGAAATGGTTTCAATTTGTGTAGAAATGATGTATATAAGTGTAACATTTTGAATATTCAAGACGAGTCTTAAATCCTAATGTAGGCGCCATGAGGTCCAAAAACTCTTTTAAGAAATATTGTAATGAATATAATTCATTTAGTAAGTTTAGGAACTAAAACATCCAAAGACGTTCAAGAAGTTGATAAACTACTTCTAGGAGGAACTAGCATGCCTAAGCCTATTTGACGAGATTTTAGTAGTCAAAAATCCACAAAATTAGGTGGAAGTGTGTATAAAATGTGTTAAAGATGATTCATGGTTGAAATTTCCGGGTACGACCGTCAAATGACCAACCAAGGGGCCTTGAGGAGGACCCTAGCACGTAGTAGGCCACATTGCCTGGGCAGTGTGCACCCTCGAGAGGCCATCAACGGTTCATTTGTGGATCGACGGAGCATCGATGCCAATCATCATCCCAAACTTAGAAAAATTGATGGATCCCTCTTCTGGACATGTCTCTGACAAAAACGACAAGTGTGCAGGACGGAAGGTGGACCGGTCGTAGACTCACATACGGCTCGTCGACGGGGTTCCGTCTGTGAGGGTCAATATTTCCTGCATTTTTTAAGTTGGTTTCATTTAATTATTTAAAGGTTTAGGTGGTTTTTTAAGTGTTTAACGGAGTCTAATAAAGTTAATTAACCCCCCATATACAGACCCCAACCCTCATTAGATTAAATACAACTCACAAAACAATTCCTCTTCCTTCTCTCTTCTTTATAGCTCTATTGATAGACACCATGGAAGAAACTCTAGGGGAAGGGTTTTGGGGAATTAAAAGGGAATATTTAACCATTAACTCATCATTAAACTTTGAGGTATGGATCTAATTCACCTTTGAGACTTCTTTCGTCAAAAGGCTCCTTCAAAGTATTTATAAAAGTTGAATTTTCAAGTGGGATTCATCCAATTACGAATTTGATGTTATGAACTGAGTTATTTATGGTTTATTTAGGATATAATGAATATATTAACATGTATTTTAAATTTTTTATGTTAATTTATGATGTTTTGATCTAAATGGAAGAACATGATCTTTAACTCTTAACCCTAGATTTGATCTTTATGTGAATTAGGTTGGGATCGATTAAGTTGAATTTATTATTCGTTAATCACTATTACATGATGTTGTTACACTAATAATAAAAAACATTAGGGTGAATTTTAGCTTTTCATACTAGTTATTGAGAATTGATCTAGGTTATGAGAATTGACCTAAGTATCTTGTCTTAAACTTTGATTTAATACTAAATGATGGTGTAATGACTCATCTAGCCTTGTTATCATATCTATCATTGAATTATGATGTGGTAAATCTAAATTGGATTGAATTGAGGATTTATGATAAGACCTAAATGATGAACTATGAAAGAGACTTGGTAAGTCTTATTATTTCTATATTTACTTTCAATGGAGATTAATTGTGGTCAAATCATGATGTTATATTGGAAAACACCATGTATTAGGATTTATAGGGTAATATGATGTTGAATGGAATTTTTTTTACTATGTTGTGAGGTTGATTAAGTTGTATGTGTTATGAGAATGGTGATGACTATCAATGTCCATTATTATATAATGAAATGCTAATGTGCTAACCTAACTTATTTCAATTGTAATGAAAGGACTTATACTGATAAAATTCTTATTGAGATATTGATGATGATCATAACACAAGGGGTATAACCTTTGACCTAAACTAAGCTATGATTGATAATTAAAGGCTTAGAGACAATTAAAAAAGGGACTCCTGCTTTGCCCGAGTGAACTAGATTGAGGATTGTCCCTTACCATATAGGGAATTAGGAGCACTAAATTACTCTTCATATAAGAGACTACAATGCATGGAGTATAAAGAGGGTCCCAACTATATCTCCTAGTTCTTGAACTATGTTTCCCCACAGGAATACTAACTAATAGATCCATGTAGGCTCTATGTTTTATGTTTTTGTACTAACTTGGAAAGTAGTCTGCCATCTTCTGGTGTAGGGTTTAATGACACCGGATTCCACACTATCTCATGTGGTCTACTTCGGTTAGGTCAAGATGTTCCCAAAAAGTTAAAAATAATTGAAGGATTGAACTCTATCTAGGATAACCTAAGGGGTCTAGATTAGTCTAGTTCGGGTTATGGGACTCTACCTAAGCATTACACTAGTTAGCCTTTAGGTAAGTCTTAAGAAGATGTTATTATGTATGTTCATGCTTATAATGATATATTATATGTATGTGATAAACTTGCATGTTGTTGATCTTATCTGTTGATAGTTCACTTATCAGTATGTGTTGCTTTATGTTGTTAAAGTAAGATGAAATGTGTATGTAAATGTCATGTTATGTGAATTAGGGTGGTAAAAATGATTCCTGTTTTGTTTCTTGATTGAGTAAGGTTATGGGGCTTTGCTTAGTCATTGCACTTGTTGACTAAATAGGGGTTTATGGGTAATTTATTATCTTTGTTGTGATGAAATGTATTCTTATTCATGATTATTGTTTAAATATGACTTGGTGATGGAGTTAATTGAGTACGTATCTATCTACATGATATGAAGGGTTTACTTGACTAGACTTGAAAGTTGTGGTATTTGAGGAACATGTCTATGACATAATAAATATGAAATGTTGATTCGTGTGGTCTTGTTGGATGTGCATAATTATTTTTAAGGGAAAATGCATACTTCATAAAATGTCCCTTTTTAGAATTATATGATTTTATATGTGCATATGGTATCATACTTAGTACACGTTGCGTACTAACCCTATTTTCTTCCTTTTTAAAACATTTTAGGTTCCGATCGTTGAATGCTCATTCGAGACGACCTGAAGAAGGTTTGAATATTCTCTATAATCCAAGTGGGTAGGTCCTCACTTTCCTAGGACGATGCCAATATCATGCTTATGGAGTTGCTTTGTTTTTGCTATTCTTAGTCCTCAAAGAGGATGATGACGCCGCTTACGTCTATGTGGTATTCCTTCATGTGATAAATTCAACAAGGATCTCAAATCCAATAATAATTCTGAGGTGTGAGCTCTAACAAAGATTATATCAAGTATGTGAACATTCACAATTGTGGTCAAATGAATACTCACCACTTTAAATCAAAGTTCAAGATCCCTCATACATTCTTATAGTGTAAAATTATGCCTCAACAAATGAATTCAAGTGCCCACATGCTCTCACAAATCACATCAACAAAGAATATAGGGATCACTAAAAATACTCACTCTCCAAAAGAGAAATACATATAAGTTTGATCCCATATGTTTGACCATATTTTGAAATCATCACACGACCTGGGTTTAGGAAGATCTAAGGGATAAGGGTAAAGGTATGATCTATTTTGGCTAGGTAACTTTAGCTTTTCAAAGTATGGTTGTAATCATCTTCAGCTCTTTTGAAATTCTTTTCATACTGTTGTTATGGAGACTAAATCCTAAATTCATTACTTAACACATAGAAAACCTTTTTAATTTCATCATGATATTCTTTTTTCAAACAATATTCACGATTTTTCTATTTTCTAAATAAGTAAGGGCTCCTACTTCTTTTTCTACGAATATCAAGGTTGAGATTCACTCTTTTTTCACATGGATTTATTTCTCCCTTGCTTCCACACCCGACTTAGAGTTTTGACCAAAATTTTCTATTTGAACAAACCATTACATAGAAAAGGAATTATATGTAAGAAGTTAGGGCGTATTTTTTAAAAGAGGGTTCAATGTGTCTAACATAAAATGGTATAGGATCATGATGCCAAGATTGGTGCGCACCTTCATAAGGTAGTACACAAGTTATGATTATTTGGGTTCCTGTTTAAAATTTGTGTATTATCATTTGAATTTATTTGATGACTGATAATACACCATTTTGACTCATTTAGAGTTATATTTTGACAGATTTAGTGTCCTAAAATGCATTTTTATCTCAATAACCAATGATAAGACTTGAGCTTCTTGTATTTTGATGTGGAGAGAAAGCATGGACACTGTTCAACAAAAAGGAATAAGGCAGCTGAAAGAACAAAGAAATGAGGGTTGGATCATTGACAATCAATTAGACAGGTCGCCGAATGGTCCTGATTTCGCCTAATGTTCTAGTATGGTAAGCCCTGAAGGAAAAAATCAATTTGGCTGTGAAAAGGAGTAGTCGCCGTGTCATTGAACATTTCTTCAAACCACTACTAAATCTCCAAATGATCCCGAATGTGAAGAGTTTGATGGATAAGAAATATGTTGAAGGAATATACCAAAGAGCGAATCATCGAGTTGACAGGAGATCCCAACTAACAATATGGAGTGATCTTTTGCAGTACAATCACAACAACTATCTTTACGTTTTAAAATTATTTTTTTACCATCTAAAAATTGTGTAATGAGATGGATATTTATCATTCTAGTTTTGAACATTGTCTTATGTTTGAAGATACTTTTTTTTTAGCATTAGAAGATTTGAAGTTTCCCGATTTCAATATATTGGAAGTGGGTTTAGATGAATGTTCATTGTAAACCATTGTAAAGACAATATCAATCGTGCCTAGTTGATGGAAACAACATATTGTATTGATTTCGTGATTTTTCCTATGTCTAGATACAACCCTAATTGTTGGGCTAGGATTATGTTAGTATGGGTTGAATTATATTGCTACTTAATAGTTTATTTTCTATTTAAATGTGATTCCATTTAGTAAATGTTTTGAACTTAATGAGATTTTAGTTGTAACTATAGTTTTTCTTTTGTATTTTTTTTTTGCTAGAGAGAGATGTTTTAAGACCAAGACTACTGAATCAACAATCAATGGCTTTTGGGTTATCGTGGGTTCATCTCTAGAAACTGAATCCTTAATCCTCTCCCACATTAAGCTCGAGAGAGTAAAAGGGCTAAGGAAGAGATTGTGCGCAATAACCATTTATTAGTGCTCAAGATAAACCAATCTGAATCAAGGTAAATTTCTAGGGCGAGAATTTAACACTGCTAAAGTCTAGCTTAATTTCAAATTTACAGCGATTTAATATCACTAGCCTTTAACTAGTTGTTTATTTTAGACCATAATCCTATAAAATCACAAAAATATCGTCTCCATATCCATATATCTATTTTTACTATTTTAGTTATAATTTTCTATAAAACCCTTTTAATTATTAACACTTGTGTCCCCCTTAATTTAATATGTTTTTATTTGTAAATGCCATTTATCTATGACTAACATGAAGTAATTCATAATTTCCTGTTAATTCTTGAATCCAATCCCTATGGAAATAATCCCTACCCTTGTTTGGGTTATATTATCACTTGCTATCGTTGGCTCTTTAACTAGAAGTAGTGTTTTGATACGTGAAGTAAAAATGGCGCCACTGTCAAGGAGTGGTGTTATTCGAGAATATTTTGTTACGTGGAATTTGGATCTCGTTAGTTATAGTTGAACTAACTTTATTTTTAGTTTTATTTTACCTGTTTGTATATGAATAATATATATGTAAACAGTTAGGAACGAAAACCAAGTAGGCAACAAAAATGATATCGGAAACCTCATTGATGTTAATGATGCTCATGTCATAGGAGGTATTGGTGACATTCACTTACCTACAGTTTAAGGGAATGCATTGTTCCACGTCACAAGGATGATGTTGCAAATCTTGCAACTAAAAGGACTTTTTGTTTGGTTTGCTCATGAGGATCCCAATGAGCATATTAGATATTTTTGTGTACGTTCAAACTATTTTCCTTCATAAACATCTCCCAAGAATTGGTCCAGTTAAGGTTGTTCCCATTCTTTTTGTATGTGAGAACCATGCAAGTGGCTAGCCGAATTTCGACGTGCGTCAATAACTTTGTGGAACTATTAACACAATTAATGTGTGATTTTGACTCTTTCAAAGGTGAATACTCTTCGAGACTTCATCCAATGTTTAAAGTATTTGGAGTGTGAGAAGATTAATAAGAATTCAAAAAGCTGGTGTTGCAATACTGAACTCATGGTTTGTATGATAACATATTGCTTTTGTATTTGTAACACCTCTGAAACGACTTAGGTGATGCTAGATCATAAAACTTGTGTCATGAGGTTATAAAGTCCTAAAAAATTTTATAATGATATTTATAGGAAATTTGTAAAATTTGGTTAAGGTTGGAGTTCAAACTTTCAAAAATGTCCACGATGTTCGAAAGTGTTTGCCTTGAATCGTGCTTGTGTGCCTTAGTGTGTTTCGTCATGTTTTACGTGTTCATTTTGGATGAAATTTATGTGAGGGGTACTTAACATGTGTACGACACTATTTAGGTTGGTCCGGGAAAAACAGGCCAAGGACAAACAAAGGGATCCTTGAGGAGGACCCAACTCCTAGCCAAAATCTATGAAAACCAGCCACACCTACAGAAGGCAATCGATGCACAATAGGCTGGTCAATGCCCGATAGGTGGTGGGCGTAGGTTGACAATTAACCTGGGGATCTTGTGCTCCCATTTTTCTTGTATCTAACCCAAACCACAGACCAACTAGATTGTTTGTTCGTTGGTCTACTAGGCATCGATGGGAGGCCGTCGTTTGAGACTTGCAGTTTTTCTATAGGGTCTCGGCCAGCCCAAGGCTATTATGGGGTTTTCACCTATCCTTCCTAAAATTAGATGGATTATTTATTAAGGTTATTTTAGGTATTTTAAATACCTTTTTATGTCTAAGACCCCTATTTAATTCATTTTTCAAAGTCAAAACCCTAAGACCCCTAATGATCTCTTTGGAACACCATTGAAGCTTGAAGGGAGATCGAAGCTTGAAGTCTGATTTCTCCATTAATTCCTCTAAATTTTCGTGGTTTAACATCTATTAAGGTAAGTATTTTTATACTTGAATATTTTTAGTTCAAGGAGCCAATTTTCAAAATGGTTTTACAAAGATTTCTGAAAAGATGAACTTCTAACTTGTGATCTAGCCATGGGTTCTGGCAAAAAATGTTTTAAATCGATGTATTGTGAATGAAATGATTTTATTTTGATGGTTTTATCCTAAAATCTCCATGAACCCATGCAAATTGTGCAATCCTAGTTTTGAATATATTATGGGTGCATTGATCATTTCTCTATACTGTTGAATTCTTGTGAAGTTTACTCTATCCTATTTAATTATGTAAGAATTATGTTAGAATCATGTTGAGGGTGTCCTGAATTTGTAAATTCACATTGAATTAGTTTGATTTCATTGTACATTATGATTATTGGATTGAATTGATGAACATAGCCATTGGTAAGGGCCTTTAAGTATTAGGTTTGGTAATTTTGCTATGTATTAAAATTGTGAGATCAGATTGGTGGTATGCAGCCTTAAATATATCCATATTGTGTAGTATAGGACTTGAAATATTATGATGATTGTTATGGTCCACTTATGGTGGGGGTGCTTATATGCTATACTTGTGAATTATTGTCACGACCCAAATCGGGGACGCGACTGGCACCCACATTTACCCTCCTATGTGAGCGAACCAACCAATCTAACCTTTAACTTTTTAATACAATATCAACAAAAGAAATGCGGAAGACTTAAACTCATTAATAAAACAATTAAAACTATTATTAATATCCCCAAAATCTGGAAGTCATTATCACAAGAACATCTATCTCAATTTACTAAACTAAGAATGTCTAAAAAGCTAAAAACAAGTAAAAACTAGTCCATGCCGGAAGTTCAAGGCATCAAGACTTGAAGAAGAAGATCCAGTCCAAGCTAGACGCATTAGCTCACCCTGAATTTCCGATGGAGTGAAGACTGGCTTGATCTACTGCTGAGTTGAAGTTGACGGAACGTTTGCTGCATTACACAAATAACAAGAAGAAAACATAAAAGTAGGGGGTCAGTACAACCACACGTACTGAGTAGATATCATCGGCTAACTCAAAATAGGGAACAATATATATCAATAATAATGTAAATTAACTACAATACTCAACATGTAGCAACAATAATTACTTTATCATTAACAATTACCGTCAAGTTCACACATGAGGACTCAAGCCTCAATACCATACTCATTTGGGAATTAAGTTCATTAGATTGAGTATATTCATTATCTTTCAAGATTCATTATCTTTCTTCCTCTTGTGTCGGTACGTGACACTCCGCTCCTCTAATTCTATCCTGGTGTCGGAACGTGACACTCCGATCCTCATATTCATTCTATCCTGGTACCGGAACGTGGCACCCGATCCATATTCTATCCTGGTGTCGGAACGTGACACTCCGATCCTCATATTCTATCCTGGTGTCGGAACGTGACACTCCGATCCTCATATTCATTCTATCCTGGTACCGAAACGTGGCACCCGATCCTCATATTCTATCCTGGTGTCGGAACGTGACACTCCGATCCTCATATTCATTCTATCCTGGTACCGGAACGTGGCACCCGATCCCCTAATTCATCAAGCCTTCTTTTACACTAAGGCATCCTCATTATCATTATATAATTTATCAAGCCTTCTTTCATACTAAGGCATTATCAATCTTATTATATAATATATCAAGCGAATTAAGGTTCTTTCAAGATTTGGGATTCAATAGCTTCATCATGCTTTATTAATTCATCACAATTTCGTAATCAAATCATGCAAGCATACAATTTAAGCACATAGCAGGGTTTACAATATTATCAACACATAGTATTCACTATCAAGAGTTCACTACGATTATCGTAATATAAACCATAACCTACCTCCACCGAAGAATGGAAATCAACAACAAATTCCCAAGCTTGTTTTCTCCCCTTTGATCGACTGCCCTCTCTCTCTTTCTTGTTCTTTCTCTTTTGTTTTCTTATGTTCAAACCCTCTTTCTTTTACCCTAATTAATCATATAATTAAGTGTGAAAAAGGACAATAAACCCCACTAATTAACTTAAGGTTACCCCTTTTAACCCCTAAGTAATTAGACTTATTAATGTTAACCCTCAATCTTTATAATTAAGGAAAGAATAGTCAAAAACGACCCTTAAAACGTGTGGAGAAATCCTAAACTGCCTGGGACTGCGCAACCTGTGACGGGCCGTCGTGCCTGCGACGGTCCGTCACGGTGGTCGTCGCAGCTCCCTCGAGCTCAAGTGGCCTGTGACGGCCCGTCACAGCCGTGACGGTCCGTCCTGTTCCTCCGTCCTGACGATCAGAAACTCGTTTCTTGCACCAAATTCTCAAAAGTTGAAGTGTTTTGCAACGAAACCTCACGACGGTTCGTCGTGGATGTGACGGCACGTCCTGCAGGTCCGTCACAATTTACAGAGAGTCGATTTTCAGTACCCAATTTCAGAATTTCTAAGTATGTTGCAACGATACACCCTCGACGGGCCGTCGTGCCTACGACGGTCCGTCGTGGTGTCCGTAGTATGGCCCAGTTTTTCCAGAATTAAAAATCTGCTGCTCAAACGACTAAATAGGTCGTTACAATAGATACCAATTTACCCATCGTTCGTCCCCGAACGATCAAAAGAAGAAAAACAATGGCGAAAAGGAGTACCTGAATCTGTAAACAGATGTGGGTATTTTTCTTGCATATCTGCCTCCTTCTCCCAAGTAGCCTCTTCAACCGGTCGATTCTTCCATTGAACTTTGATGGATGCAATCTCTCTCGACCTCAACTTGCGAACTTCTCTATCTAATATAGCAACCGGTTCCTCTTCATAAGTCAAGTTTTCATCCAACAAAACTGAATCCCAACGGATAATGTAGTTTCCATCTCCGTGGTATCTCTTCAACATGGACACATGAAACACCGGATGCACTCCGGACAGCCCTGGGGGCAAGGCTAATTCATAAGCCACCTCCCCTATTCTCTTAAGCACTTCAAATGGTCCAATATACCTTGGACTTAGCATACCTCTTTTTCCAAACCGCATCACCCCTTTCATGGGCGAAACCTTCAACAAGACTTGTTCACCTTCCATGAACTCCAAGTCTCTAACCTTTCGGTCCGCATACTCCTTTTGTCTACTTTGAGCCGCCAAAAGCTTTTCTTGAATAGCTTTCACCTTCTCCATAGAATCTCTCAACAGATCAGTCCCCCAAGGTCTAACTTCAAAGGCATCAAACCAACCAATGGGAGATCTACACCTCCTCCCATACAATGCTTCAAATGGATCCATGTCGATACTGGAGTGATAGCTATTATTGTATGAAACCTCTGCCAAAGGTAGGAAGCTATCCCAATGGCCACCAAACTCTATCACACATGCACGAAGCATATCCTCCAATACTTGAATCGTTCGCTCAGACTGACCATCAGTCTAAGGGTGAAACGCAGTACTGAGGTCCAATCTAGTACCTAATTCCGCATGTAGTGTCCTCCAAAACTTAGAGGTAAACTGCGTACCTCTATCTGATATGATTGAGAGTGGAACTCCATGCAACCGAACGATTTCTGAGATGTAGATTTTGGATAACTTCTCTGCGTTGTAGGTCACCTTGACAGGAATGAAGTGAGCAGACTTAGTTAACCTATCAACAATCACCCAAATAGAGTCATACTTACCCAATGTCTTTGGAAGACCAACAACGAAGTCCATCGCGATTCTCTCCCACTTCCATTCAGGAATGGGCATTCTCTGAAGTGTTCCTCCGGGCCTTTGGTGTTCATACTTTACTTGTTGACAATTTAGACATTTGGCCACAAACTCAACAATATCTCGCTTCATTCTACTCCACCAGAAGTGTTGCTTTAGGTCGCGGTACATCTTGGTTGCACCAGGATGTATAGAATATCCGGAACTATGAGCTTCTGTAAGAATAGTGGTGATCAAATCATCGATGCTGGGTACACATACTCTTCCCTTAATCCTCAAAATACCTTCCCCATCGATTATTGCTTCCTTGGCCTCTCCTTGCAACACTTTATCTCGAATTCGCCTTAGTTTCTCATCATCAAACTGTTTCCCTTTAATTTGATCAAGAAAAGAGGATTTTGCCTCTACACAAGCTAACAATCCTCCCTTCTCGTTTATTTCTAACCTCATAAGGTCATTAGCCAAAATCTGCACTTCCCTAGCCAATGGGCGTCTAGAAGCTTGCAAATGAGCTAGACTTCCCATGCTTCCGGCCTTCCTACTCAAAGCATCTGCCACAACATTTGCTTTTCCCGGATGATACAAGATAGTGATGTCGTAGTCCTTCAGTAGTTCCATCCATCTCCTTTGTCTCAAGTTCAAGTCTTTCTGAGTGAATACATACTGTAGGCTACGATGGTCCGTGTAGACTTCACACTTAACCCCATACAAGTAGTGTCTCCATTGCTTTAGTGCAAATACTACCGCGGCCAATTCCAAATCATGAGTTGGATAGTTACGTTCATGCACTTTTAATTGTCTTGAAGCATAAGCGATCACGTTCTTCTCTTGCATTAGCACTGCACCCAAACCCGAATAGGATGCATCACAATAGACAATGAAGTTCTTACCCTCTACCGGCAAGGTAAGGATAGGCGCGGTAGTCAACAAATTCTTGAGTTTCTGAAAGCTTTCCTCACACTCGTCCGACCATACAAATGGGACGTTTTGCTTAGTCAAGTTCGTCAATTGGGAAGCAATAGAAGAGAATCCCTTGACGAATCGGCGGTAGTAGCTAGCTAACCCAACAAAACTCCGTATTTCTGACACATTAGTGGGTCTTACCCAATTTTTCACTGTTTCAATCTTAGAAGGATCTACCATCACTCCATCCTTAGAAACCACGTGCCCCAAGAAGGACACTGAATTTAGCCAAAACTCACACTTAGAGAATTTCGCATAAAGCTTTTTCTTTCTCAACAACTCTAACACCATTTTCAAATGCTCCTCATGTTCTTTCTTACTCTTCGAGTATATCAGTATATCATCAATAAACACAATCACAAAGAGATCCAAATACGACTTAAATATCCCATTCATCAAGCTCATGAAGGCAGCAGGGGCATTAGTAAGACCAAACGACATTACTACAAATTCATAATGCCCATACCTAGTTCGAAAAGCAGTCTTTGGCACATCCGTTGCCCGTATTTTCAATTGATGATAACCGGATCTCAAGTCAATCTTTGAGAAGACACAAGCACCTTGTAACTGATCGAACAAGTCATCAATGCGAGGAATGGGGTACTTGTTCTTAATAGTTACTTTGTTCAACTGTCGGTAATCTATGCACATTCGGAAGCTCCCATCCTTCTTCTTTACAAACAAGACCGGAGCACCCCAAGGAGATGCACTTGGTCTAATGAAGCCTTTGCTCAACAACTCTTGAAGTTGTGCCTTTAACTCTCTTAATTCGGCGGGAGCCATTCTATACGGGGGTATAGAAATGGGGCGAGTACCGGGTTCCAAATCAATGCAGAAGTCTATATCCCTATCTGGTGGCATACCGGGAAGATCTGCAGGGAACACATCCAAAAACTCACAGACCACTGAAACCGACTCGATCGAAGGTACTTGGGTAGTGTCATCCTTGAGATGTGCCAAGAAAGCTAGACAACCCTTACTAACCATCTTCTGAGCACGAATAAAGGAGATGATACGCACCGGATTGGGAGTGTAGTCACCCTCCCACACTAACAGATCTGCCCCAGGCTTTGCTAAAGTTACCGTTTTAGCATTACAATCCAAAATCGCAAAGTTTGGAGAAAGCCAAGTCATACCCAGAATTACATCGAAGTCACCCATTTCTAAAATAACCAAGTCTACATAGGTGTTGCTTCCCACAAAATTCACCAAACAAGACCTATAGACCCTTTCAACTATCACAGACTCACCCACCGGAGTAGAAACACGAATAGGGATGTCAAGTAATTCACAATGTAAATTTAGACCATTAGCAAATGAGGAAGATACATAAGAAAATGTGGATCCAGTATCAAACAATACAGATGCCATGCAATCACAAACCAAGAGATTACCTGTGATAACAGCATCAGACGCCTCCGCTTCAGACCTCCCAGGGAAAGCGTAGCAATGAGCCCCATTATTTTTCTGTCCGTTGCCCCTACCATGTTGTGTAGTAGTGGCTCCGTTTTGCCCTTCACCACTGCCATTCTGGTGACCACCATTACCTCGGCCACCACGCCCTCCAGAATAACGACCTCTACCATTACCACCCCTACCTCTAGCCAGTGGGGTTCTGTAACTCTGGTTTGGACAATACCTCTTAATGTGTCCAATCTCTCCGCACCCATAACATTCTCTGGGTTCACGCATCGGCCTCTCAGAGAAGTGTTGACCGTTCTGAGGTGGACCCCCAACTACAGTATGTAGTGAAGACTGTATTGGTCGACTTGCGTAACCTCCGGAGCTCTGTCCTCTAGAGTGAGAACCATTAAACTCACCTCCCCTTCGAAACCTCTTTGATGTAGACGTTGTGGTGAAGTCATCCTGTTTCACTCCTTCCACCTCTATCACAAAGCCTACCACCTCTTGGAAGGATGTTGCTGTTGCCGCTATCTGTAAGGCTGAAATCCGCAATTCTGACCTCAACCCCTTCACAAAACGGCGGATCCGTTCTTGTGGACTGAAACAGAGTTGGGTGGCGTATCTGGATAGTGCGCGAAATTTAGCCTCGTATGCATTAACCGTCATTCTACCTTGCTCCAGACTCAAGAACTCATCCCTCTTTCTATCTCTCAAAGTCCTTGGAATATATTTCTCCATAAACAGGGTAGAGAATGATTCCCAAGTCATTGGTGGTGCCTCTGTTGGTTGACACTCAACATGTGAACGCCACCACATTTTGGCGTTCCCTTGGAACTGATAGCTCACGAACTCGACACCAAACCTCTCTACTATCCCCATCTTGTGTAGTAGCTCATGACAAATCAACCAGAAAATCATAAGCATCCTCAGATTCTGCACCCTTGAAGACTGGAGGTTTCAATTTCAAGAACTTACTAAAAAGTTCATGTTGATCGTTTGTCATAATAGGCCCAGTAGTCAGACGTGGAAATGTGCCTATTCCCAATGTTGCATCCATGCGGGGAGCCATAGTAGCCGCATGTCGTATCTCTGAAACCGGAGGTGTTGGTGCAGAAACCACTGGAGGTGCCTGACCCTGATCAGACAACCCGCTAAGATAAGCCAGTACTTGGTTGATCATCTCTGGGGTAGGTTGGGGTGGCATTTCCTCATTCTGCCCTTGTTCGGTTTCCCCTTCCTCACCCTCTCTTACTACATCCTCAGTCGGTGGAGGAGTCACCGCCCTAGTATCAGATGGGCTAGGGGCTCGTCCTCTTCCTCTAGAGGACGTCCTCCCACGACCTCTTCCACGACCTCTTGTCGCTGTTCCTCCTCGAGCCACAGCCCCAGTGGCTGGCTCAGTAGTTTCATGTCTTTCCGTTGTCGCTGCTGGTGCGGTCGTTGCTCTAGTTCTAACCATCTGCGAAATAGAGTGAAGATGGTCAGATACCAATTTGTATCACCTAGATACCAATTGGACTCAAGTAGTAGCACGAAAGAAAGAATGAAAGAATGGAATTTTCCTAAAGTCTTATAGCCTCTCAAGGAAAAGTAAAGGCGTCCCCCTACCGTTCCTTAAGACTCTACTAGACCTGTTCTTGTGTGATGAGACCAACGAACCTAATGCTCTGATACCAAGTCTGTCACGACCCAAATCGGGGACGCGACTGGCACCCACATTTACCCTCCTATGTGAGCGAACCAACCAATCTAACCTTTAACATTTTAATACAATATCAACAAAAGAAATGCGGAAGACTTAAACTCATTAATAAAACAATTAAAACTATTATTAATATCCCCAAAATCTGGAAGTCATCATCACAAGAACATCTATCTCAATTTACTAAACTAAGAATGTCTAAAAAGCTAAAAACAAGTAAAAACTAGTCCATGCCGGAAGTTCAAGGCATCAAGACTTGAAGAAGAAGATCCAGTCCAAGCTAGACGCATTAGCTCACCCTGAATTTCCGATGGAGTGAAGACTGGCTTGATCTACTGCTGAGTTGAAGTTGACGGAACGTTTGCTGCATTACACAAATAACAAGAAGAAAACATAAAAGTAGGGGGTCAGTACAACCACACGTACTGAGTAGATATCATCGGCTAACTCAAAATAGGGAACAATATATATCAATAATAATGTAAATTAACTACAATACTTAACATGTAGCAACAATAATTACTTTATCATTAACAATTACCGTCAAGTTCACACATGAGGACTCAATCCTCAATACCATACTCATTTGGGAATTAAGTTCATTAGATTGAGTATATTCATTATCTTTCAAGATTCATTATCTTTCTTCCTCTTGTGTCGGTACGTGACACTCCGCTCCTCTAATTCTATCCTGGTGTCGGAACGTGACACTCCGATCCTCATATTCATTCTATCCTGGTACCGGAACGTGGCACCCGATCCATATTCTATTCTGGTGTCGGAACGTGACACTCCGATCCTCATATTCTATCCTGGTGTCGGAACGTGACACTCCGATCCTCATATTCATTCTATCCTGGTACCGGAACGTGGCACCCGATCCTCATATTCTATCCTGGTGTCGGAACGTGACACTCCGATCCTCATATTCATTCTATCCTGGTAAAAGAACGTGGCACCCGATCCCCTAATTCATCAAGCCTTCTTTTACACTAAGGCATCCTCATTATCATTATATAATTTATCAAGCCTTCTTTCATACTAAGGCATTATCAATCTTATTATATAATATATCAAGCGAATTAGGGTTCTTTCAAGATTTGGGATTCAATAGCTTCATCATGCTTTATTAATTCATCACAATTTCGTAATCAAATCATGCAAGCATACAATTTAAGCACATAGCAGGGTTTACAATATTATCAACACATAGTATTCACTATCAAGAGTTCACTACGATTATCGTAATATAAACCATAACCTACCTCCACCGAAGAATGGAAATCAACAAGAAATTCCCAAGCTTGTTTTCTCCCCTTTGATCGACTGCCCTCTCTCTCTTTCTTGTTCTTTCTCTTTTGTTTTCTTATGTTCAAACCCTCTTTCTTTTACCCTAATTAATCATATAATTAAGTGTGAAAAAGGACAATAAACCCCACTAATTAACTTAAGGTTACCCCTTTTAACCCCTAAGTAATTAGACTTATTAATGTTAACCCTCAATCTTTATAATTAAGGAAAGAATAGTCAAAAACGACCCTTAAAACGTGTGGAGAAATCCTAAACTGCCTGGGACTGCGCAACCTGTGACGGGCCGTCGTGCCTGCGACGGTCCGTCACGGTGGTCGTCGCAGCTCCCTCGAGCTCAAGTGGCCTGTGACGGCCCGTCACAGCCGTGACGGTCCGTCCTGTTCCTCCGTCCTGACGGTCAGAAACTCGTTTCTTGCACCAAATTCTCAAAAGTTGAAGTGTTTTGCAACGAAACCTCACGACGGTTCGTCGTGGATGTGACGGCACGTCCTGCAGGTCCGTCACAATTTACAGAGAGTCGATTTTCAGTACCCAATTTCAGAATTTCTAAGTATGTTGCAACGATACACCCTCGACGGGCCGTCGTGCCTACAACGGTCCGTCGTGGTGTCCGTAGTATGGCCCAGTTTTTCCAGAATTAAAAATCTGCTGCTCAAACGACTAAACAGGTCGTTACAATTATGTGGCTCGTCGACATTACTTTATGAATTGTGAAAAAATATGGCCTCGTGAGTTTTACTTTATGAATTATGATATAATCATGTTATAATTTGAATATGCGAGTAATGTGAAGGTCTTATTGACTTAAGTGTATAGGTTAAGTGTAAGTATGTGTTCTTGTAAGCGACTATATGTGATAATGGTAGGCTATATTGATGCCTTAAATCTGTATACATGATTTTGAGGTGTGAATCTTCTTAGTTGACTATATGAACCTTATGATGAGTCAAGTTGATGATTCTATAGTTGTTTTTAGGATTACTTGCAAGTATATCTAGTTATCCCTATGTGTTTCTCTAATAATATGCCATATATGACAATGTGAAGTGTATTTTGTATTGGTAGACTTGTGTCTCTTACTTGATACAGGTTGAAGGGAACACCCTTCGTAATTAATGTAAATGTATAAATGGAATATGATCTTGAATATAAAATAGAAGGTCATTTATGTAGAACCTTTTGGAAAAAAGGATATGACATCCTTGAAGTTGAAAGTAGTAGTGATATCCTTCTTGTGTGAATGGTGGACATAGGTAACTGGATGGAACAACATGAAATGATCATTGGGAAAGTCACTGAGCAATCTTCTTACAAATTGTAATACAACCGTAAGGGACCACTTTAGTAAGTTGTGTGATGGTTTTTTTATGTACAAGATATGGAACCTCTTCATATAACCCTTTATTGAATTTCTATATGAGGAAAAAGGATAAATTTGAAAGATTATGCTTGGGAATTTTCTCCAAATTAGATGACATTATAGAATAAAGAAACCCTTAATATTCCTTAACCATATTCCTACATGGTATGTGTCTTAGTTTTACCATTTCCAAACAGAACACCCTCCATCAAAGTAGTTTCATGACTCCAGATTCCGTGATTAGTTAACAACGTCTATGCCCCTCACATATTGACACAGTACACCTTTTGAGGAACGCGTGTTGCGCACTTGTTCATCAATTTCTGCCTGTTCGGAGGCTGCTAGGCAACCTGATCACCCAAGTTTAACTCCTCCCCAAGGACCCATTGGGTGGTCCTTGGGGTGTCGTTGCTGTTCATTTGGACCCTTTGTACTAAATACTACCTAGCAAATGTCTCTTTAAATTTTTTGAACTTCATTTGATACTTTGAAAAATTCACCCAACATAGGGAGATCAACTAGTTCAAATTAGCTAGTTTCCGGACGTTAGGGTCTCTCTTTTGTCGTTTTAGATATAACCTTTTAGATAGAAGTATGTTGCATGTTGCATTGTGTTTAGGGGTCGTGTTGAAATTGAATTTCTTTGATTCCTTGTATTGTGAATTTCATGATGTTATGATTATGTTGTAATGTGTTTTTATGTGATGTTACCTTGCATATTAGCATGATTCCATCATGAACAGCCTAAAAGTTGCATTTTGGAAAAGATTGCATAATACATTGTAGCTTTGGCAGTTTACTGCAATATTTTTCAAAATTTGACTAATTCTTTCTTTCGTCGAAAATTGTTGCAATATGGTTAGAACTGATTTGGATGAGCATGATAATGAATGTGAAATGAGTTTTTGTTATTTGAAAGGAAACAAGTGAGTTTAATGACACAATGAGTTGTATATTTGTTTCTAACTTCTTGTTGCATTTTCATTATTTTGATTATGTGAAATTGATGTTTCTCCTTGATTATATGTTAAATGCTATGTTCATGATTTGCTAATTGAATCTCTATTATTGGAAATATTTTGAGAGTGGAAAATTGTAATTCGAGGATGAACGTTATCCAAGTGGGGGAGATTATAACACCCCTCAAATGAATTAGGTGAAGCTAGAGCCTATCATTTGTGTCATGCGTGTGTAATGTCCTAATATGGTCTTCAATGTAGTATTGAGGTAGTGGTCTAAAAATTGGAGGTTTAGCTTCATTAATATGGTATTGTCAAATTGGAGGATTAACTTCGTTAAGGTGTAACTTTTTATCCTTGAAATTTAATTCATCAAGGAGCCAGTCTTCTAAATGATTTTCAAAGAATTTTATAAAGATGAGTTTTCAAAATTGAAATCTAGCCATGAGTTCTCTCATTAAAGGTTTTAAAGCTTTGAAAAGTGATGGAATTCTTGTTAAATTAGATGATTTTAACTCAACTAACGTACGAACCAATGTAATTGATTAAACCTTGCTTTGGACAACTTTATAGATTAGGTGATATTGATCGAATGCATATGAATTCTAGTGCAATTTTCTACGGCATATTGGTTGATGTAAAATTGTTTTAAATTGTTAAATTGATATCCATGTTTTCTTAGATTAATAAGTCAATATAGAATTGACCCTTTTTTTCATTGAATATCATAGTTTATGTATTGAATTATTGGTTATGGCCATGGGTAAGGGCCTTATGATATTGGATTGGATGACTTAACTATGAATTGAAGTAGTTAGAATGGATTGATGGTACGCTGCCCTAATTCTCTTTATTTTATGTTATTTAGACTTCAATTATGTTGTGATTGGTATAGTCCACATATGGTGGAGGTCCTATGTCCTTTATTGGCAAATGATGTGGCCTTGTCGGCGTTACTTTATGTATTATGATGATAATACCTTTTCGGCACTACTTGAATTACTACGATTATTTGTGTAGTTGATTTATGTGAAATATGAGCAAATCTACCTACATGTGAAGTAATGTGAAAGTATGTGTCCCTCCTATGTATATTAGGAGATCATGTTAGAGTATGAGTATGTGCTTATATGTATAGTCTTAGAGCTGATGCATGATTGCTCCTACATAACTATAAGAGTTTATGATGGTTAAATTGTTGATGTTATAGTAATGTATAGGGTGAGATAAAGATGATAAGGGTCATTCCTAAGTTATTCAAAGAATGATATGCTACACGTGATAAAGTAAAGTACGTTGTGTCTTTTTATGGTAGACTTGTGCATCTTACTTGATACATGTATGAATGATATGTGAATATGATATGTCTTGACTATGTAGTCTTAGTTCACCCTTGTCATGTATGAATGAATGAAATGTGAGACCTTAAATGATGATAAGGAGGTCATGTACGTAGAACCTTAAACCTAGTGGTGAGTTTATATTATTTGAAGTCGAGTGCCGTAATGGTATCCTTCATATAAAGGATGATGGACTTAGGGTTGATTTTCTTGAACGATGTCATATAATCCTTAGGAAAGTCATGATGAACTATCTTTGTCTCCATTGTAAGGTAGTCCTAGTGGACGTCTTTGATAGGGTGAATGTAATTGGGATATGAATTACATATGGAACCTTTTCATGTGAACCTTTAATTTCAATTACTCTATGAGAACGAAGGCTAGCACTGAGTGACTATGTATGGAAAATATCTTTACATGAGAAAGAGACTAGAGTACAATGTAGCTTGAGAGTAAGACTAGAGTGAGTAAAAGGACTTCACATTCCTTAACCTTGTGCCTACATGGGATGTATCCCAAATCTACCCTTGGCAAGTAGAATACCCTCATTGAAGTAGGTGAGAGCTTCAAAGTCCATGTCAAGATATCATGGTCTATGTCGGTTTGCCTATTCTCATCATAAGAGAGACCTTCTAGCATTAGATAAGTTCTATGAAGTTTGTGTGGTGGTATGGAACGCTACCTAGACATCGCACTATAAGCTTTGAAGGTGTTAGTTAGAGCCCCAAGGTCTTGTCCAAGACCATTACTTGAATGTATCTTATCTAATGAATGAGTCATAAATGAACTAATGAAAGTAATGACTTAAAGTTAAGAAATCATGTTAAATGAATAAGTACTTGTCTAGAGTAGTTAAAGGTTGACTAGTTAAGGTGTGGAGGGCGCATAGGAATTGTCACTTCGTATCATATCTAGATAATTCTTAAGAATGAATCATGTTAGGAAGCTGGTTGATTATGTAGTCATGATCTAGCCCTTAGGTAGTCTTTAGAATCATTTAAGTAATATTGAAGTGGTAAATCATGGACGTTATCTTCTTTATTTACTCAAGTAAGTCTTTTGATAGCATTGTGAAGAAGAATGTCATATTATTTATATGTTGTTGTATTAAGTGAGAATGATTCTATCTTTGGTAGTATATAGGATATATTAAGTGTGTTTGTAGGGATTGTATGGGTGGTCGCTTCACAACTCACTCAAGTGAGACATAAAATCAACTTTGGTAGGAGGATCTCATGTTCATGTTGTAAATCTGTGTTGATGTTATTGTATGTGGTCTTGAGGATCTTTAAGGTGTGCATAGGGAGGGTGTATGGGCGGTCTCTCTTTGTCTTAATTAAATGAGTAGAAAAGATTTTTGTGAGGGTACTACATGCTAGAAAATGTGTAAGAATAGGTTGAGAACATTACTATAACCTTCACTGTAAAAGTGAGGGATAGTCATTTCAAAGTTACATAGTTCACTGTAAGCTTTCTTAAAAATGTACTAAATCGCAAAATTGTGATATCATGTGTTTTTAAGATGTTAAATGTTATTATTATGATTATTATATGTTGTTTTAATGAAAAATATATTATGTTCTAATAACATGTCCATTTACATAATTTTATTCATTCAACCATACTTAGTGCAAGTGTTTGTAATAATTCCATACATTTTGATATCTCTAAAGGTGTGGATGAAAGGTGAGAAGGATCATGAAGCAAAGCTTAGATTCTAGAGTCGTTTCAGCGAAGTTGAAGTATGTCCTCAATTAACTTGAAGGCATATATATGTCTTTTATTTCAAAGCATTGTAATAGACGAAGTATTTCTATATTTGTATTGTGTGGGTCATGTCCCATGTCTTCTTGAGTCTAAGAATGACATATGTTGAGAATTAGCTTTTCTATTTTTTTAGATGAAAAGATGTTTATAGATATTTGTGTGAAAAGTTTTAATTTTGCACTACTTTGTATACTTGTATATGCAATGAATGATACAGAAAGAGCTTGCAAGACCTCTAAGAGGTCGAGCATTCCATTTGCATTCCGAGAGTGTCATATCTTATAGGGTATGATTTTGAGATGTGTCAATAGAAAGTAGGGACATTTATGTGGAACCTTTTAGAAAGAAGGTTATGATATCCTTGAAGTTAAAAGACATAATGATATCCTTCTCGTGTGAATGGTGGAGTTAGGGTTGATTGGATGGAATTACATGAAATCATCATTAGTAAAGTGGATCTATCCTCTTAACTATTGTAATGCAACCCTACGGGATCACTATTATAAGGTGTGTTATAATTTAGTTATGAACTAGATATGGAACTATATGATCCTTTAATGAAATACTCCATGAAAAAAAAGGGTAGCACTGAGTGAGTATGATTGTGATGTTTCTCTAAACCAGATGATACTAGAGAATAAAGAAACCCTCGATAATCCTTCACCATGTTCCTTAATAGGATGTGCCCTAGTTCTATGATTTGCAGTAGAACACCCTCCATCAGAGTAGGTTCATGACTCCAGATTCCATGATTAGATAACATGGTCTATATCGGTTTTTTCCTATTCTCATCATGTGGGGAACATGCTAGTTTTGGAGAAGTTCTATGAAGTTTACCTAGTGGAATTGGATGTTATCTAGGCATTTCACGATGAGACTTTGAAATTTAGTGTGTGAGTTCCTAGGTGTTCTCCAAGACCATTTTGTGAATGTGCTTAAGTGAGGAATGTCTTGTAAATGACATAATGAACAAAATTATTTAAGTGAAGGGATATGAATGAAAAGGAAAGTATCTAGAGTATGTTTAAGGATTTCTTAGGTAGTCTTTAAGAGGATTTATGGGCTTTCTCGTCATGTCTTACATAGGTGAGTTTTAGAGTAATTCTAGGTAGGATGATTAATTTGTGAAATGGGGATAATCTTATCTTAGGTAGCTTAAGGTATCTCTTTGGTGTCTGTGAAAGGATTGTACGGGCTGTCCCTTCATAACTCACTCAAATGAACCATAGAGTCATATTTTGTAGGAGGGTCTTACGTTATGTGTTTTGATGTATTCTTGATGTTATCTCGTGATATATATGTTATATGTGAAATTCGTGTGGTATGTGGTTCTCTATAGTATGAAAAAATGTTTACAGTAAAATAGCATATATTTATACAAATGCGTGTTTCTTATATTTTATGCATTGTCCCATACTTAGTACATGCATTGTAATAATTCCAAACATTTTATCTTTTTCTAAAAAAATGGCTAGCTAGTAAAAGGCATCTTGGAGAAAATCTTGAAAACTATGACTATTTCAAGCTAAGTTGAGGTATGTCCTCACTTGAGTCGAGGAAATAAGTATCTTTAGGTTTCTTTCGTTTTAAGTATTGTAATAGATTAAGTTTACATGGCTATTATTTGGGCAGTGTCCCATGTTTTCTTGAGTCTAAGATTGGCGTATGTTGAGACTTAATAATTCCTATTGTTTTATATGAAATATTTTTTGAGATATTATTATTGTGAAAAGTTTTAATTCCGCACTACTTTCCATATATGAATGCAACGAATAATTTGAAAGGGCTTGTAAAAGACCTTTGAGAGATAAAGTATGCCATGTTGCAATTCGAAAACACCATAGATTCTATGGTGTAATCTCGGGGTGTAACATATTTTTACCAGAGCCTTCACTCGTTAAACGAGGGTGTTGCTAACGAACTTTTTCTTGTAGGTTTAATGCAACAAAATTATGTGATAGAGGCACAAATCTTGGATAACATGACCAAAATCAAACAGGGCTTGATACACCCTAGAAGATCATGTTTCTATTCCCACATTTTAATTGACCAAGGAATAGATGAAGAAGGACCCGAACATGGCCAAGATGATGACACAACATGACATACTATAAAACAATGTTATGGGAGATGGTGCTCGAAGTGTCCATACCGTGGGAGTCGGGTGTTTCAGTCTTGAAGTAGCCAAGTTTGAAGGGTTGTATAGTGATGAGAACCAAGATGGTAGTTATCGTTCAAACTACCCGAGGCAGGGTGATAACAAAGGTTGATATAGAGATGAAGGCCTCAAAGATAAAGAACATGAATGGAGGGATCAAAATCCCATCTGGAATGATTGGGAGATGGATAGGGATGTGTCTTCTCATGATTGCCAAAAGCCAAAAGATTTTGAAGGTGCCCATTATGAGCATATGGTTTTTTATATCCTTAGAAAAGTTGAAGGGTTTTACATTAGTTTAAAGGAAATAAAAGAAGATGTGTCAACGTTCAGCCAGACGCTTACCTCCCATTCAGTGTAGAACAAGCAGTTAGGAACCATAATGGACTAGATATTGAGCCTATGAAAACAAGATGGATTTCCTAGTGACTCTATGGCAAACCCTAAGAATGAGATTTGAAGGAGGACTTGCATCCTGGCACAATGTTAATAAGGCGTTCATTAGGAGGATACCCAAGACCCTTTTATTGCTTTTTTTTTAAAAAATAATGGTTTGTTAGTTGTGCAGGTTTCGGTGTGGAACGTGTCATAAATTAAGTTGGGTGAACAAAAATTCCTGTTGGCGAGTTTCTAAAAAAGTCAATGCCCTACTGAAACCACCATTTGATCTGACACAATTTGAATTTGGGTTATGTTAAACTCGGCGAGCTCGTGAAATTGTTCCCTGATCAACTACCATGTCAGTGACCTTTACATAGATGACCATTAGGACCCTACAATAACTAGAGGTCCTGTAAATCTCAATGAGGAAAATGTCCACTTAGTGTGTTGCCTATTTAATTGGTGAGCATGACTTGTGTCACCAACTGGTCGACAAGTGCATTGTCTTCGAACCAATGTTTTAAAACATTCAATAACCTTCATTTTTTGTAATGTTTAATCTTCAGAAACTTACATGTAAAATTTAATCTTCTATGTTTGCATTTTTCTAGTAGTCTAGACGTTTAATTATGCTCAGGGTTGGAAGAAATTGCCTCATATCATTCTAATGTTTATTAATGAGCATTAAAGGTTGGTTTTCCAAACCCTTTGTTTATTTCAGGAACTTTATACTCATTTTAAATGATATTATATTAATGATATGTCTTGGACCTGTCTAATCAAATATTGTTGTTCTTCGATTGCTTGATTTAATCAATAATCTTGTCTATCACTCCTATAAATGTTTTATTATCATAATTTTTTCTTTAAAAATGGATGAAATCTTGTGGGGTCTTGCATGTTTGTTGTTAGGTCTAGTCTTTATTTGAGATGTGCATGCTTTGATTTTGTTTTTAAGGGTCGCGTGTTGAATATTCAGAAATTCGGTTAACAAATTGAGTTATTTGGCGAGCATGATCGAGCTTGACGGATCACTTGGCGGTTGGACAAAGTTCCCCATCTTCTTGTTAATTTCATGCTACACCTGTAAATAGAGTGTGTTACTTTGGGCAAGAAGTGCAAGGTTGCCAAAGTCTCTCGACGACTTACCGATGCCGTCATCGATCGCCCTCTATCTTCATCCGTGTCCTCTTTGTACTAAAATTTTAAAGGGAGTAGTCCTTGCTCGCTAAAGTAATTTTGTTATTCGCCGACTTGTTTTGTGAATCTTTCATCAACTTGATTTTTTACCATTTGTTGTATATTCTCTAACTCTTTCTCGTTGCTTTGAATATATGGCTAAACAAAAAGAAGCTAGGAAAATTATGACATTTCGAAATATAAGAGCAAAAAATTTCAAAATAAATTAAGGGAGGTCAATTCCTTCCATGATGAGAAGAAAGAAACCTCAACATAGAGATAAAGGAAACAACAAGAGGTCCACTACAATCAATAAGACCACTTTGTGACACTACTCCATCCATTCATGGGCCCAAGAATTTTTTCACGACTGAAGTCTGGACCCTAGCAAAAACCGGCATCGTTGACCTCTCAGAGGTCACACATATGCCTAGTGACGTCGCATTACATTTATTAGGTTAATTTTAGTGGAATATTTGAAACTTTTTATTTTGTTTGAAGTGTACATAGAATTCATACTTATAACATGCATGTGTTTATATAGAAATTCATTTATCATGTGTATCAACCATCTAATAAATAATCATTAAATCTTGAAATAGATAGTCTTATAACATAAGTAACAATTGCCAAAATGGCACCATTACATAAGTCTGAAAAAAATAGGAAAGAAATACTAGTGGAACATGCTCCACTAGCCTAAACCTTTTACTATGCTAGAAACATTACATCATGCAACATCGAATGAATGAGGACCTACTATGTCCGGATGAAAAGCTTTGGTGTCCAAACAGCTGCAATGAATGTCTTCAACACACTCTTGCACCTGCACCTGAAGTAGTATAATGTATGGGATTAGTACACACTTTTACTAAGTATGGATGTATGCAAGTACACACCAAGGACATGCATGATTAAGAAGAGCTCTCTCCTAACGATGTGAATTATGGAAATCCAAGTCAGTTGGACTTGCCAAATAAGACTAGGAAAGTCATGCTATTAGAGTAACATGCATCATTGTTATTTTCGTATTGTGCACAACACATAACATATTTTGTATAGCACATTAATATATTACATATCATTCGTTCATATGCCGTGAGACCTAAAAATCACAGATTTAACATTAGAACTTCCCAAATGAGGGCTCAACATATGGGACCTCAATTAGGGAGACTTTTTTTTAGAAATCTCAGCGTCTGATTCATTCATTCATATGTAATTCATTTTTATTCGTTCGTAGGCCGGTGTGAACACCATCCATACCTAGGATGTTGTTTAAGACTATCATCGGGTTAACTGTGAAATGACCATGAATGACCTAGTGTCACTACTTGAGTGTAGTTCACTCTTGATTATCATATCCAAACACCTTTGGTATCACTGATTGCATGATTTTCAATACTTTGAGGAACTTCAACTTTAATCGACATAGATCATGTGAGAATCACGAAATCCGGTGTCTTCCCCACATTGAAAAGAGGTGGAGTCACTGGCCAATGTGAAATTAAAACACCCGTAGCTCCCTTAGGTGGAAAACCACTAACTAGTTCCTTTAATGGCAGCATAGTTCAAATACTGGGAGATTTAGGGAGACCCATACTTACCTTGGTGGACAGTCTCATCTCACAAGAATTACATGTACCTCTGCCCTTCCCGAAAGAAGGCATTACAACTCATAGCTAGTCTGCCGTTGCTTTGTTTAAAGTTGCTATTTACATTCAACTCATACATCGTCGAAGTTTGCTTCTAGCATGAGATCATCATATCTGATTAGATGATTTATCATCTCTTCTTTATTAATTAAGTGTAAAATTTACATACTCTTACATATAGAGTGGTGACCTTATATTGGCGTACGTACAACTTGTCTCACTTTCACTAGCCTCATATTGTGGTGTCACCCTATTCTTTCTTAACATCATTTAATTTAAATCTTTACTCACCTTTAATTTTTTGTTCATCGTATAACATACATATTATCTCTTCGAATTTACATTGTGGGACATTTATTTTAGGCGTAGATACAACTTGTCTTACTTTTACTAGTCTATCCTCATGTAGCCTCTTTCTTTGCTTATTCATCGTTTAGCATAAATATACTCCCTTTCAAAATTTCATTTAGTGATATTTTTTTTAGGAATAGATGCAGCTTGTCTCAGTTGCACTAGCCTATAGTCATGTTGTCATTATTTTCATTAGCATCATAGAATAACATTATTACACATATTAATACTTGAATGTTCATTTCGTCATATGCCAATGCACTTTTCCTTTTAGTGTTTTCACAATCTTACATAACCCTCCGCGGGTCACATCATTTCATCACATACATGTTAGGTTTAATTAATTTTAAATGTACACTGAACTTACGAATCCATGCGTACAAGCCATGATGCTTTGTTGATAATTCATCTAAGTGATTTATACTTACACAAGATTATATGGTACAAGACTTATGCATCTTCTTGGTATGTCAAGGTCTCGATTTAGATTCCTATAGGCAGCTTTCATTAAGTATTTATTCATGTAAGACTTATGCATAAATACAAAATTTATCAAAGGAACCCGATTTCAAATCCCTTCAGCATCACTTAGTCTTATATTAAATTTTGATCTAAAATTTCAGCTTGGGTGCCCAAGTTCAAATCCGAACTCGTACATTTTATTTCTTAATTTCTCTCCTTGATTTTTCTAGTTTAGGCTGAGACGATGTGGGATCGATCCCCTACAACCTTATTTTATTTTTATTTACTTATTATCCTAATTTCCTCACCTATCCAATAGGTTTTGGGTTCAATACCCACACACCTCATTTTATTTTACTTTCAGTTTTGTCCTCTCTCCCTCACCTATCCAAGAGGTTGTGAGTTCGATCCCCACACAACTCAATTTTATTTTCTTTCATTTTTCTCCGAATTCTTCACTTGAGTCTTACCCCATTTGATATCCCTCTTACCTCAATTTTATTATTGAATTTTTTTAATAGCTTGGATATGGTGAGGTATTGGGTAAATCCTCAATGACCTCATACGTTTTAATTTTTTAAAAAAAACTCAAAACTTTTCCAGTAACTTGGGCGAACAAAATTTCTAGGAAATCTGGAAATTTGATCACACTTTCCAGTTCATTTCCTCAACATTTTATTCGTTAGATTTTTGGAGAATTCATTGGACATTTCATACTTTTATTTTGTGTATTTTCGTGGTTACATTTTATCATGATTATCACTCAATTCAGCAACATTACAGCACTTATGAACATCATAATTACTTCCACTAATTGCATACAAAACCGAACAATTTAACATTCATATTACTCATTTCAACCCACGAACAAATCCACGGCATATACAATGCACATACACACACTTAACACATTGTTTGGGAAAGCATTCTTATTACTCACAAATCCAAACATACATAATTGAACATAATCATTACGAAAACTCATCACATCCCTAAATTCTACCAGCAAAACATACCCAACCTACAAATTCGATACGAGCTAGTGACAGGAACATACAAAGCGGAACACTCCTAGTTTTCAGATTAGAATTTGACTGAAACCTAGTGGTGTCTTGGAAAAAGGGACCAACAGGAATTAAACCATATCTTAATGTCATTCAACACTTGTTTCAACGCTACCAGTTTCCCACGAAACCAAGCCTCACCATAGAAACTTCAAGCAAAACCCGTCGAGGTTTTTTTTTCTTTTTTAAAATAACTTTGCTTTTGAGTTTTAGCGTTAAAGTTCTTGATGAACTTTACTTTTTTGTTATGTTCTTTTCTTGATGAACATTATTTTTTTATATTTTTTTTTCCAGAAAGTAAAGCGTGTAAAAAAGGTGACAGTAGAAAGAGAAGTGAGAATGAGTTTGCTTAGGATTAGGAGAATAGGTTGAGACTTAGTCAAATTAGTACTTCTCTTAATAGTTAAAAAATCTGATTTTTTTAAAGGGTAAGCGAAATGACCACCAAGCCCCTACAAAATCAGATTATAATCATCAATTTAATACACCTAAATGTCACTTCAACAAAGGCTCGAACCCGGGTGAAGCCTAACTTGCGAAAAAGAGACAATTTTGGCAAACCCTACCGAAATCGATCCTCCTCTTTAAACATATTAATTAATTAGGATAATTACAATGCCAACCCTAGCTTGGAAAATACCATTTTACCCCTAGACCCACCAAACCAAAGATTACCCCTTTTAAGTCTTGTAAAGCTCATCTGGGTGAATCTCATCAATTTGGGTGCCCGACATGGTTTGTTCTCACCTTTCGTAGATCAACTAACTCTCCAAGTTTGTTGGCTTGGAATGTTTATAGGTTTTGAGGTCTTGTTCTACGAGCAACAAGTCGTGTGAACCCGGTCTAATCCATGCATTCTTGGTACATTTAAGCATTACATAGCATAGTTATTTTCAGGTTATTACATTATCCTCCCCTTAGGAACATTCATCCACCAATGACAATTCTAATTATCTTGCACAATTCAAGTCATCTATAGACCATTTGCATACCTAGGCAATTAATGCTTTTTATTGGTGAATATCTGATCCACATATTAGAAGGTTTTCACACATCCTTGAAACCTACTAGCAGCTTCCCACTAATTTTACTAAGGAACTCTTTCTTAAACATGTCTCATCAAAGCATACAACATAAATAAACTCATAAGTCACATTAATGAGCAACCAATATGATGAAACCACTATCTTAACTTCATACTAGTGCATAAAATCATACACGTGAAAAACTATTTTAGGCTACGCACCCGAGACGTCACCAGAGGTATGTTCCTCTACACCCCTAGACTTGAGTGCGAAGAATCGTTGCCTCGTTAGAGCCTCTTCACTAGGACCATTCAATTGAACTTTATTCTTCCCTTTTTCTCGACCTCTCATATACGGATAATCCTTCATCATGTGACCAATTTTCTATAATTGTAACAATAGTTAGAGCCCATCATACACTCTCAACCATGTAGTTTGCCACATTTTCTAAAAGGTGGCCTCCCTTTAGGTGTATCTACTTCATTGTTTCTGTTAACTCTGGGGTTCAGAATCTATATCATAGCGACACTTGGATGAACATGACTCCCCTTGGATGGAGAGTCCCTTCTTAAACCTTGGATTATCCATGATTTAAAAACTACTCTACCTTGAAAAATTCTTCGTTGCCTTCCTTTACATGTTCGATACCCAATTGTGCTTCCGCTTCCTACTTTTATCCACTTGCTGGACATGGACCATAAGCCTGGAAACCACCATACTATCAACCAGCATAGCTTCCCTACACTCCTCCTCCAAATCCTCTTAGATCCCTGTAAAGATCCTTCTCATCTCGTCCTTGTTTTTGATACAAGGGAAGTGGCATAGCTGAACAACTTCACAAATTCAACGAATACTCTCTGACTGTAATCGACCCTTGGATAAGGTTGATGAAATCCTCAACCTTAGCCTTTTTAATCTCCCTAGGGAAGACTTTCTCTAGGAAAGATGTATTAAAAAGCTCCGATGTGACCGTACCTCGCCCAAAGCTCGGCTATCCAGCCACATCCAACATAAAGACTATGCAAATCCTTTAACTGGTAGGAAGCCAGCTCTACCTTCTAAAGATTTGTGGCCCCCATTGTCAGCGAAATCATCTGCACCTCATCAATAACCTCCTATGGATCCTCTGAAGTCTTGGAACTTGTGAATATTAGAGGCTTCATCCTCATGAAGTCCCGCAGTCTTTCTGCCATGCTACGTGCTGGTGGGTATGGTTCTGAACCTCTTGCCTGTTGGCTTGGGCCATCAGTGTATGGGCCTGCACAGTGATGGCTTCAGCCATTTCTGCGAAAGTAGTCTGCACCTTCATATCAGCCAACCCAGCTGGGTTAACTGGCATGGACCCTCCTACAGCTTGAGCCTGGGTTGGAACTTAATTTCCCCGTACAGCTGCCTCTCCTTTCCCCCGACCAGTGTTCCTTCTTGTGTTTATATTCTCAAATAGATAAGAATTGATGTCAGATACGCTTATAACACAAAGAAATCAGTCATTAGAGAAGGCACGATAAGATCAGAAGAAGGCAATTTTCCTACGTATCATGCAGTCTCTAATTCAAGATAGTGGTGCACTTCATTACCATGACTTCGGAACTACTCAATGTTGTTTTTGTGAAGTTATTACCCTCAGAATTTAACCTAATGCTATGATACAAAGTTTGTCACGACTGGGGTCTAGACCCTAGCTAAAACCGGTGTCATTGACCTATTTCAGGTCGCACACAAGCCTACGTACGTCGTCATTACATTCGTTAGGTTAATTTTAGCAAAAAATTTGAAACTTTTTGTTTTGTTTAAACTGTACGTAGACTTCATACATATAACATGCATATGCGTATAAAGAAGTTCATTGCTCATGTGTATCAACCATCTAATAAAGAATCATTCAATTTTGAAATAAGTAGTCTTATAGTAAAAGTAACAATTGCCAAAATGGCACCATTACACAAGTCTGAACAAAATTGGAAAGAAATACTAGTAGAACATGCTCCACTAGGCTAAACCTATTACTAAGCTAGAATCACAACAACAGACAACATCGAATTAATGAGGACCTACCAAGTCCGGATGAAAAGCTCAGATGTCCGACCAACTGCACTGAATGTCTTCAACACCCTCCTGAACCTGCACATAGATATTATAATGTTTGTGATTAGTACATATTTGTACTAAGAATGGGTGTATGCAAGTACAAACCAAGGGAATTCATGAATAAGAAGATCTCTCTCCTAAGGATATGAATTTTGGAAAGCCAAGTCAGTTGGACTTGCAAAATAAGATTAGGAAAGTCATGCTATGAGAGTAATATACATCATCATTCTTTTCATATTGCACACAACAAATAACATATTTCATACAGGACATACATATATTACATATCATTTGTTCATATGTCGTGATACCATTGAATCATGGACATAAAATTCGAACTTCCCAAAATGAGGGCTCAACATATGGGACCTCAACTACTGAAACTTCTTTAGAAAACATTGAGTCTGCTTTATTCATTCATACGTACTTTATTTTCATTCGTTTGTAGGCTGGTGTGAACACCGTCTATACCAAGGATGTTGTTTAATATTCTCATTGGGTTCACTGTACAATGACCAAGAATGAACTTGTGTTATTACTTGAGTCTAGTTCACCTCTTGATTATCCTATCCAAACACCATTGGTATCATTCACTTCATTATCTTTTATATTTTGAGGAACTTTAATTTTAACTGATATAGATCATGTGAGCATCATGAAATCTGGTGTATTTACTACACCATAAAGAGGTGGAGTCAGTGGCCAAGGGAAACCAAAACATCCCTAGCTCGCTTAGGTGGAAAACCACTGGCTAGTTCCCTATGTTGGAAGCATAGTTAAAATACTATGAGATTTAGGGAGACCCATACCCACCTTGGTGGACTGTCTCATCTCATGAGAATTACGTGAACCTCCGCCCTTGCCGAAATCAGCATCACCACTCATAGCTAGCCTATCGGCGCTCTTTTTAAGGTTCCTATTTACATTCAACTCATACATCGTCGAAGCTTGATTCTAGAATGATATAGTCATATCTCATTATATGATTTATCACCTCTTCTTTACGTATTAAGTGTGAACTGTCCTTACACTTACATATAGTATATGATTGATACTTCTCTCCTAATATTCAACACTCTCTTAGGTGAGTACTTCTGGTGATCTTATATTGGCGTTGGTAAAGATTGTCTCACTTGTACTAGACTCATATTGTGGTGTCACCCTATTATTTATTAAAAAATTTTCATTTCCTCTTTACTCACCTTTCATTATTTGTTCATTGTATAACATACATATGGTCTCTTGGAATTTACATCGAGGGACATTGATTCTACGCGTAGATACAACACGTCTCACTTGAACTAGCCTATGCACATGTATCCACTCTTTCTTTGGTTATTCATCGTTTAGCATAAATATACTCTCTTAGAAATTTCATTTAGTGACATTGATTTTTAGGCGTAGATGCAGCTGGTCTCACTTGCACTAGCCTATAGTCATGTTGTTATTATTTTCATTAGCATTATAGTATTACATAATTTCTCACATTATTACATGAATGTTCATTTCGTCATATGCCAATGCGATTTTCATTTTAGTGTGTTTCAGATTCTTACTTAGTCCTCGGGGGGTCACATCACTTCATCACATACATCTTAGGTTCACTTAGTTTGAAACGTATGTTCAACTTATGAATCCATATGTATAAGCCATGAGGGTTCGTTCATAATTCGTCTAAGTGATACATACTTAACGAAGATTATATGGTACAAGACCTATTCATCTTGTAGGTATGCCAAGGTCTCGATTTGGATTCCTATAGGGAGCTTTCATTAAGTATTTATATTCGTAAGACTTATGCATCATACGGAATTGGGAAAGGGAACCCAATTTTGAAATCCCTTGAGAAACACTTACACATATATTAAATTTTGATTTGAAATTTTAGCTTGGGGACCCATGTTTGAATCCCAACGCCTACATTTCCTTGCTTACTTTTCTCTCCTTGGTTTAGGCTGAGAGGATGTGGGATCGATCCCCCACAATCTCATTTTATTTTCTTTCACTTTTTCTCCTAATTTCATCACCTATTCAAGAGGTAGTGGGTTTGATTCCCACACACCCTATTTGATTTTTTTATTTCTTTTATCTCCTCTCTCCCTCACCTATCAAAGAAGTTGTAGGTTCGATCCCCACACCAATCATTTTATTTTTCTTTCATTTTTCTCCTAACTCTTTACTTGAGCCTTACCCCATTTCTAATCCCCCTTACCTCATTTTTATTATTGATTTTTTAAATAGCTTGCATATAATGAGGTCTTGGGTTCAATCTCCAAGGACCTCATACATTAAATTTTTTTAAAAAACCCCAAAATTTTCTATTGACTTGGTCGAACCAAATTTCCATAATATTGAAATTCGATCACACTTTCCATTCCATTTCATCAACATTTTATACGTTAGATTTTTGGACAATTCATTGGACATTTCGTACATTTATTTTGTTAATTTTTGTGGTTACATTTGATAAATATTTTCACTCAATTGAGTAACATTACACCACTTATGAATGTCATGATTTACATCCAGTAATTGCAAAAATAACACAAGAATTTAACATGCATATTGCATATTTCAACCCATGACCAAAGACACGACATATACCATACACAAACACACGTTTAACACATAGTTTCTGAAAGCATGCTTATTACTCACATAAATTCGAACATACATAATTGAACATAATCATCACGAAAATACATCGCATCCTTAAATTTCACCAGAAAAACCTACCCAACCTACAAATTTGATGGGAGCTAGTGAGAGGGACATGCAAAGGGTAACATTCTTAGTTTTTGGATTAGAATTTGACTGAAACCTAGGGGTTTCTTCGGAAAGGGACCAATAGGAAGAAAACACATACCTTAATGTCATTCAACACTTGTTTCAATGCTGCCAATTTCCCAAGAAACCAAGACCCACCACCGAAACTTCAAGCACAAACCGTCGAGGAACCTCTTTTTGTTTTCGTTTTTTGAATGTTTTTGCTTTTGAGTTTTAGGGTTCAAGTTCTTGATGAACTTATTTTATTTTTATTTTATATTTTTTAACATATAGTTGAGTGTGTTAATAAGGTGAGAGTACAGAGAGACATAAGAATGTTTTATCTTAGGATTAAGAGATTAGGTGGAGACTTAGTAAAATTAGGACTTCTCTTGATTGATTAAAAATCTTATTTTTTCAAAGGGTAAGTGAAAGAAAAACGATCCCTACAAAATAAGATTATAATTATCAATTTAATCCACCGATTTGTTGCTTCCACCAAGGCTCGAACCTGGGTGAAGCCTAACTTGCGATAAAGGGACAATTTTGGCCAACCCTACTCTAATTGCCATCCTATTTAAATTAATTATCTAATTAATTAATATGTTAAATATTTAGGGTAATTACAATACTACCCCAAGATTAAAAAAGACCGATTTACCCCTACACCCTCCAAACCTAAGATTACCCCTTTTAAGTCTTGTAAAACTCATACGGGTGAATCTCTTCAATTCGGGTGACCTATATGGTTGGTTCTCAAAAAACTCACCAAGTTGGTTTGCTTGGATAGTGTATTTTTTGAGTATGGTTCTACGTGCAACAAGCCGTGTGAACCCGGTCTAATCTATGCATTCTAGGTACGTTTATGCATTACTTAGCATAGTGATTTTCAGGTTGTTATAAAAAATTTTCAGCTGTGGAGACATTTAATTAAAATAGACCATTATCAAACACCAATACAACTATTCTCCCTTATGATGTAGCCCCAGTCATTAATGCCTAATGTTAGAGAGATTAAGCGAATGACTAGACCGAATCCCCCCATATAAATTCTGCTTGTCATACTTTTTTCACTTTTTGGATAAATACCTCATTTAAGTTTGATAAAAAATGATTTTTATTTGTGGTGGGGGTGAGTCTAACCTTTTTGTGTTAATAATGATGCTTGTTTCTTTGTTATGTATTTGGCCATTATGTTTATGCTGCTTTTTGTGGATGTTTGAGCTTGTGTCTCCTATTTCGTTATTTGTAAATAATTTTTGAACCCTTCCAAAAGAAATTCCACCTCTTGTTTCTGTTGCATGTGGCTTTTTTGTTGAAAATTTTAGTCCCAATTTTGATTAATACAGATTACTAAAATAGTGCTCATAGTTGGACAAACATGAATGTATTTCTATGATGAGGCCAAATTAAGTTTCATAGACAATATGTAATCTCTTTGCGTCTTGTTGTTAATAGCTAAGTTTCGAATCAAGTCTCTTGGGTTGATCGTAACATACTAGAGAAAGGGTGGAGTCTTGTTTGGCTTTGGTGTCAATTTCCTTGTGTGTTGAGCTTACTCTGTACATTAATGATGGCAGTGAGAATTTACCATGTTGTTCTGGTTGACTACATGGTGCGAACTCATAGTATGATCTTAAGCATCTTTGAAGAGTGTAAAATAACTTTTACATGTACATCTTTTGTGGTCAACCTTGTGAGTGTGTGATCCTTACATGAACACCCCTTGAGCCTTGACCTTTTCTCGGAAAAAAATCGATGAATTTTATAAAACTTTTTCATACATTAGAAATAATTCTCATGAAGTTGTAGTTTGTTTAAATATAAAAATTACACAAAAATGCTAAGTTGGGGTTGTGGTTTAAAGAATAGGTGAATTAAGGAATGCAAGAAAGTCCCCTTTGACCAATGGTTTTGTGAAAAAAAAATGGAAACCTCCATTTAAAAGAAGAAAAAGAATAAAAGAATTAAAAAGAAAAAAAAAGTTTTGGAACAAATTTGTAAATTGAAAAATCAAATGGGGTTTCCAACTTTCCATGGAAGAGTAATAATTGGATAGTTTTTAGCACAAGTAAAAAAGATGAAGAAAAGGAAAGGAAGTGTAGTTCGCACAAAATTTAATGGGGATAGACGTCACTGAGCCTAAATTAGCATACTTTACACTCCGCCTCATTACAAGCCTTCAAAATACCTTTTTGATTATAAGTGATCAGAAACAAAGGTTGATTGGAAAAAATGGGCAAACCTATTGATTAATTCATGCATTGTGTTTATCTTTTTGAGTGCGAGCGGTGCATTTTATTCTGAAACTTTAAATTGTGAACCATTATATGTGAATATAGATTAATTCTTTAAGTGAGGGCTCTTAAAAGTTTTGTTGAACTTGAACTTGAATTTGGAGCAAGTATAAAAACTTGAGATTATTTGGTAATGGTAAATCAGAGAATCATTGAGTGCACAATTGATTCTTGAATGCGTAGGCTGAGTCATTTTGTTTGTATTCATGATCGTGGTTAGGCAACACTGTTTGAGATATCCTTTTTGATCTGTTGAACATCAGTTTTGCTTGAAGAACAATTTTTTTTTATGTTTTGAGTGTATATGAGGTCACGATTTAGATTTATTTAGAGCTATATTTTGATAGATTTAGGGTTTTTAATAAAAATTTTGTCTGAATAAGCTATTAAAATCCTTGAATTTCATGTATTTTGATGTGGAGATAAACATGGGTGTTATTGAGTAAACAGGAACAAGGCAGCTAAAAAAATGACGAAAAGAAGTCCTTAAGTTCACCTAATCAACAAGGCAAGTCGCCGAATTTCCTTGATTTCTCCTAATATTCTACTGTGCTGAGACTTGAAAGAGAAAGTCAATTCTTCATTGAAGAGGAGAGGTGAATGTGTCATCGAATACTTCTGCAAAGCACTTGTAAATCGCCAAGATCGAGAAAGCGAAGATATTGAAGGCTAAAGAAACACGACGATTTAATATACCAAAAAACGGATCGCCGAGTTGACGGGCGATTCCGACTAACTACGCTGTGTGATCCTTCATAGCAAAGTTCTTGACATATATAAATATGTTTTAATATTTCTTAGTTCACTATCTACACATTGTGTAATAAGCTATATTTTCATCATTATAGTTTTGAATATTTCTTTATGTTTGGAGACATATTTTTGGCTTTTTAAGATTTGAAGTTTTCCAATTTCAAGAAATTTTTAGTGGGTTATGAAGAATGTAACGACCTTTTTAGTCGTTTTGAGCAGCAGATTTTATTTCTGGAAAAACTGGCTGATACGACGGTCACCACGACGGACCGTCATGGGCACGACGGACCGTCGAGGGTGTCTCGTTCCAGAACACTTAGAATTCTAAAATTTGGGTATTAAAATCGACTCTCTGTAACCTGTGACGGACCTGCAGGACGTGCCGTCACAGATACGACGAGCCGTCATGAGCTCCCGTTGCAAAACACTTTAACTTTTGAGAATTTGGTACAGGGAACGAGTCTCTGAACGTCATGATGGAAGTGCAGGACGGACCGTCGTATGTACGACGGGCCGTCACAGACTCCCTAAGTAAAACGAGTCCATGACAAACCTGCATGACGTACCGTCGCAGGCACGACGGGCCGTCACAGGTTGCGTAATCCCAGTCAGAATCGAATTTCCTTACTCGTTTTAAGGGACGTTTTGGACTATTCTTTCCTTAATTATAAGGTTAGAGGGTTAATATTAATAAGTCTAATTACTTGGGGGTAAAAAGAGGTAACCTTAAGTTAATTAGTGAGCTATTATTGCCATCTTTTATTCTTAATTTTATGTGAATTAGGGTAAAACAAAGAGGGTTTGAATAAAGAAAATAGAAAGAACAAAGAGAGAGAGAGAGATTGATCGATCAAGAGGCAGAGGGACTATCAAAGCTTGGGAAATTGCTTGTTGATTCCAATTCTTCGGTGGAGGTAGGTAATGGTTTTTACGATAGTCGTAGTGAACTCTTAATAGTGAATGATATGAATTGGTGGTATTGTAAACCTGTCTATATGCTTAATTGTATGCTTGCATGAATATGATTATGTGATTTGATTAAACAAGCATGATGAAAACCATTGAATCCCAAATCTTGAAAGAAACTTTAATCTACGTTATTAATGATGATGCCTTGGTATAAAAGAAGGCTCGATGAATTAAAGTAATGGGATTGATGATGCCTTGGTATAGAGAAGGCTTGATGAACGGATAGAATGAGGTTAGTGGATCGGAGTGTCACGTTCCGACACATAGTATTAGTGGATCGGAGTGTCACGTTCCGACACATAGTATTAGTGGATCGGAGTATCACGTTCTGACACATAGTATTAGTGGATCGAAGTGTCACGTTCCGACACATAGTATTAGTGGGACGGGTGTCACGAACCGACACGTAGAATTAGGGGATCGGAGTGTCACGTACCGACACATATAGGGGATCGGAGTGTCACGTTCCGACACATATAGGGGATCGGAGTGTCACGTACCGACACATATAGGGGATCGGGTGTCACGAACCGACACTTAGAATTAGGGGATCGGAGTGTCACGTACCGACACATAGTGGTAGGGGATCGGAGTGTCATGTACCGACACAAGAGGAAGAAAGATAATGAATCTTGAAAGATGATAAATATACTCAATCTAATAAACTTAATTCCCAAATGAGTATGGCATTGAGGCTTGAGCCCTCATGGATGAACTTGATGGTACTTGTTGATGATTATAGTACTTGTTGTTGCTACATGTTGAGTTTATAGTTGATTATAATATTACTTGATATATATTATCTTCTATTTTGAGTTGGCCGATGATATCTACTCAGTACTTGTGGTTGTACTGACCCCCTACTTTTATGTTTTCTTCTTTGTTATTTGTGGAATGCAGCAAACGTTCCGTCAACTTCAACTCAGCAGTAATTCTAGCCAGTCTTCACTACATCGGAAATTCAGGGTGAGCTAATGCGTCTAGCTTGGACAGGATGTTCTTCTTCAAGTCTTGATGCCTTGAAATTCCGGCATGGACTAGCTTTTATTTGTTTAGCTTCTTAGACATTTTTAGTTTAGTAATTCGATCATAGATGTTCTTGTCATGATGACTTCCAGATTTTGGGGAAATAATAGTTATTGAATTGGTTTTTATTAATGAGTTATGTCTTCCGCATTATTTGTGTTGTTATACATTGAAATTTTAAGGTTTTAGATTGGTGGGTTCGCTCACATAGGAGGGTAAAATGTGGGTGCCAGTCGCGGCCCGATTTGAGTCGTGACAAACTTGGTATCAGAGCATTAGGTTCGTTGGTCTCATCACACAAGAACGAGTCTAGTAGAGTCTTAAGGAACGATAGGGGGACGCCTTTACTTTTCCTTGAGAGGCTATAAGACTTTAGGAAAATTCCATTCTTTCTTTCTTTCTTTTGTGCTATTACTTGAATCCAATTGGTATCTAGGTGATACAAATTGGTATCTGACCATCTTCACTCTATTTCGCAGATGGTTAGAACTAGAGCAACGACCACACCAACACCAACACCAGCAAGGAAAGATACAACTGAGACAGCCACTGGGGCTGTGGCTCGAGGGGGAACAGCGGCAAGAGGCCGTGGTAGAGGTCGTGGGAGAATGTCCTCTAGACGAAGAGGACGAACACCTAGTCCATCTGATGCTAGGGCGGTGACTCCTCCACTGACCGAGGAGGTAGTAAGAGAGGGGGAGGATGGGGAGAATGAACAAGTGCAGAATGAGGAAATGCCACCCCAACCTACCCTAGAGATGATCAATCAGGTTCTGGCTTATCTTAGCGGGTTATTTGATCACGGTCAGGCACCTCCAGTGGTTTCTGCACCAGCACCTCAGGTTCCGGAGATACGACATGCGGCTGCTATGGCTCCCCGCATGGATGCATAATTGGAGATAGACACATTTCCACGTCTGACTACTGGGCCTATAATGACAAATGATCAGCATGAACTTTTCAGTAAGTTCTTAAAATTGAAACATCAAGTCTTCAAGGGTGCAGAATCTGAGGATGCTTACGATTTCCTGGTTTATTGTCATGAGCTACTACACAAGATGGGTATCGTAGAACGGTTTGGCGTGGAGTTCGTGAGTTATCAGTTTCAAGGGAACGCCAAAATGTGGTGGCGGTCACATGTTGAGTGTCAACCAACAGAGGCACCACCTATGACTTGGGCATCGTTCTCTAGCTTGTTTATGGAAAAGTATATCCCAAGGACTTTGAGAGATAGAAAAAGGGATGAATTCTTGAGTCTAGAGCAAGGTAGGATGACGGTTAACGCATATGAGGCAAAATTCCGTGCATTATCCAGGTATGCCACCCAACTTTGTTTCAGTCCACAAGAACGGATTCGCCGTTTTGTGAAGGGGTTGAGGTCAGAATTGCGGATTTCAGCCTTACAGGTAGCGGCTATGGCAAAATCCTTCCAACAGGTGGTAGACTTTGTGATAGAGGTGGAAGGAGTGAAGCCAGATGACTTCACCACGACATCGACATCAAAAAGGTTTCGAAGGGGAGGTGAGTTCAGTGGTTCTTACTCTAGAGGACAGAGTTCCGGAGGTTACTCAGTTCGACCAATTCAGTCTTCACTACAGACTGTAGTTGGGGGTCCACCTCAGAACGGTCAACACTACTCCGAGAGACCTATGCCCGACTCCAGAGAGTGTTATGGATGTGGGGAGATTGGAAATATTAGGAGGAATTGTCCAAAACAGAGTTACAGACCCCAAATAGCTAGAGGTAGAGGTGGTCATGGTAGAGGCCGCTTTTCTGGAGGACGTGGTGGTCGAGGTAATGGTGGTCACCACAACGGCAGAGGTGATGGGCAAACTGGAGCCACTACGACACAACATGGTAGGGGCAACGGAAAGACTGGTGATAGGGCCCATTGTTACGCTTTCCCTCGAAGATCTGAAGCGGAGGCGTCTGATGCTGTTATCACAGGTAATCTTTTGGTTTGTGATTGCATGGCATCTGTATTATTTGACCCTGGCTCCACGTTTTCATATGTATCTTCATCATTTGCTAATGGTCTAAATTTACATTGTGAATTACTTGACACGCCTATTCGTGTTTCTACTCCGGTGGGTGAGTCTGTGATAGTTGAAAAGGTATATAGGTCTTGTTTGGTGAATTTTGTGGGGAGCAACACTTATGTAGATTTGGTTATTTTAGAAATGGGTGACTTTGATGTAATTCTGGGTATGACTTGGCTTTCTCCAAATTTTGCGATTTCGGATTGTAATGCTAAAACTGTGACGTTAGCCAAGCCTGGGGCAGAACCGTTAGTTTGGGAGGGCGACTACACTTCCAATCCGGTTCGTATCGTGTCCTTTCTTCGTGCTCAGAAGATGGTTAGTAAGGGGTTTTTAGCTTTCTTGGCACACCTTAGGGATGACACTACCCAAGTACCCTCAATTGAGTCGGTTTCGGTAGTCCATGAATTTTTGGATGTGTTCCCTGCAGATCTTCCTGGTATGCCACCGGATAGGGATATTGACTTCTGTATTGATCTTGAACCGGGTAATCGCCCCATTTCTATACACCCTTATAGAATGGCTCCCGCGGAGTTAAGAGAGTTAAAGGCACAACTTCAAGAGTTGTTGAGCAAAGGCTTCATTAGACCAAGTGCATCTCCTTGGGGTGCTCCGGTTTTGTTTGTGAAGAAGAAGGATGGGAGCTTTCGGATATGCATAGACTACAGACAACTGAACAAGGTAACTATTAAGAACAAGTACCCCATTCCTCGCATTGATGACTTGTTCGATCAGTTACAAGGTGCTTGCGTCTTCTCTAAGATTGACTTGAGATCCGGTTATCACCAATTGAAAATACGAGCAATGGATGTGCCAAAGACTGCTTTTCGAACTAGGTATGGGCATTATGAATTTGTGGTAATGTCTTTTGGTCTTACGAATGCCCCTGCTGCTTTTATGAGCTTGATGAACGGGATTTTCAAGCCATATTTGGACCTCTTTGTGATAGTGTTTATTGATGATATACTGATATACTCCAAGAGTAAGAAGGAGCATGAGGAGCATTTGAGAATGGTGTAAGAGTTGTTGAGGAGGAAAAAGCTTTATGCGAAATTCTCCAAGTGTGAGTTTTGGATAGATTCAGTGTCCTTCTTGGGGCACGTGGTTTCTAAGGATGGAGTGATGGTGGATCCATCCAAGATTGAGACAGTGAAGAATTGGGTAAGACCTACAAACGTGTCAGAAATAAGGAGTTTTGTGGGTTTAGCTAGCTACTACCGCCGATTTGTCAAGGGATTCTCTTCCATTGCTTCCCAATTGACAAATTTGACCAAGCAGAATGTTCCATTTGTATGGTCAGATGAATGTGAGGAAATCTTTCAGAAGCTTAAGACCTTGTTGACTACTGCACCAATCCTTACCTTGCCAGTAGAGGGTAAGAACTTCATTGTGTATTGTGATGCATCCTATTCTGGGTTGGGTGCAGTGTTAATGCAAGAGAAGAATGTGATTGCTTATGCTTCGAGGCAATTAATGGTACATGAACGTAACTATCCGACCCATGATTTAGAGTTGGCCGCGGTAGTATTTGCACTAAAGCAATGGAGACACTATTTATATGGGGTTAAGTGTGAAGTCTATACGGATCATCGTAGCCTACAATATGTCTTTACTCAGAAAGATTTGAACTTGAGACAAAGGAGATGGATGGAACTACTGAAGGACTGCGACATCACTATTTTGTATCATCCGGGGAAGGCGAATGTTGTGGCAGATGCCTTAAGTAGAAAGGCGGGAAGCATGGGAAGTCTAGCTCATTTGCAAGCTTCTAGACGCCCATTGGCTAGAGAAGTGCAGATTTTGGCTAATGAACGCATGAGGTTAGAAGTAAATGAGAAGGGAGGATTTTTAGCTTGTGTGGAGGCAAGATCCTCCTTCCTTGACAAGATTAAGGGGAAGTAGTTTGATGATGAGAAATTGATCCGGATTCGAGATAAAGTGTTGCAAGGAAAGGCTAAAGAAGCAACAATCCATGAGGAAGGTGTTTTGAAGATTAAGGGAAGGGTATGTGTACCCCGCATCGATGATTTGATCAACACTATTTTGACAGAGGCTCATAGTTCAAGGTATTCTATACATCCGGGTGCAACCAAGATGTATCGTGACCTAAAGCAGCACTTTTGGTGGAGTAGAATGAAACGTGATATTGTGGATTTTATTGCCAAATGTGCAAACTGTCAACAAGTGAAATATGAACACCAAAGGCCCGAAGGAACACTTCAGAGAATGCCCATTCCCGAATGGAAGTGGGAGAGAATTGCAATGGATTTTGTGGTTGGTCTTCCAACGACAATGGGTAAATACGACTCGATTTGGGTAATTGTTGATAGGTTAACTAAGTCTACTCATTTCATTCCGGTCAAGGTGACTTACAATGCAGAGAAGTTAGCCAAGATCTATATCTCAGAAATCGTTCGATTGCATGGGGTTCCACTATCCATTATATCAGATAGAGGTACGCAGTTTACTTCTAAGTTTTGGAGAACGTTGCATGCTGAATTAGGTACTAGGTTAGACCTTAGTACTGCGTTTCACCCTCAGACTGATGGTCAGTCTGAGCGAACGATTCAAGTGTTGGAGGATATGCTTCGTGCATGCGTGATAGAGTTTGGTGGCTATTGGGATAGCTTCTTACCTTTGGCAGAGTTTTCATACAATAATAGCTATCACTCCAGTATTGATATGGCTCTATTTGAAGCATTGTATGGGAGGAGGTGTAGATCTCCCATTGGTTGGTTCGATGCATTTGAGGTTAGACCTTGGGGTACTGACCTCTTGAGGGATTCGTCAGATAAGGTGAAGTGCATTCAAGAAAATCTTCTAGCGGCGCAAAGTAGACAAAAGTAGTATGCAGACCAAAAGGTTAGAGACTTGGTGTTCATGGAAGGTGAACAAGTCTTGTTGAAGGTTTCACCCATGAAAGGGGTGATGCGGTTTGGCAAAAGAGGTAAGCTAAGTCCAAGGTATATTGGACCATTTGAGGTACTAAAGCGAATAGGGGAGGTGGCTTATGAATTAGCCTTCCCCTAGGGCTGTCCGGAGTGCATCCGGTATTTCATGTGTCCATGTTGAAAATACCATGGAGATGGAAACTACATTATCCGTTGGGATTCAGTTTTGCTTGATGAGAATTTTACTTATGAGGAGGAACCGGTTGCTATATTAGATAGAGAAGTTCGCAACTTGAGGTCGAGAGAGATTGCATCCATCAAAGTTCAATGGAAGAATCGACCGGTTGAAGAGGCTACTTGGGAGAAGGAGGCAGATATGCAAGAAAAATACCCACATCTGTTTACAGATTCTTGTACTCCTTTTCGCCATTGTTTTTCTTCTTTTGATCGTTCGGGGACGATTGATGGGAAAATTGGTATCCATTGTAACGACCTGTTTAGTCGTTTTGAGCAGCAGATTTTATTTCTGGAAAAACTGGCTGAGACGACGGTCACCACGACGGACCGTCATGGGCACGACGGACCGTCGAGGGTGTCTCGTTCCAGAACACTTAGAATTCTGAAATATGGGTATTAACTCGACTCTCTGTAACCTGTGACGGACCTGCAGGACGTGACGTCACAGATACGACGAGCCGTCGTGAGCTCCCGTTGCAAAACACTTCAACTTTTTAGAATTTGGTACGGGGAACGAGTCTCTGAACGTCATGACGGAAGTGCAGGATGGACCGTCGTATGTACGACGGGCCATCAAAAACTCCCTAAGTAAAACGAGTCCATGACGAACCTGCATGACGGACCGTCGCAGGCACGACGGGCCGTCACAGGTTGCGTAATCCCAGTCAGAATCGGATTTCCTTACACGTTTTAAGGGACGTTTTGGACTATTCTTTCCTTAATTATAAGGTTAGAGGGTTAATATTAATAAGTCTAATTACTTGGGGGTTAAAAGAGGTAACCTTAAGTTAATTAGTGAGCTATTATTGCCATCTTTTATTCTTAATTATATGTGAATTAGGGTAAAAGAAAGAGGGTTTGAAGAAAGAAAATAGAAAGAACAAAGAGAGAGAGATTGATCGATCAAGAGGCAGAGGGACTATCAAAGCTTGGGAAATTGCTTGTTGATTCCAATTCTTCGGTGGAGGTAGGTTATGGTTTTTACGATAGTCGTAGTCAACTCTTAATAGTGAATGATATGTATTTGTGGTATTGTAAACCTGTCTATATGCTTAATTGTATGCTTGTATGAATATGATTATGTGATTTGATAAAACAAGCATGATGAAAACCATTGAATCCCAAATCTTGAAAGAAACTTTAATCTACGTTATTAATGATGATGCCTTGGTATAAAAGAAGGCTCGATGAATTAAAGTAATGGGATTGGTGATGCCTTGGTATAGAGAAGGCTTGATGAACGGATAGAATGAGGTTAGTGGATCGGAGTGTCACGTTTCGACACATAGTATTAGTGGATCGAAGTGTCACGTTCCGACACATAGTATTAGTGGATCGGAGTGTCACGTTCCGACACATAGTATTAGTGGGACGGGTGTCACGAACCGACACGTAGAATTAGGGGATCGGAGTGTCACGTACCGACATATAAAGGGGATCGGAGTGTCACGTTCCGACACATATAGGGGATCGGAGTGTCACGTACCAACACATATAAGGGATCGGGTGTCACGAACCGACACTTAGAATTAGAGGATCGGAGTGTCACGTACCGACTCATAGTGGTAGGGGATCGGAGTGTCACGTACCGACACAAGAGGAAGAAAGATAATGAATCTTGAAGGATGATAAATATACTCAATCTAATAAACTTAATTCCCAAATGAGTATGGCATTGAGGCTTGAGCCCTCATGGATGAACTTGATGGTACTTGTTGATGATTATAGTACTTGTTGTTGCTACATGTTGAGTTTATAGTTGATTATAATATTACTTGATATATATTATCTTCTATTTTGAGTTGGCCGATGATATCTACTAAGTACTTGTGGTTGTACTGACCCCCTACTTTTATGTTTTCTTCTTTGTTATTTGTGGAATGCAGCAAACGTTCCGTCAACTTCAACTCAGCAGTAATTCTAGCCAGTCTTCACTACATCGGAAATTCAGGGTGAGCTAATGCGTCTAGCTTGGACTGGATCTTCTTCTTCAAGTCTTGATGCCTTGAACTTCCGGCATGGACTAGCTTTTATTTGTTTAGCTTCTTAGACATTTTTAGTTTAGTAATTCGATCATAGATGTTCTTGTGATGATGACTTCCAGATTTTGGGGAAATAATAGTTATTGAATTGGTTTTTATTAATGAGTTAAATCTTCCGCATTATTTCTGTTGTTATACATTGAAATGTTAAGGTTTTAGATTGGTGGGTTCGCTCACATAGGAGGGTAAAATGTGGGTGCCAGTCGCGGCCCGATTTGGGTCGTGACAAAGAATCTTCACTGTATACATTTGTAAAGACAATATCAATCGTGCCCTGTTATTTGAAACACAAGTTGATATAGTTTTTTTTTCTTTTTACTATATTTAGAAAAAATACCAATTCTTGGGGTGTGATTATATTAATATGGTTTAAATTTACTTCTTTGTGTTGCTAATTAGTCGTTAATTTGCTGTATAGATGTGATTTCGTTCATTAGTTATGTTTTAAATTAATGGGATTGTAGTTGCAAATACAATTTTATTTTTGTTTTTTTGACTTACTTTGGAGAGAGTTTTTTAAATCAAGATTACTAAATCAATAGTGTGTGGTTATTAGATTATCATTGGTTCAACTCGAGAAAGTGAATTCTAAACCATATCCCACACCCTCAGCTCGAGAGAGTGAATGGGCTATAGCGAAGGCCGTGTTAAATTGATGCTTATTGGTGTTCAAAATAGATAAATTTAATTAGGGGTAAATTGCTTTAGAGAGAATTTACCCCACTAAAGAGTAGCTTAGTTGCAAATTTGCAGTGATTTACCATCAATAGGTTTTACCAGTTGTTTATTTTAGCCCATATTTATATCACATCCAGAGAATCTCATCTCCATATTCCTATTTCTATTTTTTCTATTTTAGTTGATAATTAGTTGTCGAACCCTTTAATAATTGACATTTGCATCACCCTTAATTTTATATGCTTTTATTCGTATCTGTATGACCCAACCCTTTGTTGTGTTATATCTTTGCCCAGGATCATTGACACTTCAACTAGCATTAGTACCCTTATATGTGAGGTGAACGACCCAAGTGTACCCCTTGGATGTAACATGGTGTACAGGATCCCAAAAAATCCTATACAAGCCATTAACTTTCATAACATAAAAAATAGAACTAAACAAGTAAAATTATAGTCCAAGTCTAATATTTTTATAAATTAAAATCGAAAGTCTATAACACATTATTTTGATAAAAAGTAAGACTCTGGTAGACTTTTTTTTAGACTTCAAATTCCTATGAGCACTTTCATCACCTATGCTTTTATACAAACTTTGCCACACCCCAAGAGCACACCCTAGAAGATATGGTATTCTCAAATCGTAACATGGCGTACTTGCCTCTTGGAGGTCTTGTACAACACATTTGACATCATTAATGGCTTACATGTATGAAACATAATGTGGAATTATAACGTTTTACATGAAATGGTAATACTTCAAAATATATCCTTTATAGAAAAATATAATGAAAGACTAAGTTGCAAAGTTTCTATCTTAGACATACGAATATACTGGAACACGACCCATAATTAAAAATTTTAGAAAATAGCTACGTATATTACAATATTTTAAATAAGGAAATCTAAACAACAATATGTGATCGAATCTAGTGAGGGCATACAAACATTGAGACTCCTCTCAAATGCCACCTGAACTTTTAGATATAGACAAAATATATGGAATTAGTACATTAGAATGTACCAAGTATGTCATATTGCAATAAAATAATGATAAAAGGACATATGTATTAAACTTGATCTTTTGAGTAATACTTCATAGACGAGTATGAGAGATCACATTAAGTCAACATAAGCACATATAGTCAGTTTCCACAGTATATGACCAATATCACTTCAATTCACATAACCATGAGACCCTCCTACCAAAGGTGATTCTAAGGCTCACTTGAGTGAGTTTTGAAACGACCACCCATAGAATCCCTTGGTACAGACCAAAGTGATCTTTAAGATTACCTAATGTAAGATTATACCCATTTAATAGATTCAACTCCCTACCTATAATTACTCAAAGAATCAATTAGGTAAGACATCCTTTCTAAGCGTACCTAAAAATCCTTAAAAGTACTCTAGGTAAGTACTTTTTCATTAACACACTACTTACTTAAGTCATTATGTTCATTAAGTCATTTAGGAGAGATTCAACATTTGAGGATATTTATATAGAAGACCTAAGGAACTCACATAGCAACATCTTCAAAGCCTAATCATGCAATATATAGATAGAAACCCATTCCACTACCTAAACTTCATTGAAATTATCCAACACAAGCATGTATCCAACATCATGCGAAAAGGCACTAACTAGCATAGAACAATTTAGCTACGCATGGAATACGGAGTCAACCCTACTCCGATAAAGGGTGTTCTCCTTGCCAAAGGTAGAACTAGGATACAAGCCATGTAGGCACATCGTTAAGGAATAACAAGGATTTCTTTGTACTCTAGCCTCATGTTACAACTGAGCTACTCTGCAAGCATACTCACTCGGTACTTACCTTTTTTGTCATAGAATAATTCATTAAACGAGCATATGAAGAGGTATCATATCTTATTCATAACCAAATCATACTACACCTTACAAAAAAGGATCCCCTACGGATGGCTTACAATGATTACTAAGAAAGCTCAATGAATTTCCTATGGATGATTTCATGTCGTTCGATCCAATTAACACTAAGTCTACCAGTCACACGAGAAGGATACCATTATGACTTTTAACTTCAAGGATATCATAACCTTAATTCTAAAATGTTTCACATAAATGACATTCTTTGCTATATTCAAGATCATATTCCATTCATACATAAACATTCATGACAAAGGCTGATCTAGCCTGCTAACTAATGTATCCATATTCACAATCTTTATTTAACATCAATTTAATCATAATACCTTTATTCAATATTTTTTATGCAAGAACCTATGGCTAGATTACAATTTAGAAGTTCATCTTTTGAGAAAGTCTTTGAAAAAACACTTTGAAGATTGTATACTTGTAGAAAAGAGATTGGAAGATAAATACCGTACCTTAGTTAATGATAAAACCACAAAAATTGAGAAAATTTTATGGCGGAACAAAGCTTCAAGCTCCAATCTTCCTTCATTCTTTAATGTTGTTCTAGAGAGTTCTTTACTGGTCTTGGAGTTTTGTTTTTTAATAATGAATTCCCCTTAAGTTTCAGTACTTATAAAACCACTTACAATATCCAAAATAGCCTTAATAAACCTTCCAATTAATTTTAGGAAGGAGAGGTGAAATTCCTAACGTACCCTTCACTTAGCCGAGGCAATAATGGCAATTGAAGGCCCATCGACAGTTGGTAATCGACCCCACGTTGGTCTATCGACAAGCCTTCTTTGCAGCCGTCTATGGGATTAGATACTCTATATTCAAGATATTATGCTCAAAAACCTAAGTCCCAACCTACACCCCATACTACAGGGCGTCAATGTATCTACTTTCCATTGAATACCCCTCATTGGTTCGGCTGGATTTGGCATGTCTTGGCTACAAGTTTGGGTCCTCCTCAAGGACCCTTTGGTTTGTCCTTGGGGAGTTTAGCAAGAACGTTTACAATCAAAATACACTCATACACATGTCAGGAACCCCTCAAATCAAATTTAACCAAAACGTACATGTAAAACATGCAAAGGTACACCTGAACATACAAGCCTGTCTCGAGGCATATCTTTCGAAGGACAAAAATGTTTTACCTCCAAATATGACTAAACATTAGACATTTCCTAAAAACATAATTTAAAAAAATTTAAGGACCTAAGAAAATCTAAAAACACGTGTTAGGATTTTAGAGGTCTTACAACCTATATAGGCTTGTCATTTCGACAATGTACATAAAATATAAAGATTTCATCTAATAATACATTGTCACATTTAAACCTTCTAAAACAAATGGAACATTCTTGTATAGAATAAATATAAATTCATGATTTCCACATAGTACATAGAACAAAATCTTTAAAAATAAGAGATAAAACAGTTTTTTTAGATTATAGGAAATCCGACTAGGCTAGATATGAGGAACCATCCTCAAACATTGAGTACATAGCAATAAACTTTCGAATAATGTTCAAGTCTTCTTGCAATTAGGCCACGATAACTCAATGGCCCGAACCTACATTGTTTGGGAAAAAGAAAATAATATTGGTTAGTACATACTTTTGTACTAAGTATCGAAAATATGCACATATAATCTTGGAAATAATGCTTAAAGGAACATTTTGTTCAAAGTCATGCAAACTTACTTTTGAAAGACGACACACACAAGCCAATGATCACATATTCATTAAGCCAAATTGATATCTAACAGAAGACCAACATCATCAATAAATTCAAGTCACATGGATATTATCAACATAAGGTCATGTTACATGAATAGCAACTTATAAAGATCATATAACCTAAGCAACTCTAACATAACGTCATTGGAAAAAAGCATGTAAAAGATTTTTTATCATTACATCATACATGACTACATTGTTTTGAATCCTATACATTCCCATTAGAAATTGGATTGCTTATATCATGAGAATTGTTGGTCAAGCTCCCATCTATGGGTGACTCAACAGCTCTGGTTTTCAACTTCAGTCTGTGCTACGCTAAATTCCGTTTTTCAAATGTCATTTAGACATTCTTTAACAATCCTATGTTAATTTAGGTTATAGGAGACTAACCCCCTTGTATCATGTAATTCATATCATTAGGCATAGTATGATAACTTCCTTTCATCACACAACCATCATTAGTGAGATAAATATACCATTTTCTTATTATCTAAGGCACACAAGAGAAATCATCTCCAAACTTGTATTAACATAGCCTTTCAAAGATATCACATTAAGATCACCAGATCATGCCATCATAGTCATCATATCATATATTCTTAAATAAATTACATGTAATACTTTAATTGCATCACATCATCACAAATTACATCCATCAATATTGGAAAAAAGAGTTCAAGATCACATTGTCTTACCAAATAGTCTCCATGATCTTTACGAATAATTTCACCCTCAATTCAACAGAATTATCCAATAAATCACTCATCATCATTATAATATAGTTAATTAAGAAATTTATAACCAATTCTAACAATCCTAATCGTGTACAAGTCTAATTCATTACTAGGCTTAGGGTAAAGGATCCAATTTATCACAAACTAAGACAATGAACAAGAACTACCACAATTAACCCATAAACAATCATATTCTATCATTAATTACAAAGTAAATCAACATTAAATCAAATTAAAAGACATATCACCAAATCAGAAAGAAACCCATGATTTGACATAATTTTAAATTAATTTAAAGGAGCAATTTGGGGAATGAGAACCCAAGAGTGAAGATTTCCCATCCCTTAAAAATCCTTTTGATGGACATAAGTTTTAAAATTTTAATTCCTAATACTCTTTAACCTTTTTTTCCATGGTCTTCTTTAGGAAAAGAGCGAGATAGTAGAGAGAAGGTGGATACAGTTGAGTTTTGGAATTGTGAGGTGTTGAGTTAGTTTAATTAGTTTTATTTCCTTATTTAGTGCCCCTACAAAATTAACTAATCAACCCCTATCCTCTAATTAATTCATTGAACTCAAAAAGTAGATAGTGAAAATATCTCTAACTTACGAGAACTCGACCGATAGTTTGTAGGTCAATCAATGACACTGTACTATGCAAGATTCGATTACCAAAGACAAATTGTTTTTGTGTTGTTTTTTAGAATAGATAAGTGTTGTCCATTGAGAACCATCAACGGGCCGTAGACCCCTCAGCGACTCTTAAATTTGCGTCGTCGTTTGCCTACTCTAAAATTGACTGTTTTGGCTCAAATGGAATGGACTCTCCAAGGACCCTAAGGGTAGTAGCCCTTGGGAGTCTTACACAAATCTATCGACCCTAGACACACTAAAATACCTGTTTAACACCCTAAGAAACATGTCAAGGTTGTAAGGACCCCAAAATGAATTTGGAGAAAATAGAGCCTAACATATTTTAAATGATCTTGGAAGGTCTTATACGACTAATTTTAGTGATTAGATTCAGAATATAATGATTGGAAGAGTTTGGAGGTCAATGATCCAAGGATGTCCAAGGCGGTCGAAAGTTAGCATTGAGAACGTGTTCGTGTCCTTAGTATGTTTCAAGAAATTTTATGTATTGTAAATAAAGTCCCTAAAATCTATATGGAGGTATTTGGAGTGGAAAAATCAAGGCACAAATCCCCAAGGACCACCCAAATGTCTCGTGAGAAGGACCCAGAAGTAGACATTGCACTGCCTTTGCAGTGTAACTTCACGACCCTCAAACGACGCACCATCACTCGAGCTACTCCCCATTGATTGGAGGCGTCACTCCACACTAAGACGTGGGATATGAGACCCCAAAATATTGGACTCTCCGTAATGAAAGACGAACCTTTACTACAGTAATGACTTTCCATCAACGGACCGTTGACTATAGGCGTTGATTGGTCTGCAATTAATCCTTTAGCACACTCTCTAATGAAGGGGTAAATGTGAAATTCACCCCACGTCCAAATAAATTAATGTGTGGTTAAATAAGTTTGTTCTACATATTTTATGAGTACTCAAACAATAAGAGAGCCAATTAGACATTAGACTCCAAGATCAAAACCCCTCTCTCTCTAGAGCTCATTGGAGAATTTTACATAAGAGAAGAAGAAATGGCAGCTGCTCTTAGGAGGAATTTCACAACAAGGTAAGATGAAGTGTCTAATCATAGGTATGTGAAGCTTATTCATCCGTGGATTCATTCATTCATGGAGTCCCCTCGTTATTACTCAATTGTGAATTCAATGAACCCCAATCTACTGAGGTTTGTGATTTCATTGTGGTTAGGGCTTGATTCAGAACCCGGTGTAGTGGGTATCATCCAATTACGTTCATATCATGTTTATGTGATGTTTTCGTGAAGTTTTTATGGTGAATTTAAGTATTAGATGTTTAAGGTGATCATGGTTATTTTAGCGAAGATGAAAAATCTGAGTTGATCTTCATAATTCTATTGCATTTCATGCTAATTGATTATGATTGACAAAGAAATATACGAATTGAACTAGGCCTAATTAATCTAGAATGATCTTGACTTTTAAATCTAGAATTGAACGTATGTGATCATATATGCTTAGACTTTCCTTCTATTGATCCAATTGAATGAGGTAAGCATGTAATTGAACATATATCATAACGAATTTAAGGTATAATCGATTATAGGTTTTATGACATTGATGGTAGGGATTTGAGGATAAAGTCATTATGAAGGGATTGTGATGATTGTTCTTTCTATTATAAACCTCGGCATAAACATGATAGATAAGCAAGTTCTCTCACATAGATGAATTCTAGGTTGACCTAATAATCTAAATGCATCAAGACATGATGAACAAGATTAGCTTGAAGATTGATTGTAAGATCACTTCTTCGATAATAGACTAGGTGAGGCAAGACCAACACATGATATCTCTTGATGTTAATCTAATTATAGCTTGAGATGGTAGATGAAAACCCTCATGCCTTCTCTGGAGACAGAGATCTTACTGTTACCTCCGAGTCTGACAATCTAGTTTTCTAGGCTTTTAGCTTTTAGAATCCCCTTTCTCTCTGATCCTTCGTGCGTTCTTTATCCTATTCCGGTTCGATTTAGCTTTGATCTAAAGGGTAGCTTGGGATAGTAAATCTCTAATAGGCATGATCTCAAATACACATGGTAGCTTGAGATGTTGAAATCTATGGAATGTTTAGTTGAATTACTCATGGTATCATGAGATTTTAAAAGCTCATAGATGATTTATTTGAATTAGTCATTGTCGCTTGAGGTGATGAACTTCAGTATAACTTGGGATGGAGGAAGAAATCTCTCCCACGATTAGCTTGTCTTTGTTGTAAGGATACTTTATCATGTTAACTTGACTTTGGTAGGTTAAAACCATTTCATGGTAGTATCAAGGGAAAGGCCTATACTCTCCTAATTTTAGATTGACTTGTATGAAAGGTGCATTTTGTGGTAACTTGATTAGCATGCAAGGTGAATTTCTTGTAATAGCTTGAGGTTAGTTTCTCATGGTAGCTTAGGGTTTGGGATTCATGCTCCCCTATGATTAGCTTGCAATTACATGATTTATTGCATGGTGGTTGGTATGGTTATTTCCTTACTTTAGTTAGCGTTGTTAGTATGTTGAGATGCTTTCCACAGTAGTAGGTCAATTATGATAGTATGTTAAGGTTAATAGACTAGGATGCAAGATAAATTATCTTGGAGTAGGTTGGTCTAGAGAAGTACTTACTATGGATGGTAGTATGGAATGGTATCTATACATAGCACATGTATGACTTGAAGAATCTTATGAATGACCACTACATGATATATGATTAGGTTTGATAGTGCTTTAGGTTCCGTCCATGACATGCTTCACATAAGATGATAGTTATTTTTATATATGAAGTATGTCTGCTAGAGACTCCTAACCTAAAATGAAAGAGAATAGGGTGATTTCATGACATGCTTCATGTGAGAGGTAGAATGGGATGCTTCACATGTATTGCACAAGTGTGCTTTGTGGAAGCCTAGAGGATTAATGCTAATATGATATGATGATCTTTAGGTCTTAATTATAAATGTTGATTATTATAAACAAAGACCAAAGTGATGCATATTTGATAGTATTATGGGATTTTACCTTAGCCTTGCAGAAATCGTTCATTTGCGTAAGAAGGAGAATGAGTTAAGTATGAACTGTTAAATGAATTATGATGTTCTATTAGGATTTATGATGCTTTATTATGATTAGGTTATACGTGTTATGTTTATGATTTATCTCTTATTATTGTCTAAATTGACTAACTTTTTTAGATATCATATGTTTTGATATGATAGTTTGCATACTTTGTACATTTCTTACTAACACATATTTTTTCGGCAATCTAATCCAATGTAGGGCCTTGAGCAGTTTGATTTGATTTCAAGGGTAGAGTTTCTAAGGATTTCAAAATATGAAGATTGGCAAGTCTTGCATCAAAAGACATCATTCATATGTTGTCATTTATGTTTTTTTTTATGTTACACGTTTATGGTTATTGACCCATGACTATTATATTCATGATGACATATATAGTTATTGAGAAATATGTTAGAATTTTTAAGAAAAGATTCAGCATTATGTTTTTGAAGAAAATTTTCTAATTTCGTGGTGCTTTTAATATGTATTAAATGAATCATGTTCAAGGTCTTGTGAAAGACCTATGAGAGGTCATATCTTCGTGTGGAGACTAAAGAGTTCTTTATCTTTTAGTGTGTACATGCGGTTCATCACAAATTTTGTTTAATAGCATAATGTTATGAAATGCTCTTAGGATGTCTCAAAACCACATCTAGGTGATTATTATCCATCGATGTGAGTGGTGACACCTCTATGAGTAGGAGGCTATGGGATACTTAGGAAAGTTTCACTTCGTCAAACTTCTAGTCGGGGCATAGATTTTACCTTGAGTAAGCCCTTCTTCTAATGTTTGAGTGTGATATTTTCCAGGTTACGGATAACACTAGGGATAATGCAAGAAGGGAAGGGCATGACATTGAGGAATGTGACATCCACTCCCTCCCCAAGTTCCTCATTCTCCTCATCTGGAGAATGTGACTATAGAGGAATTTAGGACTGCTATGAACGTGTTGGCTCAAGCCTTGAAAGCCCAATCCAATAAGGAGATGGTAGCTAACCCCATAAGTGGAATGTGTGCTTATAGAATTAGAGAGTTCTTGAGGGTGAACCATCCTGAATTTAGTGGATCTAAGGTGAAGGACATGCAAATGGATTCATAGATGTGGTTTATAAGACTCTTGCTATTTTGGGATTGACTTTGAGGGACAAAGTGGAGCTAACTTCTGAACAATTGAAAGATGTTGCTCAAGTTAGGTATGAACAATGAAAGACTCCTAGGCTGGTATGGGAGGGTCCCATAGAGTGTGTACTCAATTGTCTATGTATGCACCAAGATTGTCTATGTATGCACCAAGATTTTATTCGACTTTCCTTTATAAGTCATTTTCTAGGGAAATAAGGGAGGCTTAGCTGGGGGAAATTCATAAACTACAAATAAGGAAAGTTGATTGTTAAGGATTATGCTTTGAAGTGTACTCAATTGTCTATGTATGCACCAAGATTGGTAGCAATCCCTATAGACTTGATGAATAGGTTTATTATGGGGGTGTCTAAACAACTGGAAGAAGAGTGTCGTTTTGCAATGATTGTAGATGATATGAATATCTCCCAACTAATGGTGCTTTCTAAAAATATAGAGGAATCCAAGCATAGAATGAACAAAAGATAACTTGGATGGAAAATGAATGCTCCGGTGGACATGGTCATTGCAATGCTTTCAAGAAGTAAAGATTTGTGAGTCCTCATAGCATCTGAGGACATCAATTCTATGTTGTCTTTATGTTCTTTTTTATATTAGACTATTATGGGTTGTGACCAAGACTATTGTTTTTGTGATGTCATAGATGGTTTTTGAGACGTATGTTAGATGTTTTTTGAAAAAATTCTGCATTGTGTTCTTTAAGAAAAAAAATTAATTTTGTTTTAATTTTAATGTATATGCAACAAATGATGTTAAGGAGCTTGTGCATGACCTCTGAGAGGTTAAGTATGTCGTGCGGTAATTCAAGAATGCCCTATCTTCTAGGGTGTACTTGCGGGTTGTGAAAAATGCACACTAGTGACCAATTCACATTTTATCGGATGTCATGGACATTTGTTAATTTTACTCTAACACTTTCTAAAGGTTTAAATTATTTATTTTAGGCCTAAAGACAGTGTTCTAAGTCTAAGTTCACCATGTGTGGATCTAGATTATGTCTTTCGGAGTTTTACAAAAGTAATCTACAAAGAATTCAATAGAATAATGTCATAATCAAATCACCCATATTAGGGAAAAAACTAGGATCTATGAAAAGCATGGGTTCATAGGAATGATGATCTAAAATCATTCAATTGACATCAACTATATCATAAAGCATTGATTCAAATCATATTATGCAAAAATTAATGGCTAGAAGTCAAAAAAGAAGTTACGATGCTTTGAGAGAGTCTTAGAGAAATCATTGAAGGTTGGATCCTTTAAAAAGCGGATTCAAGGAGTAACCACCATTCCTCAAAGAAGAAAATCAACGAAATGATTAATATTCAATGAAGAAATCAACCTTCTAGCCTCAACCTTGCTTCAAGCTTCAATGGAGTCTAAAGCGTTCTTTCTATTTGGGGCCTTTGGTTTTATCATTTAATATTGAACTCAATTCTACGATAAGGCTTATAAATTAACTTACAATACACAAAAACCCAGAAAATAAAAACCCAATATATTATTTGGATGGTACCTTTATTTTGGGCGAGACACCTGCAAAGAGTTGCAGGTGTCAATTGACAAAGCCATCAATGATTCATCGAACAAATGACGAGAAGTGCTGGAAAGCCATTGTTTTGGTAAGAGGATGCTCAATTGGGTGTTTAATTTGAAACACCTAGGTTTGAAGCAATGTCCCCCATAAACCGGGTGTATTGAAGATGATGGAGAGTCGATTGAGCAATTGTTGGTTAGGACTGCCTTGTGTAGTTTCGTGCAAAAGTTTGGCTACTCCTCAAGGACCCTTAGGATAGTCCTTGGGGAGTTGTGCCTGACGTTTCAAGACTAAACACACTCTTCTAGATGTAAACATCTCCTATAAATTTGAACTCAAACCGACACGTAAAACATACAAAGACACACTATAACGTACAAGCACGTCTCAACACTAACTTTTGTACGTCTTGGACATTTCACTTCAAAATTGTTCCAACTTAACACACTGACTTCTAAGTCAATAATAAATCATTTGAAGACCTTATACACTAATTAAATACATGTTAGGATCTATTTCGTCTTAGTTAGTTTTAGGGGTGTTACATTTACCCCTACTTGGACACTATTCGATGGACACTATTCGGTCTTGAATGACACTTAAACACTTTTAACACTTACAAGAGATAATGAATCAAGACTAGCAGCTCATAAACATACCACAGAAAAGACAATACACGTTGATAAGAGGAAAATTAACTCCACATAATCCAAATACAAAAAAGACAACAAGAAAGTAGGAAGAACCTCTACCACACATCATGCAATAAGACTCACATCCTGCATATAATCTAAAAAGAACTTACTTATACATAAATCATCACGATCATATGCATCATATTCTATACAAAATATATCGTTTCTTATAAAAACACAATTAAGCAAAAATTTCAACTAACTTACAATAAAGCAGACTCACAAGATCAGTAACGCAACTTTTTGACCATTATATTATAAATGGATAACAATATGAGAGATAAAACCATATAATCTCAATTTTCAACATAAACATAACATCAAGAAATGCACAACACAAGGCAATTAGTAAAATTCATTTTCACATAGACTCCTAATCAAATGCTATATGCTACAATGAAAATCTTACTCACAAGCATAAATAGAATAATATAGAAGAGACAACAATTCAAAACCCAAGTACTCACAATACTCCCCCACTTATAAGTAACCCATACTTAGTAAATAGAGAAAACTATAATATACTGGAATTATCATCCAAATTTGCTTTAGCATGGAGAACATAGAAGTGTTTCCTCCTTGGTGAACAAACATCCACAACATTAGGAGAAAGTTGCATGGAATCTCTTCCTCTAGCCGAAATAGTAGGGAAACCCCTCACTTGATGACCATCCTTTCAACAACCAAAGCACCCATCAGTACCACCTAGAAACTCCCAAAGTGATTCTAAAACCTAGGTTGGTTTTTCTCATCATATTTTCCCCTCCTATAATTCCTCGAAAAACTACTAAGTTTGGACTATTTCAATTAATTGTGTCTATGTCATAATCCTAAACAAGTTCATGTCTTTATGGAACATGGTCGTACCACATTCTTATTTTACAAGGTCAGTAACGCCTATCACCAACCTACTCATCTCATCCCTAGGGTTATACAACAAGGATGGAGCATACCTAGACAACGAAATAAATTTCAAGGAATACTCCTCAACACTCATACACATGTTAGGAACCCCTCACATCAAATTTAAGCAAATAGAACATGTAAAACATGCTAAGTCACACCTAAACATTCAAGCACGTCTCTAGGAATATCTTTCAAACGTCATAGACGTTTGACCTCCAAACATTAGACATTTCTTAAAAACATAATTATAAACAATTTTAGAAACTTAGAACATCAGGACAAACATGTTCAGATTTAGCTTAACCTATGTTATTTTATAGATGTTACAACCTACATAGGCTTGTCATTTAGACAATGTACATGAAATATAAATATTTCATCTAATAATACCTTCTCACATTTAAAAAAACTAAAACGAGTAGAAGATTCTGTCATAGAATTAAATACAAATTCATAATTTCCACTTAGGGAACACAACAATATCTTCAACAAGAAGAGAAAAAATAGTGTCTTTAGACTATAGGAAATTTGAATAGGCTAAATAGGAGGCACCATCCTCGAACATTGAGGACTCACCAATCAACTTTGCAATGACTTTGAAGTCTTCTTGCAATTTGGCCTCGATAACTCAACGGCCCAAAATTAAATTGTTTGGGAAAAAGAAAATAATATGGGTTGTACATGCAGTTATACTAAGTATGGAAACATATGCACATACAATCTTAGAAATCATGTTTAAAGGGACATCTTATTCAAAGTTATGCAAACTCACTTTTGAAAGACCTAATGCACAAATAAGAACAAATAAAATCCAATGACCACATATTCATAAAGACAAATTGATATGAAACACAAGAACAACATCATAAATAAATTAAAGTCACATGGATATCATGTCACATGAATAGTAGCATATCAAGATCATATAACCAAAAAACTCTAACACAACGCCATAGGAACAAAGCATGTGCAAGAGATTTTATCATCACATCATAGAAGACCCTTAGTCAAAACTCCTTCCAAAGCATACAACTACAATGCCTATATGTAGTCGCATAACACTAAATAGTCAACCAAACACGGAAAGAGATCCTAAGGTATGCCTAACCTCATATAACATATCATCATTAGTAGTAATTATTATATTTCGCAATATAGACCAAAAATATTTTTATAAGTAAAACTAAAATCATATAGGATGATCAACATGTAAAGTAAGCATATGCATATAAATAGCATAAGAAAATTTTCATAGGATTTCTCTCAAGGCCAACTAGTGCAATGCATGGGTAGAGTCCCATACAACTACATATACAAAGAAGAAGCCCTTAAGCCACCCTAGTTAGAGTTCACTTTATTACTTTAATTTTACTTTTGAGAATAGTCTTCTTAACAAACAATAGACCATGTGAGCTAAACATGGAATACGGTGTCCTGAAACACTAAACCTATAAAAATTGATCTACTTGCACAGATAGGACCAAAACATGAACATAGAATTCTAGGTTGATCCACTAGCTAGTATTCATATGGAGAAAATATAGTAAAGGAACTAGGAGATATGTCTTGAATCCTATACATTCCCATTAGCAGTTGGAGTCCTCATCTCTTGAGAATGGTTTTTCAATATCCCTTCTATGGGTGACTAAACACCTATGATTATCAAGTTTAGTCAATGTTATGATAAATTCGCTTTATCAAATGTCATTCAGAAATTCTTTAACAATCCTATGTTAATTTAGGTCATAGGAGAGTAAACCACTTATATAGCATGTAATTTATTCATTAGGCATAGGATGAGAACTTTCTTTAATCACCCAACCATCACTAGTGAGATAAACATACCATTGTATTATCATCTAAGGCACACAAGAGAAATCATATTAAAACTTGTATTAATGTAGCCTTTCAATAATATCACATTCAGATAACCTATCATCCCATCATATCATATCTTCTTAATTAAATCACATGTAATAAATCAATTTCATCACATCATAACAAATTACATCCATCAACATTGAAGTATAGAGTTCTAGATAACATTGTCTTACCAAGTAGCCTCATTTATTTTTATAATAAATTTCACCCTAAATTCATCACAATTATCCAATAACTCACTATTCATCATAATAACATAGTTAATTAATCAATAACATAACCAATTCTATCAACCCTAATCATGTAGAAGTCTAATTCATTACTAGGGTTAGGGTAAAGGATCAAATTTATAACAAAATATAAGAATGACCAAGAACTACAACAACTAACCCATAAAGAATTATATTTTATCATTAATTACAAAGGAAATCAACATTAAATCCAATTGAAAGACACATCACGAATTTTGAAAGAACCCATGTTTTGATATATTTTTAAATCAATTCAAAGGAGCCTTATGGGTAAAGGGATCCCAAGAGTGAATAGTTCCCATACCTTAAAAATCCTTGAACATTTATGGAGAGAATTTTTAAATCTTTCATACCTATTGCGCTTTAACCTTGTCTTCAATGGTGTTCTTTAGGGAAAGAGAGAGAAAGTAGAGCGAAGATGGATAGATTTTTTTTTTTTTTTAAAAAAAATGTCAAATGATTATAAAATAAAATATATGATGGATAGATTTGAGTTTTTGAATTATGGGGTATTGGGTTAGTTTAATTAGGTTAAGTCCTTATTTAGTGGCCCTTATTAGTTAATTAACCAACCCCTTGCCTCTAATTAATTCATTTAATTTAAGAACTAGATAGTGAAAAAATCTCCAACCTACGAGACCTCGACCTACAGTCCGTAGGTCAATAAACGACATTTTACTATGCAAGAGTTTATTGTGATAGAGACATTGTTTTTTTATTATTTTGGAGAACGGATTAGTGTTGGCCAATGACCACTATTAACGAGTCGTAGACATATCGACGACTCTTCAATTGGCTTCATCGTTTGCCTACTCTAAAATTAACAGTGGCTCAAATGGAATAGTACTCTCCAAGGAGCCTTAGGATAGTACTTAGGGAGTCGTACACAAATTTATCGACCCTAAACACACTCTAATACCTGTTTAACACCTTTGTAAAAACTTTCATTGCATCCCGACTCTAAAAACACCAAGAAACATGTCAAGGTTGTAAGGACCCCAAAATGAATTTAGTGTAAATAGATACTGACATGTTTGACATGATATTAGAAGTTCCTAAATGACTAATTTTAGTGTTTACAGGCAGAATGTGATGTTTGGAAATGATAGGAGGTCAAATATCCACGGACGTCCAAGACGTTCAAAAGTTAGCATTGACAACGTGCCCGCGTGCCTTAGTATGTTTCATGAAGTTTTATGTATTGTTTGGGGCTCAAATTTTTAAGGAAAGTCATTAAAATCTAAAAGGAGGCATTTGGTGTGGAAACATCCAGGCGCAAATCCCCAAGGACTTTCGAAAGGGTTCTTAAGGAGGACCCAAATTAGATAGTGCACTGCCTTGGCAGTGTCACTTCACGATCCTTAGACGATGCACCGTCACTCGAGCTACGCCCCGTCGATTGGAGTCGTCACTCCACACAAAGTCATGGGATCTAAGCCCACAAAAAATTGGACTCTTTGTAATGAATGGCGAACCTGCAATATGGTCATGTCGTTCTATCGACGGACCGCCAACGACAGTCGTCGATGCGTATGCAATTATTCCTCTAGCACACTCTTTAATGAAGGGGTTAATGTGAAATTTACCCCACATCCAAATAAATGCATCTTTGGTTAAATAAGGTGGTTCTACAAATTTTATGAGTTTTTAAACAATCAGAGACCCATTTGGACATTAGACTCCAAGATCAAAACCTCTCTCTCTCTCGAAAACTCTTTTAAGAACATAACATAAGAGAAGAAGAATTGGCAGCTGCTCTTAGGAAGAATTTTGCTCTAATTTTAGGTATGTGTAGCTTATTCATCCGTGGATTCTTTCAATCATGGAGTCACCTATGATATTCCTCAATTGTGAATTCTAAGAACCCCAATCTAGAGAGCGTTGCAATTTATTGTGGTTAAGGCTTGATTTTGACCCAATGTAGTGCGTAGCATTTAATTATGTTCATATGCTGATTTTGTGATGTTTTAATGAGGTTTTCTTGTTGTATTTTCGTATTAGATGTTTAAGGTTATCATGGTGATTTCAGGGAAGATGAAGGTTCTGAGTGATCTCTATAATTCGACTGTATCGCATTCTAATTGATCATGATTGAATAACAAAGATACAAATTGAACTAGGCCTAATTAATGTAGAATGGTCTTGATGTTAAAATCTAGAGTTGAATCTATTTGATAATATACGCTTACATTTGGTTTCTAATCATCCAATTGAATGAAGTAAGCATGTAATTGAACATATATAAAAATTAATTTAAGTTAATAATCGATTATAGGTTTTATGCCATTGATGCAAGGGATTTTACGATAAAGACATTATTAAGGGATTGTGATGATGGTTTATTTGTATTCTAAACCTCGGCATGAACATGATAAGAGAAGCAAGTTCTCTCACATAGATGAATTCTAGGTTGGCCTAAGAATCTAAAATTGATCAAGACATGATGAACAAGATTAGATTGAAGATTGATTGTATGATCAGTTCTTCTGTAATAAACTTGATGAGGCAATACAAAGACATGATAGCTTTAGATGGAAATCTAATTATAGCTTGAGATGGTAGCTCTCAATGGTAGCTTGGGATAGTAAATCTCTAATAGGCATGAGTTGATATACTGATGGTAGATTGAGATGTTGAAATCTCATGGAATGTTGAGTCGAATTACTCATGGTAGCTTGAGATGTTGAAATCTCAAAGAAGATTTAGTTGAATTACTCATGGTCGCATGAGTTGATGAACTTCATGTTAGCTTAGGATGGTGGAAGCAAACTCTCCCATGATTAGCTTGGTCTTTGTTGTTAGGATACTTGATCATGTTAGCTTGACTTTGGTAGGCAAAAACTATTTCATTATGGCATTAAGGGAAAGGCCTATACTCTCCTAATGTTAGCTAGACTTGCATGAAGTTTGCATTTTTATGGTAGCTTGATTAGCATGCAATGTCAATTTCATATAATAGCTTGATATTAGTTTATTATGGTAGTTTTGGGTTCAGGATTCATTACCCCCTATGATTATCTTGCATCACATGATTAATTAAATGGTGGTTAGGATGATTTTTTCCTTCCTTTAGTTAGCTTTGTTAGTATGTTGAGATGCTTTCCATGGTAGTAGGTCTATTAAGATAGCTTTTTAAGATTAATAGACTAGGATGCAAGCTCAATTAGCTTGGAGTAGGTTATTCTAGATAAATACTTACTATTAATGGTAGTATGGGATGTTATCCATACATAGCACATGTATGACTTGAAGATACCTATGAAATGACCACTACATGATGTATGATTATCTTTGATAGTGATATAGGTTCCTTCAATCACATGATTAACTTAAGATGATTGTCCTTATCAATATGAAGTAGGTCTGGTAGAGACTCCTAACCTATAATGAAAGAGAATATGGTGATTTCATGACGTGCTTCGCGTGTGAGGTAGAATGGGATGCTTCAAATGTATTGCACAAGAGTGATCTGTAGAGGCATAGGGGCATAATTTTTATATGATATGATTAACTTTAGGTATTAATTATAAAATTTGATTATGATAGAAAATGACCAAAGAGATGTACTTAGATTTCATAAGAGTATGGGATTCCACCTTAGCCTTGCACAAATTGTTTATTTAAGTAACAAGGACAATGAGTTAAGTATGAACTATTAAATGATTTATGATGGTCTTTTAGGCTTTATGATGATTTATTATGATTATGTTATAAATGTTGTGTTTTTGCTTTATCTCTTATGATTATGTTTATTATTGACTAAACCTTTGAGATATCTTATGTTTTGATATGATAGTTTCCATACTTGGTACATTTCATACTTACTCATACATTTTCCATATTCTAATCAAATGTAGGGCCTTTAGGATTTTGAGTTGATTTGAAGGATAGAGTTTCCAAGGCTTTCAAAAAATAAAGATTGGTGAGTCCTAATAGCATTAGAGCACAAAATGTTTAAAATACGACTTTTCCGAATATGGGAAGTAGTTGTGCGTTTGTGGGGTTAATTTAACATTTTATTTTTTAAATCCGGGTTGAGATAGTGAGCCTTGTGTAGGACCCGCATATCTAGGTCAAGTATGGATTCTCACGTGATGTATGTGCGTCACGGAGTAGTCACAAAATTCTTGGTTGCTCGCCCATGCTCGGGTCGTCTCCTAGAACCCTTGTAGTGGTCCTTGGGGCTTGTGACTGTATGTTTTTACCCTATATACTATATTTTACCTATTTAAATTCCTTTTAAAAATTATTGTCTTCATATGAACCTCCCATTCCTTCAGCAAACTTAAGGATGTTAACTAGTTCAATTTCCGTAGTTTCCGTTCATTAAGACATTTCATTAAGGTTATGGCCCCAATAATTTTAAAACAAGATATTTACACTTATTTAGGTTTAAAATCATAATTACTCAACATATAAGGCTCTAGTGTAGGTCATGCAATTTGTGTGGTGTGTCAATAATTCCCCTGCTCCTACGAACATTCGTCCCCAAATGATACTCTAGGCCTTTAAAGGAAGAAAAGACTCAAGAACTAGAATCCCAACAAAAGAAATTATAATGAGTCATAAATTATTGGACGAATCATTCACTCCTTTCAATATATAATGATGCAATTACACATAGGTACTTAATTCACAACATATCATATACTGAAGCTCAACTTTTTCATATCATAAAAGGAGGAAGTACCTTCCCCATCTCAATATGAGCTAAATGTTAACATGAAGAGTTTTCATGCTAATTTATTGTAAAACAATACTAATTTAGTTTTATACAACTTCCATTAATTCTTATATCATACCACATACATAAGTGAATACAAACCATAAGAAACACATTTCATGGAAAAGAAAAGAACTCAACTTAGGCATTAACTTCTACTATAATATGCACAAATTATAAAAACATGATAATTTAAACATTATTGAAGGAGATACTAACCTCAATAATGGATAGGATTAAGGGAAAAAGATGAGGATAGTGGGACTTCATGTCTGCCTCAGCCTCCCATGTTGCACCTTCAAGAAGGTTGTTCCTCCATAGAACTGTTACGGAAGAAACCTCCTTCTTCCTCAATTTCATAACTTGGCGACCCAAGATCCCAACCAGGACCTCTTCATAAGAAAGGTCGTCTTTTATCCCTAAACCTTCTCGAGGGAGAATGGAAAGTGCATCACCTATACACTTCTTTAGCATATAAACATAAAACACCGGATGAATCATGTCCACCTCATTTGGCAACTTCAACTCATAGGCAATAAAGCTGACTCTCTTCAAAATTTTATACAAGTCTACAAAACGTGGACTAAGCTTACTATTCTTTCAAAACCTCATCACCCCTTTCATGGTTGTATTTTAAAATGGACCCAATCTCTAAATTCAAATTAAGGGTCCCTCTCTCTATTGTCAGCATAAGAGTTTTGCTGACTTCGAGCTATTTTTAGTTTATCACTTATATAGCGAACCTTCTCGAGAGCTTCATATACAAAATCGGGACCAAGTAAAGCAAACTCACCTACCTCATACCACCAAACAGGGGATCTACATCTTCTCCCATAAAGTGCCTCAAAGGGTGCCATAGACATATTCGAATGGTAGCTATTGTAGTAGGATAACTCTATCAAAGGTAGATGGTCATCCTAATTACATTTGAAGTCAATGACACAAGCCCTCAACAGATCTTCAATGGTTTGAATAATGTGTTATGCTTGACTTTCCGTCTTATGATGAAAATCGTTACTAAGCTTCACCTTTTTACCACTCAAACTTTGGAAAGCTTTCAAAAAATGGGAGGTAAATTGAGTGCCTCTATCAAAAATTAATGACAAACGAGCTCCATGTAACTTCACTATCTCTTTAATGTACAATTTGGCATAGTCTTTTGCTGAATATGTGACTTTGACGGGAAGAAAATGTTTGGACCTGGTTAGCCTATCCACGATGACCCATATCGTGTAATGTTGTCTTCTATTAAGAGGCACCCCTACTACGAAGTCCATGTTAATATTCTCCAACATCAATGTCAGAATATCAATATTTTCAGTCAAGCCACCCAGCATTTGATGCTACGCCTTGACTTTTTTGCATTTTGACACTTAGTAACAAAATCCCCTATGTCCCTTTTCATATCGTTCCACCAAAAAATTTCTGGTAAGTCATGATAAATCTTTTTGGCACCTGGGTAAATTGAATATCGGGAGCCATGAGACTCTTCCATGATAAATCCCATCAAATCATCCATATACGGTACATACAAACTTCTTTTGTTCCTATGCACCCCATCTTATACTTGAGATAAAGACTCATTAGACTTACTAAGGACTATTTCCTTCAACTACGTCAATAGAGCATCAAGGTGTTTGTTGAATTCACCCCAACCACTAAAGAATACTGAGAGTTATGGAAAACAACGAAACCACCATTTGGAGAGTTTTCTAGTCGAATGCCTAAACGATCAAATTTGTGTACCTATTTTGCTAACTCTTCCTTATTATCATCCACATAAGCCAAACTGCCTTGGACACTCGGCTTTGTGCATCTGCAACCACATTAGCTTTCGCAGGATGGTAAATGATTATCATATCATAATCCTTTAAAATATCTAACCATAATCTTTGGCGTATATTCAAATCATTTTGCGTGAAAACATATTGTAGACTTTTATGATCCGTGAACACATCAACATGTACCCCATAGAAATAGTGCATCTAAATTTTTAAGGAAAATAACACGACCACAAGCTCAAGGTCATGAGTTGGGGAATTTTTCTAATGTGTCTTGACTTTGCTATAGTTATACACTATTATCTTACCGTGTTGCATAAGTACACATCCTAGACCGATTCGAGAAGCATCACAATAAACCACAAGCGTTGTGGTTTCCTCTAGTAAAGTCAACACTGTTGTGGAGGTGAGTCGATCGTTTTAAAATTGAAAGATCTTTTCAAAAGATTCCAACCATTTGAACTTGGACTTCTTTTGAGTTAAGGCAGTTAATGGAGATGCAATACACGAAAATCCTTTAACAAGCCTCCGATAGTAACCGGCCAACCATAGAAATCTTTGGATGTCGATGGGATTCAAATGTCGTGGATAATTTTCAACCACTTCCTTCTTTGCCGGGTCAACCACTACCCCTTCACTATAGATAATGTGACATATAAAGGAAACAAATATCAACCAAAACTCACACTTGTTAAACTTAGCAAAAAGTTTGTTATCTTTGAGAACTTGCAAAACTATACTTAAGTAGATCATATTGACATTCTAACTCATAGATTATATCAAAATGTCATCAATAAATACAATAACAAACAATTCAGGATAATTTCTATAAACTCGATTCATAAGGTTCCTAAATGCCGCCGGAGAATTCGTTAGAAAAAATGCCATCACTAAAAATTCAAAGTGACCATATCTTGTTCGGAATGTCGTTTTTGGAAAATCAACCTCCCTCGCTCTAAGTTGATTATTACCCTAACTCAAGTAAATCTTTGAATGTAACTTGCTCCTTGGTTTGTCTTGCACCTCAAATTTAGTCTTAGAGGAATTCCATCTTTTGTTCTTACCTTGTTCAACTCCTTACCAATTTATGTAATCTTTTTCTCCTTTGTTTTTTCAGCATGAACCAGGAGACGAGAGATGTCCATGCTAGGAATCAACATAACCGACCTACATTTATTTACCACATAGTTGGAAATCCCCATTACATATTTCTTCATCTTAGCTCTAGAATCCACAATCATAGTAGGATCCTGCTTTGATAGTTGAGTTAATTTGAGACTATAATCCTTTACACTCATATGCGCTTCACGAAGGTTGATTACTTTCCTATATTTTCCTCTCGCTTAGTTCCAAGGGAAAGAACATATCAAGGAATGATATTTTGATAGATCTCCAACTAATCTTGTCTTCTCTAACCAGCCTCTTATCCTTCCTTTGCTCATTCCAAACTTGAGCTACGTCTTTGAGTTTGTAGGCGGATAGTTCCGCCTTTTCTTTAAAAGAAACACCTATTGCATCAAGAACTTTGGAAACTTGTGAGTCCGCCTACACCTTAGAACTATATAATATAGGGATTCATCCTTGTGAAATCCCTAATCCATGAAGCATTAGTGATAGCATTGGGGTTCACTTGAACCCTTGCATCCCTAGAAACTATTGTAGACAACGCTTGAGTGTATCTATGAATAAATGAGCTTAGTTCCACATTAGACATAACCCTTCTACAATATGAACTTAAGGATTTTGAGGATCTTACGGGGCAACCGCCTCATTCAAATTCTCTTCCCAGTCCTTTGAGCTTTGATCCTCCTTGTATTCATTGCCTATAAGCATAATAAAAGGATTACAAGAAAATGCTAGATAGAGTTTAGACTCTTAGCCACGACTAAAGAATTCCAAGAGAGTGAAAATTCCTAAGGATCACATAGTCTCCCATTCATAAATGTGGCGCACTTCACTATTATGAATAAGATCCCACATAGTCGTGGTTTAGTGAGACATCATTCTTAAGATTTGTCAACTTGACTCTGATACCAAGCTTTTTACGACAAAAAGTACCCCTAGGCCTAGCTGGCATTGTCGTCCTCTAAGAGGACTAAGACAAGACTTTAGCGTACATCATATCACATCAGATGTCAAAAATGCAGAAAAATTAAAAACTTTTTTATGTAACGATGTATATTTTGACTGTTTGCATATCGCATATTGTATATAGGGTTTACATAAACCCCTCATTTATGAAGGTTAAATAGGCTTCTAACTTAACATTATTCAACAATATAGTGTAATAGTTTATCTCACATTAAACCATCTAAAGAATAAACCTACATAGCTTGGGTATAAGCCTTAGTCTATTAGGATATTCCCCCATAGGCTAAAATAGAGTCTAAACATGATACTTGAATTATTGTTTCAAAACATAGACAAAATTAATAAGGCTTGATGAGTAAATTTATCCTAGGAACTCATGAGGAATCACCAATTTGCATAGGAACGATATTCTTCTTCTATAATAGCTACAAATCTCCTAAATGGCCTGAACCTAATATGTTTGGGGAAAATGGAGAAATAGGGTTAGTACAAACCACATGTACTATTTATGGCTCATATGCACAAAATCATCAATGCATGAGAAAACGAAGATTTAGTCCAATCTTGATTTATGTAATGTTTACTCAAAATGCATATGTAATAAGCATAATAAGAATTATAAGTCAATTCAACTTTATATCAAACCAAATGTAGACAACTTAGTAAATACATGTGCAATACCAAAGATAGAACCCCATAATCCTAACAACGGCTAAGTATCACAATAAGCAACCCACTTTATACTTACTACATATTATCATATATTCAGCATAACAAGATTAATACATTAATACTAATCATACATTATCAACATAATAATAATCATAGTCATAATCAGAAAAGAACAATAATAAAGCCATCCCTTAGGATTTAACATGTGCAATGAGTATGAAAAGTCCCATTCACTCTCTTACCCTATGTTGTAGCCTTCAAGAATACCCTAGTAAGAGTTCACATACTTAACTTATTAATTTACTTTTATGTTAGGGAAGCAACTGTAATAACCGACATGAGAGCATGTGATCTACATGAAATTCAGTTTTCTACTCCCACAACAAAAAGAGAGAGTTAACACTTTCCTATGGTGTAACAATTCTTACATAGCTATCTAAGTAGATCCAATGAGCTAGAGTCCTATGTGGGCATGTAGTTAAGTGTCAAGGAGATTGTTGCTAGAAACCTTGACTTACTAACGTGGAGGTTCCATGTTATGAAATAACACATAATTTAGGAATCTTGACTTACTAATGTGAGGAAACCCATGTAGGAGGTCACACTTACGAAATGTAAGACGTTTGTGTTATTTACATGGCCTTTCAGTGCTAAGCAAATATTCCATTTCGTAATCATGTTATTTAATCATACAAGTTAACTTTAGTATAAAGACCCACAAGTACACCCTAGAAGTTAGAGAATCCTTGCATCATCACACAACAAATGAGACCTCTAGAATTCTCATCTAAGTATCTCGTATCATTCATTGCATAATAAACATAATAAATTGAGTAAGAATTTAGAACTTTCTTTACACACGAAGAACTTTCTCATAAACTATACGCAAGAGGAATACATTTATTTAGAACAGTTAACCTTTACAATATCTACTTGAACCATCTAAACACTAGAGAATACAATGCATGGGACTATTTCCATAATAGACATAAAAGTAAATACTAAGACATAAGGAACTTGTGGATATTTTCCTCGAATAGATGAGGACTCACCAATACATCATCTTCAAAGACATGAAAACCCATCCATCCTCCATGGAACATAAAGACTTTCAATTCCCTACACTTTCGTGAAAAAGGGAAAAGAAGGGGTTAGCACATTAGATGTAATAAGTATGGAAGCCATGCAAAAATTATTTAAAAAGGGACATGTAGTACATATTATTCTTCTCATGAAATCGATTAAAACATCATACAATAATCATAAGAACATGAATTAACAACTTAGAAACTCAGAAGAAATCATTTAAGCGAATAATTACATTTTAAGAAACATTACAGTGAACTCACATCACTGTACAGTGAAGTCCTTAACTAATACAGTGAAGTTCTCATGCCTTTTAGCATATAATTCTCTCATTAAAAGTTATCCTAAGACTATATTTAATATGAAAAAGAGAGACCGCTCATACACTCTCTCTAAGCATACCCAAATGATCCATAAGACAACCCATAATGAGATCACAATACATTTACAAGACATCAAACATGTAAATATGAGGTTCTACTATCGAAGGTGATTCTAAGGTTCACTAGAGTGAGCTGTGAAGCGACCGCCCATACAATACCTTAGACACACACTTAGGAGATACCATAGACTTATTAAGATAGAATCATTCTTACTTAACACATTGGCATACACATAGATAATATGAGATTCTCCTTCCAAAGTCTATCAAAAGACTTACTTAAATAAATCAAGAAGATAACCTCCCTGATTGACCTCTTCAAGATTACCTAAGTAATCCTTAAGACAACTAAGGCTTAGATCATTTCTATATAATAAACCATCATCCCAAACTAGAGTCATTCTTAAGACTTATCTAGGTAAGATAAGAAGTGACCATTCCTATGCCCCCTTCTCACTTTGACTAGACAACCCCTAATTATTATAGATAAGTACTACTTCATGTAACTTACTTTCTTAGATTAAGTCATTACATTCATTAGTTCATTAAGAGACATTCAATACATAAAGAACATTAAATAAATGGTCCTGGACAAGACCTAGGGACTCTCACTAATCTCTTCAAAGCCTATTGTGCAATATCTAGATAACATCTTATACAACCACCTAAACTTCATAGAAGTTGTCTAATGCGAGTAGGTATCCCATATGGCTAGAATATGTAATAACCGACATAGACCCTGGTAGAAACTCATGGATTCCGTAGATCTTACCTACTCTGATTTGTGAATTCTACTTGCCAATGATAGAAAATTGACAAATCCCATGTAGGCACATGGTTAAGGAATATTAAGGGCATTCTTTGTAATCTAGTCTTATACTTAACTAGAACTACTTCCCTTATCATAATCACTCGGTGCTAGACTTTGTTCTCATAGAGTAATTCACATTAAAGGTTCATAAAATTGGGTTCAATGTCAAGTTCATAACCCAATCATATTTACGCTACCAAAGGGATCCTCTTAAGGCTACCTTCCAATGGTGACAAGAAGCTCATGATGACTTTGCTAAGTTTTGATATGATGCCGTTCCAAAATATCAACCTTTATTCCATCATTCCATTACTTGCAAGATACCATTACGACTTTCGACTTCATCATTCAGCACCTTACAACTATGTTCAAGGTTTAACATAAAGGACTTACTTAACATCATTCAAGGCCTCACATATAATTCATACATTCAAGACTAAGAGACTTTAGCATAATAAGTCAAGAAATCACATATTAACTTTCATACAAGCATCAAGTAAGGCACACAAGTAAACCAAGAAAAGACACCATATACTTCACCTTAACACACATTACATGCAATTCTCTAAGCACATAAGTATAATTATTTTCATCCTTTAGTCATATTATACACTACTATATCATCAACAACATAACTATTATAGACTTATATTGTCAAGTAGGAACAACCATGCATCAACCCTAAGACAACACATAGAAGCACATAGTCATAGTCTACGTTATTTCCTAACTTACATAGAAAGAACAAATAATTTCACATTGCTTAACTTTTAGATAAATATGATAATATTTCATGTAATATCAACCATGCAAATAGTCATGATTCTTTAAGTTGTGCCAACGAGGACATGATCATCATATTGCATAAAGTAATGCCGACAGGGCCACATTTGTATCAAATAAAGCACATAACATTGCCACCATAAGTGGACCATGCCAATAAAAATATAGTTATAGTCTAATTAATATGAAATAAACGGAATTAGGGAAGCATACCCCCACTCCATCTTACCAGTTAAATTTCTAGGCTAAATCATCCAATTCGATAAGATAAGGCCCTTACCCATGGCCACAACCAACACTTCAATACATTATATAAATAATAAATGAAACAAGGTCAATTAATTACATTCTTAAAAATGTAATACAACCTAGGAATCAATTGAATACCATTATTACAACATTAGATAGACCACAGAAAACTACATTAGATATCACAAGCATTAAGACAATATCAATTAAATAATCCTAATATTCAATAGATCAAAGAATATACAATATTTAATTTATGAAATTGAAACATCCTATAAGATAATTAATCATAATCTATACATAAATAAAAAGACCATAACAATCTATACATATATTCATCATTCTCAAAGCATGATCACATGACCAATATTTTTTTCAAATTGAGAGATTTTTGAATGTCAAGGGTTCATGGATAAAATCATTGGAAAACATCAATCAAATCATATATAAACATTTGAAAACCATTTATGCAAGAACCAAAGACATAGGGTAGAAAATGGAATTTTTCAATTTTATTAAAATCTTTGAAAATCATCTTTGAAATTGGCTCTAATCATATAGTAAGAGTTAGATGAAGAATTTTTGAGGCACATAGGTTACTTAGTCATCGAACGTCTTTGTCGTTCCTTGACGTTTGATTTCCAATTCACCTAAACTCTTAGACACTGCCCCAATCACATGTTATAAACCATGTATAACCTTATACCATCATTACAACCATCATAGTCTCTATCTTTACCTAATTAATTTTTGAGGTTTTACAATTAGTCTCCTCTATACCCCTATGTAAATATCTTATCATGTTAACTCATAGATCATCATAAGTTAGAACAATTCTTTCACTTTATACAATATTTCGCAAGTGAGTTAACCTATAACTTATACTTTATCATAATTATGAGAAACTACTTTCAATCATATAATATTCATATCATATTATGCATACATAATTCATGCCTAATTCAATGTCTTAGGGTTAAAAACGAGTAATTCCTATCATCAACATCAGAACCACACATTAGACATAGGAACATTACTATCTAAGTAACTCATAGCTCACAGTTGTGTCACATCCGAATTTACCCACTAGACATAACCGGCATTGTTGTCCTCTTTGAGGAGTAAAACTAGTCTCTCAATTTAAATCATCACATTCATAAGTTAAATTTAGCAGAAAATTTAAAACATTTATTACTTCTACATTGGAGGTTTATATAGAACTCTACATACAGATAATTATATATATATTGAGTATAAATAGACCCTTCATATAATAATGTTACATAGCCTTCTACTTTTATTGCACTTACATATAGATAGGATAGAAATTAGTCTCAAATATTGTCTTATCTCATAACCATCTAGCTATATTAGCAATTTTGGGAGATAGCTCATACATCAATGTAAAGAGAGCCACATATAGTCTTTATACAGTCCGTACTAAAATGCAAAAAGATAGAATATAATAGTCTTAGAACTAAATGACAACATAAGCTCGACATTGGCATCACCCTTGGATTAATGAGGACCTACGCTACTTAGATGATCAAGGATCAAAGTCCTTATTCAAGTCACCTTCCAAAACACTTCGACGACCAGAATCTAATATGTTTGGGAAAAGGGAAGAGAATTGGGCTAAAACCCTTCTTGATCTATGTATAAAATCATATGCATATATAAGAGCAAAACATTCTAAAAAGGGACATTTAGACAAAACATGACATTACCCTTATTAAAAGATTCATTCACAATCAAGAAAGTCATACTAATAAACTAAAAATGCTTACTAACTCAAACATCTAAAATACATTGTATCATACTTGAATCCATGATCTACTATAACCCTATCATCAAGGAATAACATCTCAAACATTACTAAGAGTTACATCATATCATAATAAGCAAGACAACTAATAATTAAGCCTTATCAAGTCAACAAGTGGAATGATCAAGCAAAGCCCAATAATCATACTCAATCAAGTAGCCTCAACAAGAAACAATAACCAATGTCCAACTTCACATAATATAACATTTAGATATACATTTCATCGTATTTTAAAACTATAACCCAATACATACTCATAAGAGAACTAATCCACATATAGCATTAAAATTGTGCAGGCTCATCATATACATATCGTATATCATCATAAAATAATCATATATAAGAACCTCCTCCTAAGACTCTCTTCAAGGATAACCAGTGAAATTCTTAGGTAGAGTCCCATACTCCTACCTAGATTACGCTAAACTCCCTAGGTTATCCTTGTTAGAGTTCAATCCCTTAATACATTTTACCTATTTGCAACATCTTGCCCTAACCAACATAGACCACATGAGCTAGTGTGGAATTTTGTGTAATTAAAACCCAACACCGAAAGACGGTGGACTACTTGCCAAAGAAGTACCAAAACATAAAACATAGCAAGTAAGTGGATCCACTAACTACTATTCCTATGGGGGGAAACATTGTTCAACAACTAGGATATATAGTTGGGACTCTCTTTATGCTTCATGCATTATAGCCTCCTATCGGAAAGGTAATTTATTTCTCTAATCTTCCCTAGGGTGGAAGGGACACTCCCAATCTAGTTCACTCGGTGCTAAGCTAGAGTGCCTTTAAGACTTTAGTATCAATCATAGCTTAGTTTAGGTCATAGGGTCTACCCATTTTATGATCATCATCATCAACAGCTCAATAAGAATTGTATGAGTACAAATCCTTTCATCACAATTCATATAGGCGAGGTTAACATATTGCAATCATTTCATAATAACGAAAATTGGTCAACATAACCTCCCTTATAGCATTTATATCTTAAATACCTCACAACCATAATCAATAAATTTCAATTCAACATCATACAACCCTATCAATCCTAAATAAGTCATACTCCAACACAATCATCATGACTTAATCAGAATTAACTATAATTTGAAGTAAGAAATAGAGATTTAAAGACTTAACAAGTTTCCCTCATAGTTAATCAAAAAGGTCTTACCATCAACCCATAAATAAACCCAAATAGGTCATCACATCAACATAATTTAATAACAAACATAATCATAAGGTTAGAAAAATCACTACACCATAATTCAATACTAACTCAAAGCTTCAGACAAGGTACTGAGGCCAATTCTCATAACATAGATCACTTCACAATAACTAATATATAAGAATAAAATTTACCTTAATTCGCTCATGATACATTTACTAAAATCATCTAATACTGATTTAACAAATATTCAAGTCAATTGAATCATTTTCAAACCATTAAGATCAAACCTAGTGTTAAGGGTTAAAGATCTTACAGTTCAATTTGAATCAAACCATCACAATTGATCATAACTAACTCAAAATACATATTAATCCACCCATTATATTCTAAAGAAACCATAAACAACTCAGTTCACTAAATCAAATTCGTAATTGAATGAAACCCACTTGAAAACCTAACTTTTTGAAATACTTTGAACGAGCGCTTTATGGAAAGAAGTGTCAAAGGCGAATTACATATCATACATTGATGTTTGATGAGCATTCCATGGTGAATTCGCCCATTTACATCCCCAAAATCCCTTTCCTAGCTAGTCTTCAGTGGCGATTTCCAATAGAGAGAGAGAGAGAAGAGACAAGGAAGAGAGTTTATTTTTTGTGACTTGTGTTTTAGATTAATGTGGGTTGGGGTCTTTATAGGGGAAGTTAATTATCTTAGTTATAAATAATTAAACCCCTAATTAACCTACTAAACCATTAAATAATTAAATGAACCAACATTAAAACATGCAGGAAAACATTGACCCTCATAGACAGAACCATGTCGACGGGCCGTCTATGAGTTGACGATTGGTCCACCCCACCGTCCTGAAAAACCGTCGTCTTGATCATTGACTGGTGCAGGCGGGGTCTTCCTCAATTTTTCTTGATGTTGGTAGACGGTTGGTAATGACGCCTCATTGATCCATACACAAATCGTCGCTTGTAACTCGTCGATGCACACTACCAAGAAAATGTGGACATCAACTTAAAAGGGTCCTCATCAAGGACACTTGGTTGGTCCTTGGGGAGTTGTACTCGAATGTTTCGGCCACGAATGATAGTTAATACTTTTAAAATAATCTTCCAACTAATTTCATGGATTATCTTCTCCTAAAATCTAGTCAAATAGGCTAAGTCGCACTAGTACCCCTTATAACCCCATGACACCAATATTAGCCTTTAAGACTCGTATTGGATTTTCGAAGTGTTACATTATCCCCCCTTTGGAAAACCTTTGGAACATTCATCCCCTGATGACACTACATTCTTTTTAAGGAAGGAGAAGACTCAAGACTAGCAGCCCAACCAACAACAACATATAAAAACATCATCACAAAATCATATATCTTTTCAACATGCAAAATTTCAAAACTCCAACTATCACACATAAGGCTGAAATACTTCATCATGAGGTATTTCCTTCTCACAACACACATGAACTAAACATTAATTACATGAGTCAATTAGCACAAAGTTCAACATATCAATAGTTTAAATAACTTTTTCCTAAGACTCACTATGTCAAAATGCACAACATAACTCAAATAAACCAAAAAGGCAATATTTTAAGCTTCTAAGGTACTATTTCACTGTATTGCAACCCCAAATGCACATTTTTGCAAAACTTCACCAAAAATCATGAAAGTTCAATTTTTAGGCATATTTATATTATTTAAAAAGAATGACATACCTTTATTATAAAAAAGATAAGGGTAACAGGACTTCATGTCAGCCTAGGCCTCCCATGTTGCACCCTAAACTAGGTGATTCTTCCATAACACTTTTACAAAAACAAACTCTTTATTCCTTAACTTCTTGACTTGTGTATCAAGAATTTTAACGAGAATTTCCTAATAAGAGAGGTTATCCTTGACAGAAAGACCCTCAATAGGATGAATAGAGTCGGTATAACCTATACACTTTTTAAGCATGAAAACATGGAAAATCGGATGAACCAAAACCAATTCACTAGGGAGGTTCAATTCATGGACAAACTTACCAACTCTTTGCGAAATCTCAAAGGGACTCACCTAATGAGATCTGAACTTCCCCTTCTTTCCATATCTAACCACCTCTTTTATTGGTAAAATTTTCAAATACACCTTATCAGATTCTTCAAATTACAAATCCCTTCTCAAATTGTAGGCCAAAGATTTTTGCGAAATATAGGCCGTTTGCAACCATTTCTTTATAATATTAAACTTTTCCAAAGTTTATAAACCATATCAGGACCAAGAAGCAAAGGATCACCCACTTCAAAAAACCCTATAGGAGAGCTACACCTTCGACCATAGAAGGCTTCGTAGGGAGCCATGGAGATGGATTAATGAAAACTATTACTATAAGCAAATTCCACCAAAGGTAAATGCTTATCAAAATCACTTTTAAATCAATAATGCAAGCCCTAAGCATATGTTCAAGGTTTTAAATAGTGTGGTCCTCTTGACCATCCGTTTATGGATGAAAAGAGGTACTCAACTTCACCTTAATACCTAACCCTTTTTGCAACGACCTCCACACACTAGATGTGAATTGTGCACCCGGATCCGATATGATGGATAATGAAATACCATGGAAATATACAATCTCATCTATGAATATCCTAGAATAATCATCCACTGAAAAAGTATACTTGACGGGAATAAAGCAAGCATATTTAGTCAACCTATCAACAACCACCAAAATAGAATCATATGACCTTTGAGTCAGAGGTGAACCCACTACATGTCCTAGCTTATGTATTCCCACTTCCATGTAGGAATATTGATCTCTTGTAGTAATCCACCTGGATTTTGATAATCATCTTTTACTTATTCGGAAATTGGACAGTTAGCGACAAAATTCGCTATGTACTTCTTCTAAACTTCCACTACACCATTTTAGGTCTATGGCAACACTAAATCTTGACAACGCTTATAAAGTGTTGCCTAAAATACTTTTGGGAACACTATTAAAGTGTAGCCAAAGATTTTTACTTTTAGCTACATTAATTTTAGCAATTTTTCTAAAGTGTACTCTTTAATGGGATAAACTACACTTTATAAGTGTTGTTAAAATCTGATATAATTGGAAACACCTATTTACATATATGACCACACTTCTAAAATGTCCTATTTTTATAATTGAAAAAACAACACTTTATAAGTGTTGTGTTGCCTTATAATTTTTCACTAAAACATTTAATTTTTTCACTCTCCCTCCAATTAATTTCAAATCTCCCTCCAATTTTTATTGGCCAAAAAAACATTAATAAATCATAAAACGTTTAACTTGACTCTTTACTCTTTACTCCCTCCTTCAGCTTTCCTCTTTCACTTTTCTGATTTTGTGAAGGAACTGAAGAACCAACGGAAGGAGCTGAAGAACCAACGGAAGGAGCTGAAGAACCAACTTGAAGAAAGCTGAAGAACAACGTGAAGAGTAGAAGTCGACCCACAACAGAGACGAAGAGGTGAAGAGCTGAAGAGCTCAAGTCATTTTCTCCAATAACGATTTCTTCAATAGTAAGTACTATTCTCTTTTTCAATACGTTAGCTGAAGTGTTTGATTTATTCTTTTGTTTTTAGAAAGAATGAATGCTTTTGGGTTGTTGGAAAGATGATGAATTGAAGCTACACTTTTCTCTCAAGTTTCTCACTTAAGAACACGATTTCAAACAGGTTTAGTTTGAGAAGGTTTTATCAAGTAAGAAATGTTATTCATAATGACTAAATTTTATCTTTAGGGTTTTAATATCTTGTATTTCATACGATTTTTGGGAGTATGATTTGCATTTTGGTTTCATCAGTTGATTTTTGGGAGTGTAGCTCCTATTTTAGCTTCCCTATATAAACCTCTTTTTTCACTGTTGGGGGTTGGAAAAAGTTGGGATTAATTTGAGCAAACACGTTTAGAGCAGCTGAAGTAAATAGTTAATATATATATATATATATATATATATATATATATATATATATATATATATATATATAGATATATAAACACATTCAAGTCAAGGAGAGTCAAGTGTCGATAAGCGTATGACATTTTCTAACTCATTTCGCAGATTAGTTTCCCAAGCTTTTTTCGAGTCTGAGATTTTGCCCGAAATTCTCATCCGTTGTTAGTGTTCAAGTTTCATGTAGAAGATCGATTTCCTACTCGTCCCCTTCAAGTTCACTGCCTGAAAAAAGGTAATGTGTTTTACTCATAGTTTTTGGTGTATATTAACTCTACCCTCCACTTACTCCACTTGTTTAATTATGTTGTGTATGTTGTTGTATTCCCTGACCCACTCGTGGGGCTACACTTTTTTGTTGTTGTTGTAATAATAGTAGTGCACATAGTTGAATATCACAATCTGCACATTGAAGAGAACCATCAGGTTTTGATTTGTTGTGCTACGTCATGAGTAATATATCACAATCTGCACATTGAGATGATCTCTTTTCTTTTGTCAAATATAAAATATCGGTCAATCTTCAGGTGGGGGTTTTTGGTTTGTAAACAATTACTTTTCCCCTGCATGGCCACAAATGATTTTATAAATAGGTGACTATGTGGTTCTTCCTTTGCTTTTTATGTTAATTTCTGCTGATGCTTAAGATTTTCTTTGTTCTTATTGTGATTGTTGGTACTGTTGCTTGTCCATGTTTAAGATCTTTCTTGCACTACTAGGTAGATCTTGAAATTTGTGATACTGCTGCCTGTTTTCTTTGTTAATAGATATGTTTGTGATGCAATTAGCTAATTGATTAACTTCTCTAGATATATGAACTATCAGGGTTTGAATTGTTCCCATAATCATATGCATCTCCTCTATATTATCAATTAAACTCCAAGTTAACCTCCACTCTCATTGAATCATGTTCTTGAGACATAGCGAGTCAGTCTCTAAAATGGCATTTGTGATCCCACACCTCTTGCAATAACTTAGTGCTTTCCAAATTGATGTGATTTCAGCTTCAATATTTGTCGTGTTGCCTATGCTTTGTGTTTCTGCATATACAAGATTTCCTTGGATTCCTATTATAAAAAATCCGTAAGAGTTCTCTCTTGGTTTGACTTTGCTAGAGCCATTCGTTCTCTCTTAGGTTGCCTTGGGGTGGTAACAGGGGATCTATGATCTTAATTCACTTTTCAACAATTCCAATTGATTGCACTCACAGAAAGGGTGGGTACTGTGATTACTTCTCTGAACTTCATGACGAACCTGCAGGATGGACCGTTATAGACTCGACGGACCGTCGTGGACTCCGTAACCCCACACTTAGACTTCCCCATCTTCCTTCAGTAGCTGCACTACGCTGCCACCTACGGACCGTCACAAGCATGACGGTCTGTTGAGGGTCTTCGTTCCTAAACACTTAACCTCTTGGAATATGGGTACTGGGATTACTTCTCTGAACTTCATGACGTACCTGCAGGACAGACCGTCACACACTCGACGGACCGTAGTGGTTTCTGTAACCCCGCACTTAGTCAGACTTCCCCATCTTCCTTCAGTAGCTGCACTATGTTGCCACCTACGGACCGTCACAAGCACGACGGACCGTCACAAGCTCCATAACCCCACACTTCGTCAGACTTCCCCATCTTCGTTCATCAACTGCACAACGCTGCCACCTAGGGACTGTTACAACCACGACGGACCGTCACAAGCTCCGTAGGTGGTCTCTTCTGCATTTCTTCGCTCAATATCTCTGCATTTATCTATGGAAAGATTTATGTATATCCTATTAATTGGTACTTATTTTTTCATTTATTCTATTATCAACATTGAAAAACATTTATGGAGGATCAAAGGTTTGATTTGATATAGCGAAAGCCTCATGACTAGGTAAGAAACTTTTATTCATCTCATAACTTATGATTCTGATAGATTACTCGTGACTTATAAAACTTATTTGTTAACTGGTTAATGATTATTGCTGAAAGACTAAATATTGATATATTTTTCTAGGAGTTCACATATCCCATCCAAGGATCGGATGAATTTAGCAAGGTATAGCACAGAGTATATTGATTGCATTGAATCATTTCAAGATTTTCCCATGTAATATTCTTTGGAACCGAAGTAATGTAGTGTATGATCATCTAATATGCCATGGATTCGTTAAAGGCTATACTAAATGGATCAATCATGGGGAATGGGATATCAAGTTGAATGTTGATGATGATATGGATTACTCGTGTGATGATATTGATGGGTTGTTGAATGATCAATTTAGATGTGTTGCACAGGCTGGAGGAGTTTATGATGGTCCTAATGAAGATGCCAAGAAATTCTATAGCTTACTTTATTAGGCAAACCAAGATTTATATTATGGTTGTATAGGTTTCTCTAAATTATCATTCACACTTTGCTTATATTTGTTGAAGTGTTTACATAGATGGAGCAATCAATCATTCACTTCTCTTCTAGAGTTATTAAAAGAGGCGATACCCAATTTGAACATTCCTCAGTCTTACAATAAAACCAAGTCTATGGTTAAGAATCTTTGTCTGGATTATGATAAAATTGATGCATTTCCAAATGATTTCATGTTGTTCAGGAATGATCATAAGGATGACGAATTTTGTCATACTTGTGGAGCTTCACGATATATTAAAGCTCCTAAAGTTGATAGTGAGTTTGAGTCTTCAAAAAAACAACATCGAGTTTCTGTAAAGACTTTAAGACACATTCCATAATTTCCTAGACTCAAAAGGCTATTTATGTGCTCAAAGACGACAGATTCTTTGAGGTGGCATGAAGAGGAACGTTCTAAAGATTGAATGTTAAGGCATCGCACTGATGGTCTATCATGGAAAGACTTTGATAGGGTGCATCCAAATTGCGCACAAGATTGTCGCAATGTGAGACTTGGCTTGTCAAGTGATGGAGTCAATCCATTTCGAACCATGAGAATATCACATAGCACATGGCCAGTTATGTTGATGATTTATAATCTTCCGCCTTGGATGTGCATCAACTCTGAATATTCCATACTTTCTTTGCTTATACCTGGACCGCGATAACCTTGAAATGACATTGATATTTACTTACAACCATTGATAGACGAGTTAAAATTATTATGGGATTCTGGGGTTGAAACATATGATGCTTCCAGAAATGAAACTTTTCAAATGCGGGCAGCTCTTATGTGGAAAATCAGTGATTTTCCTGCATATGCTATGTTATCTGGTTGGAGTACAGAAGGAAAGTTTGCTTGCCCTTGTTGTAACTATGGGATTAATTCTCGCTATCTTAAACATAGTGTGGAAATGTTCTATATGGATCATCGTGTTTTTCTACCAATGGATCATCCATGGAGGTCAAACAAAAGATCATTCAATGGAAAAAACGGAATTTAGGCCTCGTCGAGCTCCTTTAAAGGGAATTGATGTTCTTAATAGCTTACGTGATTTTGAAAATGTGTTTGGGAAGAAGAAAAAGAGATCAAACGATGGACCATGGAAAAAAGGTCAATTTTTTTAATTACCTTACTGGCAGCACAACTTGTTACGTCACAACCTTGATGTAATGCACATAGAGAAGAACATAGTTGATAGCATACTTGGAACTCTTTTGGATATTTCAGGAAAAACAAAGTATCAAGCAAAAGCACGGTATGATTTGAAAGATATGGGAATCAGGAAGAATCTTCAACCACAAGATACAGAAGATAGTAAGAGAACAAAGTTTACAAAGGCGTGCTTCTCAATGACAAATGGAGTGAAATCAATCTTTTGTGGAGTTTTAAAGACAGCCAATCTACCTGATGGTAGTGCCTCCAATATATCTAGGTGTGTGCACATGGATGAAAGAAAGGTGTCTAATTATAAAACCCATGATGCTCATTTCATGTTACATTACTTGCTTCCAATACCAATTAAAAGCATTCTTCCTGATCATGTGGCTATTCCTTTGATTCGTCTAAGTTACTTCTTCCATCGTTTAAGCCAAAAATTAATCATATTGGAGGAACTCAATTGGTTAGAGGTAGAGATCATAGAAACAGTAGATCAGTTGAAGCGAATTTTTCCTCCTTCATTTTTTGATATCATGATTCATTTGCCTATTCTTATTTGATTATTATTTTATTGAGGAACCTATACTTCTAGCTTATTTTTGCATGATTTGGTTGTTTGTTATTTATATACTTTCTGGTTTCATTTTATTATCAGGCAGTTGGCATTAGAGGCATTCAACTCTGTAGTTTTAAGTTGCTTCTGGTTTTGTCGTTGTCCCGAGTTTGTCGCTCTGAGAGAGGTACAACTCTTTAACTTTTATCAATCTAAGTAATAAGAAGCTCTCTAGTTTTTAAATGTGGATGCATGCAACGGCCTCTATTGAGGGAAGAACCCCACCCAGGATTGGAAACATTGGGCATATGACGCGAATAGCTAACAAACTTGTTCAACTAGGGAACAATATTAATGGCATACAGTCGCGTCTGCAGTTGTTTGATATATCTTGTTTCATATGTTATAAATTTTTTCTGTTTAATCATGTAGTTCTTCCAATTTTAATCCGTCCTGCTACTTCTTTAACTTAAACGATCTTATTATTTTGTAGGTTTACTTACTATTGGGAAAAAAATTGAAGAGATTTAAACAACGCAAAAACAATGAATCAATCAACAATGCTAAAGAAAAAGGGTTTGAATCCAAACAAAGCTCAAAGTCCATTGAAGAATCTTGATGTTTATTGCAATACCGATCAAGTGCAGAATTGGCCAACAAATTCACGATTAAGAGAGAACAACTTGCAAATGAACGCAATGATAATGCTAAGAAAGAGCAGGCACCAATATCACATAAAAGAAAGAATTTTGAGGATTTCATTCCACAACAAGGAAAGAGTAAATTTTTTTGGGCACAAATCAGTCATTCAATCCTCTTCAAGGGAAGAGCTTAGAACCTCACGTATGATTGCAGGGAAAGGACAAACTAAACAGAGGTTATTTCAATTTGAACAGTCCATTCAAGATAATGGAACTAAACTTCCTTTCTATAATTCTAGGTTCCATACGTCATTCAATAAAGATGTTACTGCTTCAGCGACTGGAAAAACACTAGGTAATGGAGAGGCACGACATGATATTCTTGATCTACCGAATTGCAAACAGGTAAAGAGGAAGACGGTCATACCAGCTAGTACTCTTGATCAGTTTCTATCAAGGGATACACAAAGATGATGAAACAAAACGTGACAACAACACAACAAGTGATTTCGAATTTATGCATACTCCTATTATTAATGAACATAACAAAGGATTAGATGATCGTGTGGAATAAGAAGAGGAAATTGACATTGATTGTAGTACAAAAGGTATGTTTTAAACCTTGTAAGATTTAGAACTCATTATAAAAGAAATATCTTATTTCATGTCTGTTACATCAATCTAGAAATGTTGAAGCCAAAAAAATTTCGAGGACATACAACATGTAAAGATATTCATGCAAGAAATTTGGAAGAAGGAAAGGAGGTGACATTTGATAAAGGACAAGCGGTGGGACCAAATAATAAGATGGGATCACAATTAAGCAACTTTATAGGAACAATTGCAAGGAATCCTAGATTCATCAGCTTTATGTACACTAGTTGGCATGTGGTTCCAAATGATAATAAAAAACGCATGTGGGAATACATCAATGTAATAACAAACACTCTTGAGAATTCATATTTTTTTTACTTACTGAAACTAAATATATTTTATTTTGCGTAGTCAAAATTTCTACTTCAGTAGAAGGAAAGAAATGGGTGATGACTGGTCTTCGTGACGCTTGGAGGCGACACAAGAAAAAATTTAAAAGAATTTTTTTTGATAAAAACACTACCCCATAATCAATTCCGCCAGTTGATCGAATATTGGAAACACCCAACTGTTCATGTAAGGTTAAAATGTTGCATTTCCACTCATCGACTAATTTTGTGTCATATCTATTCTTTTTATACATATCAATTCAATTATCTCTTTGTTTATAACAATAGGCTATATGCGAGATGAATTTTCAAAACAGGAAAAAAAAAAGTGGTGGAATCGAATGGGACCTATTAATTTTGCTAGAGTACGCGTGGCATTGCTAATACTTAGCTGACATTTTATACAAAATTTGATTTTCATTTTTTTGTAATTTATAAGGACTTACTGATTTTTTAAAATTTCTTTTGATATAATCTGTAGCGTGCAGCCAAAGACAACAACGAAGAACAATAAAAGCTTGAAATATTTATTGCAACTCTTACCAAGACGGGAAAGGAAATCCTGGCTGATACCCAAATTGCAATAGTAAGTTTATCAAAGAGGATTATTAGTGATCTTTATTCAGACTTAACATTTATATTGTGGGGAGTTTGACTACATTAAATTTTAATCACGTATGCCTTCTTCTTCTTCTTCTTCTTCTTGTGCAGGTTCGAGGAGATATCAATTATTTGTCGACATTGTTTGATTATATTTTATGAAAAGTTTTCATAATTTTTTAATGCTTGATCTCTATCATAGGATTGGAAATGAAATAGTACTTAGAATTCACTATGGATGCCAATTTTATTCAATAGGCTGAACTTCAAAATCGCCAAAATTCTGGGGAAACAACTGATGATGCATTTAGGGCAGTGTTTGGAAAGGAGCAGCCTGGTCGAGTTAGGTTCTATGGTGGATCAGTGAGAACGAGTTCTTTGAAGAAATATGAGGACATTAACAATCTAAAACAATAGCATGCCGATGAAATCACTTCTCTAAAAGAAGAATTGAGAGAAGAAATGCGACATTACTCACTCAATTGCTTCAAACAACCCTGTATTGAATTTTTAAGATATACCAGGGTGTGTTGGATCTAACCTTGCTTCACCTGTTGATGCAAGTAGTGCACAAGATGTAAGAGGCACAATATTCAATTTTCTTCGGGGTCAGCTCAAGATTCGGTTCTTCAAAAGGTATTTTGTATTTCAAATTCTTTGTTAATAGTGGCAATATTGTTTTTCTTCTAGTTTAGTTGGTGTTCTTGGTAATTAAATTCAAAACTTACTTTTACTTGTCTATGTTTAGTCCACCAATTTATAATTGTTAAGAATGTTTTTTTTGTTTTTGGTTTAAGCATTCGAATCGTTAGTTGAATAACTGTTCTTTTAGTATTGTGCAATTGAGGAGTCTGTGGCTAACACATTAATGTGCTTCAGCCTGTGATTAAAATGTCTACATGCTAGACAATAATAATACTATTGTTATTAGCATAAAGTTTAATGGTTTGCAAACCTTTACCTATGTAGGGTAGACAAACCATCTAGAGCTTGACCATTAATAGAAGATCTTGTGGGTAGATTTATTATGTTTGATAGATCCTTAATGGTTACTTGTTTAAACTACAGACAAGGCAGAGAAAATTGGAGAGGAAAATCTGCAGGGGATTTTCTTGCAGCCTGGTCCTCTTTTTTTTGTTCACTGTCTGTTAAATCTTTACCTTGTTCAAGATTTTGTTTGTGTCTTTTTATAGAATTCGTTCTATTCTTACTAAATATTTCTCTTGTCTGTATTTTTTGTTTGTGTATTTTTTGTTCACTGTCTGATGATGAACCTTTCTCTAGAGATTACTTCTCTTGGAATATGGGTACTGGGATTACTGGGATTACTTCTCTGAACTTCATGACGAACTGAAAGGACGGTCCGTCATAGACTCGACGGACCATCGTGGACTCCGTAACCCCATACTTAGACTTCCCCATCTTCCTTGTAACGACCTGTTTAGTCGTTTTGAGCAACAGAGTCCATTTCTGGAAAAACGGGCTGGGACGACGGATGGAACGACGGACCGTCGTGGTCACGACGGCCCGTCGAGGAGGTGTCATCCCATGACACTTAGAATTTTGAAATTGGGTACTGAAAATCGACTCTCTGTAAATTGTGACGGACCTGCAGGACGTGCCGTCACATCCACGACGAACCGTCGTGAGCCCCCGTTGAAAAACTCTTCAACTTTTGAGAATTTGGTGCAAGAAAAGAGTTTCTGACTGTCATGACGGAGGTGCAGGACGGACCGTCACAGGGGTGACGGGCCGTCACAGACCACCTGGAAGTTGGGAGGTTGCGACGGCCATCGTGACGGACCGTCGCAGGCACGACGGCCCGTCACAGGCTGCACAATCCCAGGCAGTTTGGGATTTCTCCCCACGTTTTAAGGGTCGTTTTTGACTATTCTTTCCTTAATTATAAAGATTGAGGGTTAACATTAATAAGTCTAATTACTTAGGGGTTAAAAGGGGTAACCTTAAGTTAATTAGTGGGTTCTATTGTCCTCTTTATTCTTAATTATATGATAATTAGGGTAAAGGAAAGAGGGTTTGAATAAAACAAAGAGAAAGAACAGAGAGAGAGAGTATTGATCGATCGAATTGGTTGAGGAGAATATCAAAGCTTGGGAATTGCTTGTTGATTCCAATTCTTCGGTGGAGGTAGGTTATGGTTTATGTTACGATATTTGTAGTGAACTCTTAATAGTGAATATTATGTGTTGATAGTATTGTAAACCCTGCTATGTGCTTAAATTGTATGCTTGCATGGTTATGATTATGAAATTGTAATGAATTAATAAAGCATGATGAAGCTATTGAATCCCAAATCTTGAAAGAACCCTAATTCGCTTGATATATTATATAATAAGATTGATGATGCCTTAGTATGAAAGAAGGCTTGATATATATATAATGAGAATGATGACGCCTTAGTGAAAAGAAGGCTTGATGAATTAGGGGATCGGGTGCCACGTTCCGGTACTAGGATAGAATGAATATGAGGATCGGGTGCCACGTTCCGGTACCAAGGATAGAATGAATATGAGGATCGGTTGCCACGTTCCGGTACCAGGATAGAATGAATATGAGGATCGGAGTGTCACGTTCCGACACCAGGATAGAATATGAGGATCGGGTGCCACGTTCCGGTACCAGGATAGAATGAATATGAGGATCGGAGTGTCACGTTCCGACACCAGGATAGAATATGAGGATCGGAGTGCCACGTTCCGGCACCAGGATAGAAATAGAGGAGCGGAGTGTCACGTACCGACACAAGAGGAAGAAAGATAATGAATCTTGAAAGATAATGAATATACTCAAACTAATGAACTACATTCCCAAATGAGTATGGTATTGAGGCTTGAGTCCTCATGTGTGAACTTGACGGTAATTGTTAATGATAAAGTAATTGTTGTTGCTACATGTTGAGTATTGTAGTTAATTTACATTATTATTGATATATATTGTTCCCTATTTTGAGTTAGCCGATGATATCTACTCAGTACGTGTGGTTGTACTGACCCCCCTACTTTTATGTTTTCCCTTTTGTTATTTGTGTTATGCAGCAAACGTTCCGTCAACTTCAACACAGCAGTAGATCAAGCCAGTCTTCATTCCATCAGAAATTCAGGGTGAGCTAATGCGTCTAGCTTGGACTGGGTCTTCTTCTTCAAGTCTTGATGCCTTGAACTTCCGGCATGGACTAGCTTTTTAGTTGTATTTTGTTCTTAGACATTCCTAGTTTAGTAATTTGAGATAGATGTTCTTGTGATGATGACTTCCAGATTTTGGGGATAATAAATATAGTTTTGAGTTGCTTTTATTAATGAGTTTAAGTCTTCCGCATTATTTTCTGTTGATTTTGTATTAAAATGTTAAGGTTTATATGGGTTGGTTCGCTCACATAGGAGGGTAAATGTGGGTGCCAGTCGCGTCCCCGAATTGGGTCGTGACAGACTTGGTATCAGAGCATTAGGTTCATTTGTCTCATCACACAAGAACAGGTCTAGTAGAGTCTTAAAGAACGGTAGGGGGACGCCTTTACTTTTCTTTGAGAGGCTATAAGACTTAAGGAAAATTCCATTCTTTCATTCTTTCTTTCGTGCTACTACTTGAGTCCAATTGGTATCTAGGTGATACAAATTGGTATCTTACCATCTTCACTCTATTTCGCAGATGGTTAGAACTAGAGCAACGACCGCACCAGCAGCGACAACGGAAAGACATGAAACTACTGAGCCAGCCACTGGGGCTGTGGCTCGAGGAGGAACAGCGGCAAGAGGCCGTGGAAGAGGTCGTGGGAGGACGTCCTCTAGAGGGAGAGGACGAGCCCCTAGCCCATCTGATACTAGGGCAGTGACTCCTCCACCGACCGAGGAGGTGATAAGAGAGGGTGAGGAAGGGGAGAATGAACAAGGGCAGAATGAGGAAATGCCACCCCAACCTACCCCAGAGATGATCAACCAGGTACTTGCTTATCTTAGCGGGTTATCCGATCAGGGTCAAGCACCTCCAGTGGTTTCTGCACCAACACCTCCGGTTTCAGAGATACGACATGCGGCTACTATGGCTCCCCGCATGGATGCAACATTGGGAATAGGCACATTTCCACGTCTGACTACTGGGCCTATTATGACAAATGATCAGCACGAACTTTTTAGTAAGTTCTTGAAATTGAAACCTCCAGTCTTCAAGGGTGCAGAATCTGAGGATGCTTATGATTTTTTGGTTGATTGTCATGAGCTACTACACAAGATGGGGATAGTAGAGAGGTTTGGTGTCGAGTTCGTGAGCTATCAGTTCCAAGGTAACGCCAAAATGTGGTGGCGTACACATGTTGAGTGTCAACCAACAGAGGCACCACCAATGACTTGGGAATCATTCTCTACCCTGTTTATGGAGAAATATATTCCAAGGACTTTGAGAGATAGAAAGAGGGATGAGTTCTTGAGTCTGGAGCAAGGTAGAATGACGGTTAATGCATACGAGGCTAAATTTCGCGCACTATCCAGATACGCCACCCAACTCTGTTTCAGTCCACAAGAACGGATCCGCCGTTTTGTGAAGGGGTTGAGGTCAGAATTGCGGATTTCAGCCTTACAGATAGCGGCAACAGCAACATCCTTCCAAGAGGTGGTAGACTTTGTGATAGAGGTGGAAGAAGTGAAACCGGATGACTTCACCACAACGTCTACATCAAAGAGGTTTCGAAGGGGAGGTGAGTTTAATGGTTCTCACTCTAGAGGACAGAGCTCCGGAGGTTACGCAAGTCGACCAATATAGTCTTCACTACAGACTGTAGTTGGGGGTCCACCCCAGAACGGTCAACACTTCTCTGAGAGGCCGATGCGTGAACCCAGAGAATGTTATGGGTGCGGAGAGATTGGACACATTAAGAGGTATTGTCCAAACCAGAGTTACAGAACCCCACTTGCTAGAGGTAGGGGTGGTAATGGTAGAGGTCGTTATTCTGGAGGGCGTGGTGGCCGACGTAATGGTGGTCACCTGAATGGCAGAGGTGAAGGGCAAAACGGAGCCACTACTACACAACATGGTAGGGGCAACGGACAGACAAATAATGGGGCTCATTGCTACGCTTTCCCTGGGAGATCTGAAGCGGAGGCGTCTGATGCTGTTATCACAGGTAATCTTTTGGTTTGTGATTGCATGGCATCTGTATTATTTGACCCTGGCTCCACGTTTTCATATGTATCTTCATCATTTGCTAACGGTCTAAATTTGCATTGTGAATTACTTGACATGCCTATTCGTGTTTCTACTCCGGTGGGTGAGTCTGTGGTAGTTGAAAAGGTATATAGGTCTTGTTTGGTGAATTTTGTGGGGAGCAACACTTATGTAGATTTGGTTATTTTAGAAATGGGTGACTTTGATGTAATTCTGGGTATGACTTGGCTTTCTCCAAACTTTGCGATTTTGGATTGTAATGCTAAAACGGTAACGTTAGCCAAGCCTGGGGCAGATCCGTTAGTGTGGGAGGGTGACTACACTCCCAATCCGGTGCGTATCATCTCCTTTATTCGTGCTCAGAAGATGGTTAGTAAGGGTTGTCTAGCTTTCTTGGAACATCTCAAGGACGACACTACCCAAGTACCTTCGATCGAGTCGGTTTCAGTGGTCTGTGAGTTTTTGGATGTGTTCCCTGCAGATCTTCCCGGTATGCCACCAGATAGGGATATAGACTTCTGCATTGATTTGGAACCCGGTACTCGCCCCATTTCTATACCCCCGTATAGAATGGCTCCCGCCGAATTAAGAGAGTTAAAGGCACAACTTCAAGAGTTGTTGAGCAAAGGCTTCATTAGACAAAGTGCATCTCCTTGGGGTGCTCCGGTGCTAATTGTGAAGAAGAAGGATGGGAGTTTCCGAATGTGCATAGATTACCGACAGTTGAACAAAGTAACTATTAAGAACAAGTACCCCATTCCTCGCATTGATGACTTGTTCGATCAGTTACAAGGTGCTTGTGTCTTCTCAAAGATTGACTTGAGGTCCGGTTATCACCAATTGAAAATACGAGCAACAGATGTTCCAAAGACTGCTTTTCAAACTAGGTATGGGCATTATGAATTTGTGGTAATGTCTTTTGGTCTTACGAATGCCCCTGCTGCTTTCATGAGCTTGATGAACGGGATTTTCAAGCCATATTTGGACCTCTTTGTGATTGTGTTTATCGATGATATAGTGATATACTCCAAGAGTAAGAAAGAACATGAGGAGCATTTGAAAATGGTGTTAGAGTTGTTGAGAAAGAAAAAGCTTTATGCGAAATTCTCCAAGTGTGAGTTTTGGCTAGATTCAGTGTCCTTCTTGGGGCACGTGGTTTCTAAGGATGGAGTGATGGTAGATCCTTCTAAGATTGAAACAGTGAAAAATTGGGTAAGACCCACTAATGTGTCAGAAATACGGAGTTTTGTGGGTTTAGCTAGCTACTACCGCCGATTCGTCAAGGGATTCTCTTCTATTGCTTCCCAATTGATGAATTTGACTAAGCAAAACGTTCCATTTGTATGGTCGGATGAGTGTGAGGAAAGCTTTCAGAAACTCAAGACTTTGTTGACTACCGCGCCTATCCTTACCTTGCCGGTAGAGGGTAAGAACTTCATTGTCTATTGTGATGCATCCTATTCTGGGTTGGGTGCAGTACTAATGCAAGAGAAGAGTGTGATTGCTTATGCTTCGAGGCAATTAAAGGTGCATGAACGTAACTATCCGACCCATGATTTGGAGTTGGCCGCGGTAGTATTTGCACTAAAGCAATGGAGACACTACTTGTATGGGGTTAAGTGTGAAGTCTACACGGACCATCGTAGCCTACAGTATGTATTCACTCAGAAAGACTTGAACTTGAGACAGAGGAGATGGATGGAACTACTGAAGGACTACGACATCACTATCTTGTATCATCCGGGAAAAGCAAATGTTGTGGCAGATGCTTTGAGTAGGAAGGCCGGAAGCATGGGAAGTCTAGCTCATTTGCAAGCTTCTAGACGCCCATTGGCTAGAGAAGTGCAGATTTTGGCTAATGACCTTATGAGGTTAGAAATAAACGAGAAGGGAGGATTGTTAGCTTGTGTAGAGGCAAAATCCTCTTTTCTTGATCAGATTAAGGGGAAACAGTTTGATGATGAGAAACTAAGGCGAATTCGAGATAAAGTGTTGCAAGGAGAGGCCAAGGAAGCAATAATCGATGGGGAAGGTATTTTGAGGATTAAGGGAAGAGTATGTGTACCCCGCATCGATGATTTGATCACCACTATTCTTACAGAAGCTCATAGTTCCGGATATTCTATACATCCTGGTGCAACCAAGATGTACCGCGACCTAAAGCAACACTTCTGGTGGAGTAGAATGAAGCGAGATATTGTTGAGTTTGTGGCCAAATGTCCAAATTGTCAACAAGTAAAGTATGAACACCAAAGGCCCGGAGGAACACTTCAGAGAATGCCCGTTCCTGAATGGAAGTGGGAGAGAATCGCGATGGACTTCGTGGTTGGTCTTCCAAAGACATTGGGTAAGTATGACTCTATTTGGGTGATTGTCGATAGGTTAACTAAGTCTGCTCACTTCATTCCGGTCAAGGTGACCTACAATGCAGAGAAGTTAGCCAAAATCTACATCTCAGAGATCGTTCGGTTGCATGGAGTTTCACTCTCAATCATATCAGATAGAGGTACGCAGTTTACTTCTAAGTATTGGAGAACATTGCATGCAGAATTAGGTACTAGGTTGGACCTTAGTACGGCGTTTCACCCTCAGACGGATGGTCAGTCTGAGCGAACGATTCAAGTGTTGGAGGACATGCTTCGTGCGTGTGTGATAGAGTTTGGTGGCCATTGGGATAGCTTTTTACCTTTGGCAGAGTTTTCATACAATAATAGCTATCACTCCAGCATTGACATGGCTCCATTTGAAGCATTGTATGGGAGGAGGTGTAGATCTCCCATTGGTTGGTTTGATGCCTTTGAAGTTAGACCTTGGGGGACTGATCTGTTGAGAGATTCTATGGAGAAGGTGAAAGCTATTCAAGAAAAGCTTTTAGCGGCTCAAAGTAGACAAAAGGAGTATGCAGACCGAAAAGTTAGAGACTTGGAGTTCATGGAAGGTGAACAAGTCTTGTTGAAGGTTTCACCCATGAAAGGGGTGATGCGGTTTGGAAAAAGAGGTAAGCTAAGTCCAAGGTATATTGGACCATTCGAGGTACTAAAGCGAATAGGGGAGGTGGCTTATGAATTAGCCTTGCCCCCAGGGCTGTCCGGAGTGCATCCGGTGTTTCATGTGTCCATGTTGAAGAGATACCACGGAGATGGAAACTACATTATCCGTTGGGATTCAGTTTTGTTGGATGAAAACTTGACTTATGAAGAGGAACCGGTTTCTATATTAGATGGAGAAGTTCGCAAGCTGAGGTCGAGAGAGATTGCATCCATCAAAGTGCAATGGAAGAATCGACCGGTGGAAGAGGCTACTTGGGAGAAGGAGGCAGATATGCAAGAAAAATACCCACATCTGTTTATAGATTCAGGTACTCCTTTTCGCCATTGATTTTCATCTTTTGATCGTTCGAGGACGAACGATGGGTAAATTGGTATCTATTGTAACGACCTGTTTAGTCGTTTTGAGCAACAGAGTCCATTTCTGGAAAAACGGGCTGGGACGACGGATGGAACGACGGACCGTCGTGGTCACGACGGCCCGTCGAGGAGGTGTCGTCCCATGACACTTAGAATTTTGAAATTGGGTACTGAAAATCGACTCTCTGTAAATTGTGACGGACCTGCAGGACGTGCCGTCACATCCACGACGAACCGTCGTGAGCCCCCGTTGCAAAACACTTCAACTTTTGAGAATTTGGTGCAAGAAACGAGTTTCTGACCGTCATGACGGAGGTGCAGGACAGACCGTCACAGGGGTGACGGGCCGTCACAGACCACCTGGAAGTTGGGAGGTTGCGACGGCCATCGTGACGGACCGTCGCAGGCACGACGGCCCGTCACAGGCTGCACAATCCCAGGCAGGGTGGGATTTCTCCCCACGTTTTAAGGGTCGTTTTTGACTATTCTTTCCTTAATTATAAAGATTGAGGGTTAACATTAATAAGTCTAATTACTTAGGGGTTAAAAGGGGTAACCTTAAGTTAATTAGTGGGTTCTATTGTCCTCTTTTATTCTTAATTATATGATAATTAGGGTAAAGGAAAGAGGGTTTGAATAAAACAAAAGAGAAAGAACAGAGAGAGAGAGTATTGATCGATCGAATTGGTTGAGGAGAATATCAAAGCTTGGGAAATTGCTTGTTGATTCCAATTCTTCGGTGGAGGTAGGTTATGGTTTATGTTACGATATTTGTAGTGAACTCTTAATAGTGAATATTATGTGTTGATAGTATTGTAAACCCTGCTATGTGCTTAAATTGTATGCTTGCATGGTTATGATTATGAAATTGTGATGAATTAATAAAGCATGATGAAGCTATTGAATCCCAAATCTTGAAAGAACCCTAATTCGCTTGATATATTATATAATAAGATTGATGATGCCTTAGTATGAAAGAAGGCTTGATATATTATATAATGAGAATGATGACGCCTTAGTGAAAAAGAAGGCTTGATGAATTAGGGGATCGGGTGCCACGTTCCGGTACCAGGATAGAATGAATATGAGGATCGGGTGCCACGTTCCGGTACCAGGATAGAATGAATATGAGGATCGGGTGCCACGTTCCGGTACCAGGATAGAATGAATATAAGGATCGGAGTGTCACGTTCCGACACCAGGATAGAATATGAGGATCGGGTGCCACGTTCCGGTACCAGGATAGAATGAATATGAGGATCGGAGTGTCACATTCCGACACAAGGATAGAATATGAGGATCGGAGTGCCACGTTCCGGCACCAGGATAGAAATAGAGGAGCGGAGTGTCACGTACCGACACAGGAGGAAGAAAGATAATGAATCTTGAAAGATAATGAATATACTCAAACTAATGAACTACATTCCCAAATGAGTATGGTATTGAGGCTTGAGTCCTCATGTGTGAACTTGATGGTAATTGTTAATGATAAAGTAATTGTTGTTGCTACATGTTGAGTATTGTAGTTAATTTACATTATTATTGATATATATTGTTCCCTATTTTGAGTTAGCCGATGATATCTACTCAGTACGTGTGGTTGTACTGACCCCCCTACTTTTATGTTTTCCCTTTTGTTATTTGTGTTATGCAGCAAACGTTCCGTCAACTTCAACACAGCAGTAGATCAAGCCAGTCTTCATTCCATCGGAAATTCAGGGTGAGCTAATGCGTCTAGCTTGGACTGGGTCTTCTTCTTCAAGTCTTGATGCCTTGAACTTCCGGCATGGACTAGCTTTTTAGTTGTATTTTGTTCTTAGACATTCCTAGTTTAGTAATTTGAGATAGATGTTCTTGTGATGATGACTTCCAGATTTTGGGGATAATAAATATAGTTTTGAGTTGCTTTTATTATGAGTTTAAGTCTTCCGCATTATTTTCTGTTGATTTTGTATTAAAATGTTAAGGTTTATATGGTTTGGTTCGCTCACATAGGAGGGTAAATGTGGGTGCCAGTCGCGTCCCCGAATTGGGTCGTGACATTCCTTCGCAGCTACACTACGCTGCCACCTACAGATCGTCACAGACACGACGATCCGTCGAGGGTCTCCGTTCCAAAACACTTAAACTCTTGGAATATGGGTACTGGGATTACGTCTCTAAACTTCATGATGAACCTGCAGAACGGACCGTCACAGTCACGACGGACTGTCGTGGACTCCGTAACCCCACACTTAGTTAAAATCTTGTAATATAGGTAATGGGATTACATCTCTGAACTTCATGACGAACCTGCAGGACGGACCATCACAGTGACGACGGACCGTCGTGGTTTCTTTAACCCCACACTTAGTCAGACTTGCCCATCTTCCTTCAGCAGCTGCACTATGCTGCAGTTCTTTGAAAATATGATGTCATGTTGTCATGTATTGATTTTTGTGGACACTTCTAAACTATGTTATGAACCTTGTTTCAAGTGGTCATCACTGGTTTGTTTGAACTACTTGTGTGAAATTTTTACATTAAAGTTTACAACAGAAGACTGCACAAAATTTTTTAGAGCCAACAACAGAAGACTGCACAAATGTTGTAGTCCTTATAATGTGTAATTTTTACATTGAAATTGTATTTAGGTTTGGATTGGTTGCCTTACAGTGAATTCTCTCTGATTATGCACTTCCAAAATTAATTTCCAAACTTACAATTTTATTTTAAATGTGCAAGAAAATGCAGGTAGTTGAATTTGAATTTGGCCAGAAGTAAACTCGATCTATTGTGGAAAAAGATGAAGAAATTTTTGTATTGTTGTCATATACGTTTGAATGACACTTTTGGGTTTTTGGAACTTGTTGATATTAGAGATCTTTAAGCAATCACTTTCTATTTTGGTTGTACATGAAATATTTCTCGAAGTTTATTTGAAATATTTAGCTTCAATTTAATGATTAATTAGTTCATTTTGTGTTTTAGGTCACTTATATGTATGTAAATATATTTTATATATTTGTGCTACATGAGATATCAAATCAATACTCTATAAGTGTTGCTATAGATGAGATATAAAGTAACAATTTATAAGTGTTACTATAGCTTACATATAAAGTAACACCTTATAAGTGTTACAATGGATGAGATATAAAGTTACACTTTATAAATTTTGCAATAGATGATCAATAGAAGGCAATACTTTTTAAGTGTGACCAGTAAATCTGAAAAGGCAACGCTTTTAATTGTAGTCTAACAAAAAATAGGTGTTGCTAATGCAAGTCTTCAAAGTGTGCCCTTATACCTATTTGGCTACGCTTTATAAGTGTTGCCAAAGATGGCAACATTTAAAAAGTGTTGCCTAATGTCAAAGGTTACGCTTCTTTTGGAAAGCCCCTAAAAAGTGTTGCTGAATGTCCAAAAGTGTAGCCTTTTCTCAAAGGCCACACTTTTTGCTAGTTTAGGCTACACTTACGTGGTGTTGCTGTAGGCCGAAAATGGTGCAGTGTTCTCACCAATATATATCCCTAAGTTCATATTATATTTTCGTCGAACCTTAATGAATGGATCCGTGGGCTTCTTCAAGGATCCGGTCCCTCAATCCATATGCATCGAGAACACACAATCTCCATTGTTACCTTAATACACCACCCCTCCCTGAGCAAAATAACTCATTTAAATTGTCGAGAACCGATTCTTCCAACTCCATTAATTGTTGATAGAGGTGTTGTTTTGACATCACCTCAACCACTAAAGATGACTCAGAGTTATGATGAACTATAGCACCCCCATTGGGAGAACCGTCAAACCTCACTACCAACTTAGCGAACCTATGAACTTCCTTCGCTAGGTCTTTCTTCGCTTTATCAACATAGGATACACTACACATAGTCATGCGACTTCGGGAATAGGAAACCACATTAGCCTTACTGGGGTTATATAAGACACTCATATGGAAAACACATATTGGATTAGGTTTTTATTGTGAGATATAAGCCTAACATGTGGGTGTAAGCCTAACAACCTTCTTTTCCAGAGGTTCAACTCCTTTTCGGTAAACACATATTGGAGACTGTTATGGTCGGTAAAGACATTGACATGTACACATCATACAAGTAATTCCTCAAAAGTTTCAAAACAAATATCATAGCCGCTAATTCAAAGTCATGAGTGGGATAGTCTCGTTCATGTACCTTCAGTTGCCTAGAAGCACAGGCTATCACCTTTCGATGTTTCATAAGAACATACCCTAAACCCGCACGAGATGCAATACAATATACAAAAACCCAATATGTACCCTCCATTAAGGTCAACACCGGAGAGGAAGTAAACCTATCTTTCAATAATTGGAAGCTTTTCTCACGATAAGACCTTAAAAATGACTTTCGTGAACTAAAGCCTAACATGTTGTTAATGATGTTATAAGGTCATAAATGGGTCTAATTTATTGTATGGAGGCAGTGTCTAAGAGGTTAGGTGCATTGGAAGTCAAACGTCTAGGAACGACTAAGACGTTCGAATACTAGGTCACATTGTGCCTCATATGTGGATTTATGTGTGATTCATGAGGTTATTAGGATATTAAATGAGTTATTATAACATATATAGGAAGTGTGTTGATTTACTTGAAGTTTTAAGGTCAAACATCCAACCATGATGTTTGAAAGATGTGCCTTGAAATGACATTGTGTGTCTAGGCATGTTTCGTCGAGTTGTACGTGTTTGTTTTGAGTGAAATTCATGTTACAGGTGCTTAACTTAATGAATATAATGTATTGGTTGGAAACATCTGGGAAAACATCCGCAAGCACTAAACATGGGTCCTTGCGAAATGACAAAAATATGGAGTCGAGATTGTCCAACGCATCACCAAACGATGAAGGCATCAACGGATCGTGGGCCTTGAGACATCCTATTTATAGGTGATTTTGGTAGGTAATATGTTTTGTATTATAATAAAACCATGGAAAGTCTCATAACAAACCAACAGAAGGACATAACGGCCTATGACTATGTTTTAATATGTAGTATTAGAGATGATGCATGGTTGTTCCTACATGACTATATGAGTCAATAATCGTTATATCGATGATGTTGTAGTAATGTGTAGGATGACATAAATATTGTAAGGGTCATCCTACGTGTTTTAAAGAATGATATGCTATATGTGATAAGGTGAAAGATTGTAGTGTCTTGTTTGTTAGACTTGTGTCCCTTACTTGTTATATGAATGAATATTATGAGATTATGATATACCTTGACTAGGTAACGTTTGTGCACACTTTTCATGTATGAATGAAAGTTTTGTGAGACCTTAGCGAATTTTAAGAAGGTCATGTACGTGGTAAAGGTTATGTTATGAATGTTTGAGTTGAAAGTCGTAATGGTATCCTTCATGTTAGTGAATGATAGAATTAAGGTTAATTGGCTGGAATGTCATCATATTAATCCTTATGAAAGTCCTAATGAGCTATCATAGTCGCCATTTGTACTGTAGAATCCATAAAAGCCCTTCCCATTCCTTAACCATGTGCCGACATGATATGTGTCCTAGTTCTACCCTTGGCAAGTAAAATTCCCTTACTGGAGTGCGTTAGAACTCCATATTCCATGTCTAGCTATCATGGTCTATGTCGGTTATTGGCTATTCTCATCATGTTGGGTACTTACTAGTACTATCAAAGTTCTATGATGTTTAGGTTGTAGTATGGACGCAATCTAGACATTGCACAATAGTCTATAAAGGTGTTAGTTAGAGTCCCTAAAACTTGTCCAAGAGCATTAATTGAATGTCGTTTATGTGATGTATGAGTCTCTTAATTAACTAATGGCTTAGCTTTAAGGATTAAAGCATGTTAATGGAATAATTACTTATCTAGAGTAGTTAAGGGTTGTCTAATGAAGGTGTGAAAGGGACATAGGAATTGTCACATCGTATCTTACATAAATGACTATGAAGATTTACTCTAGTTATGGAAGATGTTGATTATGTGGAAATTATCCGATGTTAGAAACTCATACAGATTATTTAGGTAGTCTTGAAGAGGGCAATCATGGACATTATCCTCTTGATCTACTTAAGTTAGTCTTTTGGTAGCCTTTGATGAGGAAATGTCATATTGTCTATGTGTTGACATGTTTTATGTCTTGAAGTGTGTATCTTACTTATTATAAGTTTTCTTGAGTGTCATTTAGGTGTGCGTAGGGAGATTAAAAGGGCAATCTCTCTTTGTGTTGCTAAAGTGGGTCTTAGGATAGCTTATACTGAGAAGGCTACATGCTAGAAGGTGTGTCTAGTGATAGTTAAGCACTTAAATGTACAACAAAGAGACTTCAGTGTAAAAGTGAATCGACTTACTGTAAAGTGTCTTTTAATATGTGATATTTGCTTTAAATGTTTCCTTATATGTTTATAAGTTGCTAGATGTTGTTATTCAGATTTTAATATGATTTTGATGATGATAAGACTCATATTTGCAATAAATGTCCGTTTTGATGATTTTTATGCATAATGACATACTTAGTACATGTGTTTGTACTAATCCATGCTTCATTTATCGCAATTGTTCTAGGTAGGTGAGGATCTTTTGGGAAGGAAGACATGGACCATAACATCATTCTATAGAAGTTGAAGTATGTCCTCATTTGACTCGAGGGCATATATGTCTCTTATGTTTTCATTCAAAGTATTGCAAAAGTCAATGTATATCTATATTCATATTTTGTATGGGCCGTTTCACAAGTATTTCTTGTGTCTTTAGATGATGAGATTGAGACTGTGTTACCTATTGCTTCATATAAAAGGAGATTTTAAAGACTATCTTATGTTTTGTGAAAAATTTGAATTCCACATTACTTTTAACTATTTTATGCCATGAATGATGTGAAAGGGCTTGTACAATACCTTCGTGTCACGACCAGAATCTAGACCCCAGACGAGACTTGTGTTGTTGACCTCTCAGAGGTCGGTCGCATACAATACTACATACGACAATCTTACTTCATCTTGGGTAAATTTTGCGGAAAATTTGAACTTTTTTGTTTCTTATTTCATTCTAAACATATTAAACATAACATCATAGGAGTTCACAAATCGACCATCTAATATAGAGATAATCAAATGTAAGAAACAGTTCATAATTGCAATTATGTATTTTTGCCAAAACGACACCAATATAAAGTCTGAACAAAAGTGGAAAGAAACACTAGTTGAACAGGCTCCACTAGCTATGGCCTACATCTAAGATGGATAATTACGATAAACATCCTCGAAAGCATGAGGCCTACTAAATCCGTATGAAAAATCCACGTCCAGATAGCTCCAAAGTCAACCTGTAAGCTCTAGTGTCAACCTGTGCCTGCACCTAAAGTTATAGAATTGTATGGAATTAGTACACTTGTACTAAGTATGAGTATATGAAAGCACATTCCAAGGACTTGCATGATTAAGAATACCTATTTCCTAACATCATGATTATGCAAATTCAAGTAAGTGGACTTTCCAAATTGGGATAAAGAATTATAGTGACCTTCAAAATTTTGATGGGAAAGTCATGCCATTAGAGTAACATGCATCATCATAGTTAATATATTGCACAGAAAACATAACATCTTACATATAGAACATAACATATTGCGTACAGGACATAACATCTTTCATATCATTCATTTATATGTCATGAGGCCTTGGAATTATGGACTTGACATTAAGAATTCCCAAAATGAGGGATCAACATATGTGAGCTTAACTAGGGAGCCTTCTTTACCAAAAAAAGAGTCTTCATTCATTCATTCATATTTGCTTCATATCATTTTATTCGTAAGATAGTGTGAACACCAGCTAAACCTAGGATGTACTTTAAGACTTTCATCGGGTTCGCTGTGCAATGGTCAAGAATGACCTAGTGTCATTACTACAGTCTAGATCACCTCTTGATTATCCTATCCTAACACCTTTGGTATCATTCATTTCATTATGTGCACATTTGAGGCTGGCCTCATTCATTCATATGGAAGTTTAACTTTAATCGACATTGATCATATAAGCATCATGAAATCCAGTGTCTCCCCCACAGCGAAAAAACATGGAATCACTGGTCAATGTGACCCAAAACATGCTAGCGTAAATGGGAATTGAACCCCGCGAGATCCCAATATTGGAAGTATAGGTTCGAAGACTAGGTTATATGAGGGGACCCATACCCAGCATGCCGGACAGTCTCATGTCATGAGAGTTACATGAACCTCCGCCCTTCCCAATAGAAGGCATCACCGCTAATAGCTAGTCTATCGGTGCTCACATAAAGTTCCATTACATTCAATTCATATGTCATAGAAGCTTGCTTATAGTATGAGGACATCAGAGATCAATAGATAATTTGTCTTCTCATCATTAGTATTAAGTGTGTTAATCTCAATACTTTCATTAGAGTGTTCATAGAGACAGGTCTCTTCATGAACTTTACACTCTCATAGTTGAGTACGTTTTAGTAACATCTACTTAGGCTCATTTGAGATTGCTCCCATCTTTTTCATTAGCCTCATATCAGGTTGTCAACAAATTCATTAACATTAGCACATTTGCTCTTCATAATTACTCACTCGTTTTTACGTGAATGTTAGTTTCATCATATGCCAATGCACTTGGCCATGTAGTGTGTTTCACACTCTTACTTAAACCTTCTATGGTTTCATCATTTAATTTTTAATTCTAGCATTTCAATGTCATTTTATTATTTCATTGTTCATTTCATCATTTCATTATTCATTTCATCATGTGCCAATGCACTTGGTCATTAAGTTTGTTTTACACGCTGACTTAACCCTTCTAGGTTTACATCATTTCATTACATACATCTAAGGTTACCTTATTTTTAATCCTATGCTAGACATACGGGTCTATTAATACAAGCCATGAAGCTTCGTTCATAGTTTGCTTATGTGATTCATACCTTCCTAAGATTATGTTGTACAAGACTATGCATCAATTTCGATCTATGTAAGTAGTCATTATTCTATAATATTTAATTCACGTATGACTTATGTATCAAAACGGAATTTGGGAAAGGAGACCCTGTTCCTAATCCCTTGGAAAACACTTACATTTTTCATTTGTTTTATTTTGGTCCAACGGCTTGGGGACCAAAGATAAAACCCCAACGCCTTCATTTTCTTTTTTTTTTTTTTTTTACATTTTCTTTTTTCTTGGCCGAGGGGTTGTGGGATTGAACACCCACAACCCCTTTTTATTTTCATTTTTTTTTCTTAGCTTTTTTGAGTTTACAATGAGGTTGTGGGATCAAACTGCCACAACATCACTTTATTTTTCATTTATCTCACCTTTTCCACCTAGGGGTCTTCTAATCGATCCCCACGCCTCACATTTATTTTCTTTTCACTTTTCCTTAAGCTAGATCAAGAGGTTGCTGGTTCAAATCCCACTCCTCACATTTCTTATTTTCATACATCATTTTCCAGCAAATACCTTTGTTCGAATCCCCTTCACCACATCCCTTTTTACTTCTTTATTTTCATGATTTTTAACATGGTGAGGTCACGGGTTCAATCCTCCATGACCTCATTTGTTTTAATTCATTTTTTCACAACATGTTGAACCCTCTTAACTTGAATGAAACTCATCATTTTAAACTGGAAAAATTTTGCAGCCTATTTTCTCACTTCTTTAACATTACAAGTTTAAACGTTTTAAGTAGTTTTTAGTGAGTTGTTTAGCTGCATTTTCAAGATTTCATTCGATAGAGAATTGAACTCAGATCAGCATCTTTACATCACTTATGAAAATTACCATTTACATAAACCTGTAACATGAAATACAAAAAACGAATATCACATTTTAGAGTCTTAAACCCGAGGCACATAGTCAAGGTTCACATTGCGCAAACGTACACATAGTTTGAAATCAGATTGGTGATTCTTCATACGATTTTAAACACACGTACATGGACATATTTAACACAAAAACACAACACACGCCTATTATTTACAAGCAAACATATCCAACCTACGAATAATTGGGATCTAGTGACAGGGACATGGAATGGGGAATAACTATAATTTTTGGATAGAATATACTGAACCTTATGGGTATCATGGGAAAGGGACCAAGAGATAAGAGAACATATACCTTTTTAACGTTAAATCCTCGACTTGCTTCCCAAAGACTTTTCAAGACACACGTCCAACACCGAAAGTTCAAAACCTCACTCGACGGATCACCTTCTCTTTGCATACGTGATTTATTAACATTTTTTTCTTATATTTTCGTGTTAGTTCTTCAAGTGCGAAGATCGTTGGTAAATTTTCTAATCCTGAATGTTATTTGGCAGAGAGACACGTGAATGGGAAAAAATAATGATCGTGAATGTTGAGGAGATAGACGTGAGAGAGTTACAGTTTTATTAGGCTTAGAAGTCTAGTATAGGAGTTAGTCAAATAAGGTTTTATTAAATGATAAAAATCTGAATTCCCTTATATTTTAAATCAGATAATAATAATAAATATTAATTAATTACATTAATTTACATAATTAAATTAAAACAAATTTAATTCATTTCATCCACCTAGGTTCGAACTCTAGTTGAGCAATACTTCACTCTAAGGGCCAATTCTCATTAAATAATTGATTATATATTTATGGTAACTATGATAGTAACCTTGTCTTGGAAAAAGACAATTTTCCTCTAGACCCTCAAAATATATGATTTCCCCTTTTTAAATATTGTAAGGACTCGTCCGAGAAAATCTTCATATTCGGGATCCCTACATGGCTGGACCCAGCCTTTCCTAGCTCAACTAACTCCCCATGTTAGTTGGTTTGGCTGCCGTAAGGATTCAGAGGACTGCTTCTATGCACATCAATCCGTTTGAACCTGATCTATTCCTACACATTCTACGCACGTTAAGCATTATTTAGCATAGCCGATTTAAGGGTTGTTATACTCCGAGTGGTTAAGTACACAGATTGCAATCCGATATTTCCCTTGACTTCTACGGTGTGGTTTCGAGATGTTACACTCACCTACCTCAGACCACTTAAATTTATTACACTTTTGCGTCAAAGTAGTCAAGGAATATGCAATAGACAGAAAACTATCCTTGAACCTCCCATAAAAATAGCTAAACCTTAGAAACTCGTAATGTCGGTTGGAGTCAATGATCTAGGTAATTTTTTCACCGCATTCGTTTTCCTTTCCTAGCTCAACTAACTCCCCATGTTAGTTGGCTTTGCTGCCGTAAGGATTCAGAGGTCTGCTTCTATGCGCATCAATCCGTTTGAACCCGGTCTAGTCCTACACATTCTACGCACGTTAAGCATTATTTAGCATAGCCGATTTAAGGGTTGTTATACTCCGAGTGGTTAAGTACACAGATTGCAATCTGATATTTCCCTTGACTTCTACGGTGTGGTTTCGAGATGTTACACTCACCTGCCTCAGACCACTTAAATTTATTTCACTTCTGCGTCAAAGTAGTCAAGGAATATGCAATAGACAGAAAACTATCCTTGAACCTCCCATAAAAATAGCTAAACCTTAGAAACTCGTAATGTCGGTTGGAGTCAATGATCTAGGTAATTTTTTCACCGAATTCGTTTTCCTTTGTTCTACCTCAAATCCTTCACTAAAATGATATGCCCAAGAAATACCACCGACCTCAACAAAAACTCACACTTGTTATATTTTGCAAACAATTGATGTCCCTTAAGGTTTGCAATACTATCCTCAAATGACCCATATGATCCCTCTCACTTTTCGAATATACCAAGATATTGTAAATATACACAATCACAAATTAATCTAGGTAACTTCGAAACACCCTATTCATTAGGTCCATAAATGATGTGGTATCATTAGTGAGACAAAAAGACATAACAAAGAACTCATAATGCCCATACCTAGTTAGAAAGGCCGTGTTTGGTACATCTTCACCTCTCACCCTAAGTTGGTGATACAATGATGTTAAGTCAATCTTCGAAAAGTTGTTCGCCCATTGGAGTTTATCAAACAAGTCTTCAATCTGAGGGAGAGGATAATTATTCTTAACGGTGACCTTGATGAGTGGTGGTATTCATTACACATTCTCAAGGACTCATCCCTCTTCTTTATAAACAAAACAGGAGCACCCCACAGAGAAATACAAGGATTTATAAAACCCTTGTCTTGAAAATCCTTTGTTGAGCCTTCAACTCCTTCAATTCTATCCGGAGCCATCCGATAAGGAGGAACTGAAATGGAATTTTTATCTGGTAGCAAATCAATACAAAAATCAATTTTCCATTCGGGAGAAATACCAGGAAGGTCTTTAGGAAAATCCTCCGAAAGTTCAATCACTACGGGGACCGACTCAATGGGAGGAATTTGTAGTCTAGATCTTAGACTCTCACATATTACTTAGAAAACCTTTAAAAATAATTTTGCATGCTTTTAGACAAGAGATGATATGAGCTCTAGGAATATAATTTCTCCCCTTCCATTCAACAACGGGCTCCTTTGGAAACTTAAACTTTAACACCCTAGTCCTACAATCTATAGAAGCAAAACATGCATGCAACCAATCTAAACCCAATAAAATATCTAAATCAAGTATATGAAGTTCTACAAAATCAACATGACAAACTCTATTTGGAAACATTTTACAACAATATGTACACACCTTTTTTGCAATAACCGACTCAACCACCGGCTTAGACTCTAAAAAGTTAATGCGAAATATCGATTAAAATATCAATCTTTTTGGATATGAAAGGTGTAAAAATGAAAAGGTATCAACCGGATGAATTAAGGTATATACATCACTAGATAAACCTTTCAACACAACAGTCACCACGTCGGGAGAACTCCTTTTCTCACCCCTAGAGTGGAGAGCATAGAAGTGGTTAGTCTTTGGAGCCTTATTTGAACCAGTTGCTTGAGCTTTACCACTACCCTTGTCTTGACCCCTCACAATTGGAAAATCCTAACCTTGTGCCCACTTTTACCACAACAATAATAATTGTATGTTCCATTACATCAATCACCATAGTGCTTCATGTCACACTTTCCACAAGTTACCTTCTCAGTTTGTGAATTAGCACCTTTTACCTTCTTTAACATAGGGTTAGGCACCCTATCACCACTAGACTTTTGGAATTTTGAAGGAACTTGACTTGAAACCCGCTTCTGAAACCAAGGCTTGTCTTATATCTCAAGCCTATTCTTTAAAGAACCTCTGTCAAATCACAAAGAGGATCATTTCATCTCTAGGATCGGAAACCAAAGAAGGCACACATTTTAGTGAATTTCAAAGAGTACTCATGAACACACATACCTCGTTGGCGAAGGTTGAAGAACTCCACAACTTTTGTCTCCCTCATATCCATAGGAAAGAATCGATCAAGAAATACCTTCTTGAAGATCTCCCTAGTTGAAAAACCACTTCTCAAGGGCATATTATCTCTCCATTACACAAACCATGCTTAAGACACATCCTTGAGATGATAAATGGCCAACTAGGCCTTTTAACTTGTGGATAAACTCATAGATAATAGTTTCTTATAGACTTTATCGATGAATTCTTGGGGTTCTTCTTCAACCATAGAATTGTAAAAAGTAGGAGGTTCATCCGATTAAAGTCCCTTAGATGGGAAGCCATAGTAGTTACCTATAGATGAGAACGGGGCACAACCTCCCGGTTTTCTTGGGACGTCATATCTTGGGCTTGAGCCGTGGCCCCTTGTGCTTGAGTAGTTATAACTAGGTCTATTTGAAGAAAAGAGGTTCTTATATTCTTATCCTTCAAAGGAGGAGGATTGGCCGGTTCAAGCTCCATGTTAGCATCTTCTTCAAGTGGAGGAACTTGATCACCATGGAGAGGAGCTCCTGCACACGCAATTTCCTCTTCAAATCTTCGTGTCACATAACTTCTTCTGTTCATTCTTCTCAATAAGCACAACAATAGGATTAGATGCAAAATAACACCATAAATATACCCTAATGGTACGATAGAAGATTTCCAAGGAAAGTGAGAATTTCCTAGGCATCGTGTAGGTTCATTCCTATCCATAAGTATGACACACTTCACCATTATGAACACGAACTTACATATACATGGTTGAGAGAGACATTGACTCTAAAATAATTGAACCTCAGTCTATGATACTAAGTTTTTCCCATCGGGGTATACCCCTAGACGTAGCCGAGATCGTCGTCCTCTTTGAGAACTTAAACTAGCCTCTTAGATTAAATCACCACATTCAAAAGCAAAATTTAGAGGAAAATATAATAGTTTTATTAATTATACATTAGAGGTTTACATACACCTCTACATACACATAATTATATATGTATCTATAGTATACATAGACCCTTCGTATAGGAATGTTACATAGCCTTCTAGTTTTACTGCATATATATATATATAAGAAAGAAATTAGTCTAGAATATTGTCTCATCTCATAACCATCTTACTAGATTACCAATTTTGGGAAACAGGCCATACATCAATGTAAACAGATCCACATATAGGATTTATACATGTTACGCCTTGAAAATCTAAGATTTATCATAATGCCTAATATAGGTGTCTTAAGGTCTAAGTACCGTTTTTAAGTCAATTTTATTGAATATGTCATATAGGAAGCTGAATAACCAAAGTGTCCAAGAACAACCATGACGTCCAGAAAGTTTGTTCAAATGGATATTAGCATGCCTTAGTCTATTTGACTAACTTTGAAGAGTAAGAATTATAAAAAATTGATGCAACGGTAGCTAATAGGAGTTTATATTTTTCAATGGGAAAAAACATTTGGGTACGACTCCCCAAGGACGACTAAGGGCCCTTGAGGAGTACCCCTGCAGGTTGAGGAAACACTGTTAGGACGACTAAAGCTACGACAAGCTAAGGTTGAGGCAACACCGTTAGACTAATACCAAGCTAGGACGGCTCAAGCAAACCGGGAGGTTTTTCCCCGTCCTCATCAAAAAGTCACTACTATTGCTTCCCATCTAAGGGACTTCTCTCGAATGAACCCTCCTACTTTTTATGGGTCTAAGGTTGATGAAGACCCCCAAGAATTCATAGACGAAGTCTCTAAAATAGTTTTGGCTATGGGGTTGTCCCGATGTAAGAAGGCCATGTTTGCTACTTGTCGACTAAAGGATGTGTCACAAAGCATGGTATGTGTAATGGAGGGATAATGGGACATTGAGAAGTGAACCACTGACTGGGAAGATCGTTAAGGAAAATTTTCTATATCTGTTCTTTCCTAGGAAGATGATGGAGGAAAAAGTGTTGAAGTTCATCAACCTTGGACAAGGAGGAAGGAGTGTCCATCAGTACTCTTTGGAATTTATTATGTTGTCAAAATATGCGCCTTCTTTGGTCTCCGGTCCTAGACACCAAATTAGTTGTTTTGTGATGGGGGTGACAGAGGAATTACAAGAGGAGTGCTATTCGTTCATGCTACATGAGAACATGAATATTTCCCGTCTTATGGTGCACACAATAAGGATTGAGGAGGCAAGTGCTAAGGTAAATAGTAGAGATGCTAAAACAGCAAAATCATTTGATGGAGGTTTTTCAAAAAATAGGATTGAAAGACAAGACAAGCCTAGATTTAAGAAACGAGTTTCAAATCTAGTCCCTTCCAAGTTCCCAAAAGCTCGAGGTGATAGGGTGTCTAATGCTAAACTCAACGTACTAATTCACCAAATGATAAACCTACATGTGCCAAGTGTGCAAAAGGTCATCTTTGTGAATGTTTGGTAGGAACAGGGAATTTCTTTAGTTGTTGCAAGAGTGGTCACAAGATAAGAGATTGTACAAACATGAAGAGTCAAGGCATAGGTAGTGGTCAAGCTCAAGCAAGTGGTTTTAGTGATGTTCTAAAAAAGAACCACTTCTATACTCTCCACTCTAGGGGTGAGCAAGAGACTTGTCCCGACGTGGTGACCGGTCTGTTGAAAGTCTCTATTGATGTTAATGCCTTTCTTGATCCGCGTACTACTTTATCATTTGTTACACCTGTAGTAGCCAAAAACAATGACATTTTACCCGATATTTTGCATGTACCTTTTATAGTGTCTACTCTGGTTTGTGAGTCAGTTGTTGCAAAAAGGGTTTATAGAAATTGGCCAACTATTTTTCCCAATAGAGTTTCTTAAGTCGATTTAGTAAAAATCGATATGCTTGTTTTTGATATTATATTGGGTATGGATTAGTTGAATGCACGTTTTTTATATATTGATTGTAGGACAAGGGTTGTGAGATTTAATTTCCCAAATGAACACATTGTTCAGTGGAAGCGTGGAAATTCTATTTTTAAAGGTCCTATTATCTCTTGTATAGAATCATGCAAAATGATCTCAAAGGGTTGTCCATATCACACGTTTTTCCTCTATTGATTGTAGGACAAGTGCTGTGAGATTTAATTTCCCAAATGAACACATTGTTGAGTGGAAGGTTGGAAATTTTATTTTTAAAGGTCGTATTATCTCTTGTATAAAAAGCATTAAATATGATCTCAAAGGGTTGTCTATATCACATAGTAAGTGTCCAAGATTTAGAATCTGAAATTCTTCCCATTGAGTCGGTACCTGTAGCGAGTGATTTTCTTTAGGTCTTTCCTACTAACCTTCCTGGTATTCCTCCCTAACGGAAAATTAATTTTGGTATCGGTTTGCTACCAGATACAAATCCCATATCAATTCCTCTTTATAGGATGGCTCAGGCTGAATTGAAGAAGTTGAAGGCTCAACTGAAGGTTTTATTAGACAAAGGCTTCATAAGTCCTATTATTTCCCCACGGGGTGCTCCGGTTTTGTGTGCGAAGAAGAAGGATTGGTCCTTAAGAATGTGTTTGATTACCGCCAACACTAAAAGGTAACCATAAAGAACAAGTACCCTCTGCATCGGATTGACGACTTGTTTGATCAACTCCAATAGGCGACTTACTTTTAAAAAATATACTTGAGGTCAGGGTATCACTAACATAGGGTTATAGGTAAGGATGTACCATAGACGGCCTTTTAGACCTGGTATGGGCACTATGAGTTCCTGATAATGTGTTTTGGCCAATCTAATGCTCTGGTGGCATTTAGGGACCTAATGAATAGAGTTTTTTAAAATTACTTAGATTCATTTGTTGTTGTCGTCATTGATGATATCTTTGTATATTCGAAGAATTAGGGTGATCAAATGGGTTATTGGAGGAAAGTATTCCAAACCCTTAAAGAGCATCAATTGCATGCCAAATATAGGAAGTGTGAGTTTAGGTTGAGGTTGGTGACATTATTTTGGCATATCCTCTCTACTGAGAGTGTTGAGGTAGGCCCTAGGAAAATGGTGGCGCTGAAGAATTTCCCTAGACCTTTGACTCAAACCGACATAAGGAGTTACTAGGGTTTAGCGGGTTATTGTCAGAAGTTCGTGGATGGTTTTACATCCATTGCATCTGCTTTGACTACTTTTACCCAAAAGTGAAAGAAGCTTGAGTGGTCTGATGCATGTGAGAAAAGTTTCCAATTTTTGAAAGATAGGCTCACTTCCGCTCCAGTGTTGACTATTAGAAAGCGTAAAAAGGGTTTTGTTCTTTGTTGTGATGCATTTGGGGTGTATATTTATGCAACATGCGAAGGTGATAGCTTATGTAGACATTTTACGATTAGGCTTTGAAGAAATTAATATGTGAGTCCCTAGATCTTCTCAAATACCATTCTCTTAAATTTTCTAATTAACATTATGACTTAATTGAAGGTACGTTAATGAAAAGTCAGTTATCTGGAGTAGCTTTTAGGATTGCTTAGGTAGTCTTGGTGAGGGTCTATGTGTGTTATTTTCTCGTCTTTCATAGGTGAGTCTTAGAGTAATTCTAGGTAAGTTTGATTAATTAAATGGTAATAATAATATCTTAGGTAGTCTAAAGGATCTTTTTGGTGTATGTAAAGGGATTGTATGGATGGTTTCTTCATAACTCCCTCATGTGAACCTTAGAATAACCTTTTGTAACACTCCAAAAGTCTAGAACGTGTTCTAAATCCTAACGTGAGTGTCTAAGGGTTGTGTCATATTTTAACGTCCAAAATAGTCTCTATAAGTCGTTTAAGAAGTTTAGAAATCAAAAAGTCAAATAACATCCATGACATTCAGAAACTAGTTCAATGAGGTGCTAAAGTGCCTTAGCCTATTTTACCAAGTTTTAGGTGTCCGAAAATGATTAAATTTGGTTAAAATGTGTAAAAACCGTATTAAGGTTAGCTTATAGTCGAAAAGTTTGGTTACGGAACCTCAAGAACTATCAAAGGGCCCTTGAGGAGAACCCTTGCAATTTATTACAAAAAATTTCAAGAGAGAGTTCCCACAGGAAAAGGATACAGACGAGGCGTGGTCCATTCGACTGGGCGTTGATTGACAATATATCAATTTGTAAAAATGGTCATTTTTACTAGTCTCTATGACAAAACATTGAATAACATGAAGGTTTGTCGCTTGGCCGTCTATTAACAAACAGGCATTGGTCGAGGTTTCTTTTTTGAGGAGTATTTTTGCAGGACGTTTTTAAGTTAGTCAAATTAATTCAATAGGTGGTTATTAAATTAGTTAGTTATTAAGGGATCTATATTTAAGTTGGTTAATGAACTATATAAAGACCCTAACCTATTTAAACTAACCTAAGCCCTCATGATTCCCAAAAAAAATTGCTCTTCCTTATATGTTCTTTCTCTATAAAGTAGAAGAACACCATAGAAGACGAAGGTAAAGGGTTATGTGGATTCTAAAGGCCTATTTTCTCCATTAAATTTCATCATCCAACAAGGTATGGGATTCCTTTCACCTTTTTGATCCGTTTCCCCAAAGGGTACCTCAAAATTGATTTCAAAAAGTTCAGTTATAAGTGGGTTTTCATCAAAAACGAAATTGAAATTGTGAATTGATTTTTTTTGATTTATTTTAGATATTATGAGTATATTAACATGTATTATAACTCAATTATGTTACATTTTTATGTATTTGTCTCAGCTGTAGAAGATGACACATTCATCTTAATCCTACGTTGTGATCATGAATTGAATTGTATAATATTGACTTAATTGTTTTTGTTAGAGTGTGAATTACTATACTATGTTGTTATTATAATCCACTTATTCTTGTTCTTGAGTAATTGCCTTCTGTTGTGAAGTAGGTGATGACATTTACCTAAGTCTCTAAAAATAGGCTATGAACTAGTGATAGATTATTCTGTAATAATTCAATTGGCCTTGTTATTATGTTGGTTACTATTTGTGATGATATTTATAACATTTTTGGGTTGAATTTGGTGATTGATTGTAAGATCTTGATGCTTGAATTTTGAAGAAGATTGAGTAAGTCTTGTGATCTCTATTCTTTACTTCACTTGTGGTTACTTGTGATAACTTGATGATGCACTACATAAGTATACCTTATATTAAGATTGATAGGGTTGGTATGATGTTGAATTTAAATGTCTTGGTATGGTTTTTGATGTTTTTTCTAAGATGTAAATGTTATAAGGATGGTGGTAACTTACCAATGTGAGCCTTATCATGATATAGTTATGTAAATGTGCTAACCTCACATGTATGAATTGTAATGAAAGCAAAATACTAACTGAATTATTATTGATCTATGATTATGATGCTTATATACGGTTAGACCCTATGACCTACAGTAAGATATTATAGTTTATAACAACAATAAAGACATTTCAAAAAGGAACTCTAGCTTAGACCCGAGTAAACTAAAGTAAGTAGTGTCCCTTCCCACATAGGGAAGGTAGGAGCACTAATGTTCTCATGAGATAGGACACTACAATGCATGTGATATAAAGAAGGTCCTAACTATATCTCCTAGATCTTGAACCATGTGTCCCCCATAGAAATATTAGCTAGGTTATCCACCTAGATTATATGATCATGTTTTAGTTCTACATTGGCATGAATGTGCATTAGACTTTCCAAACGTAAAATAGCATACTTTTATTAAATTACACTTTCTATCATGATTTTGTGATGTGTATGCATATGGTCTCTTACTTAGTACAAGTGATGTACTAAACCTATTCTATCCCTTTTCCCCAATATTTTAGGTTCCAGTCTTTGAAGGGCTTTTGAGAGGATTTTGAAGGAACACTTGGAATTCTCACTCTTCCGAGTTGGGTAGGTCCTAACTTTCCGATGGCAATGCCACTATCAAGATTTTTATGTTGTATAGCCTACATATGGATTTATTAGTTGATGTATTGGACATGCCCAATTGATATACTCTTTATTAGATGGTTATGAGACTTGACATCCGTTTAAGACTTTGTTAAGTATCTTAATACCTATGTGCAATAAAAGTAGAAGGCTATGTAATATTTTTATACAAAGGACCAATGTATATTCAATATGAATATATAATGTGTATGTGAGAGGTCTATGTAAAGATCAATATAGATGAAGAAAAGTTTTAAATTTTCTGTGTTTTGAACCAATTAATGTGAAGATGTAAGCTAAGAGGCAAGTCGTATTCCTCGATGAGGGCGACGACGCTGGTAAAATGTAGGGGCTGCTCCCCGGATATGACAAAGATGTTCCCAAATTATAAGATTATAAAAAGGGATGAAATCTAACTAGGATAACCTAAGGTGTTTAGCTTACACTAGGTAGGGGTACGAGTTTCTACCTAAAAATTCCACTAGCTAGCCTTGAAGGAAGTCTTATGAGGATTTTCTTATTTATGTATATTAGTATAATTATACATGATATGTAAATGATGATCTTGCATATTTATGAAACTACACAATGATTAGTTTCACTTTTGAATATATGTTTGGTCTCTGTTGCTAAAGTATGATGATATGTACGCTTAATGATATGCTATGTGAAGTTGGACATGTGTTATGGTTCTTGTTTTATTAACTTGATGGATTAAGATTATGGTGCTTTTCTTAGTCATTGCACTAGTGGGCCTAATGACGGTTCATGAGTAATTGTCTTGCTTCAATTTTGTTTTAATGAACTCTTATTCATACTTGTTGATGTTATAATTTGATGATAGAGTTGTCTTGATTATATGTTCTAGTATGTTGGCATGCATGATTAACTTAGCTAAACCTAGTATGATGAACATGGTATTGGCCTGATGAATATGCATTATGGCTGGTATTGGTTCTTGAATGTGCATAAGGCTTTCTAAATGTAAAATAACATGCTTTAATAAAATGTCTCTTGAGTGTGATTTTATGATGCGTATTCATATGGTCTCATGATTGGTACAAGTGATGTATAACCCCATTTTCTCCCCTTTCCCCAACAATTAAGGTTCCGCTCGTTGAAAGGCTTTTGAGATGACTTTGAAGGAAAACTTGGAATTCTCACTCATCCAAAGTTGGTAAGTACTCATTTTACAAGGACAATGGCACTATCAAGTTTTTGCTGTTTTTCTAGTTATAAGACTTCTACTTCTTTCCTTTTCATTTGACTACTAAAGATTGTATATACTATACGTTCCTTTAAGACATTATTGTACGTGACATGCCAAATTAATATACTCTTGTTTGTATAGTTTATGAGATGAGATATGCGGTTTTAAGACTGAGTTACATCTTATATTTCTATGTTCAATAAAAGTAGAAGACTAAGCAATCTTCCTATACGAAGGGTCTATGTATACTCAATATGAATATAAATATTATATGTATGTGAGTGCTCTATGTAAACCTCATGATAGATAGACGAAATGTTTTTAAAATTTTTTGCATTTAAATCTATGAACGTAATGATATAAGCTTAAAGGCTAGCCTTAGTTCTTAAAGAGGACGATGAGGCCGGTTACGTCTAGGAGGTGCTCTTCTGATGTGACAAACTCTGCATAGTAGCATGAGTTTGAATATATTCAGAGTATATATCTCACATAACCACGTCAATTATTGATTCTTATTGATAAGATGCTTACGAAATTCTCCTTTTCTTGGAAATCCAATATCGTGCCTCTAATGTCTTCGCTCTATGTGCCTTTAACATCTAATCCTTTATTGTGATTACAGGCAACAAATACTCAAACAACAACCACTTGAAGACTTGATGACGATATTGCCATTGTGGGAGTTCCTCCCCAAGGCAATGCAGTCCCTCCACTTTTAAAAGTTTCTAATGTAGACCAAGCGCCGGTCAATCCTCCTCCTTTCACGTATAGTGAAATTAGGGCTTGCTTTATCAAAATGGTCTAAGCCATTACTAATAAATCACAATCCCTCACTAATCAAGCTCAAGCCATGAAAAACAAAGATAATCTGGAGGTTATACCCCTAGAAAACAAATATGTTGGTACCATGGACTCCTGTTTAATGGATTTCACAATTATGAATCTGTACTGCCCTAAAACGAACTAACATGAACTAGAGCCCCGTGAGTGTTTATTGATTGAATTTGAAGTTAAAATGAGTTATATTTATTTTCATAGGCATTGTGTGAAATTTGTTGATTTTTAGAGATTAAACGTCTTAGAATGTCAATGATGTTTGGTAGGTGTGCCTTAGATAGAGTTTGTGTGTCTTGATGTGTTTGAGTTAATTTTACGTGTTCGTTTTGGTTGAAATAGATGTGGGATGTTCCTAAAACCAAGATGACTTAGTTTTGGGGTTTAACATCCATGCACGACTGCACCTAGTACCCACGAGGGGTCCAAGAAGAGGACTCCACCTCTTGGCAACAAGCTACAAAAACAGTTTCCAAACAACGACCCAAGGGACGGTCCGTTGGTCAACCAACGGAACGTCAACCATGGGCATGCATTGCAACTGAATTATCAGTTTTCCAGGCTCCAAATGGAGCTAAGTCTCAAACAAAAAGAAACGAAAAATGGTCCATCCTTTGACAAATGGTCCGTTGGTTGGTCTATTGTTTGCGACTGTCTCAAAAGCTATGAAAAATCTTCCTTGTCTTCGGGTCTTTGGTAAATTTACCCCATGTATTTTATGACACTAGGATGATACTTGTAGGGTTTATTAGGTATATTAAAGTGTTTCGAACCTTAAAACCTAATTTTAGATTTCATTTTCTAAAACCCAAAACACCTCTCCTTTAGAAGACTCTCCCAAGTCACCATGGAAGCTAAAAGTCAAAAAGGAGTGTTTAATCTCTAAGCATCAACAAATTTCTCACATAACCACATCAACTCTCTTCCATTAAAGTATCCCCTTTCTAAAAAAATTTAAAAAGGGTTTTTGACCGTACTTTCTTCTATCTTTGATTCTAGGTATGGGTCTTGCATTAAAACGTTTGGAATCATTCAATAATAAAGTTTTTAATTTTGGTTTATTATTCTATGGTAAAAAATTCAATAAAATCATGTTTAATATTTTCATCATTTTTTCTTAAGAAATGTGTTAAATGAGCATGAAATAGTAATCTTTGTGATTTTATTTCTTAGGGTTGATATTGTTGTTTATCCACTTCCCAAAGGGATTTATTGTTATGAAATGTCAAGTAAAATGTTATTGGTGATGAAATCTTTTATCAAAGGGTAAATTGGTTATGCTCTTTAGTTTTAATTTTGAAATGCTCTTGAATGGTATGGTCCACCTTATTGGTGGTAGTGTTTACTTGGATTGTATGACTATGTAAAGTTACTTGTATATTGTGAGGGAGGCAATGAAAGCTAGTTACATGAAGTAAGATGATAATAATTTTATTTTTGTAAAATGTGCCTTATGAAACTATTATGTGAAGTAGACTACAATGTATGCTTATATGAAGTTATTGTTGTTAATTGTTTTATGAAGCTTGTTATTGGAAGTATGCTGAAGATTATGTGTAAAGGACTTATATGATTATGTGAAGTATTTAAAGTGTGTGATGTGATTAATTAAGGTTTAAGGATGTATAGAAGTTAAATGTAAATGAAATTATGCTTATGTGCAAGGTATGCTCACATGTACACACACTCACACTTGAATGAATGAATAAAGCTAAGTTAAGTCGTAGGGGAGTTTTGGGGTGAACACTCTTCGTGAAATGAGATAAAGTGTTTAGTAGCAATCCCTCTACATCCTAGGATCTTTCTAAGATTGGTTGGAGGATAAATATCCTTCGTCAGTAGAGATGTGGTGTTCACCATTCATCCTAAACCTATAGTTTAAAATGTTTAGAATCTGTGGGAAGTTATGCCTATCACCGAGAGGATATGAAGAAGAGGTGGTTGCACTTCGTGAGTGGAGATGTTGTATTCTAATTTACCTCTTTAGATATGTACTCCCCGTCATTAGAGAATGAGTTACTTAGTAGGAATCTCTTTCTTCCATAACTATGTGCCCACATAGTTGTAGCTATTGGGAAAGCCATGTAAAAGACAAGAGAATGACCTCATTAAATACAAGGGATGATCCTTACTCCGATGGGGGTTAATATACGGATTCCATAACTATCTCTCATGGTCCATGTCGGTTAAGCTAACTTCCACAAAAGAATTGAATGTGCTAAGTCTTCTAAAGGAGTGTTCTACTCAGGATAGGTAGTGGAATGGGATGCGATTTATCTATTGCACTAGGTAGGGATTGCGAAAGGGGATTCATGGTGAGTCTTATTTGATTTGAATGAACTAAATCTCATAAAAGAACGTTCTACTGAAGGTAGAAGGAGTTATGGGACGCTATTGTGACACTCTGTAAATTCCATGACTTAGAATAGAGCTTAATGCATCAAATAATGTTTAAAATTATGTTTCCAGACCTATATTAATGTAATAAACTCAGTTGGAAAAGGTTAGAGCAAAACGACTGAGAAAGACCGTGACGTCTGGAAATAAGCTAATTTGAACTAGTTGACGTCCCAATGTTTGGTGAAGGTTTAAAAGTTTCAAATGAAGTCCAAAACATGTAAACTGACCTTGGATAGGTAATATGTATTACAAATGGTACAAACCTCCAGTACCGACACCCTAACATTGGTAGCAAGGCTACCAAAGTATACTGCGCCAACAAGATTGGTACTTGAAGTGTGTGATGCTAGCTAGACACAAGGTGTTCTTCCTCTAGATTTGAGAGGCATCCTCGCACCTCACTGCCTCTACTCAAAATTTAATAAAATAACCGGATTTGTCCGAGCAATGCGCAACTACTTCACGGAATCGTTAAAGTCGCATTTTTGGTAATTTAACATCTTAAAAAGACTCATTTAAGTACAGGGTATTTCGGGAAATTCATAGGAAGACTATATATTGATATTACGTCAGTTTTAGAACAATTTTACACGTCCCAAATCAGATCAAACAAAGTTCCTTTCATCTGTTTAGAAAGCTATCTTTTCCAAATTTCATTGAAGTATAAGAAGAGCTTAAGGAAGATGAAGTAGACCTCAAGCTTTTCATCAAAATTTCGTGGATTTTTCATCAAAAAGGTATTAATTTTTCACTCTTTGGATTCCTTTCCCCAAGAGGACCTTTCAAGATATGTTTTAAGCAACATCAAACACTAGGGTTTTTACTCTACAAAATTAATTTTCCTCCTAACCCTAGATTTATGATTTTGACTAAAAAGTAAGTTTTTTCCATGGTATTTTTCACACGAATTGATCAGTGTGTTGTTCGTATGTTTGAATTTCGTATGGATAATGTTCTTATCAATATGATGGTTTCGTATGATTGTCTCTACTACTTGATAATATGAAAACGTAGTGATTGGAACTAAGACTAGAATAAACTCCTAAATGACCCTTATCCTATTCTCCTACATCATGCATTAATCATTTACATGATTTAAAGAGTTATGCTTGATTATGATATTTAGTATTTCACAATGTTATTATTATGAATATTGTAAGTTGAATGTAAGTTCTTAAATAAGGGCCTTGGAAGCAAGAGGTAAGTTTTGTACCGTTCTGATTACTCTACCATGTTTATGTTGGCCTATAAATTATGATTATATGTTGTGAAAGTATGTATGTTGTTTCGATGTGGATATGTTGTTTTATTGACATGTTATTTGTGAGATCAAGAAAAGAACACGATACATGCAAGTTAAGATATTTGCTTGTATGCTTTACACGAGATGACTATGTTATATTAATATCACATACGAAAGGTTATGATGAAAGGAAATTCTCATCTAATCATAATGATGTCATGGTCATGTTTATAAAAGGAGTTTGTATCCTATGACCTATTATAATTTTCTGATATAATACAACTTAAAGGTTATTCAAGAAAGGGACTTAAGGTAAGCACCGATGAACTAGATATGAGGGGTGTCCCTTCCCTTGTTGAAAGGTAGGTTCACAAAGCCTTCATGATATTGAGGCTGCCATGTAATGTGGACCTATGGGTCCCTAATACATCTCCTTGTTCTTGAACAATGTTTCCACCATAGGATACTAGCTAGTGGATCCACCTAGAAAGCTATGTCATTTTAGGTTTTACCTGGCCGATAGACCACATTCTTTCGATGTGGGGTTTTATGACACTAGATTCCATGTTAATCTCAAATAGTCTATGTCGGTTAAGGCAAATGTTCCCTCATGTAAAATAAAGACTAGGAAATGAATGTTTACTAGGCTGACTTGAGGATTTTACTATGTATAGACAAGGGTATCGGAATCTACCTAGTCATTGCCCATGTTTACTCTAAGGGAAGTCCTGGGAGATTGTTCATATGTAATATAATAACATGAATGATATTTGTTTATGATACATGATGTTAATCTTATATGATGTTGGTCTTTATGATGAATTTGATATTGGGTTGTATTAGTAAATGAAGTGATGACTACTCATGCAACAAGTAATATGAAGCAAAAAGCTTTACTCATAGTCTCCTATGTTATCTACTTGGCTGTGTAGGGGTATGAGGCTTCACATGACCATCGCACTAGTAGGTTGGGGATGGGATCATTGGTAAGTATTTTGTATGCTATGTTACGTGATCTATTGAATATGAAAAGTTAATATAACTCTATGATAATATGTCTTTGCTTACGATCATGCTTTATGTTGATGGAATCCTTAACATGTATATGTTATATGGTATGAGCATTGGGTACTTTGATATGACTTAGAATGTTAACAAAAGATATAATAAATGATCCTTTTTTATGCATGTCCTTAACGTTATGTGCATATACCCATACATAGTACATGTGGCGTACTAACCCCATCACTATATATTACTACAACTGTAGATTCCAGCCATTAAAGTTACGGAGGTCGCCTTTGAAGAAGCTTGGAACTCTTTCTCCAAGTCTTGGTAGGTCCTCATGTTTGGGGATGCTATCTTTCATATTCTAGCTTACGCAGATTTTGAGTAGTTTTAAGAATACGCTATTTCCATTATGTTCTTTTGATTCTTTTGTATTGAGGCCTATATGACATATTTACTACATATTGGCTAAATCCATATTTTCACTCTTTAGATGGTTTTATATATGTTAGACAATTTCTTAGTATATCATATGTCTTTTGAATGATTAGTATGAAGTCTAAGTACAGTTCAAGTAGAATGTCAAATTTTTAAATTTCCGTAATTTTTAGTGGTCAAATCTTATGACGAATGGTAAGGGCTGGTCTCAGTCCTGTGAGAGGACATCGACGCCGACGTTGATCTCATCTGGGGTATGCTCTCTAGGTGTGATAAAATTTGTATCATAGCAGGAGGTTAGTTATCCTTAGGATCAATATCTCACGAAACCATGGCACCTAGTGTCATGTTCATGGTTGTGAAACGCGCAACTATTATGGATAAGCTCCTATGTGAGACTAGGAAACTTCTCTGTTTTGTTGATACTCCTATGAGGTACCTTTAGAGTTTTGACACTATGTGTATTTTAGCATCTTATCCCTTTATTGTGGTTGTAGGTGATGACCACTTCAAGGAATGCCGCGAGGAAAGTAGGAGATGAGATTGCGAATGTGGCAGATACTCCCCAAGGCAATCGAAAAGCTCTTGAAGTTCAAGCTGCTAGAAATGAATAAGTTCCAGTGAATCCTCCAGCTATGACGGATAGTGAGGTAAGGGCAGCCCTTTTCCAAATGGCCGAAGCCATCACCACCCATGCTCAATCAATCACTGATCAAGCAAACAGGGAGGTTGCCCCTCGAGAAAACCAACATGCTAGTACTATGTCTAGCCGTTTGAAAGTTTTTACGAGAATGAATCCTCCCATGTACTTTGTATCAAAACTTGATGAAAACCGTTGAGACTTCCCTTATGAGGTTTACAAGATCTTATTTGCTATGGAGGTGAGTATTATTGAGAACGCTGCGCTTGCTTGATATCTACTTAAGTACCTTGATTAAACATTGTACAATCAGTGGAAAGATAATCAAGCTTTAGGAGATGGTTCTGTAACATAGGAGATCTTCCAAAAGGACTTTCTTGACGAATTTTGTCCAAGGGAACAAAGAGAAACTAAGGTAGAGGATTTTTTCAACCTTCATCTACGAGGTATGAGTGTAAAGGAATACTCCTTTAAATTCATTAAGCTTTCCACATATTCCTCTTCTTTCGTTTCTAATGCTAGGGATTAAATGAGTCATTATGTAACGAGAGTGTTTGAAGAGCTTAAAGAAGAAATTCGTGCAGCCATGCTTCATGAAAATATGGATCTTTCTAGGTTTATGGTTCATACTCAAGAGGTTGAGGATAGTCATCTAAGGAAGAGGAATGGGTAATCTAAGATGGCACTGTCGTTTTAAAGTGGTTCTTCTAAGAGTAGGCTTGATTTTCAAGACAAGCCTAAGTTTAAGAAGAGGTTTTCAAATCACGTTCCTTTTAAATTCTCAAAGAATCGCATTTATAGAGGTTCTAATCCTAAACCTCAAATGTTGAGAAATGGTGATCCACCAAAAGAGAGACCGGCTTGTGATAAGTGTGGTAAGAATAATGCAGGTGAATGTCTTGTCGGGACTAATAGTTTCTATGGTTGTGGCAAGGGTGTCCATAAGGTGAAAGATTGTCCTAATGTGAGAATCCAAAGTAAGGGGAATAACCAAGATCAATCAAGTGGTCCTAGTTCTAATGATCTAAAAAGGAACCGTTTCTACGGACTCAATGCTAGGGGTGAATAAGAAAGCTCTTCTGACGTCGTGACGAGTATGTTACAAGTTTTCTCTGTTAATGTTTATGCTTTGCTTGACCCATGTGCTACTCATTCTTTTGTTACACCTTTGGTAGGTAGGAAGTTTTATGTACTTCCGTATGTTTTGATTTAAACCCTTTTTAGTTTGTACCCCAATGGGTGACACTGTAGTTGCAAAAAGAGTCAATAGGAAATTTCATGTGATGTTGCCCAATAAAGTTACTCCTGCTGATTTTGTATAACTTGATATATTTGATTCTGATATCATCTTCGGTATGGATTGGCGTCATGATTGTTTTGTTTTAATAGATTATAGAACAAGGGCAATGCAGTTTCAATTCCCTAATGAACCAATTATAAAGTTGAAGTGGGGAAATTCTATGCCAATCAACTTATTTCTTGTTTGAAGGCTTGTAACATGATAACCGAGAGTTGTTTATACCTTGAGGTGAGAGTTAAGGACCTAGAATGTGAAACTCCTTCTATTGAGACAATCCGGTTTGTAAGAGAATTCCCAAATGTTTTTCCTAATGACCTTCCAAGAGTTCCTCCGGAACGAGATATTGATTTTTGCATTGGATTGTTACCGGATACAAATCCCATTTGAATTCCTCCATATAGGATGGCTCTGGGTGAATTGAAAGAGTTGAAGCTCCAAGTCAAAGATTTAATAGACAATGGTTTAATTCAACCTAGTATTTCTCTAAGGGGTGCTCCATTCTTGTTGGTTAAGAAGAAGGATGGGTCCCTTAGAATGTGCATTGATTATCACAAACTCAATAAGGTCACCAAAAAGAACAAGTATCCTCTCCCTAGGATTGATAATTATTTGATCAACTCCAAGGTGCTAGTTTTTTTCAAAGATTGACTTAAGGTCGGGATATCACCAACTTAGGGTGAGAGGATAAGATGTTCCCAAAATAGTTTTCCGAACAAGACATGGTCACTATGAATTCCTAGTTATGTCCTTGGGGTTAATGAATTCCACGGTGGCGTTCATGGACCTAATGAATAGAGTGTTCCGAGATTACCTTGACTCACTTGTTATTGTGTTCATTTATGATATTTTGATTACTCCAAGAATGAAGATGATCATGAGAGTCACATGAGGTTGTCCTTGCAAGTCCTCAAAGAACGCCAACTTTATACAAAATTTAGAAAGTGTGAATTTTTGTTAAGGTCGGTTACTTTTCTTGTCCATATTATCTCTGGTGATGCTGTAGAGGTTGATCCGAAGAAGACGGATGCGGTTGGAAATTGGCCTAATCCTTTGACTACCACATACATAAATGTTTCTTGGGTCTAGACGGCTACTATAGAAGATGTGTTGGTGGATTTTCATTCATTTATTCTCCTTTGAAAGCGTTGACCCAAAGAAAGGTGATGTTTGAGTGGTCGAAAGATTGTGAGAAAAGTTTTTGAGAGTTGAAATATAAGCATACCTCTGCTCCGGTGTTGAACTTACCAGAGGGCAATTAAGGATTTCTAGTGTATTGTGATGCTTCCCGAGTGGGCTTGGGATGTGTCCTTATGCAACATGGCAATGTGATTTCTTATGCTTCTAGGCAACACAAAATTTATGAGAAGAATTACCCAACTCATGATCTTTAATTAGCTGCTGTAGTTTTTGCCTTGAAAATATGGAGGCATTATTTGTCGTGCATGTTGATGTGTTTATTGACCATATAAGTCTTCAATATATGTTTACACAAAAGGATATGAACCTTCGAAAGAGAAGATGGTTAGAATTGTTGAAGGATTATGACATGAGTTTCCTTTATCAACCCGGCAAAGCCAATCTGGTTACAGATGATTTGAGTCGATCGACTACGGGTAGTGTGTCTTGTGTGGAGGAAGAGAAGAGACAACTTGTGTAAAATGTTCATAGGTTGGATCACATTGGTGTGCGGTTATAGGTTTCTCCAAATGGTGGTTTCATAGTGCATTATAACTCCAACTCATCATTAGTGGTGGAGGTGAAAATCTAAGAAACACCTTGAACCTCTATTGATGCAATTGAAGGAATAGGTACTTAATAAGTTCAAAGATTCATTCTCCCAAGAGGGGGGTGGTCTTATTAGTTACCAAGGGAGATTATGTGTACCCGATATTGAGGATTTTAGAAAACAGATTCAGGAAGAAACCCATGGTTCTCGCTATTCTATATATCCGGGTGCCACAAAAATGTATTATGACCTTAGAGAGGTCTATTGGTTTGATGGTTTAAAGAAAGACATAGCAGAGTTTGTTCATAAGTGTCAAAACTTCCAACAAGTTAAAAATGAGAATCTCCAAACTCGTGGGTTAACCCAAATCATGGATGTTCCTACATAAAAATGGGAAGCCATCAATACAAACTTTGTTGTTGGGTTTCCCCTAACCCAAAACCAAAATTATTCTATATGGGTTATTGTGTATAGTTTGACCAAATCATCCCATTTTATTCATGTTAAGTCCACTTACACGGCTAAAGACTATGCAAGGATCTATATTAAGGAGATTGTGAGTCTTCTTGGGATTCCTTTGTCATTCATTTCATATAGAGGTTCCCAATAAACTACATATATTTGGAAGGCTTTTCAAAAGGGTTTAGGTAATCAAGTGAAACTTAGTAATGTTTTTTATTCTCAGACGGATGGTCAAGCGGAACGTACCATCCATACCCTTGAGGAAATGTTAAGAGCTTGTCTCATTTATTTCAAGGGAAGTTGGGATGATAACTTATCTTAGATTGAGTTCTCTTACAACAATAACTATGATTCTAGCATCCCCATGGTACCTTTTGAAGCCTTTATGGTAGAAGTTGTGCATATCTGGTTGGAAGGTTAGATGTTGGTGAGTCCTTACTAATTGGAAAAGAGATTATATATGAAGCTATAGAGAAGGTTCGAATCATAAGGGATAGATTGAAGACAGCATATAGTCAGCAAATGTTTTATGCCGACAATTGAAGAAGAGATCTTGAGTTTGAAATAGGTGATCATGTCTATTTGAAGATTTTACCGATGAAAGGGGTGATGATATTGTGTAAAAAAGGGAAGTTAAGTCCCCGGTATGTTGGTCCCTATGAGGTTTTCCAACGAATTGGGAAGGTTGCCTATGAGTTTGAAACTACCTAGTTATCTGGCTTTTGTTTATTCAGTGTTTCATGATTTTATGCTCAAGAAATGCATAGGCGACCCAGTACCCATTCTGGCTATAGAATGTTTAGGAGTGGATGAGAACCTTCCCTATGAAGAGGTTCTAGTATAGATCCTAGATTGCCAAGACAAGAAGTTTAGAAACAAGGAGGTTGCTTCTTTAAAAAATATATGGAGGAAACATTTAGTTGAGGGTGCAAAATGTGAGTCTGAAGCCGACATGAAGTCCCACTACCCTTATATCTTTACTCCTTAAGGTTATATATTCATCTTATTTTAAAAAGTAATGCATGATCATGCAATCGATTTGTTTTATAAATATGTTGTATTTGATAAAAGTTATACAAACTAGAGTTTTAAGAAAATGACTTCATACTCTATTCTTTAACTTATATGAAACATGTATGCATATGTTTTCTTGAGATTTTGTTGTTTAGTTGCTGTCTTGAGAAGATGCTATCATGGTGACTCTTTTATGCATTTTGAGCTTATGATAAGGTTGAGAAGGAACTTCCTTATTATGTGTTATGAATACGGAGCTCTGATATGTTGTGTATCATGAATTGAGTGTTATGTGTAATGTTATGGTATGTGTTTTAAGGACTTGTGATACTGTTATGAGCTGTGACACGTTTTCAGTTTATGTTGTTGACGGGTTGTTCTGATAATATTGAGTTTATTCCTACCCTCTTAAAGATTTTAATGTCATTCAGGGACGAATGTTCCTATGGGGGGGGGGATAATGTAACACTCTTGAAATACCATGACATAGGCTAGATAATAATCCATAAAATAATGTTTAAATTTATGTTTCCATACCTATATTAATGTAATAAACTCATTTTGAAAAGGTTAGAGCCAAAAAGACTGAAAAACACCTTGACATCCGGAAACTAGCTAATTTGAACTAGTTGACGTCCCTATATTTGGTAAAGGTTTCAAAGTGTTAAATGAAGTTCAAAAGTAGTAAATTTACCTTGTATAGATAGTATGTTGTAGAAAGGATCCAAATGTCCATTAAAGACACCCCAAGGACTACCGTAAGGCTCCATGGGGAGGACCCCAACATGGGTAGGCAGGCTGCCAAAGCAGCCTGCGTGAACGAGATTGGGACTTGAAGTGTGCAACGCGAGCTGGACACGAGGTGTTCTGCCACAAAATTTGAGAGGGAGCCTTGCGATTCCAGGATGACATGCACCTCACTCCCTCAACTCAAAATTTAATAAAAATGATTGTATTTTGTCCTGCGATGCGCAGCTACTTCCCACAATCGTTAAAGTGATATTTTTAGTAATTAAACTTCATAAAAAGAATCATTTAAGTGGATGGTCTTATGGGTAATTCATAGGACCACTATATATTGATATTAGGTCAGTTTTAGACCACTTTTAACGTCCCAAATCAGATCAAACGAAATTTCTTTCATCTCTCTCAAGAAAGTTGTCTTTTCCAAACTCCATCAATGAACAAGAAGAGCTTAAGGAAGAAGAGGAAGACCTCAAGCTTTTCATACAATATAGGTTAATTCTTAAACTATAATGTATTACTTTTTCACTCTTGGGATTCCTTTCCCCAAGAGGTCCTTTCAAGATATGTTTTCAAGAACTTCAAACAATAGGGTTTTTAATCCAAAAAACTAATTTTCTTCATAACCATAGATTTATGATTTTAATTGAAAATTAAGTGTTTTCCATGTTCTATTTTACACAAATTGATAAGTACGTTGTTAGTATGTTTGAATTTCGTGTGGACCATGTTCTTACCTATATGATGGTTTTATTTGTTTGTCTCTACTACTTGATAATATGAACACGTATGAATTGGAACAAAGACTGGCATGAACTCCTAAATGACCCTTACCCTTTACCGTACATCATGCATTGATCTTGTAAATTATTTTAAGAGTTGTTATGCATTATGATATTGAGTATTTTACTATGTTATGGTTATAATGTTGTATGTTAAACATAAGTTCTTGAATAATGTCCTTGGACGAAAGAGGTAAATCTCTAATGTTGTGTCTACCATGTTTATGTTAGGCTATAAACCATGATGATATGTTGATAAATTATGTATGATGTTTCTATGTTGATAAGCTGGTCAATGAACATGTTATTTGTGAGATCATGAAACGAACACGGTAGATGCAAGTTATTATATTCTCTTTTATACTTTACATGACATGGCTATGTTATATTAATCTCACATACGAAGGGTTATGATGAAAGTAATTTCTCATCTACTCATAAAGAAATAATGATCATGTTTATAAGGAGTTAGTATCCTATGACCTATGATAAGTTTATGATAAACTACAACTTAAAAATTATTCAAGAAAGGGACTTAAGCTATAAACCGATGAACTAGATATGAGAGGTGTCCCTTACCTAGTTAGAAGGTAGGTTCACAATAACTCTCATGAGATTTAGGGTGACATGTAATGTGGAACTATGGTTCTCTAATACATCTCCTATTTCTTGAACTATGTTGCCATCATAGGATACTAGCTAGTGGATCCACCTAGAAAGCTTTGTCATGTTAGGTTCCTCTATTCTCGGTAGACCACCTTCTTTCGGTGTGAGGTTTTATGAAACCGGATTCCATGTTAAGCTTATATGATCTATATAGGATAATTCGAAAGTTGCCTCTTGTAAAATTAAAGACAAGTAAATGAACATTTACTAGGGTGACTTGAGGAGTCTACTTAGTATAGGTAAGGGTATGAGACTCTACCTAGACATTGCATAAGTTTATTGTAAAGGAAGTCCTAGGAGATTTTTCTTATGTAATACAATAACATGAATGATATATGTTTATGATATATGATATTAATATTATATGAGGTTGGTATTTATGACGAAAATGTAATTAGGTTATATTGTTAATTGAAGTGAGGACTACTGATGTTACAAGTTATATGAAGAAAAGCTTTACTCATGGTGTCCTATCTTATGTACTTGGTTGTGTGGGGTAATGGGGCTTCACATGACCATTGGAGTTGTAGGTTGGGGATGGAATCATTGGTAAGTATTTTGTATTCTATGTTACACGATCAATTGAATATGAAAAGTTAATATTACTCTATTAAAATATGTCTTTGCTTACGATCATGCATAATGTTGATAGAATACTTCACTTGTATATGTTATATGGTATAAGAATTGAAGATTTCCATATGACTTAGAATGTTTTCTAACGATATGATAAATGATTCTTTTTCATTCATGTCCTTATATGTTATGTGCATATACCCATACTTATAACTTGTGACATACTAACCCCATCACATTATATTACTACAACTGTAGGTTCCGGCCATTGAAGTTAAGGAGGTTAATTTGAAGAAGCTTGGAACTCTTTCTCCATGTCTTGGTTTGTCCTCATGATCGGGGATGCTATATTTCATATGCTAGTTTACGCAGATTTTTAGTAGTATTATTAATACACTATTTCTATTATGTTATATTGATTCTTTTATATTAAGGATTATATGGCATATTGACTATATATATTGGCTAAGTCCATATTTACACGCTTTAGAATATGTGAGAAAATTTCATAGCATATCGTATGACTTATGAATGATAAGTATGAAGTCTAAGTACAGTTCATGTAGAATTTAAAAGTTTTAATTTTCCGCAATTTTTACTGATCACATCTTATGACGAATGCTAAGGGATTGTTTCAGTCCTATCAGAGGAAGACGACGTCGGTCTCATCTAGGGTATACTTTACCTATGTGAAACTCAATGAGAGGGAAACCCACTAATTTTTAGTGAAGAACACATCCAAACCATCCCTTCTTGCCCTCCCTGAGTCATAGCTCCCGAGGTGACAATGCCAAAAAGGGAGGTAGTCTTGAAGGTTGCTTTTGTTGGTATTGAAGGAGGAATATGCGTACTTCCTTCATGTATCACCTTAATTAGTATTATCATGGGGAAAATCTTACAAAAATGATGCTTACCTCTTCATTGGCAATACATTTAAAGTTCACTTCTTTGGAGTCATTGTAGTTCACTGTAAAGGTCAATAAGTTTCACTATAATTTCGGAAAGGTTAATGTAATTTTCTTCCTTTGGTTTAAAATTTTGGGATTCCTTATACAAGAGTTAAGTGATGATTCTTATGTTGTTTTACTTCTAAATTCTTTAATATTTTAAGCATTTGGCATGAAATGATATTTTTACTAAAATGTCACTTTTTTCATACTTTTTCATATGCCTTATAAGTATATTGATTTTTACTAACCCTATACATTTATATAATAACTAATTATAGGTTTTGGAAAGAAGGTTGAAGTCTAGAAGGTAAAACTTGGGAAAGTTCTATTGAAAACAAAGTGTGTCCTAATATAACCGAGAGCATATTTCCTATCTTCTTAGTCTTTATGTTATGACTTATAATGTATCTCTTTAAAATCTAAAGGGTCATGTCCCTAAGTTAATTATGTCGTGTCTTTATGTTTGGCTTGTGACGATGAGACTTTCTATGTATTTATAAAGAATTCCTTTTTATATAATCATCATGAAATGTTTTAATTCCGCACTACTTTTCATGTCTAATGTAATGAATGATAGTTAAAAGGCTTGTACAAAACTCCAAAGGGTCAAGTACACCTTGCAACAAAACAAGGGGTCTCCCTAAATTCTAGGGTTAACTTTCGACTCGTGATAGAACCCCCGTACTTTCTATGAGTGCAAAGATGAGGAAGACCCTCGAGAGTTCATTGATGAAACCTATAAGATACTCTATAGTATGGGGTTGACTAACAGCGAGAAACTCTAGTTATCCACTTACCAACTCAAAGATATGGCCCTAACTTTGTATAAACAATGGAGATACAGTAGGGCTGTAAGAGGTGGACCGCTGATATGGGAGATTTTTAAGAAGGCCTTTCTGGATTGGTTCTTTCCTAGGGAGTAGAGGTAAGCGAAGGTGGAGAATTTCATCAACCTTCGCAAAACTTGTATGAGTGTACTTGAATAATCTTTCAAATTCACTAAATGGTCAAAGTATGGTCCATTTTTTGCTTCCGATCTTAGAAATTAAATGAGTTGCTTTGTGAAGGGGTGTTAGATAACTTGAAATAAGAATGTCATTTGGCTATGGTATATGAAAATATTAAAAATTTTCTCGTCCAATTATTCATGCTCAACAAGTGGAAAAGAAAAGGGCTAAGAGAATGAGTACAGTTTCGACGCGAGAAAAGTCTTTTGATGGTGGTTCTTCGAAGAGTAGACTTGATATCAAAGACAAGCCTATGTTTAAGAAGAGGTCTTCAAATCAAATTCCTACAAAATTTACCAAGGCTCGTGAAGATAGGGTATCTAACTCTAAGTCTCAAAGGGGAAGACGTACTAAATCACCAAAGAAGAAGCCAACTTGTGGAAAGTGTCGCAAAAAGCATTATGGTGATTTCCTTGTTGGGACGGACAATGGATTTGGGTGTGGTAGAGTTTCCACAAGGTTAGAGATTTTATAAATGTGAAGGGACAAGACAAACGTAGTGGGAAAGCTCATGCTAGTGGTTCTAATATGGATCCTCCAAATATGAATCACTTTTATGCACTTCGCTCAAGGGGTGAACAAGAGACTTCTCCCTATGTGGTGACCGGTTTATATCATGTTTTCTCTCTATATGTATATGCTTTTCTTTATTCGGGCACTGGATTTTAATAGTTTCTCCCTTTATATACAAAAGTTTGATATTTTTCCTGATATTCTAGATGAACCTTTCATGGTAACTACCGTTGAAAATAAAGTATATAGAAACTGTCCTATAATGTTTCCCAATAGAGTTACCAAAATTGAATTAGTAGAACTTGATATGGTATATGCATGATTGCTTTAATTGAATTGATTCTAGAACTAGAATTGTCAAGTTTAAATTTCCAAATGAACCTGTTTTAGAGTTGAAGGTGGGATATTCAATTCCTAGGGGTCATAACATTTGTACTTTGAATGCTGTAGATAATATCTAAAGGGTGTCTATATCACATTGTAAGGGTCTAAGATTTAGATTCCGAAAATCGTTTTATTGAGTTAATCCCTGTAGCAAAAGAAATTCCCGAGGTCTTTCCTAATGATCTTCCTAGAATCCCTTCTAAACCAGATTTGATTTTTGTATTGAATTACCACAGAATACCAACCCAATTATGATTCCTCCTTATCGGATGGCTTTGGACGAATTGAAAGAGTTGAAGTCTCAACTAAAAGATTTTCTAGTCAAAGGTTTAATCAGACCTTCTATTTATTCATGGGGTGCTATGGTTTTGTATATAAAGAAGAAGTATGGGTCCCTTAGAATGTGCATCGATTATCTCCAACTCAGTAAAGTCACTATTAATAACACGTATCCTCTCCCTCTTATTGACGACTTGTGTGATCAACTCCATGGGAAACTACTCTTCTAAGATTTACTTGAGATCGAAGTATCACCAATTTAGGGTGAGAGGTGAGGACATACAAAAAATGCAAATTTCGGACTACATACAATCACTATGAGTTCTTAGTTATATCATTTGGTCTGACTAATGCCCCGCCGAATTTTATGGATATAATGAATATGGTATTTCAAAGTTACGTACATTCATTTATCATTGTACTAATGAGCACATCTTGGTATATTCGAAAAATGAGGGTGAATACATGGCCATTTAAGGGTGGTGTTACAAGTGCTTAAGAAAAATCAATTAACTGACAAGTAAATAAATTTTAGTTTTGGTTGTGGTAGGTGGAATTTCTTTGTCATATCATATCTAGAGAAGGAGTTGAGGTTGATCCAAGGAAAACCTAGGCGGTCAAGAATTTGCCTAGACATTGACTCCAACCGACATTAGCACTTCTCGGGTCTAGCGGTTAATAAAGCAGGTTTGTGGATGGTTTTGCGTCCATTATTTTTGCCTTGAATAATTTGACCCAAAATTTTATGAGATTTGAGGGGTTGCAGGCTTGTGAAAGAAACATCAAAATCTGGAAAAATAGGCTTACTTCCTCTCCGGTGTTGACTTTAATGGAGGATACGAAGGGCTTCATTATTTTGTGATGAATCTTGAGTCGGTGCAGGTTGTGTGCTTATGCAAAATGGGATGTAGTAGCTTATGCCTGTAGACAACTTAAGGTGCATGAGAGAAATTATCCAAGTCGTGATCTTGAGTTAACGGCTGTGGTATTTTCCATGGGGTCGATGTTGATGTGTATACCGGCCAGAAAATCCTTCAATATGTGTTTACTCAATCGGAGTTAAATCTCCAACGAAGAAGGTAGTTGGGATAGTTTAAGAATTATGACATGAGTGTTCGTTACCACCTCGACAAGGCCAATGTTATTTCGGATGATCAACGTCGTATGACCATGGGTATTGTATCTCATGTAGAGGAATCCAAGAAAGACTTAGTTAAAGTTGTTCATAGGTTGGCTACATAAACTTTTAGATTGAAAGATTCTTCAAATGGTGATTTTATGGTTCATCATAACTCCGATTCATCTTTCCTTGTTGAGGTGAAGTCCAAAAAAGACCTTGATCAAACATTGATGATATAAAGAAATCGATTCTAGCAAATGTTAATGAGTCATTCACATTAGGGGAGATGGTATCTTGAGGTATCAAGGAAGGTGGTGTGTTCCCAATGAAGATAATTTGAGGAACCAGATTTCAGAGGAAGAACATAGGTCCCGTTACTCAATTCATCGCCATTGTACAAAGATGTATCATGACCTTAGCGAATTGTTTTGGTGGGAATCTTAATGAAGACATAATGGAATTAGTTGCAAAATGTCCAAATTGTAAACAAGTGAAAGACAAACAATAAAAGACGTGTGGATTACTTCAAGAAATCCAAGTTCCAACATTGAAATGTGGTAGGTTTGCCTCGGATACAAAAGCACTATGATTCCATAAGATTGGTTGTGGATAGGTTGACAAAATCCGTTCATTTTATTCTCGTCAAGTATACTTATTGGCGGAGAAATATGCAAGGATCTTCATACATGAGCTTGTGTATCACCATGGTATTCCATTATCCATCATATCAGATAGTTGTGCAGAATTCACATATAGGTTTCGGAGGTTATTCAAAAAAGTGTTGGGTACAAAGTTGAAGTTAAGCACTATTTTTCATCCCCAAAATAATGGTAAAATGGACCGTACTATTCAAACCATTGAGGATATTCTTAGAGATTTTATAATTGATTTCAAGGGAAATTGGAATAAGCACTTGCCTTCTGTTGTCTTTGCTCACAACAATAGCTAACATTCATTTATATATATTGCTCCTCATGATGCCTTATATGGTAAGAGATGTGGATATCCAATTGGATGTGTTGAAGTGGGTGAGTCTTCACTTTCTGTTAAAAAATTTACTTAAAAGACTTTGGAGAATGTGTATATCATAAGGAATCACTTGAAAACAGCCTATAGCCGCCGATAGCCTTATGACGACCATAGGATAAGGGAATTAGGGTTTGAAGAAGGTGATAAAGTGTATCTAAAAATTTGCATATGAACGTGTTGTGAGATTAAGAAAAGAAAGGATGTTAATTCGTCGTTATGTGGGTCCCTATGAAATCTTGCAAAAGATTGGTAAGGTTGCATATGATTAAGGTTACCTAGTGAATTGTCTTCGATTCATCTCGTGTTCCATGTTTTTATTCATAAGAAGTGTATCGGTGATCCCGAGTCTATTCTTCCTATTGAAGGTCTAGGTGTCCAAGAGAACCTCTCTTATTAGGAGGTTCTGGTTAAAATACATTATAGACAAGTAAAGGAATTACGGAACAAAGAGGTTGCATACGTAAACGTATTATGGAAGAATCACCTAGTTGGAGGTGTTACATAGGAGGCCGAGGCTTAAATGAAGTCCCATTACCCTCGCCTATTTGATAAATAAAGTTAGTTTTTCCTAGTTGTAGTGAAAAAAATGATTCAATTTGAAGTTGTTTTCATTTTTGGTGAATTTTTGTAAAAATGATCTACTTACAGTTAATTACATTGAAGTAAGCCTATAGACTTGAAAATTTGCAATATTATTTCGTTTGAGTTACGTTATTCATTTTAATATGGGGAGTCTTTATAAAATTATATTAAGCATGTTAATAGTTTGAGTTGTAACATAATTTACTACTTAATCCTATGTTGAGGTAACGTTGTTGTGACAAGGAAATTCCACATGTTGTAATTTGAAGCTCTTATGTGTAGTAACTGAATTTCGGAATGTATATATGTCAAAGACATGATTGATGTTGTAACTTATATTTGATGTGTTGTTTTTGGTTGGGCTTCTATTCTTGAGTCAATTCCATCTTCTTAAAGAATTTTAGTGTAATCCACGGACAAATGTTCTTCTGGGGAATAATGTAACACTCTGAAAGTCTAAGGTGTGTTCTAAAGTTTTACATGAGTGTCTAAGGGTAGTGTAACTATTTAAAGGTCCAAAATAATGTGTATAAGTCATTTTCGAAGTTTATAGATCGACAACGAAAATCCATGACTTTCAAAAACTAGTTCAAGGATGTGATAGTGTGGCTTAGCCTATTTGACTATGTTTTAGATGTCGGAAAATTATGAATTTTGTGGAAGGTGTCTAACACATATTAGAGAAAGATTTTACTCAAAACGTCTGGGTACGCCTCTTGAAGGACAAACCAAGGACCCTTGAGGAGGACCCTTACAATTTGTGGCAAAATATGCAAAGAGACAATGCCCATATACGAAGGACACTGACGAGGCATGGTCCAAAGGGTCATTTTGACAATTCCTTCAAAAACAACAGACCAACAGGACGGTTTGTCCCTTGGTCGTCGATTGACGAACAGGGCGTAGGTCCGGGTTTTGTTAATGCGACTGTGTTTGCCACAAATTTTTTAAGTTAGACAAATTAATTACTAGGTTTTTATTTAATTAGTTAGGGGTTAAGAGAGGTCTAATTAAGTTGGGTAATGACCTATATAAATACTCTAACATATATATACTAACCTAGGCCCTCATAATTCCCAAAAACAAAATTACTCTTCCTTCTCTCTTCTTTGTCTCTCAATTTAAAGAACAACATAGAAGACAAAGGTCAGGGGTTTTAGGGATTCTAAAGGTAAAATTTCTCCATCAAAATTCATCAATCAATAATGTATGTGATTCCATTCACCTTCGGGATGTCTTTCCCCAAAGGGTTCCTCCAATTCGAAATTGATCTTGTGAATTGCTTTGTTTATGATTCATACATTTTATGTGTGTATTAACATGAATTATGATTCAATTATACTACTTATTTTTATTTTAGTGTAAATTTTGGAAGATGACGTATTCCCCTTTACCATAGGTTGTGATCTTGAATTGAATTGTATAGTATTGACTTAATTGGTTTGGTTAGTAAGTGAATTAATATCCTAGGTTTTTATTATACTGGTTTACAGTAGATTGTGAGATATTATAATCCACTTATGCTTGTTCTTGAGTAATTGACCTAGGATGTGAAGTTTGCTATGAAATTGACCTAAGTATCTAATTCTAGGCTATGAACTAGTGATGGATTGTTTTATTATGATTCAATTGGCCTTGTCATAATTTTGGTTACAATTGTGTGTTAATGGGTTGAATTGGATGGTTGATGGTAAAACCTTAATTATGGCATTCTGAGGAGATTAAATTCTTATGATCTCTATTCTTTACATCAATTGTGGTTACTTGTGATTAAGTGATGACGTTTTACTAAAGTTTACCTTATATTAAGATTGATAGGTTTGGTGTGATGTTGAATTGAAATTTCATAACTATGGTTTGTGAGGTGTTGGCAAAGATGAAACTGTTATAAGGAATGTGATAACATACCAATATGCCTTATCATGATATGATTATGTAAATGTTCTCACCTCACATGTATGAATTGTAATGATTCATCCTCAAATTGATGGGCCGTGATGGCATGCCATTCTTTTGGTCAGAGACTGCTCAATCGGTTGATTAAGATGCAACACCAATGAGGCTAGAAACGGTTCCCATTGACAAGGCATAGTCAAGAGGACGAAGCGTCGATTGAGCACTCGTTGGCTGGGACTTCCTTGGGAAGTTTCATGCAAAACTTTGGGTCCTCCTAAACGACCCTTAGAATTGTCCTTGGGGAATCATGACCAGACGTTTCAACACTAAACACGCTCGTATACATCTTAGTGAACTATTCTATCAATTTGAACTGAACCTATCCTGTAAAACTTGGAACGATAAACTAGAACACACATAGTCTCAAAACTAACTTTTAAACGTCTTGGACGTTGTTGGATGATTCACTTAAAAAATAAGCACGCTGACTTCTAACACAATAATTAGTAACTTTAAGACCTTATATAGCCATTAAACACATGTTAGTCTCTAGTTCACCTTAGTTCGTTTTAAGGGAGTTACATTCTCCCCTACTTGGATTACTTTCGCTGTCGAATGACATTAAAACACTTCTAACACTTTTAAGAGATGAATACTCAAGACTCACATCTCAAAAGCATACCACAATATATAAAATACACATAGATAGGTGGAATATTAACTTCACATAGTCAGGATACTAAAAACACAACAAGAAAGTAGGAACAACCTTTCCAACTCATCATGGAGCAAGACTCACATCATGAATGTCATATACTAGGAAATTCCTTCTCCACAAATCATCATGCTCATATACATCATTTCTATGCACACTATAACAATTTCTCATCCAAACAAAATTCAGCAAAAATTTCAACTACCTTATGGTAAAGAATGCACTATAGATCACAATTTCAACTTTTAAGCAATTTATTATAAAGGTATAACAATATCAGAGAAAAAACCACATAAACTCAATTTTCAACATAAACATAACTTCATGAAATGCACATTGCAAGAATATCAATAAAATTCATTTTCAATTAGACTCCTAAATAAATGCAACAAGCTAAATGCAATTCTAACACTAAAGCTTGAATAGAATAGAAGAGAAGACACAAAAATTCACAACAAAACTACTGAACATACTCCCGCACTTTTAAGAAACCCATCCCAACGCAAGATAGAAAAATATAACTCACTAGAATTCTCATTCGTATATTCTTTAGATTAGAGAACATAGAAGCGATTACTTTTTGGTGTACGAACATCCGGATCATTAGGAGGAACTTGATTGACCTCACTTCCTCTAGCCGCTTTAGTAGGAAAGGACCTTACCTTATGAACATTATTAAAACAACTAGAGAACCCAGCGGTACCTACTAGACACTTACCAAAGTTCTTCTTCCCACAAAGACACAAGTAGTCTTAACAACTTGATAACCACTACCACCCTCAAACATGACCTTATAAGAGATAAACTAATCTTGATTTGGATCCCACTTATTAAACCTAGGTTTGTTTTGCTCATTGGATTTAACCTTCTCAATATCCTTGAAATCCTACTATTGTTTGAACTCTTAACTTGATTGTGAATACACCATAAGCCTAGAAACGTTCATGTCATTATGATCATGGTCGGACAACATTTTTGTTTCACTAGGTCAGAAATACCGGTCACATACCTACTCATCTCGTTTCTTGGGTTAGGATCCAAGGTAGAGCATATATACAGAAGAGAGTAAATTTCATGAAATAGTCCTCAACAGCCATATTTCTTTTCCTAAGGTTGATAAACACTTCAACCTCACCTTCCTCCTTTCCGAAGGAAAATACTCTCCCAAGACGTCTTCCTTAAAGTCTTCCCACTCTAATGGACCCGACCCATTGGCCTATTGTCTTTCCACTGGGTAAACCGTAGTTGAGCAACTTCCTTCAATTGGTATGTAGTAGATTCTACCTTCTCCTTAAAATCACCTCCAAAGAACTCAACACCTTATACACACCTTGAAGAAACTCCTGGGATCCTCCCTCACTTTAGACCCAAGGAAAATATAAGGATTCATTCAAACAAAATCCCTTAATCTAAAGGTAATGGTACTCATAGAAGTATTAGTCCTAGGCTTAACATTTTGTATTCACACAAGTTGTCATGGCTCCAGCTAAAGCTAGGAAAGCCTCTCTAATTTCCCCAATAGTCATGGCTGTGGAAACCAATGGAACCTTACCTGCACTAACTATAGGGACCACATCACCTTGAGGAACTTGAACACCTTGTGGAACTTGCGCACCTTTAGGAGGAATTTCCTCATTCTCTGTGTAGTTATATCATCTAAAAACATGAAAAAAGATAAGGAAAGAAACTTATAACCTAATATATACGGCACGACACAAGAGTGATAGTTAATTGAAACTCTATTTTCCTATAGCCTCTCACATATAGATGTGTGGCGACTTAAACCAATGAAAAGGACTCTTCTAGAAATAGCTTTAATAAGAATTTGGATTACTAAAGACTAATTCACAACATTGTTCTCTGATAAAAATATTTTCTTGACCTGATATTACACTCATAGTAAATGTCATCCCTAAGTTGATACACGACGTACTCGACCTTTCGGAGGTCATGTACAAACCCTTTGACTAAATTTATCGCATATATATATATATATATATATATATATATATATATATATATGAAAGCTAGTGCGAAATTTAAAACTTTTCACAACAATACAACAACAATTCTAAATCTCTTTTATAGGAAAACATTGGAAATGATAAGTCTCCTTGAGCCATCTTAGAGACAGGAATATCTTGGGTCATAGCACATACATCAACAAAATAGAATTATCAAAGGCAACTACAGTGTTTTAAGAAAAGACAAGCTAAACAAAGTTATGCCCTCGAATCACGTGAGAACATACTAACATTTTCTTGAAAGGATGCTAATTCCAAGCTTCATTGCAATAAACTACTCACTTTCCGCCTACACCTTTAAAGATAAGACAATATATGGAATTAATACATTGAATGAACTATGTATGGTGACATGCAATAAAACCAAGATAAAATGGACATTTACTCATAACATGATTTTCAATGCTGTTTGGAATAAATCTTATAAAAAAAAGTATAATAACCATAGTCACATCAATCATCACATAGAAGACATATTTCAACTCATATGTAACACAACATTATTACCAATTAGAAATCTTATAAACACTTAACCCTCCCACAAAACATTATCATAAGACTTACTCAAGTAAGACAAGAAGTGACCACCCATACACCCTCTTCAAGCACACCTAAACAAATCATAAGACATCCTAAAGTAAGATTATTCCCTTTTCATTTATTTTCACCCTACCAAAAGTTACTCTAACACTCACTAATGTCAGACATAAAAAGATCGCCCATCCACTCTCTTCAAGCCTTTCTATGGAATCCTCATAGATACTATAGATAATTACCTTTTGAACAATGAATTTTCTAAAGTCAACGAGGTGCATTTAGACATCTTAGCGAAATTCAAGAATTATGGATTTTTACATAATGGTGTTTGAGAAGCCCTGGGGAACCCTTATGCGAGCATCTTCAAAGCCTACTCGTGTCATGTATAAATAGTGTCACATTCCACTACCTACACGTTCTAGAACATATATTAACACTAGAATGCATCCCACATGATGAGAATTTGCATTAACCGACATAGACCATACTATCTAGGCATGGAATCCGGAGTCTACCATACTCTGATGGAGTGTGTTCTACTTTCCAAGGATAGAGCTAGGACACATCATATGTATGCACATGGTTAAGGAATATTAAGGGTTTCATGTTACTCTAGTGTGAACATACGTAGAGACACTACCACAATCATATTGACTCGGTTCTAGCCATGTTGTCATAGAGTAAGTTCAATGGCATAACGGCATATGAAAAATATTTTAGACACTACAAAATCATAATACACGATAGTAAAAATAGGTCCAATAGGAATGCCACTCAACGGTCAATAAGGATAGATTAATGACTTTCCGAGAAATGGATTCATGTCGTTCTAGCAAACCTATACCTATGTCCACCATTCACAAAATAAGGATTCCATTATAGCTTTTAAATTCAAAGATATCATAAACTTCTTTCTAGCTTGAAGGTTCCATGTTAATAGCCAATAGATAGGTACTCACCGAGGACCCCTAGGGTAGTCCTTAGGAGGTTGGACTTGGACATTTTGAGCATATAAACATAATTTTATCTATGTAAAGTACTTTTACAAGTTTTAGACTTCATACAACACTCCGAAACAGTCACAAGCCCTAATAATGTTTACTAGTTTGTTTTCACTAGTTTCTGAACCTCATGATCGTCCCTTGACGTTTTGGATCTCATACTTCTAAATCAAATATATTACTTTTATCAAGGCCTGGAAACACTTTTTAAAGCATTATACACTAGGTAATACTCTAGTCTAGGTCATAGAAATTTCAGGGCTTTACATTATCTCCCCCCCTCCCCCCAAAAAAAAAATTCATCCCCGAATGACACCTTTATTCATTTAGAGGGAATGAAATAGACTCAATACTAGAATAACAACAAAAAAACAACTTAAGGATTCACTAAACATAGGATTAATTCTCAACTCTTTTCGACACATAAGCGTAGTATTAAAATATAGGAACTAAATCCACATTTTATCAAATATAAGAGTTCATAATTTTTATATCACATAAGGAGGAATTACTTTTTCCATTTAGATATGTGCTCAAAATGAACATTTAAGAGTTAATATGCAATATTTATTCTCACACACATCAACATGCTCACTAGAGTTCTAATGAAAACAATTATAACACACTTCATACGAGAGCACGTTAACAATAAGAACATAGTTTATGAAAATTCAACTTAACATGAACCTTAAAAAAGACATGAATGTATATAGAAAAACAAGTTAACTCCAAATTTATTCATAAATTTATTTTAAAAGAATCTACTACCTTAATCTTGGCTAGGAGTACGAGTAAAAACATGATGATAGTGGGACTTCATGTCAGCCTCGACATCTTATGTTGCACCCTAAACTTGTTGGTTTTTATATAGGATCTTTACAGAGGCAACCTCTTGATTCCTTAGTTTCTTGACTTGAAGACGAAAGTGTGCAGTTCCGCCCCCTTCTCCCATGCTGAGTTACATGGATATAAGATCCCAACCGGAAATCCTTCTAGCGGGAGAATACACTCTGAGTCGCCTATATATTGCTTGAGAATACAAATATAAAATACTTGGGAACGCGGTCTAATTCTCTTGGTAACTTAAACTGATATGAAACTTTCCTGACTCGATTGAATATCTTATAAGGTCCCATAGAGCATGGACTATCTTTCCCCTGTTTAAAAAAAATCATCACTCTTTCATGATGAAATCTTCATGTATACCTAAATCACCTATTTTAAACTCAAGAGATCTCGTTCTATTTTAGGCATAAGATTTTTGCTGACTATTGGTTGTTCTCAACCTATCCATTATCTTTTAAAAAAATTTCCATCCCCTAATTGACTATCTTAGGGCCAAGAAGTTCAAATTCTCAAACTTCGAACGACCAATCCAGACATCGACACATCCTACCACAGAGTGCTTTAAAGTGTACCATAAAAATACTATAATGTTAGCCATTGTTGTAAGAGAATTCTATCAAAGGTAGGTGGTTATCCCAATTACCCTTGCAATTTATCTCACAAACTCTCAATATGTCTTCTAATTTTTGGATGGTGTGTTCCGCTTTTCCATCCATTTGGAGTGAAAAGTGGTACTAAGTTCCACCTGAGTACCAAGCCCCTTTATAAAGACCTCCAAAACTGAGAAGTAAAATGGGAACCTCTATACGAAATAATGAATAAAGGAATCCCTTGCAAACTCACAATCACATTAAGTTAAATCCTACAATTTTCTCCGCCGAATAAGTAGCTTTGACGAGAATAAAGTCGGCTGATTTTGTCAGCCTATGAAATCCATGTTGACATCTTTGTACATACAAGTAGGAAAAACTATAACTTGAATTAACCCTCCTGCTCTTTGATGTTCGGCCATGACTTGTTGACAATTTTGACAGTTGGCCACAAATTCTGCTATATCCGTCTTCATTATATTCAACAAATAGACCTAAAGTACATCACGATACATTTTTGTGGCCCCCAAAAAAAATGGAATATCAAGATCCATGATCGTCATCAAATATTTTCCTTCATAGGTCATCCACATCCGGTACATCCAACCTACCTTGATACCTAAGTACCCAATCCCCCCGGGAGAATGCTTCATTGAACATACTATGAATCGGTTCCTTCAACTTCATCATTATGGGATTAAGGTGTTTCTTAGATTTAACCACCACTATTAAAGATAATTCAGAATTATGATGTATCATGGAGCCTACTTTTAAAGATTTTTCTTACTGAACACCCAACCAAGCCAGTCTATTTAACACTGTCACTATCTTTTTCTTACCATCAGATAAATAGGCTACACTACTTATTGCCATTCGGCTTCGAGAATCCACAACCATATTTGATTTTCCGAGGTGGTGAAGGACAATCATATCATAGGCCTTTAAAACTTCTAACCATCTTCTTTATCGTACATCTAACCATTTTTGACAGAACACATATTGATTAATCTTATTGTAAGTGAATACATAAACATGTATCCCATATATATAGTATCTCCATATCTTAAAAGAAACACTAATAAAGCTAGATCATAATTATGAGTTGGATAGTTCTTCTCCTGCACCTTGACTTTTAGTAACACCTCCAAAACGCATTAGGTGGAACTATAGACTAAAACTTGTGTATCAATGTTTTAAAGTACAAAAATGGGTTGTAATTATGTTAGGAGGAAGTGTCTTAAGTTTGGTGAACTTTGGAGGTCAAAGGTAAAAGAACGTCCATGACATTCGAAAGGTTTGCCTTGAAACGTGCTTTTGTGCCTTAGTGTATTTCGTCATCTTTTATGTGTTGATTTTTGATGAAATTTATATGAGAGGACCTTAAATTTTTTACAAATATATGTGGGTTAGAAGCGTCTGGGAAAAACACTCAAAGGACCAACCAAATGGTTCTTGAGGAGGACCTATTGTGTAAACCAAAACAGTCCAACCTACGAAGTCCAATCGATGCCATGTAGGATAGTAGACGCCCCGTAGGTGAAGGGCGTTGGCGGAGAATTGGTATAGATATATTAATCTCCCATTATTGAGTCTATAATATAATAGATAGTTTCCACCGCTGCGCGTCGATGGATCCACACCTTATAGGTGCTGGTCCGTCGATGGTACCTCAAATTTCTTGGAGGTGTCTCACCCAACTCAAGGGTACTTTGGGGTTATCACAAACTTTTACGGTTAATTAATGTTTTTTATGTATTTTTATAATTATAGAACCCCTATTAAATTCAATAATCAAATTCAAAACCCCAAGACCGTTTAAGAACTCTTTAGAACACAATTAGAGCTTGAACGGAGATTTGATATTGAAGCATTGTTTCTTTATTAATTATTCTTAATTTTTGTGGTATAGCATTAATGAATTTATGTCTTTTCATCATTGAATTTTTTTTCTTCAAGGTGCCAAACATAAAAGTGGTTTTCAAGGATTTTCTCAAATAAATAAACTTCTAAATTGTGATCTAATCATAGATTCTTGCATAAAACATTTTGAATCATTGTATTATGATAAAGTTTATTTTAATTTGATTATTTTAATCTAAAAACTCTTGAAGCCACACAAATACTACAATCCTAGCTTTGAATATATTATGGGTGAATTGATCATGTCTTTATACTATTAAAACCATGTAGTTTACTTTGGGCTATTGAATTGTGAATGAATTATGTTAGAATCATATGTACGCTATCCTAAATTTATAAATTTGTATTTTACTACTTTGAATTCATTATATATTCTGATTATTAGTTTGAATTGCTGATCATGGATATTGGTATGAGCCTTTAAGTATAGATTTGGTTGCATTGTCTATGGATTGAAGTTGTGAAGTCGGATTGCTTGTATGCTGCCCTATATCTGTCTATATTGTGTAGTATAGTTCTTCAATTATGATTATGACTTGTATTGTCCTTTTATGGTTGAAGTGCTATGTGTTATACTTGTGAATAATGTGGCCTCGTTAGCATTACTTTATGAATTATGAAACAATGTGTCCTTGTCAGCGTAACTTTATGAATTATGATATTTATCAAGCTATAACTTTATTATATTAGTATTGTGAAGGTCTTGATGACTTATGTATATATGTGGAGTCAAAACATAAGTCCTCTTAGTTGATTATATGTGTCTATAGTAGGCTATGGTGAACTTCTTATGTAATAAAGTCCTTATAAGTATTACTTGATATTGAAGTATGATTCTTCGTGATTACTTATATGAGACTTGTAATGGTTTATGTTGATGATTTTATAGAAGTGTGTAGGGTACTTGTCGGTATACATAGTTTACACTTTGTGCTACATGAATGTTATTGTACATGTTATAAGATTATATTGAAGTGTTTCTTGTTTAGGTATACTTATGCCCCTTACTTTATACAAGAATAATGTGAATATAAATAATCACTTAGTAGGTTAGAGAACCCTTTCTCATAAATGTATATTTATGAATGGAATATGATCTTGAATATTGCAAAATAAGGTCATTTATGTGAAACCTTTTAAAATGAAGGTTATGACATCCTTGAATTTGAAATTCGTAATGGTTTCCTTCTTTTGTGAATGGTGGACTTATTGTTGAGTAGCTGTAAAAGCATGAAATCATTCATTGAGCTATCCTCTTAACCATTTTAAGGCAACCATGGGGACCTCTTCAGTAATGTGTAATGTTATTTGGTTATGAACAACAGATAAAACATCTTCATATGATTCTTTATTGAATTACCCATTGATTAAAAAAGATAACAAAGAATTAATATGCATGGGAAGTTTATCTATATAAGATGACATTAGAGAAAAAAGAAACCCTCGATATTTCTTAATCTTGTGGCTACATGGGATGAGTCCTAGTTCTACCATTGACAAGTAGAACACTTTTTATCATAATAGGTTTGACTCAAAATTTCATGCTTAGCTACTACTGTTTATGTAGGTTAATTTCTATTCTCATCATTTAGTTTTGGATAAGGACATTGAAATTTAGGTAGTTGAATGGGAAGCCATCTAGACATTTTACTAGTAAGCTTTGAATACATTAGTATGTAAGTCCCTAGGTCTTCTCCTACACGATTCTATTAAATGTTCTAATGAATATTATGACTTAATTGAATGTATTTCCATTAAAATTCAAGTATCTGGAGTATCTTTGAGGATTGCTTAGGTAGGCATGGTGAGAGTGTATGTGTGTTATCTTCTTGTCTTACAGATGTGAGTCTTAGAGTAATTCTAGGTAAGTTTGATTAATGAAATGATAATAATATTATCTTAGATAGTCTAAAGGATCTCTTTTGTGTAGGCCAACGGATTGTATGGGCGGTTTTTTCATAACTCAATCACGTGAACCTTAGAATCACCTTTTGTAACACTCCAAAAGTCTATGACGTGTCCTCAATCCTAAGATGAGTTTCTAAGGGTTGTGTCCTATTTTAAGGTTCAAAATATTCTGCATACGTCATTTATGAAGTTTAGAAACCAAAATATCAAAGAACATCCATGACATTAGAAAAAAAGTTCAATGAGTTGCTAGTGTGCCTTATCCTATTTGACAAGGTTTTTGGTGTCAAAAAATGATGAAATTTGGTTGAAAGGTGTATAACACGTATAAGGGTTAGTTTATAGTAAAAACTTCTAGTTATGTAACCTCAAGAACTAACCAATGTCCATTTAGGATGACCCTTTCTATTTACGGCACAAGTTCTTAAGAGACAGTGCCCACAAGCAAAGGCCACAGACAACGCATGGTCCATTCGACGCGGAATCGATGGAAACTTAGTAAATTTCGATAAGGTGTCATATTAACAAGTCACTATGATAAACGAAAGACTAATAAGAGGGTTTGTCCCTTGGCCTTCTTTTAACAAACACGGCGTTGGTCGAGGTTTCATCTGTGAGGACTATTTTTGGTGCAAGTTTTTAAGTTAGACAAACTACTTAACTAGTTATCTATTTTATTATCATTTAATGAACTATATGAAGACCGTAGCCTATTTAAACTAACCTAAGACCTCATAATTCCTAAAATAAAATTTCTCTTGCTTCTGTTTTCTTTCTCTCTCAAGTAGAAGAACACCATAGAAGACGAAGTTCAAGGGTTATATGGATGCTAAAGTTCAATTTTCTCAATTAAATGTCATCAATCAACAAGGTATGGGATTCCTTTCACTTTGGGGAGTAGTTGACCTAAAGGGTTTCTCCAAATGGATTTAAAAAATTCAGTTATAAGTGGGTTTTAATCCAAAACAAAACTGATCTTGTGAATTGTTTTGTTTGTGATTTATTTTGGATATTATTAATAGATAAACATGTATTATAAATCAATTATGTTACTTCTTTATTTATTTGTCTCAGTTGTAGAAGATGATATATTCCCCTTTACTGTAGGTTGTGATCATAATTGAATTGTATATTATTGACTTTATTGGTTTGGTTAGTGCATGAAATACTATACTATGTTATTATTATCATAATTGAGAGTACATTGTTATATATTTTAATTTGCTTATTCTAGTTCTTGAGTAATTGACTAAGGTTGTGAGGTAGGTTAGGAAATTGATCTAAGTCTCTAAAAATATGTTGTGAACTAGTGATGGATTGTTGTATAATAATTCAATGCCTTGTTATTATGTTGGTTACTATTTTATGATGATATACACAATGATTGGGTTGAATTGGGTGATTGATGGTAAGAGCTTGATGATGGAATTTTGAAGGACATTGAGTAAGACTTGTGATCCTTGTCTTTACTTCAATCATGTGATGATATAGTATTGAGGTATACCCAATATTAAAATTGTTAGGGTTGCTATGATGTTGAATTTAAATGTCTTGATATAGTTTTTGAGGTGTTGGCTAAAATATAAATGTTATAAGGATGATGGTAACTTACCAATGTGCCTTATCATGATATAATTATGTAAATGTTCTAACCTCACACGTATGAATTGTAATGAAATAAAAATACTCATGAAATTATTATTGACCTATGATGATAATTAATATGTAAGGGATAGACCCTAAGAACTTTAAGAAGCTAATATGATTTATAATAAAAATAAAGACATTTCAAAAAGAGACTCTAGCTTAGACCCGAGATAGCTAAAGTGAGGAGTGTCCCGTCTCACATAGGAAAGATAGGATCACTAATGTATTCATGAGATTGGAGACTACAATGCTTGTGATATAAAGAGAGTCCTTACTATATCTCCTAATTTTTGAACTATGTTGTCCCCATAGGAATATTAGCTAGTTGATCCACCAAGACGCTATGCTTATGTTTTGGTACTACATTGGAATGAATGTGCATAAGGTTTTCCAAACGTAAAATAACATACATTAATGAAATTCCCTTTTCTATCATGATCTTGTGTTGTGTATGCATATGGTCTCACACTTAGTTCAAGTAATGTACTAACCTCATTTTCTCCCTTTTCTTCAACATTTTAGGTTCCAGTCTTTGAAGGGCTTTTGAGAGAACTTTGAAGGAAGACTTGAAATTATCACTCTTCCATGTTGGGTAGGTCCTCACTTTCCGAGGGCAATGCCACAATAAAGCTTTTGATGCTGTTCAAGTTATAAGATTTCTACTTTTTTTTCTTTTGATTTGTGTACTAAAAGATTGTACATCCTATTTATGACCTTATTAATTTGATGTATGTGATATGCTCAATTGATATACTTTTGATTATATGGTTATGAGATAAGACATCAGTTTAAAACTATGTTAACTATCTTAATGCCACGAATGTTGTTTAGCAACCTGAAGAAAATGTTTTCCCTATCTCTAAAAGGGGGCCCGGGGAAAGGGGTTCGACTCAATATTCTTGAACGAATCCTTGAGCTACTAATCTAGCCGTGTATCTATCTACCGAGCCATATGCTTTATGCTTGATCTTGTAAATTCACTTGCAGCCAATGGCTTGTTTCCCTGCAGGCAATGAGACTAATTCTTATTTCCTGGGCATTGAATTTTTCCAGTATAGCATCTCTCCAGCAAGAATGACTGGAGGCTTCAGCAAATAATTCATGTTCATGAGAAGGTTGAACTGAGATGAAATAATCTCAATCTTTTGTTTTGGGGAAAACGATTCATAAATACCTATGTGCAATAAAAGTAGAGGAATATGTAATCTTCCTATACGAAAGGTCCATGTATATTTAGTATGAATATATTATGTGTATGTGAGAGGTCTATGTGAACCTCAATATAGATAAAGAAAGGTTTTGAGTTTTCCGCGTTTTAACCAATGCATATAAAGATGTAAGCTAAGAGTCTAGTCTTTGTCCTCTATTAGGACGCCGACGCGGATTACATCTAGGGGTGCTCCCCGGATATGAAAAAGATGTTCCCAAATGATAAAATCAAAAAAGTAATTAAATCTAACTAGGATGACCTAAGGGGTTTGTCTTAGTCTAGGTAGGGGTATGGGTTTCTACCTAAACATTGCACTAGTTCGCCGTGAAGGAAGTCTTACAATGATGTTCTTATATATGTATATGCTTATAATTGTACATGATATGTAAATGATGATCTTGCATATTGATGATACTTCAAATGATTAGTTTCACTTATGAATAAATGTTTGGTCTCTATTTCTATTGTGTGATGATATGTACGGTTAATGATATGCTAAATGAATTTGGACACTAGTTATGGTTCTTGATTGATTTACTTTATAGCGTAAGATTGTGGTGCTTTTCTTTGTCAATGCACTAGTGGGTTTAATGAAGGTTCATGAGTAATTGTCTTGCTTATATTTTTTTGTAATGAACTCTTATTCATGATTGTTGATGTTATGACTTGATTATAGAGTTGTCTTTATTATATGTTCCAGTATATTGATATGTATGATGGACTGTTCTAAAATTAGTATGACGAACGTGGTATTGGCCTGAGGAATATGCATTATGGCTTGTATTGATTCTTGAATGTGCATAAGGCTTTCCAAATGTAAAATAACATGCTTTAATGAAATTTCTCTTTAGCATGACTTTATGATACATGTTTATATGGTCTCATACTTGGTACAAGTGATATGCTAACCCTATTTTCTCCCTTTTCCCCAAAGTTTTAGGTTTTGCTCGTTCAAAGGCTTTTGAGATGACTCTGAAGGAAGGCTTGGAATTCTCACACATCCAAGTTTGGTAGATCCTCACTTTACGAGGGCAATGCCACTATCATGATTTTGATGTTTTCTAGTTCTAAGACTTCTTCTTCTTTCCTTTTCATTTGAGTACTAAAGTTTGTATACCCTATACTTGGATTCATTACGTTGTTGTATGTGATATGCCAAATTAATATACTTAGGATTAGATAGTTTATGATATGAGATATCCGGTTTTATGAGTTTGTTATATATTATATGTCTATGTGAAATAAAAGTAGAAGACTAAGTAATCTTTCTATAAGAAGGTTCTATGTATACTCAATATGAATAATATATATTATGTGTATGCGAGAGGTCCATGTACACCTCATGATAAATCGAACAAACTTTTTTTAAATTTTCTGCATTTATATATATGAATGTAATGATGTAAGCTAAGAGTCTAGTCTTAGTCGTCAAAGAGAACTAAGAGGTCGGTTAAGTCTAGGGGGTGCGCCACGGATGTGACAAACTCGGTATAATAGCATAAGGTTGAATATATTCATATATCTCACTTAACCACGTCAATGTAGGTTCTTATTGATAATTGTAAAGTGTGCCACACTTATGAATAGGGAACTATAAGATGTTTAGGAAATTCTCCTTTTCTTGGAAATCCCATATCATGACACTAGATCTTATCTCTATGTGCCTTTAGCATGTAATACTTTTATTGTTATTATAAGCAATGTATTCTCGAAGAATAACCACTAGAAGAATTGATGAATTGATTGCCAATGTGGTCGTTACTCTCTGAGGCAATCAAGTCCCTTTTCTTGAAGAAGTTGCTAACGTTGACCAAGCTCCAATCAATCCTCCTCTTTTGACGGATACTGACATATGGGATGCTGTTATTCAAATGTCCTAAGACATTTCTACTCAAGCACAAGAATTCAATACTCAAGCTCAATCAATTACAACCTAAGATAATCGGGAGGTTGTACCAGGAGGAAACCAATATGTTTGTACCCATGGACTCCTGTTTGAGTGATTTCACAAGGATTAATTTGTAACGCCTAAAACGAACTAAAGTGAACAAGATCCCCATTAGTGTTTCATGAGTTAATTTTAAATTCAAATGAGTTATATTGATGTTCTTAGGCAGTGTGTGAAGTTTGGTGAAGTTTGGAGGTAAAACATCCGAGAAAGTCCATTATGTTCGTAAGGTGTGCCTTAGATAGAGCTTGTATGTCTTGATGTGTTTAAGTGAGTTTTATGTGTTCGTTTTGCTAGAAATTGAGGTAGGATTTTTGAAGACCTAGATGTCTTAGTGTAGGGGTTTAACATCCTGTACGACCCCACCTAGGATCCATAAGGTGCCCTAGAAGAGGACCCCACCTTTTGGCAACAAGCTGCTAAAACAGGGACCAAACGACGACCCAAGGGATGGTCCTTCAGTTAACCAACGGCGCGTCAACCATAGGCGTCGATTGTACCTGAAGGTTCACTTTCCCAGGATCCAAATGGAGCTAAGTGTCAACCAACGTTCCATCTTTTGACAGATGGTCCGCTGGTTGGTTAGTTGATGGAGACTGGCCCAAAAGCTTTGAAAAATCTGCCTTGGCTTGGGGTGTTTGGTAAATTCACCTCATGTATTTTAGGACCCTAGTATGATAATTTTAGGGTTGATTAGGTATATTAAAATGTTTCAAACCCTAATAGATAATTTTAGACTTCATGTCACGACCCAAATCGGGGACGCGACTGGCACCCACATTTACCCTCCTATGTGAGCGAACCAACCAATCTAACCCTTAACATTTCAATGTATATCAACATAAAATAATGCAGAAGACTTAAAACAATTCAAAACTATTATTAATATCCCCAAAATCTGGAAGTCATCATCACAAGAACATCTATTTCAAATTACTAAACTAAGAATGTCTAAGAACTAAAAATACATAAAAGCTAGTCCATGCCGGAAGTTCAAGGCATCAAGACTTGTAGAAGAAGATCCAGTCCAAGCTAGATGCATTAGCTCACCCTGAATTTCCGAAGGTAGTGAAGACTGGCTAGATCTACTGTTGAGTTGAAGTTGACGGAACGTTTGCTGCATTCCACAAATAACAAAGAAGAAAACATAAAAGTAGGGGGTCAGTACAACCACAAGTACTGAGTAGATATCATCGGCCAACTCAAAATAGAAAACAGTATATATCAGTTAATATCATAAATCAACTATAAACTCAACATGTAACAACAACAAGTACTATAATCATCAATAAGTACCATTAAGTTCATCCATGAGGGCTCAAACCTCAATACCATGCTCATTTGGGAATTAAGTTCATTATGTTGAGTATATTATCATCTTTCAAGATTCATTATCTTTCTTCCTCTTGTGTCGGTACGTGACACTCCGATCCCCTACCACTATGTGTCGGTACGTGACACTCCGATCCCCTATATGTGTCGGAACGTGACACTCCGATCCCCTATATGTGTCGGTACGTGACACCCGTCCCACTAATACTATGTGTCGGAACGTGACACTCCGATCAACTAATACTATGTGTCGGAACGTGACACTCCGATCCACTAATCTCATTCTATCCGTTCAGCAAGCCTTCTCTATACCAAGGCATCATCAATCCCATTACTTTAATTCATCAAGCCTTCTTTTATACCAAGGCATTATCATTAATAAGTAGATTAAAGTTTCTTTCAAGATTTGGGATTCAATGGTTTTCATCATGCTTGTTTTATCAAAATCACATAATCATATTCATGCAAGCATACAATTAAGCATATAGACAGGTTTACAATACCACCAATACATATCATTCACTATTAAGAGTTCACTACGAGTATCGTAAAACAACCATAACCTACCTCCACCGAAGAATTGGAATCAACAAGCAATTTCCCAAGCTTTGATATTCTTCTTCCTCGTTCGACTCTCTCTCTCAATTGATCAACCTATCCCTCTCTCCTTTTCACTTTTTCTTATTCAAACCCTCTTTCTTTTACCCTAATTAACATATAATTAAGTGTAAAGGATGACAATAATACCCCACTAATTAATCCAAAGTTACCTCTTTTAGCCCTCAAGAATTTGAGTTATTAATGTAAACCCACGAAATCTATAATTAAGGAAAGAATAGTCGAAAACGCCCTTTAAAACGTGTAAAGAAATCCGATTCTGACTGGGATTACACAACCTGTGACGGGCCGTCGTGACTGCGACGGTCCGTCACGAAGGTTGTCCTGAGGGCCAGGACTTTATTTTCACGAAGGACACTGTGACGGTCCGTCACACCTGTGACAGTCCGTCACACCTGTGACGGTCCGTCACACCTGTGACGGTCCGTCACACCTGTGACGGTCCGTCCTGCTAGTCCGTTACGAAGTTCAGAGAGTCGATTTTCAGTACCCAATTTCAGAATTCCTAAGTATATTGAAACGAGACATCTCTGACGGACCGTCGTGCCTATGACGGTCCGTCGTGGTGTCTGTAATCTTGGCCAGTTTTTCCAGAAATGAAATCTGCTGCTCAAAACGACTAAACAGGTCGTTACACTTCATTTCCTAAAACCCAAAACACCTATCCGTTAGAACACTGTTTAAAGTCACCATGGAAGCTTGAAGTCAAAAAGGAACTAGGACGGCTGTTGGTGGTTGTTTCTTCATAAAAAATCATTGTTATTTCTTAAATTTGAGGTATGGTATCCATCCTTGAACTTTCTTCCATTCAAGGAGCCCCTTTCTAAAAGAATTCAAAAATATTTTCCAATCCTAGTTTCTTCTATCATTGGCTCTATGTATGGGTCTTGCATGAAAATGTTTTGAATGATTTATTAATGATGTATCCAATGTTAGTTGATTATTTTAAGGGTAAAACTTTAATGAAATCGTGTTAAAGATTTTCATCAAATTTTAGTTTAAGAAATGGGTTAGACAAGAATGAAGTGGTAATATTTGAGCTTTTGTTTCTTATGGTTGACATTGTGGTTTAGCTACTGCCAAATGGGCTTTATTATAAAATATTGAGTAAAATTTAATAGGTGATAAAATATTGGATTAAATGGTAAGTTGGTTATGCTGTTTGGTTTTACTCTCGAAATGCTATTAAGTGGTATGGTCCACCTTCTTGGTGGCGATGTGTACTTGGATTGTATGATTATGTGAATTTACTTGTTTATTGTGAATGAGACCATGAAGACTTGATGTGTGAAGTAAGATGATAATAATGTTATTCTTGTTAAATTACCTTATGAAACTATTTTGTGAATTAGACTAGAGTGTATGCTTATATGATGTTATTCTTGTTATCTGTTTTATAAAGCTGGTTATGAGAAGTATACTAAGGATTATGTGTAAAGGACTTATATGATAATGTGAAGTATGTAAAGTGTGTGATGTGATGGATGAAGGTATAAGCATTTATAGAAGTTTAATTAAAATGAAATGATGTTTATGTGGAAGGTGTCCTCACATGTACACACACGCTGACACTTGAATGAATGAATGAAGCTAATGAAAGACCTAAAGTGAATGAAAACATATACAAACGCTGAGCAAAAATGTTAGGCAAAGGGAGAAGTTTTCCGTCGGTTAGTGTTGGAGTTTCGAGACTTGAACGTCATTTGGAGAGGGTTTTGGACAGCAAGTCGTGTGTTGACTAAACGTATAAATAAGGTATGAGTTTTCTTACTCTTGGTCCCTTTCCAAGAGACCCATAAGATTCACTAAATTATTATCTGAAAACAAGGATTGTTCCCCGTTGTATATCCTTGTCACTAGCTCTCACTGAATAGTAGGTTAGATATGTTTGATGGTAGAATTTAGGGATGTAACATATTTTCATGATGATTATGTGAATTTATGTATGTTTGGAATTATGTGAGTAATGAAACATGATTTCCAGAAATGTGTTATACGATTGTGTGGGTGCATGTTTGTTACTATTGGTCACGGAATAGAGTATGAGATGGCATCTATAAATCCTTGAATTTTATGTGCAAGAACCTGTGTAAATCGTGATGTTCATATGAAGTGTATTGTTGATGATTTTATTGAAAACTATTAGCTACATGAATCCATTAAAATGCACCTAAAGATGTACTAAATGATCCATGAATTTTCCTAAGAACTAACATGTAAATGTTGAAGAAAACGAGCAGGAAATCGTCTCCAAATTTCTAGCATTGTGTTAGGTTAGTTTTTGCTAATGTTTGAAGTTTAGGAAAGTTTTAAAATAATATTTAAAACATGTGAGGTCAGTAGGGATTGAACCCAAGACCTTACTATAAGAAAGCTATAGTTAATTAAAATAAAAAGGTGTGAGGCACACTGTATTTGAACCCGAGTGCCCTTAGTCGATTCCCCTAAAACTTAAACAAAATTAAAGAAACGAGAGGAATGGGATTAGAACCCACAACACTTATTTAGATTTAAGGAAAAAGTTAAAAGAAAAACAAATGCTGAGGCGTGTGGGAATCAAACCCACGACCTCTAGATAGAAAAAAAAAATTAAGAAGACAATTAAAGTGGGGTTGTGGGGGTTCGATCCCACACCCTCTAGGTCAAAACAAAAAATTGTTTGAGTAAAAAGGAAACTATAAAAGAAAATGAGGTTGTGGGGGCTGGATTCCACGACCTCTCAGTCCCAATGAACGAAAAAAATAAAGAGAGAAATCAAGGGCAAACGAAAAGAAGGTGTTGGGGCTCGATTCTAGGTCCCCAATCCATGTGGGTCAAACTTAGTTAAATAAAAACGTATCTTTTGTCCAAGAGATTTGGAATCGGGTTCTCTTTAACGATTTCCGTATTGATACATAACTCATACGTGAATAAATGTTCAAATTATGCTTCCTACATAGATCGAAATCGATTATCTTGGCATACATACAATATGCATGAGTCTTGTATCACAAAATCTTAGGAAGATAGGAATCACTTATAAAAACTATGAGTGAAGCCTCATGGCTTGTATGTATAGACCCACAAGTCTAGCATACGTTTAAAAGTAAGTGAACCTAAGATGTATGTTACGAAAGGATGTAAACCTAGAAGGGTTAAGTAAGAGTGTGAAACACACTAAATGTCCAAGTGCATTGGCATATGATGAAATGAACATTCACGAAAAAGGGGTCAGTAATTATAAAAAGTAAATGTGCTAAAGTTACCGTATATGGTGACAACATTATAATAGACTAATGTGAAAGACGAGGGCAGTCTAAATTGAGCCTAAGTTATTGTTACCAAAACATACTCATCTATGAGAGTGTAAAGTTAATGAAGAGACCAGTCTCTATGAACACTATAATAAAAGTATTGAGATTAATGTATATTTAATACTAATGAGTAGATGAGAAATCATCTAATGAGCAACAATGTCCTCATACTAGAAGTCATCTTCCATGACGTATGAGTTTAATGTAATGGAACTTTATAGTGAGCATCGAACCGCGAGCGGTGATGCCTTCCTTCGTGAAAATTGGAGGTTCACATAACTCTCATGAGATGATCCTGTCTGGCATGCTGGGTATAGGTCTCCTTATATATAATAGTCTTTCAGCTTATACTGCCAAATATAGGGATCTAGAAGGGTTCAATTCCCTATATACGCTAGCATGTTTTGGTTCTCCTTTGCCAGTGATTCCACCTCGTTTTGGTGTGGGGATGTCGCACTTGATTTGATGATGCTCACATACTTTATGTTGATTAAGGTTAAAGTTCCCTAAGAAGGATGAGGGCAGTCTCTAATGGTGCACATAATGAAATGAACGATGCCAAAGTTGTTAGGATAGGATAATAAAGAGCGGAGCTAAACTCAAGTAATGACAGTAGGTTATTCTTGATCATTGCACAGGAAACCTGATGAGAGTCTTAAAATTACATCCTAGGCATGACTAGTGGTTGCACTAGTATATGAATGAATGAAGTAGACTCTGTGTTTACTAAAGAAGGATCCCTAGTTGAGGTCCCATATGTTGAGCCCTCATTTTGGGAAGTCTTAATGTCAATTCTATGATTCCAAGTTCTCCTAGCATATGATTGAATGATATGCACTACACCATTTTCGGCCTACAGCAACACCACGTAAGTGTAGTCTAAACTAGCAAAAAGTGTGGCCTTTGATAAAAGGCTACACTTTTGGACATTCAGCAACACTTTTTAAGGGCTGCCCAAAAGAAGCGTAACCTTTGACATTAGGCAACACTTTTTAAATGTTGTCATCTTTGGCAACACTTATAAAGCGTAGCCAAATAGGTATAAGGGCACGCTTTGAAAATGTGCATTAGCAACACCTATTTTTTGTTAGACTACACTTAAAAGCGTTGCCTTTTCAAATTTATTGGTCACACTTAAAAAGTGTTGCCTTTTATTGGTCATCTATTGCAACACTTTCAAAGTGTAACTTTTTATCTACCTAAAGCAACACTTACAAAGTGTAACTTCAACATTTATAAGCCTACATGTAGCACAAATATATATATAATATATTTACATACATACAAGTGACCTAAAACACAAAATGAACTAATTAATCATTAAATTGAAGCTATATATTTCAAATAAACTTCGAGAAATATTTCATGTACAACCAAAAGATAGTATGTGTTGTGTACATACCCATACTTATACATCAATATTCTAAATGTGTACACAATAAATCAAATATGTATTTAAACTTTTACAATAGTTCAAAAACTCTTCATCGTCCACTTCAAATTTGATCACCTGTATTTCCCTACACAAATAAGATATTGGCAGTTATATAGAAGAGGTAAGAAGCTCAGATTGCAACAATATAGAGAGGCAAGAAATCCAGCAGTTACAGAAAACATCATCAACAACAATCAATTTATTATTTTGAGCCCTTATGCTTGAGGATTATTTCTCATATATTTTCTGAAGGAACAACTAACATTACAACAATCAATTTATTATTTTCTTTCGCTAATAAATCAAGTTTCAGTAAAGAGAATTTGAAAAGGGCGGAGAGAGCAACCAAGCAGACTTATATAGAGTAAATTGGTTACCTGCTTATGGTAGCTATAATATGTTCCACGCAGCCTGCAAATGTTCTCAATCCATATGTTTTATAATGAGTACAACAACAAAAATGAGTTTCCATAGCAAGGAGAAATGTGAAAGCATTTTAAGTATTTTTCTGACATGCGTACGAGCGTCTCTTTATGTAAGCTACCTGTGATAATGCCTGCAGAAAAACAAATATGATCACAAACCAATAAAGGATCATATATAGCAATTCCATACTGGCATTTTCATCCAAGTAATCTAAACCAAATGATTGTAAATACTACTAGATACACTATATGCAAATGGAAGCAAGGAGTCCAACAATTCATATCAAATCATGTTTGCATTTTTTTGGTGGAACCTTTCAAACACAGGACCTCACATTTCACCAATCAGTAAGTTACTAGTTAAAAATCATAGGCATAATAGCTCAAAGATCCATTTCTAATTGCAACGCACCAAGATTATTTTCTTCACCTGTACGGTTCTAAAGATGGGCTAAGTAGGTTGCTTCCCTGTAGGAACATCGACTGGAGCAGCAGGAACAGTAGCTGCAGAAAAGTTTGTGTCTAAAAAGCTTGAAGTTTCTACCATTATTGCAACTCAAATTCACTACAAACTCATGTTTTCTGATCAACCAATCTTGAAATCCAATGCAAATGGAGAATTCACTTTCTCATCTGGTTGGGATCAGATTAGAGGGAAAAGAAACCAAAGTTTCTGTTGTCACAGCCTTTCAATTGTTTCTACTGCTATAAATAGGAAGTAAACTTATCCCTTCACACAACAAAAAAATCATATATTGTTCAAACTAAACACACAAATAGAAAAACACTTGTTGTTTCTACCAACTGTAATGAGAAACGGACTGAAGGCCCTCCAAGAACCATTGCTTGCCTTGGCTGTGACCTGGTGAAACCGAGCTTTCTTTCTCTGAGATTAGTAGTCCAAAACGTAATTCACTCTTATGTGTTACTATTTATATTTTTCTACAACTTTGAAGAATTGTTAGATGCCATAAAACAATGTAAAACAGAATATTTTGCAGGGAAAGTTTTTCCTAGTCATCACAGTAAATACTTTTCTTTTAAAAGGTTAATCACAATGATTATATCAAAACTTGCATCAACTAAAAAGAATATTTTGTCTAAGTATTCTTTTACTTACTATTGACATTTATGTTGGTTTAAACTTTTTTACTTGTTGTTCATTTTTATGTGCTGACAAGAACATTTAACTTTCAAAGATAATCAATGAAAACAAAAACGAGGATTCAAAACTCTCTTGATTAAAGATAATCAAGAGAGTTGTCTCGTTATTAAAATTTTAATCACTTCTTGTCGTTATAAACAAAGACATGATTCCTTTTTATTATTACTTCATAACGTACAATCTCTTTTAGACACACAAAGTTATAAATTTGGATACCTTTTAAACCAATTAGAATTGGGATACAAATGTTTTTGGATTTACCTGATAATACCTTTTAGATAGAGGATACATAAGTCCATTGAGGTAAACAAAACAACAACATTGACTTCTCACTTGACACGAGGTATCAAAATTAGTGATTCACAAAATTACAAGGGCAAATAAATGAAGATGCAAATTCAAAAATAGCATGCTCAACCACTGTCCAAACAAGGATAAAACTCTTACAAAACTAAACATGAACTTTATTATCTCAATATTGGCATTAGCGACAGATACATTGAAAACCACAAAAGAAAAGATAGAGAATGTCATCTTTAAGTTGATTAAACACGACTTAAAGAGAAGAACATTTGAAGTAAGTAGGCAGCCAACTCATGCTAGTAAGAGGGTCGCTTTTGCGCTTATGGCCAAACGACTGAATTAGCTAAAGTTACTATCTATACTTGGAAATGCACTAGAGACACAACAAAATGACTTCTTCACTCTTCAAGACATACAGTTGAAAACAAAAAAATTGTTCCAGCAAACAGACAAGACAAAATCATTGTGATTAACAAATGAACAAACAAGATTAAGGCGGGCACAGTAAAAAAAAGCAGTGACCACAGATTAAAACAAACATTATAGCAAGAAAGATCTTAAACATGGACAAGCAACAGTACCAGCAATCAGAATAAGAACAAGGAAAATCTTAAGCATCTGCAGAAATTAACATGAAAAGTAAAGGAAAATCTAAATGTTAACGAGCTACACTCCAAAAATCAACTGATGAAACTAAAATACAAGTCACACTCCCAAAAATTGCATAAAAACACAAGAATATAAAACCCTAAAGTTAAATTTTAGAATTTCAAAATGAAATTTCTTACCTGATAAACCCAAATCCAACAAAATCTCTTTGAAATCGTGTTCTTCAGCGAGACACTTGAGAGAAAAGTGTGATGGAGAGACTAATTAGCTTCAGTTCATCATCATGTCAACAACCCAACAATATTCATTTCTTCTATACAAAAAACAAAAAATCAAACACTTCAGCTAACAAGAAGACTGTTTTAGAAGTACCACTTCAGCTAAAAATCAAACACTTCAGCTAAAATCAAATAAGTTTCGGAAAACAGAATCGTTCTTACTCTTAAAAATCGTTCTTACCCTTCAAGGAATCGTTCAACTCTTCAGCTCAGTTCATCGAATCTTTAGCTTGTATCAAAAAAGAGAACTACTTCTTCAGCTATCTTCACCTCTCTTCACTTCGAACCTTTAGTTCTTCATCTTGTATCGGAACCTTTAGTTCTTCAGCCAATTCTTCTGCTGAAAAGAGAAACGTGAAAAGGAAAGTCTCAAAGAGGAAAGTGAAGTCAAAATGTTTTGTTAATGTTTAATTTTTTTGGCCAATAAAAATGGGAGGGAGTGTTAAAAATATTGGAGGGAATATAATATTTTAGTGAAAAATTTTAAGGCAACACTTATAAAGTGTTGTTTTTTCAATTATAAAAATAGGACATTTTAGAAGTGTGGTCATATATAAAATAGGTGTTGCCAATTATATCATATTTTAACAACACTTATAAAGTGTATCTTATATTATTAAAGAGTACACTTTTGAAGTGTTGCCAAAATTATTGTAGCTAAAAGTTAAAAATTTTGGCTACGCTTTAAAAGCGTTCCCAAAACTACTTTAGGCAACACTTGACAAGTGTAGTCCAGAATAAGTGTGGTCGTAGGCCTAAAATGGTGTAGTGATGAGATATGTTATGTGTTATATGCTATATGTTATGTGCTATATGTAAATATGTTATGTGATGTGTGCAATATGATAAATATGATTATGCATGTTACTCTCATGGTATGACTTTCCTAAGTCCAATTTTTCAAGTCAACTGACTTTCCTAATCCAAATGTGGAAAGTCCACTGACTTTCTTAATCTAAATATGGCAATTCCACTGACATGACATTCCATAAATCATGTATTTAGGAAAGATTTACTCTCACTAATGCATGTCCTTGGTGTTTGATTGAATATACCCATTCTTAGTACAAGTGTGCACTAATCCTAAACAATATCTAATTTTAGGTGCAGGCACAGGTGGAAATTAAAGCTTACAGTAAGACATTGCAGCTCTCCAGACATGGATCTTTCATCCGGACTTGGTAGGACCCCATGCTTTCAAAGATGTTTAATATTATTTTCTAGATTAGATAAAGGCTTTAGCTAGTGGAGCATGTTCCATTAGTTTTTCATTTCCACTTTCATTTAGGACTTTCTGTTGGTGTAGTTTTGTCAAAAAGTTCAAATTGTTCCCTAAAATTAACCTATAGGAAGTAACAATGACGTATGTAGGCTTGCCTACGACCTTTGTTAGGACAATGACGTCGGTCTCGTCTAGGGTCTACATTCCGGTCGTGACATCATATACCCATACTCAGTACATGTGGCTTGCTAATTCAATCACTTTATATTACTACAACTGTAGGTTCCGGCCATTGAAGTTAAGGAGGTCCTTTCGAAGAGCTTGAAACTATTTCTCCAAGTCTTAGTAGATCCTCATGTTTGGGGATGATATCTTTAACATTCTAGCTTACACACATTATTAGTAATTTTAAGAATACGTTATCTCCATTATGTTTTTTGGATTCTATTGTATTAAGGCCTATATGACATATTGACTATGTATTGGCTAAGTACATATTTGCACTCTTTACATGTTTTTATATATGTGAAACAAATTCTTAGAATATCGTATGACTTATGATGATAGGTATGAAGTCTAAGTACACTACAAGTAGAATGTAAAAGTTTTAATTTTCTGCAACTTTTACTAATCACATGGTATGACGAATGCTAAGGGCTTGTCTAAGTTTTGTCAGAGGACGAGAACGCCGATCTCATCTAAAGTATGCTATCCGGGTGTGAAAGTTATATATTTATTTCACTAGGTAGGATCTTCCTAAATGGGAGTCGTGGTGTTAAGTCTTCTAATAGAGTGTACTACGTTGGGTAGGTTGTGGTATTGGACGCCATCTACTCATCCCACTAAGTAGTCATTCCGAAAGAGAATTCTTTGTGTTGTTGGGTACTTTTCTATTGTATTGCCATTGATTGGGTGCTTGTTCTCCCAAGGTGAGTATGCCAAAAAGGGAGGTAGTCTTGAGGGTTGCTTAGGTGGGTCTTGAAGGAGTCATGTGTGTACTTCCTTCATGTCTCACCTTAGTGAGCCTTATGATGACCTTAAATGGGAAAACTCCTATGGAAATTATGCTTACTTCTTCATTGGCAATACTTTGGACGTTGACTACTTTGGAGTAATTATAGTTCACTATAAAGGTCAATGAATTCTTGTGTCGTTTTAGTTCTAAATTTATGAATATTTTAAGCATTTGGTATGAAAATCTATTTTTACTTAAATGTCCCTTTTTGTATGTTTTTGCATATGCCATACTTAGTACATTGTTTTGTACTAACCCCATACTTTTCTACACTATGTAATTATAGGTTTTGGAACAAAGGTTGAAGTATAGAGGAAAAGAATGGGATTCACAAGACAGATTGTGTCCTCATATATCCGGGGGGCAAAATTCCTATATTCTTAGTTCTATATGTTACGAATTATTATGTATCTCTTTAACATCTAAATGGTTGTATCCTAAATTAATTATTGCATTTCTTTAAGGTTAGTTTGTGAAGATGATATTTTCTAAGAATTTATAAAGAATTCTTTTTTATATTTATTGTCGTGAAAAGTTTTAATTCCACACTGCTTTTCATGTCTTTTGTAATGAACGACATTTAAAGAGATTTTACAAGACCTTAAAGGGTCAAGTATGCCTTGCCATGAAACATTATAGTGATTTCCTTTTTGGGATTGACAATTGATTTTTGTGTGTCAAGGGTTCCCACAAGGTTAGAGATTGCCTAAATGTGAAGGGAGAAGACAAAGGTAGCAGGCAATCTTAAGCTAGTCGTTCTAATATGGATCCTCCAAAGAAGAATTACTTTTACACACTTCGATCAAGGGGTGAACAAGAGAGTCCTCACGATGCGGTGACCGGTTTGTATCAAGTTTTCTCGATAGATGTATATTATTTAATTGATTCGGGCGCTAAATTATCTTTTGTTTCTCCCTTTATAGCTAAAAAGTTTGATATTTTTCTCAATATTCTAAATGAAACTTTGATGGTAACTACCCCGGTAGGGGAGTCAGTTGTTGTAAAGAGGGTATATTGAAATTGTCCTATAATGTTGCACAATAGAGTTAGAAATTTTGATTAGAAGAACTTGATATGGTATATGAATGATTGCTTGAATTGAATTGATTCTAGAACTAGAATTTTCAAATTCAAATTTCCAAATGAACCTCTTGTAGATGATTACTAAAGGGTGTATATATCACGTTGCAAGGGACAAAGATTTAAACTCATAAAATACTTCTCATTGAGTTAGTCCCTGTAGTAAGGGAATTTCCAGAGGTCTTTCCTAATGATCTTCCCTGAATCCCTCTAAAATAGGAATTGATTTTGGTATTAAATTACTACTGGATACCAACCCAATGCTTATTCCTCCTTATTGGATTCCTTTAGACGAATTGAAAGATTTGAAGTCTCGACTCAAAGATTTTCTAGACAAAGGTTTTATTATACCTTGTATTTATCCATGTGGTTCTTTGGTTTTGTTTGTAAAGAAGAAGGATGGATCCTAAGAGTGTGCATTGATTATCTCAAACTTAATAAAGTCATTATTAAGAACAAGTATCCTCTCCCTTGGATTGACGACTTTTGTGATCAACTCCATGGGACAACTTACTCCTCTAAGATTGACTTGAGATCGGAGTATCACCAACTCAGGATGAGAGGTGACGATATACATAATATTATATTTTTAGACTAGATATGGTCACCATGAGTTCTTAGTTATGTCCTTTGGTCGTACTAATGCCCTGGTGGCATTTATGGATCTCATGGATAGGCTATTTCGAAGATACCTACATTCATTTGTAATTGTGTTCATGAGGACATGTTTGTAAATTGAAAAATGAGGGTTAACACATGGATGATTTGAGGATGGTGTTATAAGTTCTTAAGAAGAATCAATTAAATGCCAAATATAGCAAATGTTAGTTTTAGTTGTGGTCGCCAGAATTTTTTTCTCATGTCATCTCTAGAGAAGGAGTTGAGGTTGATCTATGAAAAACCGAGGCGGTCAAGAACTGTCCTAGACTTTGACTCCAACTGCCATTAGGACTTCTTGATAATAGGGGTTAATATAGGAGGTTTGTGGATGGTTTTGCGTCCATTGGTTCTCTCTTGAATAATTTGATCCAAAAGAATAAAAGCTTTGAGGGGTAGGAGATTTTTTAAAGATAAGCTTACTTACTCTCAAGTATTGACTCTACTGGAGGGTACGAAGTGCTTCATTATATTGTGAGGCATCCCAAGTGGGTTTAAGGTGTCATGATCTTGAGTTAGTAGATGTGGTATTTTCCATGAAAATATACAGACAATGCTTTTATGGTTTCAATATTGATGTGCATACCGGCCACAAGATCCTTCAATATTATTTTACTCAATTGGAGTTAAATCTCCAATGAGGAAGGTGGTTGGAATTATTGAAGGATTACGACATGAGTGTTCTTTACCTTCCCGACAAGGCAATGTGGTTGCAGATGATCTTATTCGTATGACCATGGGTAGTGTATCTCATGTAAAGGAAGGAAAGAACGACCTAGTTTAAGGTGTTCATAGGTTGGCTAGATCGGGTTTTAGATTTAACGATTCTTTAAATGGTGGTTTTTATGGTCCATTATAACTCTTATTCATCCTTTCTGGTTAAGACGACGTCAAAACAAGACATTGGTCAAACATTTATGGAGTTGAAGAAATCTGTTCTTTGTAAGATTAATGAGTCAGTCTCGTTAGGGGGAGTATGGTATCTTGAGATATCAAGGAAGGTTGTGTGTTCCCAATGAATATATTTTGAGGAATTGGATTCTTGAGGAAGCACATGCGTACCGTTAATCCATTAATCTGCGTTGTACAAAGATGTATCATGACCTTAGGGAATTGTTTTAGTGGGAAGCTTGAGGAAGGACATAGCGGAAATTGTTGAAAAATTTCCAAAATGCAATCAAGTAAAATATGAACAAAAAAATTCGTGTGGTTTACTTCAATAAATCAAAGTTCAAACATGGAAATGTGGTAGGTTTGCCTGAGACACAAAATCACTATGACTCCATATGATTGGTTGTGGATAGGTTGACCAAATCTGCTCATCTATTCCCATCAAGTATACTTATTAATGCAGGATTATGCGAGGATCTTCATACATGAGATTGTGTATCGCAATGGTATTCCAATATCCATCATATAAGATAGGGGTGCAGATTCATATCTATGTTTTATAGATCATTCAAACAAGGGTTGGGTACCAAGGTGAAATTAAGCCCCGTTGTTCATCCCAAAAGGATGGTCAAGAGGATAGTACTATTCATTTATATATATATGGCTCCTTATGAAGCTTTATATGGTAGGAAACGTCAATATCCAATTGGATGTTTTGATGTGGGTGAGTATTCACTTTTGGGTCCCAATTTGATTTATAAGACTTTGGAGACGGTTCATATCATATGGAATCACTTGAAAACAGCCTATAGCTTGCAAAAGTATTATGACAGCCATAGGAGAAAGGAATCAGATTTTGAAGAAGGTCATAAAGTATATTTAAAAAGTGTTCATAATTGTGAAGCGTGCCATACTTATGGATAGGAAACTACATAATGCCTAGGAAACTATCTTTTTCTAGGAAATCTTTTATCTTGCCATTAGAGTACACTAATGGTGTGATTTTGCATCTAATCCCATTGTTGTGATTATAGGAAGTCTGAACACTAGAAAGAATGTGTCATAAAAACTTGAAAAGGAACTTGCAGATGCGAGAGCTCCTCCCCGTGGTGAATAAGTTCCTCCACTTGAAGAAGATGCTACCATGGAGCTTGCACCGGCCAATCCTCTTCCATTGACTGATGAATGTATAAGAACTGCTCTTCTTCAAATGTCCCAAGCTATCACTAGTCTAGCCCAAGCGTCCAAGACTCAAGCCCAAGCTATGACGGCCCAAGAAAACCGTAAGGTTGTGCCCCATCCTCATCAACAAGTCACCACTATGGCGTCCCTTCTAAGGGACATTTCTAGGATGAACCCTCCTACTTTCTACAAGATTAAGGTTGAAGAAGACCCCCAAAATTCATCAATGAAGTCTATAAGAAATTATTGTCAATGGGGTTGTCCACAAGTGAAAAGGCCGAGTTGGCCATGTATCAACTCAAGGACGTGGCTCCAGTACGGTTTGTGCAATGGAGAGATATTAGGTTTAGAGAGGTGGTCCTTAAACTTCGGGGATCTTCAAGAAGGCTTTTCTTTATTTGTTCTTTCCTAGATAAATGAGGGAAGCAAAAGTGGTGGATTTCATCACCTTTGCCAAGTAGGTATGAGTGTTCATTATAGTGCATGTCAAGCATCGACTATTCCACATGACAACATTCGGATATTCTACATGACAACATGAACAATTGTCGTCTTATAGTGCATTTCAAGAATTGAAGTATAAATAAACTCAAAATAAAGTATATAGGGAAGCTTACCACCACAACATACTCAACACCTCAACATTATGCTAAATGATCCAATTCGATAACATAAGGCCCTTATCAATGGCCATGAACATCAACTCAACATAATAACTATAATAATCAATGAAATAGGTCAAATCAATGTAAATTCATCAATCTAATAAAACCTAGATATCAATTTGCTATAATTATTACATGAATGAATAGCCCACATAAAACTACATAAGAATTGATCAACATTAGATCAATATCAAGAAAGGGTTCATCCAATTCATGGGTTCATAGGTAATTTAGGTTAAAATAATCAATATAACATCAATCTAATCCATAATAGATGTTTCAAAAGAATTTATGCAAGAACCCATGGTAGAACCATGAAATTGAACAATTCAACGTTGAAAACTTTAGAAAATATATTGAGAGTTGGGCTCCTTATTGAAACGAATTTAAAAGAACAAAAGCCATAAATTGAAGAAGTGAATTCATCACTTTGATTGAGAATATACACTCAATTCTTCACTTCAAGATTTTCCTTGATTTTGGACTTCAATGGAGTCTTTAGGACTTTCTAAGGGATTTTGGGGTTTTGATTTAGGAGAATGAAGTCTTCAATGTCTTTAAGACTTATATACACATTTAAAATACCAAAAAAGACACCTAATAAATCCCTAATACTCTTATTTGTAATTGACGTGAAATTACAAGTTCACCCCTAACTTGGCATTGAACTGCACGCAGGCCACAATGACCATCGACGGTTGCCCATCGACGGGGCGTAGGTCCACTTACAGGCCGCCCTAGATTTCGTCGAGGGGTTCAAAGACTTGTAAATGGGATCTTCGCTCCCCAGGATAAGTACAAAACGACACCCACCAACTACGGGGCGTCGACCAGGCCAGTGGCCGTCGATTGCCATCCGTAGGTGGACTGCCTTTGGGCAGTTTTGGCCACCAACATCGATCCTTCTTGAAGGACCCTTGGTTGGTCCTTGGAGTTGTTTTTCCAGACTGTTCCAAGACATATATAATTGTATATTATTTTATCACCTCTCACACGAATTTAACCTACCTAAAACTCGACGAATCATGACCAGACAGACAAGGTCATTTAAAGACACATCTTTTGAATGTTATGGACGTTCTTGGACGTTTGACCTCCAAACTCCACGAAACCTAACACAATGACTATACATTCTATAATAACTACTTTAAGGACGTTAAAAACTCATGAATCACACAATATTACATAAAAACACAAATGAGGCACACAGGTGACTTAGTCATCGAACGTCTTGGTCGTCCCTTGACGTTTGACTTCCAATTCACCCAATACATTAGCTACTGCCTATATACAATATATTAGAACTATTAAAGACCTTATACCATAAATAACAACATGCTATGCTCTAGTTCACTTAAGTCATTTTCGGGGTCTTACAATCTCTCCCAATTGGACAACATTCGTCCTCGAATGACACTTGCCACTATCCGAACACTTCCAAGAATAGAGATTCATTTGAAAGCTAATAACCAAACCATATAAAAAAATTCAAGAATAAAATATCAATTTCACATAGTCAAGACATTCACAACACAACAAGAAACTATAAAACAATTCTATAATACATTATGCTACAAAACTCACATGTTTCATTCCAAATAACGAAAAATCACTTTATGTTAAATATCATAAGCATATATATATATATATATATATATATATATATATTATATATATATATATATATATATATATATATATATATATATATATATATATTTCTAACCATATTACAAAACTTAGACCAAAGAATCAATTAGTAAATTTCCCAAAAATTTTACGGTGAACTGTTTTAATGCTTTAGCGATTTAACCAATTTTTTAAAAAATGCATCTTTTCGGAAATTCATGATATAAACATGCTAATATTCAAGGTAACATCATATAAAAACATCATACAATATAATCATGACTTCATAAAACACACAATGCAAGAAGTTAATGAAATTCAATGTCAACAAAACTCCTGAGCATCATGCACATGCAATACCTTCTACGACATTCTATCTATCTACTAACCACACTCCCGCACTTAGAAGGAACTCATATTACCACATGATAAAGTGAACTTACCAACATCATAATCACTCATCTCCCCTGTAGACTATAGTGCATTCAAACGCCTCTGAGCATCATCCTTTGGAACACTAAGAGCAACTTACTTACCCTCTCCTCCTCTACAAGTAATCATAGGACAATCTCTCACCTTGTGTCCTTCCTTGAAACAACCAAAGAAACTCCCAGTACCAAATAGATACTCACCATAATGTTTCTTGCCACATTTGGCACAAGTAGGTTTCACCTTTTGAGAACCACCTCCTTTATCCAATTTCATCTTAGCACTCTTAGGTTCTTAAGTTTGAACCTCTTCTTAAACCTAGTTTGCTCTTGATCACTAGCACCACTCCTTTTCAAGCTTCTAACCATCCTCCCAAGTTTAGAATCTTCATTGATTTTGGATACACCATGAGTCTAGCTAGGGTCATATCATCACGTAGCATAGTGGTACGACATTGTTCCCTCACTAAGTTGCTACACCCGTCACGAAACGACTCATTTTATCTCTTGGATTGGACAAAATAGAATGGGAATACCTAGACAAAGTTGAGAATTTCAAATAGTACTCCTCAACACTCATATTGCCTTGCTTGAGATTGATAAACTCCTTCACCTTAAATATTCTCCATTCACACGGAAAGTACTTACCAAGAAAAGCTTATTTAAATTTTCCCATTCAATAGGATCTGATTCCTCCGGCCTATTATCCTTCCATGACTTTAGCATATTTGAGAAGCATCCCTCAATTGGTACGAAGCCAATTCTGCCTTCTCCCTAGATGTAACCCTCATAGGACTAAACACCTTATACACTCTATCAAGAAAATCTTGTGGATCCTCTCCCACCATTGAGCCAAGAAATATAGGAGGATTCATCCTTACAAAGTCTGTCAACCTAGATGTCGTAGTGATCTCTACAACAGTCACCCTACGCACCATACTCAAATTCGCTTGAGTAATCACGGCTCGATCTAAAGCATGTAGAACCACTCTAATATCCCTATTATGCATTTCCGGAAGAACTTCATTACACTCACCCACAATAGGGACTTGACAACCATGAGCACCTTTGACACATTCCCCTTCATGAGGAACTTGCTTGACTTGCTCAACTTAAGGAGGAATCTCCTCATTCATCCTCTCCTCTTCCAACCTTCTAGCGTCCATCCTTCTAGTTCATCTCCTAGAAAGACAAGGAAATACATTAAGAAGGATACTCATACCATTTACTCTACCGCACGACATAGAAGTAGAAAAGAAGGTATACTCTATCTTCATATAGCCTCTTCCCCATAGATGTGTACCGAATCACAAAGATGGTCAAGACTCTACTAGATGTTACTTGATGAGACTTTTCTATTCCTAATATTACATTCACAAACCTATGCTCAGATACCAAGCTTGTAACATCCCGAAACCACACCTTAGAAGATAGAGGCAATCTTGAATTTGAACCGGCATAATTGACCCCTCGGAGGTCTTGTACAAGCCCTTACATATCATTCATCCCATAAACATAGTGAAAAGTAGTGTGGAATTAAAACTTTTCACAAAACATAACATAGTCTTTAAAAATCTTTCTTATATAAAGAAATAGTAAATACTAAGTCTAAATATCATCATCTTAAGACACAAGAATACTTGGGACACGACCCATACTTTAAAATACGAATATAGAAATAGTTAGTCTATTACAGTACTTCTAATGGAAAACATATAAGACATATATGCCTTCGAGTCAAATGAGGACATACTTTGACTTCTCTTGAATGATTTCTATGGTCCAAGTATTCACTTTCAAAAGCTCCTCACCTAACAAGAAATATATATATAAATAAAAGCACGGATTTGTACAACCACATGTATTAAATATGGCATTATGCATCAAAATCATAAAAACGGACTTTTATTAGAAATATGCATCTTTTTTTTAGAAATCATATTATAATCATAAGAACACCATTTTACAACATAGAAACACATAACATAACATTTAAACGAAAAAATCATTATTTTAGAGATCACTTTACAGTGAACTCATTCACTATTACAGTTAACTCATTCACCGTTACAGTGAATTACTTAACTGTATAGTGAAGTCACTTTTTATTATTTTTACACAAACCTTAGCATGTAATCTTCTCACTCAAATTGATCCTATGATTCACTTAATTCACACAAAGAGAGATCGTCCATACAACCTCTATAGATGTGCATAAACGGCCATTAAAATTACTTAAAATGAGTCACATACACACTAACAAAGCATCATAAACATCAAGTTAAGATTCGTCTACCAAAGTTTACTCTAAGTTTCACTTGAGTGAATTATGAAGTGACCGCCCATAAAAAATCCTTACACAAAAACTTAAGATATTCTATAGACTCCCTAGAATAGAATCAATCTCACTTAACACACCAACACATAGATGATATTACATTCTCCATCCAAAGGCTATCAAAAGACCTATTAAAGTAAATCAAGAAGATAACATCCATGATTAACCTCTTCAAGATTACGTAAATAGTCCTGAAGACTACCTAAGGCTTAGATCATGTCCACATAACCAAACATTTTCCCCAATTAGAGTCATCCTCAAGATTTCCAAAGCTAGGACATGAAGATCACATCTCTAGTACCTTCTTCACGCTTTAGCTAAGGAATCCTTAATTAACTTTAGATTAGGTACTTTTTAATGTACATACTTCTTAACATAAGTTATTAGTTTATAATCTTATTAAGAGACACATTCATCATATAAAGGATATTCAATTAATGGTCTTAGACAAGACCTAGGACATCCAAGTAACACCTTCAAAGTCTATTGTGCAATGTCTAGATAGCATCTCATACCACCACCTAAACCTCATAGACTTATCTAACGCTAATAGGTATTCCATATGATGAGAATAGGAAATAACCGACATAGACGATGATAGCAAGACATGGAATGCGGAGTTTTATCCTACTTCGATGAGGTCGTTTTACTTGCCATGGGTAGAACTAAGACACATCCCATGTAGGCACATGGTAAGGGAATATGAAGGGAATACTTTGTAATCTAGTCTCACTCTTTAACTAAAACTACTTCCCCTTTACAATACTCACTAGTTGCTAGCCGTCTTTCTCATAGAGTTATTCACATAAGAGGGTTCCATAAAAAGTTCATAACACTATTACATTCACACTACGAAAGTAGGTCCACTAGGGTTACGTCACAAGGGAGACAAGAAGCTCATGATGAGTTTCCTTAGGATTAATATGATGTCGTTCTAGACAATTACTTATGTCTATAATTCTTTTTCTTTGATGGATACAATTACGGCTTACAACTTCAACAATCTTAACCTTACTACTAAGTCAAGGTTTTCACATAAAGACTCTCTTAAGTTCACTTAATGTCATATCTCATTCATACATTCAAGACTAAGAGTTATAAAACCCTAAATAAATAAATCACATATTCATAAGCATATAATCATCAAGCAAGGGACACAAGTAAACAAAGACAAGACAACACATACTTCACTTTTAACTCATAATGCAAGACATCCTAAAATAAAATAGCAACAAACATAACATCTTCAATTCAACCTATATACTATCCTAAGATCATCAATGTGACCAATGTAGACCCATTTAATCAAGTAGGAATAACCAAGACTCAACCCTAACACTATACACATAATGTCAAAGTCATAGTCTAACATGATCAACTAAGACAACATGAATAGAATAATACACATATGAGTTCACATATAGATATATATTGTCATACATCACATAATGAAATTAGAAAAATAGTCATATTACTTCAAGTAATTGTTGACAAGGCCAAGATCATCATATTGCATAAAGTAAAGCCGACAAGGCCACATCAACTCAAAGTAAAGCACATAACACCGCCACCATAAGTGGACCATACAAATAACAATGGAACTAAAGTATAAACAACATAAAAATAAAGGAAATAGGGAAGCTTACCACCTCAACATCTTCAACACCTCAACTTGATGCTGAATCATCCAATTCGATAAAATAAGGCTCTTACTAATGGCCATGAACATCAATTAAACATAACAACTATAATAATCAATGAACTTGGTCAAATAAATATAAATTCATCAATATAATAAAACCTAGATATCAATTTACTGTAATTATTACATCAACGAATAGCCCACATAAAACTACATAAGAATTCATCAACATTAGATCAATATCAAGTAATCCACAACTTAGTCTATAACTAGGGTTCATCAAATTCATGGGTTAATAGGTAATTCAAGTTAAAATAATCAATAAAACATCAATATAATCCATAATAGACCTTTAAAAACAATTGATGCAAGAAACCGTTGCAAAATCATGAAATTGGACAATTCTACTTTGAAAACTTTAGAAAACATCCTTAGTGTTGGGCTCCTTGATGTAACGAATTTCAAGGATAAAAAGTAGCACATTGAAAAAAATGATTCTTCAAGTTGATAAATAATCTCCACTCAATTTTTCACTTTAAGCCCTTCCTTGATTTTGGACTTCAATGGAGTCTTTGGGAGTTTCTAAGGGATTTTGGAGTTTTGATTTATAAGAATGAAGTCTTCAATGTGTTTTAGACTTACATACACATTTCAAATACACAAAATACCCTAATATACCGCCAATACTCTTATTTGTAAGTGAGGTGAAATTACTAGTTCACCCATGTCTTGGCAGCGAACTGCACGGAGGCCACAGTGACCATCGATGGTTGCCCATCGACATGGCGTAGGTCCACTTACGGGCCGCCCTGGCCTTTGTCGATGGGTTTAGAGACTTGTACATGGGATATATTCTCCCCATTATAAAGAAAAAATGACGCCCACCAGCTACTGGGCGTCGACCAGGCCACTGGCCGTCGATTGCCAACCGTAGGTGGACTGCCTTAGGGAGTTTTGGCCACCAACATGGATCCTATCTCAAGGACACTTGATTGGTCCTTGAGTATGTTTACCCGAACATTTAAACCCAAACACTCTTATCTGATTTTATCACCTCTCACATGAATTTCACCCAAAACGAACACGTAAAACTTGACGAAACATGGCTAGACATACAAGGTCTTTCCAAGGCACATCTTTCGAACGTCATGGACGTTCTTGGACGTTTGACCTCCAACCTCCACGAAACTTGACAAACTGCCTATATATTCTACAATAACTCATTTAAGGACCTTAAATCCTCATGAATCACAAAATAGCACATAAAACCACATATGAGACACATAGGTGACTTAGTCATCAAACATCTTGGTCGTCCCTTGACGTTTGACTTTCAATGCACCTTATAATTTAGCTATTGTCTCTATACCATATATTAGACCTATTTAGGACCTTAATACAACAAGACCAACATGCTAGGATATAGTTCACCTAAGTCATTTTTGGGGTCTTACACATTCATTACATTAAGTATGAAAATTAGTGCGGAATTAAAACTTTTCAAGAGAATATGATAGTGAGAAACAACTTTTATAAAAGCTAAGGAATAAGTCTCGTCATCACTAGCCAATATTAAATACACTCCTTAAATATCTTAGGATATGGCCCTTTACATTGAAAGAAATAGATAAATAGTCTATATTAGTCTTAAAGAAGAGTTGATGAAACATAGACTATGCCCTCGAACATATGAGCAAATATTTAGTCTTGATAGAGTCAATTCCCAAGCTTGCCTTCTAAACTTTACTTGCCTCCAACCTATACTTATAGAGTATAGAATTGTACTGGTTTAGTACAAAAGTTGTACTAAGTATGGAAATGTGCTAAATAATGCAAAAAGGGACAATTTAGTTGAAACAGACAAATCATGTTATTCTGATAAAAACATTTATGAATTAAGTTAGAAAACATCATATAGAATCATCATTTAGGACATAAGGTATAACCTTAATTTTTTGAAACATAGGAGCATACTTACACTAAACCCAAAATTACACATGAACTATAACTACCCAAAGATATCCTCACGCTCCCTTAAGTAAGGCATAAACAGATTGCCCATACAATCTCCGCAATACCTATCTTAGAGTTCCCTAAGACTACTAAGAATAAGCATACTTGATTTCATTTATATAAGTAACCATTCAATACCTTCGACATTATGGGAACATATAAATTCTTAGGAACTTTACATAATATCCATCTGCCAAGACAACTCCCAAGTAACACTTAGTGCAATGTGAAAGTAGCCTCCCATAATAGTAGTTCCACCTAGTGTTCCTTAGGAATTACCTTAGACTAGGCACTTCACATTCATCAAATAATTTGCTTTCATCCTGCAAAACATAATATCGACACGCTTCCTTTACATTAGATATAAGTCTTAATACATCCATTTACATCATGAAATGACCCATTCATACATTTCATATAAGTACACACCAAGTCTCCCTCAAAATTTCTACTTGTTCAATGTATAGGTAACGTCCCGTTCCACCATCTACCTTATGTAGTACACTCTTAAGAATATTTAGTTCATTTACATACATTTGTGGGGGCTAGATTTAACCGACATAGACCATGAGAGCTACACATGGAATCCCGGTTTTAACCCCTACCGGATGAGGGATCCCTACTTGACTAAGGTAGGCTCATATTCTTTAGCCTTTACATGGATTATCCAATGGCTATACCTATGCGGGTTCATGGTTAAGGGATAAGTATATTGCTACTACTCATTCCCTACTAATGTGGAGCACCCATCTCAAGAGGTACATTAACTACAACATCTATACTCACGAAATGTACCCATCCCTTCTTCAAATCCTCTCGGTGCTAAGTATAACTCCCTCACGAAGTCTTAAACTTTCATTGAATTTAGGTTAAGAGATAACTATTGAACACACATATTAACTCACGAAGGGTATCCAACCTACAACCTAACATTGGAAAGCTCATAGGGAATATTGAGGTTGCTACTATACATTACATCTCAACTCACGAAGAGTGTTCACCCAAAAACCCTTTTTCACACTTAGGAATAGTAGGGACATTTGCACACTAAATCTATAATCACGAAGAGTGCCTACCCTACAATCTTTTATTTTTATTTATTGACTTCTTTCATGCATCCAAGTGTGTGTGTATGTGAGTACATGTGAGCACACCTTTCATATAATAACCATTATTAATGTCATTGAATTTTAGACATTCTCAAACCCACATTCATCACAATTCACACATTATCATACTTCTTATATTAAATAAATACTTTATTTCAACATAAACCCTTTAAGATACTAATTTCAACCGTGTAAAACATAACATACTTAAACATATCAAAATCATAACATCACTTAAAATATCATGACTTCAAGACCATTTTTACAATACACTAATAACTTCATAAACTTCAAGTAACCACCCCCACCGAAGGTGGACCATACCGCTCAAGAGCATTTAACCATAAGGATTTAACAACATAGCCAAATTACCATTCATCCAAGCTTTCGGCACCTATCAACAATTTATCCAATAGTTCATTATAAAATATCCCTTAGCTTAGTGACTTATCGTCAACGAAACCACCAAGAAACAATAACTTTAACATTATGTGATCATGCTCATTAAACCCATTTCATAAACTAAAAGTTCATAAAATAATAGCAATGATTCCATTGGGGTTTTTGACATTTAAAATCTTCAATTTAAACTAAGAAGTACTATTTAATCATTAAAAAAATTTCAAGCAAAGACTCATACATAGAGTCAAGGAATAAAGATGTTTGAGTTGAAATCCTTTTTGAAATCTCTTTTAAATGGCTTCTTGAATAAAAGAAGGTTCAAGGATGATTAGAATACGTCAATGATAAGGAACCCACAAGATTTTTTAAGAAGAACATGTGAAGAACCTGGTCCCGTTCCTTAGAGCTTGATGCTTCTTGAAAGTGTAGTTTGGAGAAAAGGTTTTGGAGTGATTTTTTATTTGAGCTTTAGGGTTTGAATTGGTGGTTTGAACCCTTTATGTGTCATTCCACATATAGGAACCATTGGTACTCAATTTCTCCCGCAAACCATCGCTCAAAACTTCACTACAAAAAACTATGCCACAATAGTTCAACTTCGACTAGTTTCCAGACGTCTTGGGCGTTGGACATCCAAACACTCCAAAATTTTACAAACTGACTTATAATTCTAATATACAAATTTTTAATGCATTAATAACTCATGAAACACATATGAATCTCTAGATTGACCTATTTAATTTTTAGGGTCATTATAATCTCCCCCTCTTAGAACGATATTCGTCCTCGAATGACACTAAACACTTGCAAGGACTTTATGGACTAAATTGGAAGCATACCACACATATCATAAAGGTCAATACATTCATATTCAATGCACCAAACTTACAAGGAACATCGACTTCATATAATTCGGATTTTAAGCAACACGAGAAATTTGGAATAAATTCCATGATTCAATGTACACACTCACTACATCATTTTAATTGCATATATGGAGGAACTACCTTCTAAAAAATTAGACATGTTCATCACAACATTATGAAAATCAAAGTCCAATAACCTTGAAATCCCATATTGACCCATAGCATAGAAACATTGAAGCAATTAGGAAAAATAGTAAGCTACACATTGACATGACATATATAGATTAACTACAAATCTTTTCATGAAACTATGATCGCATAAAGAGCATGAAAAATACCATATCATCAATTTAACACATAGAATATGGATTCATGAAACTCGTACTTATGCAAGACTCAAAAACAAGCAAAACTACAAAGGAATTTTGTCTCAAGCTTGAGTGAGAATAGAAGGAAGGATAAGGATACCAACTATCTTTCTACTACAATCATTCTCCCCAACTTAGGGTAAACTCATTTAAAGTAAATCAAAACAACCATAAAACTCTTATGACATACCAAGGCCTTCACTCCGAATAAGCTTCTTTGCTTGCTTGAAGTGCAGAGAACCAACTCTATTTGGAGCATTAGGATCTGAACCATCATGATGAGCATAGTTGACCTCTTTCCCTTTTCCTTGAAGTTAGGGAAATACCTCATCATTTAACCCTTATTACCACATCCAAATAAACTATCCATGCCAGAAACACACTTACTTAAGTGGTTCTTCTCACAACTAGTACACCTAGGCCTCTCAAAAGCTTAACCACCTCCTTGAGAATTTTTGTTGGAAACACAATTCTTGTTCCCCATGGAAGAGTGTTGATTATAGAACCTCTTCATAGGTTTAGGGTTACTTGGTTCATCCACCGTAAGCCTTTTCCCATACCTATTTCTCTCCCTAAGCTTAGACACTTCAATTTGTTGAACATGTAACATGATCCTGGAGATATCATATCATCAAGTAACATTGTCATACGACACTCCTTCTCAACCATACTATACACCCCCATCACAAACTTATTCATACTAGGGTCGGCTACAAAGGTTGGGGAATACTTAGAGAGTTGGGTGAATTTGAGATATTACTCTTTCACACTCATTCCCCCTTAACGAATGTTCATGAATTCAACCAACTTTCTCTCCCTCAACTCTAAAAAAAAAAAACCTATCAAGAAAACACAATTTGAACACTTCCCAATCTACCGAACCTTCCCTTAAAGGCCTCTCATCCCTACATTTTACAAACCACACTTGGGCCATATCTTTTAGTTTATTAGCGGCTAACTCCGCATTCTCTCTAGGATTCACACCCATAACATCCACTACCTTGAACACCTCATCTATAAAGGCTTGTGGATATTCATCCACCTTAGTGCCATGAAAAGTAAAAGGTTTTAACCTCATGAAATCCCTAATTGTAGAAGCGGGACTACTTTCACCTAGTTGAGGTTGACGTTCAACTCCTTCGTTAGCTTGGGAAACCACATGATTAGTGACGACTTGAGCTTGAGTCTTCCTACGTTGGGTCAAGACCTAAGAGCAGCCCTTATATTTGTATTAGTCATATCCCCTTCAACATAGGGAGCTTGATGACCTTGGGACATTGGACGCATTTGGGGCACTTGAGGTCCTTGAGGTTCTTGAGGTGTAACTTCCTCATTCACATCTTATTGGACAACTATAGGTACTTTATAACCATGAGGAGGGATCCTCTCATTACGTACTTCTCCCTACTCCCTTCTAGTGAGTGTCCTCCTCATATTCATGTCATATAAATACAAGATAAGAGGTTGAGAAAAGAAGCTTGTAGAACTCAACTCTATGGCACAACACTAGAGTACTAATGAAAGCAAAACATCTATCATCTTAAAGCCTCCCGCTCACAGAAGTGTCGTGACTCACACCGATGAACAAGACTCTACTAGACGTAGCTTGTCAGACTTTGGACCCTAAATTATTTCCCAAAACCTTATACTCTAATACCAAGATCAAAACGACCCGCAAGTACACCATAGAACTTAGGTCAACCCTTTGGTCGGAACAAGGCGTGCTTGACCTCTCGTAGGTCTTTTACAAGCCTCTTAGCAATGATTCATTACATAAAATATGAAAAGTAGTGCAAAATTAAAAGTTTTCACGAGATTATAATAGTGAGAAATATCTTTTCTAAAAGATAAGAAAAAGTCTCGTCATCACAAGTCAATCTTAAAGACACACCTTAAACATCTTAGGGACACGACACTTTACATTTAAAGTAATAAATAAGTAGTATAATATGAGTCTTAAATAAGAACTAATGAAACATAGACTATGCCCTCAAATAGATGAGGACATACTTAGTCTTGAGAGAGTCGATTCCCAAGCTTACCTTCTAACCTTCACTTGCGTCCAACCTATAATTATTGAGTATAGAAAAATATGGGTTTAGTAAAAAAATTGTACGAAGTATGGAATTATGCAAAATTATGCAAAAAGCGACAATTTAGTTGAAACGTACAAAGGATGCTTTTTGATAAAAACATTCATCAATTAAGTTAGAAAATATCATATAGAATCATCATTTACTTAAGGTACTCTTTAATTTTTTTAACGTAGGAGCATATTTACACTAAACCCAAAATTACACATGAACTACTCCTATCTTAAGTTATCCTAAGGCTCCATTAAGTAAGACATAAGGAGATTGCCAATACAATCTCCTCAATACCTTCCTATGAGATCCTTAAAACTAATAAGGATAATCATACATAGTTTCATTTATCCAAGTAACCTATCAATAACCAACACACTATGGAAACATATAATTGCTTAGGAACTGCACATATGAACCATCCTACAAGAAAACTCCCTACTACTCCTTAGGAATTACTTTAGACTAGGAACTTCACATTCATCACATAATTAGCTTTCATCCTACATAAGATAATATCAACATGCTTCCTTAACATTAAATATAAGTCATAATACTTTCATTTACATCATGGAATGAACCATTCATATATTTCATATAAAGACACACTAACACTCCATCCAAATTTCTACTTGTGCAATTGATAGGAAACATCCCATACCACCACCTACCCTATGTAGTACACTCTTAAGAAGACTTAGTTCATTTACTTATATTTGTGGGGAAAAGCTAGCTTTAACCGACATAAACAATGAGATAAAGACATGGAATCTCGGTACTAACCCCTACCAGATGAGGCATCCCTACTTGCCTAAGCTAGGGTCATATAATTTACACTTTACATGGATTCGCCAATAATTACACCTACGCGGGTGCATAGTTAAGGGATAAAGAGATTGCTACTAAGTAAATTATTCTTTACAAACGAGGAGCATCAATTTCAAGAGGTACATTAGATACAACATATCTAATCATGAAGTGTACCCACCCCTTCTTCAAATCCTCTTGATTTAAGCATAACTCCCCCACGGAGTCTTAAACATTCATTGACTTTAGGTTAAGAGATAACTATTGAATACCACATCTTAACTCACGAAGGGTATCCAACCTCCAAGCTATATTTGGAAAGATAATCAGGAATAGTGAGGTTGCTACTAAACACTACATCTTAACTCACAAAGAGTGTTCACCCCAAAATCCCCCTTTTTCATACATAGGAATAGTAGGGATGGTCTAGACACTTCATCTCTACTCACGAAGAGTGCCTACCCTACTGGAATTCATTCATGCATTCAAGTGTGTGTGTGTGTGTGACTATAATTAAGAACACCTTTCACGTAATAACCATTATACATATCATTGACTTCTAGACATTCTCAAACTCAATTCATTCACACATTATCATACTTTTTATATCAAATACATACTATATTTCAACATAAACCCTTCAAGATACTCATTTTAACCTTGTGAAACATAACATACATATGCATATCAAAATCATAACTTCACTTCACATTTCATGACTTCAAGTCCATTTTTACAATACATTAATAATTTCATAACTTCAACTAAACACCGCCACCAAAGGTGGACCATACCGCTCAAGAGCATTTAACTATAAGGATTTAACAACATAGCCAACTTACCATTCATCCAATCTTTCACCACCTATATTCAATTTATCCAACAATTCATCAGAAACTATCTCTTATCTTAGTAACTAAACCTCAACGAAACTACCAAGAAATAATAACTTTAAGATTATGTAATCATGCTCATTAAACCCATTTTATGAACTAAAATTTGATAAAATAATAGACATAATTCCATTGGGATTTAGACATTTAAAATCGTCATTTAAAACTAAGAACAACTCATTTTAATCATTAAAATATTTTAATGCAAAGACTTATAATTAGAGTCAAGGAATAGGGAATTTGAAGATGAAGTCCTTTTTGAAATCTCGTTGTACTGGCTCCTTGAATAAGAAGATTCCAGGATAAGTACCATACCTCAATGAGAAGGAACCCACGATATTTTTTATTAAGAAAACATAAAGAACTTGGTCCTCTTCCTTGGAGCTTGAAGCTTCTTGAAAATTGAGGTTTTGGGATAAAAGGTTATGGAGAGATTTTTTATTTAATCGTTAGGGTTTTAATTAGTGGGTTAGATGAGGTTTAAAATGACCTTAATTAGTCCATAAATGATCCCCCAAGGTTCCCAAAAGACCCCTACAAAATTTGGATCCTTGTTCGAATTCCAATTTTATTTAAAAATGACACGGCCAAATCTTGGACTTGGCTACACGGCTCAAAGTCACCTCAGATCTTGGTTGTGAAAAATTATTTTGGGACAGTAAGGTTCGTATTGGCCCTGCATCACAGGGCACAATTTTCCCATCAAGTGCTGCTTGCATGTCGTGCAGCAGCTTTCACATCTTGGCCATCTAGCAACTTTGATGGCCCATTTTTGGGTACTCCTTGGAGACCCTTAGGATGGTCCCTGGGGTATCGTTCTAGGACATTTCAACCCTTTACATGTCATTCTTTTCATTGGAACCATTGATACTCAATTTCTCTCTCAAAACTTCACTACAAAACACAAGACACACTAGATCAACTTTGACTAGTTTCCAGACGTTTTGGGTGTTTGACTTCCAAACACTCCCAAACATTACAATATTACTTCTAATGCTAAAATACAGTATTTTAATACATTATTAACACATCAAAATACATGCAAATATCTAGCCTTACCTATTTCATTTTGAGGGTCGTTACAATGCTAGTGTGTGAAATGTGATGAATGAAGATGTATACATGATTAGAAGTCAATGTATGAAAATGTTGATTATATGAAAGGTATGATCACATGTACACACTCACACACACACTTGAAATGAATGAATGAAACTAATGAATATGAAAGGGGGATTGTAGGGTGGACACTCTTCATGAGTACAGATAAAGTGTCTAGATCATTCCATACTCTTCCTAATAGACTAAAAGAATGAAAAGGTGAGTTTTTGGGTGAACACTCTTCATGAGTTGGTATGATGTTTTTAGTAGAAACCTCACTATTCCCAAGATATTTCTAAGATAGGTTAGAGGATGGACACTCTTTGTGATTTAAAATGTGGTGTCTAATAGTTATCCCTTGACCTTTAGGAATATATAGCTCTTGTTTGGTGAATTTTGTGGGGAGCAACACTTATGTAGATTTGGTTATCTTAGAAATGGTTGACTTTGATGTAATTCTGGGTATGACTTGGATTTCTCCGAATTTTGCGATCTTGGATTGTAATGCCAAAACTATGACGTTAGCCAAGCCTTAGACAGACCCGTTAGTGTGGGAGGGAGACTACACTTCCGATCCGGTTCGTATCGTCTCCTTTCTTCGTGCTAAGAAAATTGTTAGTAAAGGGTGTTTAGCATTCTTGGCACACCTCAGGGATGACACTACCCAAGTACCTTCAATTGAGTCGGTTTCGGTAGTCCGTGAGTTTCTGGATGTGTTCCCTGCAGATCTTCCCGGTATGCCACCGGATAGGGATATTGACTCCTGCATTGATCTTGAACCGGGTACTCGCCCCATTTCTATACCCCCTTATAGAATGGCTCCCGCGGAGTTGAGAGAGTTAAAGGCCCAACTTCAAGAGTTGTTGAGCAAAGGCTTCATTAGACCAAGTGCATCTCCTTGGGGTGCTCCGGTATTATTAGTAAAGGGTGTTTAGCATTCTTGGCACACCTCAGGGATGACACTACCCAAGTACCTTCAATTGAGTCGGTTTCGGTAGTCCGTGAGTTTCTGGATGTGTTCCCTGCAGATCTTCCCGGTATGCCACCGGATAGGGATATTGACTCCTGCATTGATCTTGAACCGGGTACTCGCCCCATTTCTATACCCCCTTATAGAATGGCTCCCGCGGAGTTGAGAGAGTTAAAGACCCAACTTCAAGAGTTGTTGAGCAAAGTCTTCATTAGACCAAGTGCATCTCCTTGGGGTGCTCCGGTATTATTTGTGAAGAAGAAGGATGGAAGTTTTCGGATGTGCATAGACTATAGACAACTGAATAAGGTAACTATCAAGAACAAGTATCCTCTTCCTCGCATAGATGTTTGTTCGATCAGTTACAAGGTTCTTGTGTCTTCTCTAAGATTGACTTGAGATCCGGTTATCATCAATTGAAAATACGGGCAACGGATGTGCCAAAGACTGCTTTTCGGACCATATATGGGCATTATGATTTTTAGTAATGTCTTTTGGGCTTACGAATGCCCCTGCCGCTTTCATGAGCTTGATGAATGGGATTTTTAAGCCATATCTGGATGTCTTTGTGATCGTATTTATTGATGATATACTGATATACTCTAAAAGTAAGAAGGAACATGAGGAGCATTTGAGAATTGTATTGGAAATGTTGTGGGAGAAAAAGCTTTATGCCAAGTTCTCTAAATGTGAGTTTTGGCTAGATGCAGTGTCCTTCTTGGGGCATGTAGTTTCTAAGGATGGAGTGATGGTGGATCCTTCTAAGATTGAGACAGTGAAGAATTGGGTAAGACCTACTAATGTGTCAGAAATAAGGAGCTTTGTTGGTTTAGCTAGCTATTACCGTCGATTTGTCAAGAGATTCTCTTCCATTGCTTCCCAATTGACGAACTTGACTAAGCAGATTGTTCCATTTGTATGGTCGGACGAGTGCTAAGAAAGCTTTTAGAAGCTCAAGACTTTGTTGACTACTGCACCCATTCTCACCTTGCCAGTGGAAGGTAAGAATTTGATTGTCTATTGTGATGCATCCTATTCGGGATTGGGTGCAGTGCTAATGCAAGAGAAGAATGTGATTGCTTATGCTTCAAGGCAATTAAAGGTGCATGAACGTAACTATCTGACCCATGATTTGGAATTGGCCGCGGTAGTGTTTGCATTAAAGCAATGGAGGCACTATCTATATGGGGTTAAGTGTGAAGTCTATATGGATCATCGTAGCCTACAGTATGTCTTCACTCAGAAAGATTTGAATTTGAGACAGAGGAGATGGATGGAACTACTGAAGGACTACGATATCACAATCTTGTGTCATCCGGGAAAAGCTAATGTCGTGGCAGATGCTTTAAGTACAAAGGCCGGAAGCATGGGAAGTCTAGCTCATCTGCAAGTTTCTAGACGCCCACTAGCTAGAGAAGTTAAGATTTTGGCTAATGACTTTATGAGGTTAGAGGTAAATGAGAAGGGAGGATTTTTGGCTTGCGTGGAGGCAAGATCTTCCTTCCTTGACAAGATTAAGGGAAAGCAGTTTAATGATGAGAATTGATCCGAATCCGAGATAAAGTGTTGCGAGGAGAGGCTAAGGAAGTAACAATCGATGAGGATGGTGTTTTGAGGATTAAGGGAAGGGTATGTGTACCCCGCTTTGATGACTTGATCAACACTATTCTGACAGAGGCTCATAGTGTAAGGTATTCTATACACCCTGGTGCAACAAAGATGTATCGTGACCTAAAGCAACACTTTTGGTGGAGTAGAATGAAGCGTGATATTGTTGATTTTATTGCCAAATGTCCAAACTGTCAACAAGTAAAGTATGAACACCAGAGGCCCGGAGGAACGTTTCAAAGAATACCCATTCCTGAATGGAAATGGGAGAGAATTGCCATGGACTTCGTGGTTGGTCTTCCCAAGACAATGGGTAAGTATGACTCCATTTGGGTGATTGTTGATAGGTTAACTAAGTCTTCTCATTTCATTCCGGTCAAGGTGACTTACAATGCAGAAAAGTTAGCCAAACATTACATCTCAGAGATTGTTCGGTTGCATGGAGTTCCATTCTACATCATATAAGATAGAGGTATGCAGTTTACTTCTAAGTTTTGGAAAACATTGCATGCGGAATTGGGTACTAGGTTGGACCTTAGTACTGCATTTCATCCTCAGACCGATGGTCAGTCTGAGCGAACGATTCAAGTGTTGGAGGATATGCTTCGTGCATGTGTGATAGAATTTGGTGGCCATTGGGATAGCTTCATACCCTTAGCAGAGTTTTCATACAATAATAGCTATCACTCAAGTATTTATATGGCTCCATTCGAAGCATTATATGGGAGAAGATGTAGGTCTCCCATTGGGTGGTTTGATGCATTTGAGGTTAGACCTTGGGGTACTGACCTTTTAAGGGATTCAATAGAAAAGGTGAAATCTATTCAAGAAAATCTTTTAGCGGCGCAAAGAAGGCAAAAGGAATATGCAGATCGAAAGGTTAGAGACTTGGAGTTTATGGAGGGTGAGCAAGTCTTAATGAAGGTGTCGCCCATGAAAGGGGTGATGCGGTTTGGAAAAAGAGGTAAACTAAGCCCAAGGTATATTGGTCCCTTTGAAGTACTTAAGCGAGTAGGGGAGGTGGCTTATGAGTTGGCCTTGCCTCCAGGGCTGTCCGGAGTGCATCCGGTATTTCATGTGTCTATGTTGAAAAGATACCATGGGGATGGAAACTACATTATCCGTTGGGATTCAGTTTTGCTTGCTGAGAATTTGTCTTATGAGGAGGAACCTGTTGCTATTTTAGATAGAGAAGTCCGCAAGTTTAGGTCGAGGGAGATTGAATCCATCAAAGTTCAATGGAAGAATCGACCAGTTGAAGAAGCCACTTGGGAGAAGGAGGCTGATATGCGAGAAAGATACCCACACCTGTTTACGGATTCAGGTACTCCTTCTCGCCCTTGTTTTCCTTCTTATGATCGTTCGAGAACGAACGATGGGTAAATTGGTATCTATTGTAACGACCTGTTTAGTCGTTTTGAGCAGCAGATTTTAATTCTGGAAAAATTAGCTGAGGCGACGGACCCCACGACGGACCGGCATGGGCACGACGGACCGTCGAGGGGGTCTCATTTCAAAACACTTAGATGTTCTGAAATTTGGGTACTGAAATCGACTCTCTGAACTTCGTGACGACATGGCAGGACGGACAGCCGTGGGCACGACGGACCGTCACAGACTCTTCAAGGAAATTGGGTCTATGAACTCTGTGACGGAGCAGCAGGACAGACCGTCGCAGGCACGACGGGCCGTCACAGGTTGCGTAATCCCAGGCTGGGTCGGATTTCTTCAAATGTTTTAAGGGACGCTTTTGACTATTCCTGCTTTAATTATAAAGTTAGTGGGTTAATGTTAAATAGTCTAATTACTTGGGGGGTTAAAAGAGGTAACCTTGAGTAATTAGTGGGTTATTATTTCCATCTTTCGTACTTAATTATATGCTAATTAGGGTAAAATAAAGAGGGTTTGAATAAGAAAAATAGAAAGAACAAGAGAGAGAGAGAGGATCGATCGAGAGAGAAAGAGGAAGAACGCTGCTTTGGGAAATTGCTTGCTTGATCAAAATTCTTCGGTGGAGGTAGGTTATGGTTTTTTTATACTATTCATAGTAGACTCTTAATAGCGAATGATATGTGTTGGTAATATTATCTCATCTTCTATACGCTTAATTGCATGCTTGTATGAATGTGACTATATAATTGTCATAAAATAAGCATGATGAAGCTATTGAATCCCAAATCTTGAAAAACCCTAATCTCTTTGTTAATGATGATGCCTTGGTATAAGAGAAGGCTTGATGAACTAAAGTAATGATAATGATGATGCCTTGGTATAAGAGAAGGCTTGATGAGTTGATAGAATGAGATTAGGGGATCGGAGTGTCACGTTCCGACACATAGAATTAAGGGATCGGGTGTCACGAACCGACACGTAGATTTAGGGGATCGGGTGTCACAAACCGACACGTAGATTTAGGGGATCGGGTGTCACGAACCGACACGTAGATTTAGGGGATCGGGCGTCACGAACCGACACGTAGATTTAGGGGATCGGGTGTCACGAACCGACACATAGAATTACGAGATCGGAGTGTCACGTTCCGACACATAGTAGTAGGGGAGCGGAGTGTCACGTACCGAAACATGAGGAATAAAGATAATGAGGGAGCGGAGTGTCACGTACCGACACAAGAGGATTAAAGATAATGAATCATGAAAGATGCTAATATACTCAATCTAATGAACCTAATTCCCAAATGAGTATGGTATTGAGGCTTGAGTCCTCATGTGTGAACTTGGCGGTATTTATTAATGATGATAGTATTTGTTGTTGCTACATGTTGAGTATTATAGTTGATTTTATAATATTACTTGATATATATTGTTTTCTATTTTGAGTTGGCCGATGATACTTACTCAGTACTCGTGTTTGTACTGACCCCCTACTTGTATGTTCTTTCTTTGTTATATGTGGAGTGCAGCAAACGTGTCGTCGTCTTCAACTCAACCGCAATTCTAGCCCGTCTTCGTCACACCGGATCTTCAGGGTGAGCTAATGCTTCTAGCTTGGACTGGATCTTCTTCCTCATGTCTTGATGCCTTGAAGTTCCGGCATGGACTAGCTTTTACTTGTTTTAGCTTCTTAGAATACTCTTAGTTTAGTAATTTGATCATAGATGTTCTTGTGGTGATGACTTCCAGATTTTGGGGAATAATAGTTGTTGAATCTTAGAAGTTATTGAATTGGTTTTTATTAATGAGTTTAAGTCTTCCGCATTACTTTCTGTTGATACTATATTGAAATGTTAGGGTTTACATTGGTTGGTTCTCTCACATAGGAGGGTAAGTATAGGTGCCAGTCGCGGCTCGGTTTTGGGTCGTGACACGCACAAACTTGTGAACGTAATAGCATTGAATAAGTAGTTATAACTTTCATAAAGAATTATTCAAAACTACCAATAAACGTTGAACAAGTTATGGTGAGTAATGAAATAACTAAAAGCTTAAGTTATTAATTGACCTAATATAGAAAGTCACAGTTACACTTAATAGATTATGTCGAAAATACTCAACATAAGAGGGTGTTAGAGTCCGTGAGATAAGTCTCACTCACACCATGATGATAATGTAAGACTTAAGTTCATATTAATCAAGCAAAGAAAGGGATGACCAATCATCCATAGATTTAAGTAAACCTCATAACTAGAAGCAAGTTTCCATATTGTTTGAGTCAACTCTAAGATATAATACAGTAAAATAGATCTGAGCTTAGCATAAAAAGACTAGCAATGATCTTGTTCCAGCACATATAAGCCTCATGAGACGAGATCACCACCCAGGTGGACCAGGGTCTCCGTGTGTATCCTAGTCTTCGAACTATCTTTGCCAGCATAGGGTAACTAGCTAGAGGATGTCTCCACCTAAGAATACTAGGCAGTTCGGTTTCACTTTGGTCGGTGATTCCACCTCTTTTCGATGTGGAAAAGATAGTGGATTTCATGTTTAGCTCAAATGATGTATGTCGATTAAAGATCAGGAAAGTATTTGGTTCACTTTAGCTGTGAACCCCTATTCTCGGTGTGGGGTAGACACTGACTTGGTTTCAGCTTAGCCGGTGAACCCCCCTTTACGGTGTAAGGTAGACAGTGGACTTTGTTTACCTTAAACGGTGAACCACCCCTTTTCGGTGTGGGGGAGACACTAGATTTCATGTTAGCTCGCATGATTGTAACGACCTGTTTAGTCGTTTTGAGCAGCAGATTTTATTTCTGGAAAAATTGGCTGAGACGACGGACACAATGACGGACCGTCATGGGCACGACAAACCGTCGCAGGGTATCGTTTCAAAACACTTAGAAATTCTGAAATTGGGTACTGAGGTTGACTCTCTGAACTTCGTGATGGAATGGCAGGACGGACCGTCACAGGCGTGACGGACCGTCACAGATTCTTTAGTGGAAATTGAGTCTCTGAACATTGCGACGACCTGCAGGACGGACCGTCGCAGGCACGACGGGCCGTCACAGACTGCGTAATCCCTGTCTGGGTCGGATTTCTTTAAATGTTTTAAGGGACGTTTTTGACTATTCCTGCCTTAATTATAAAGTTAGTGGGTTAATGTTAATAAGTCTAATTACTTGGGGGTTAAAAGAGGTAACCTTAAGTTAATTCATGGGTTATTATTGCCATCTTTTATTCTTAATTATATACTAATTAGGGTAAAAGAAAGAGGGTTTGAATAAGAAAAATAGAAAGAACAAGAGAGAGGATCGATCGAACGAGAAGACAGAAACAAAGCTAGGGAAATTGCTTGCTTGATCACGAATCTTCGGTGGAGGTAGGTTATGGTTTTTATGCTTTTTGTAGTAGACTCTTAATAGCGAATCATATGTGTTGGTAACATTATCTCATCTTCTATATGCTTAATTGTATGCTTGCATGAATGTGATTATATAATTGTGATAAAATAAGCATGATGAAGCTATTCAATCCCAAATCTTGAAAAACCCTAATCTCTTTGTTAATGATGATGCCTTGGTAATAAAGAAGGCTTGATGAACTAAAGTAATGAGATTGATGATGCCTTAGTATAAGAAAAGGCTTGATGAACTGAAGTAATGAGAATGATGATGCCTTGGTATAAGAGAAGGCTTGATGAATTGATAGTATGAGATTAGGGGATCGGAGTGTCACGTTCCGACACATAGAATTAAGGCATCGGGTTTCACGAACCGACACGTAGATTTAGGGGATCGGGTGTCACGAACCGACACGTAGATTAGGGGATCGGGTGTCACGAACCGACACGTAGATTTAGGGGATCGGGTGTCACGAACCGACACGTAGATTTAGGGGGACCGGGTGTCACGAACCGACACGTAGATTTAGGGGATCGGGTGTCACGAACCGACACATAGATTTAGGGGATCGGAGTTTCACGTTCCGACACATAGTAGTAGGGGATCGGAGTGTCACGTACCGACACAAGAGGAATAAAAATGAGAAGGGAGCGGAGTGTCACGTACCGACACAAGAGAGAAATAAAGATAATGAACCTAATTCCCAAATGAGTATGGTATTGAGGCTTGAGTCCTCATGTGTGAACTTGGCGGTATATATTAATAATAATAGTAATTTTTGTTGCTACATGTTGAGTATTGTAGTTGATTTTATAATATTACTTGATATATATTGTTTTCTATTTTGAGTTGGCCGATGATATCTACTCAGTACTCATGGTTTGTACTGACCCCCTACTTTTATGTTTTCTTCCTTGTTATTTGTGGAGTGCAGCAAAAGGACCGTCGTCTTGAACTCAATCGCAATTCTAGCCAGTCTTCGTCACATCGGATCTTCAGGATGAGCTAATGCTTCTAGCTTGGACTGGATCTTCTTCCTCATGTCTTGATGCCTTGAAGTTCCGACATGGACTAGCTTTTACTTGTTTTAGCTTCTTAGAATACTCTTAGTTTAGTAAATTGATCATAGATGTTCTTGTGGTGATGACTTCCAGATTTTGGGGAATAATAGTTATTGAATTGGTTTTTATTAATGAGTTTAAGTCTTCCGCATTACTTTCTGTTGATATTACATTGAAATGTTAAGGTTTAGATTGTTTGGTTCGCTCACATAGAAGGGTAAATGTGGGTGCCAGTCGCGGCTCGGTTTTGGGTCGTGACAAACTTTGTATCAGAGCATTAGGTTCGTTGGTCTTATCACACAAGAACGAGTCTAGTAGAGTCTTAAGGAACGGTAGGTGGACGCCTTTACTTTTCTTTGAGAGGCTATAAGACTTTAGGAAAATTCCATTCTTTCTTTCTTTCTTTCGTGTTATTACTTGGATCCAATTGGTATCTAGGTGATACAAATTGGTATCTGACCATCTTCACTCTATTTCGCAGATGGTTAGAACTAGAGCAACGAACGCGCCAACACCAACACCGGCAAGACAAGAAGCGTCTGAGCCAGCCACTGGGGCTGTAGATCGGACAGGAACAGTGGCAAGAGGTCGTGGAAGAGGTCGTGGGAGGACGTCCTCTAGAGGAAGAGGACAAGCACCTAGCCCATCTGATGCTAGGGAGGTGACTCCTCCACCGACTGAGGAAGTAGTAAGAGAGGGTGAGGAAGGGGAGAATGAACAAGTGCAAAATGAGGAATTGCCACCCCAACCTACCCCAGAGATGATCAATCAGGTTCTTGCTTATCTTAGCGGGTTATCTGATCAGGGTCAGGCACCTCCAATGTTTTCTGCACCAACACCTCCGGTTTCAGAGGTACAACATGCAGCCACTATGGCTCCCCGTATGGATGCCTCATTGGAAATAGACACGTTTCCACGTCTGACTACTGGGCCTATAATGACAAATGATCAGCATGAACTTTTCAGTAAGTTCTTGAAATTGAAACCTCCAGTCTTCAAGGGTGCTGAATCTGAGGATGCTTACGATTTTCTGGTTGATTGTCATAAGCTACTACACAAGATGGGTACAGTAGAACGGTTTGGTGTGGAGTTCGTGAGTTATCAGTTTCAAGGGAACGCCAAAATGTGGTGGCGGTCACATGTTGAGTGTCAACCAACAGAGGCACCACCTATGACTTGGGCCTCATTCTCTAGCTTGTTTATGGAGAAGTATATCCCCCGAACTTTGAGGGATAGGAAAAGAGATGAGTTCTTGAGCCTAGAGCAAGGTAGGATGTCGGTTACTGCATATGAGGCTAAGTTTCGTGCATTATCCAGATATGCCACCCAACTTTGTTTCAGTCCACAAGAGCGGATTCGCGTTTTGTGAAGGGGTTGAGGTTGAGGTCCGAATTGCGGATTTCAGCCTTACAGGTAGCGGCTACGGCAAAATCCTTCCAAGAAGTTGTAGATTTCGTGGTAGAGGTGGAAGGAGTGAAGCCAGATGAATTCACCATGGCGTCGACATCAAAAAGGTTTCGAAAGGGAGGTGAGTTTAATGGTTCTTACTCTAGAGGACAGGGTTCCGGAGGTTACTCAGTTCGGCCAATTCAGTCTTCACTACAAACTATAGTTTGGGGTCCACCTCAGACCGGTCAAAACTTCTCTGAGAGACCTATGCTTGACTCTAGAGAGTGTTATGGATGTGGGGAGACTGGACATATTAGGAGGAATTGTCCAAAGCAGAGTTATAGACCCCCAATAGCTAGAGGTAGAGGTGATCATGGTAGAGGCCGTTATTCTGGAGGACGCGGTGGTCGAGGTAATGGTGGTCACCAAAACGGCCGGGGTGATGGGCAAACTGGAGCCACTACATCACAACATGGTAGGGGCAATGGACAGACAAACGATAGGGCCCATTGTTACACTTTCCCTGGCCGGTCTGAAGCGGAGGCATCCGATGTTGTCATCACAGGTAATTTTTTGGTTTGTGATTGCATGGCTTCTGTATTATTTGATCCCGGATCCACATTTTCTTATGTATCTCCTTCATTTGCTAATGGTCTAAATTTGCATTGTGAATGCCTATTCGTGTTTCTACTCTGGTGGGTGAGTCTGTGATAGTTGAAAAAGTATATAGGTCTTGTTTTGTGAATTTTGTGGGGAGCTACACTTATGTAGATTTGGTTATCTTAGAAATGGTTGACTTTGATGTAATTCTGGGTATGACTTGGCTTTCTCAGAATTTTGCGATCTTGGATTGTAATGCTAAAACTGTGACGTTAGCCAAGCCTGGGACAGATCCGTTAGTGTGGGAGGGCGACTACACTTCCAATCCGGTTTGTATTGTCTCCTTTCTTCGTGCTAAGAGAATGGTTAGTAAGGGTTGTTTAGCTTTCTTGGCACACTTTAGGGATGATACTACCCAAGTACCTTCGATGGAGTCAGTTTCGGTGGTCCGTGAGTTTTGGATGTGTTCCCTGCAGATCTTCCTGGTATGCCACCGGATAGGGATATTGACTTCTGCATCGATCTTGAACCGGGCACTCGCCCCATTTCTATACCCCCTTATAGAATGGCTGCCACGGAGTTGAGAGAGTTAAAGGCCCAACTTCAAGAGTTGTTGAGCAAAGGCTTCATTAGACCAAGTGCATCTCCTTGGGGTGCTCCGGTTTTGTTTGTGAAGAAGAAGGATGGAAGTTTTCGGATGTGCATAGACTATAGACAACTGAACAAGGTAACTATTAAGAACAAGTATCCTCTTCCTCACATTGTTGACTTGTTCGATCAGCTACAAGGTGCTTGTGTCTTCTCCAAGATTGACTTGAGATCTGGTTATCATCAATTGAAAATACGGGCAACGGATGTGCCAAAGACTGGCTTTCGAACCAGGTATCGGCATTATGAATTTGTAGTGATGTCTTTTGGTCATACGAATGCCCCTGCTGCGTTCATGAGCTTGATGAACGGGATTTTTAAGACATATCTTGATCTCTTTGTGATCATGTTTATTGATGATATACTGATATACTCTAAAAGTAAGAAGGAACATGAGGAGCATTTGAGAATTGTATTGGAAATGTTGAGGGAGAAAAAGCTTTATGCCAAGTTCTCTAAGTGTGAGTTTTGGCTAGATGCAGTGTCCTTCTTGGGGCATGTAGTTTCTAAGGATGGAGTGATGGTTGATCCTTCTAAGATTGAGACAGTGAAGAATTGGGTAAGACCCACTAATGTGTCAGAAATAAGGAGCTTTGTTTGTTTAGCTAGCTATTATCGTCGATTTGTTAAGGGATTCTCTTCCATTGCTTCCCGATTGACGAACTTGACTAAGCAGAATATTCCATTTGTATGGTCGGACGAATGTTAGGAAAGCTTTCAGAAGCTCAAGACTTTGTTGACTACTGCACCAATTCCCACCTTGCCCGTAGAGGGTAAGAACATTATTGTTTATTGTGATGCATCCTATTCTTATTTGGGTGCAGTGCTAATGCAAGAGCAGAATGTAATTGCTTATTCTTCAAGTCAATTAAAGGTGCATGAACATAACTATCCGACCCATGATTTGGAATTGGCTGCGGTAGTGATTGCATTAAAGCAATTGAGACACTATCTATATGGGGTTAAGTGTGAAGTATACACGGATCATTGTAGCCTACAGTATGTCTTTACTCAGAAAGATTTGAACTTGAGACAGAGGAGATGGATGGAACTAGTGAAGGACTACGACATCACTATTTTGTATCATCCAGGGAAGGCGAATGTTGTGGCAGATGCTTTAAGTAGAAAGGCGGGAAGCATGGGAAGTCTAGCTCACTTGCAAGCTTCTAGACGCCCATTGGCTAGAGAGGTTCAGATTCTGGCTAATGACCTTATGAGGTTAGAAGTAAATGAGAAGGGAGGATTGTTAGCTTGTGTGGAGGCAAGATATTCCTTCCTTGACAAGATTAAGGGAAAGCAGTTTAATGATGAGAAATTGATCCGGATTCGAGATAAAGTGTTGCAAGGAGAGGCTAAAGAAGCGACAATCGATGAGGAAGGTGTTTTGAGGATTAAGGGAAGGGTATGTGTACCCCGGTCGATGATTTGATCAACACTATTCTGGCAGAGGCTCATAGTTCAAGGTATTCGATACATCCGGGTGCAACCAAGATGTACCGTGACCTAAAGCAACACTTTTGGTGGAGTAGAATGAAGCGTGATATTGTTGATTTTATTGCCAAATGTCCAAACTGTCAGCAAGTAAAGTATGAATACTAGAGGCCCGGAGGAACGCTTCAGAGAATGCCCATTCCTGAATGGAAATGGGAAAGAATTGCAATGGACTTTGTGGTTGGTCTTCCAAAGACAATGGGTAAGCATGACTCCATTTGGGTGATTGATGATAGGTTAACTAAGTCTGCACATTTCATTCCGGTCAAGGTGACTTACAATGCAGAGAAGTTAGCCAAACTTTACATCTCAGAAGTGGTTCGATTGCATGGGGTTCCACTCTCCATCATATCAGATAGAGGTACGCAGTTTACTTCTAAGTTTTGGAAAACATTGCATGCTGAATTGGGTACTAGGTTAGATCTGAGTACCGCATTTCACCCTCAGACCGATGGTCAGTCTGACTGAACGATTCAAGTGTTGGAGGATATGCTTCATGCTTGTGTGATAGAATTTGGTGGCCATTGGGATAGCTTCTTACCTTTGGCAGAGTTCTCCTACAATAATAGCTATCACTCAAGCATCGACATGGCTCCATTCGAAGCATTGTATGGGAGGAGATGTAGGTCTCCCATTGGTTGGTTTGATGCATTTGAGGTTAGACCTTGGGGTACTGACCTTCTGAGGGAATCGTTAGATAAAGTGAAATGCATCCAAGAAAATCTTTTAGCGGCGCAAAGTAGACAAAAGGAATATGCAGATCGAAAGGTTAGAGACTTGGAGTTCATGGAGGGTGAACAAGTCTTGCTGAAGGTTTCGCCTATGAAAGGGGTGATGTGGTTTGGTAAGCGAGGTAATCTAGGCCCAAAGTACATTGGACCATTTGAAGTACTTAAGCGAGTAGGGGAGGTGGCTAATGAGTTAGCCTTGCCTCCAGGGCTGTCCGGAGTGCATCCGGTATTTCATGTGCCTATGTTGAAAAGATATCATGGGGATGGAAACTACATCATTCGTCTGGATTCGGTTATGCTTGATGAAAATTTGTCTTATGAGGAGGATCATGTTGCTATTTTAGATAGAGAAGTTGGCAAGTTGAGGTCAAGGGAGATTGCATCCATCAAGGTGCAATGGAAGAATCGGCCGGTTGAAGAAGCCACTTGTGAGAAGGAGGCCGATATGCAAGAAAGATACCCACATTTGTTTAAATATTCAGGTACTCCTTCTCGCCCTTGTTTTTCTTCTTGTGATCGCTCGAGGATGAACGATGGGTAAATTGGTATCTATTGTAACGACCTGTTTAGTCGTTTTGAGCAGCAGATTTTATTTCTTGAAAAATTGGCTGAGACGACGGACCCCACGATGGACCGTCGCAGGGTCTCGTTTCAAAACACTTAGAAATTCTAAAATTGGGTACTGAGATCGACTCTCTGAATTTCGTGACGAAATGGCAGGACGGGCCGTCACAGATTCTTTAGTGGAAATTGAGTCTCTGAACTTTGCGACGACCTGCAGGATGGACCGTCGCAGGCACGACGGGCCGTCACAGACTGCGTAATCCCAGTCTGGGTTGGATTTATTTAAATGTTTTAAGGGACGTTTTTGACTATTCCTGCCTTAATTATAAAGTTAGTGGGTTAATGTTAATAAGTTTAATTACTTGGGGGTTAAAAGAGGTAACCTTAATTTAATTAATGGGTTATTATTGCCATCTTTTATTGTTAATTATATGCTAATTAGGGTAAAAGAAAGAGGGTTTGAATAAGAAAAAAAGAAAGAACAAGAGAGAGGATCGATCGAACGAGAAGAGAGAAACAAAGCTTGGGAAATTGCTTGCTTGATCACGAATCTTCGGTGGAGGTAGGTTATGGTTTTTATGCTATTCGTAGTAGACTCTTAATAGTGAATGATATGTGTTGGTAACATTATTTCATCTTCTATATGCTTAATTGTATGCTTGCATGAATGTGATTATATAATTGTGATAAAATAAGCATGATAAAGCTATTGAATCCCAAATCTTGAAAAACCCTAATCTCTTTGTTAATGATGATGTATTGGTAATAAAGAAGGCTTGATGAACTAAAGTAATGAGATTGATGATGCCTTAGTATAAGAAAAGTCTTGATGAACTGAAGTAACGAGAATGATGATGCCTTGGCATAAGAGAAGGCTTGATTAATTGATAGTATGAGATTAGGGGATCAGAGTGTCACGTTCCGACACATAGAATTAAGGGATTGGGTGTCACGAACTGACACGTAGATTTAGGGGATCGGGTGTCACGAACCGACACGTAGATTAGGGGATCGGGTGTCACGAACCGACACGTAGATTTAGGGGATCGGGTGTCACGAACCGACACGTAGATTTAGGGGGACCAGGTGTCACGAACCGACACGTACATTTAGGGGATCGGGTGTCACGAACCGACACGTAGATTTAGGGGATCGGAGTGTCACGTTCCGACACATAGTAGTAGGGGATCAGAGTGTCACGTATCGACACAAGAGTAATAAAGATGAGGAGAGAGCGGAGTGTCATGTACCGACACAAGAGAGAAATAAAGATAATGAACCTTATTCCCAAATGAGTATGGTATTGAGGCTTGAGTCCTCATGTGTGAACTTGGCGGTATTTATTAATGATGATAGTAATTGTTGTTGCTACATGTTGAGTATTGTAGTTGATTTTATAATATTACTTGATATATATTGTTTTCTATTTTGAGTTGGCCGATGATATCTACTCAGTACTCGTGGTTTGTACTGACCCCCTACTTTTATGTTTTCTTCCTGGTTATTTGTGGAGTGCAGCAAAAGGACCGTCGTCTTCAACTCAATCGCAGTTCTAGCCAGTCTTCGTCACATCGGATCTTCACGGTGAGCTAATGCTTCTAGCTTGGACTGTATCTTCTTCCTCATGTCTTGATGCCTTGAAGTTCCGTCATGGACTAGCTTTTACTTGTTTTAGCTTCTTAGAATACTCTTACTTTAGTAAATTGATCATAGATGTTCTTGTGGTGATGACTTCCAGATTTTGGGGAATAATAGTTATTGAATTGGTTTTTATTAATGAGTTTAAGTCTTCCGCATTACTTTCTGTTGATATTACATTGAAATGTTAAGGTTTAGATTGGTTGGTTCGCTCACATAGAAGGGTAAGTGTGGGTGCCAGTCGCGGCTCGGTTTTGGGTCGTGACAATGATCTACTTCCGTTGATGCTAAAGAATTCTATAAAGAAAGTAAAAAGAATGAAAGTAGCATATTTACAGAGAACAGTGGATCAAAGAAGTAGAAATGTATGTTCAAAGTGAGCTAAGTAAGAGCTTAAGAATGTCAATTATTAGTGTTTGATAAGAATGAAGTCTTAAAAAGTTAGTGTTTTATGCAAATATTGGAGTATGAATATATGTGAATATTCATATATTAGGTTAACAACCAATTTATGGGCATAGCCAATAAAGATTGGCTTATAAATACATTCATGCCCAATTTAATAAGAATGGAAAATATAACTTATAAGTAAGTTAGCCAAATCATTTTCATAGTCTTTTGGATTATTTACTTTATTAATTATTGGTATGGGCTACAATGAATCATTGTACTTGTAAGTAAATTATAAGATCATATGAGATCATTGAACTAGACAACAAAAAGAAGAAAAAGACTGGAAAATAAACTAAGGCTAGAGGGAAGAGCCCTCAGCCTAAGGGTGCAGATTTCATAAGTTTTGTTTAAGTTGTTCTAAAATTATGTTAATGATTCCAAGGTCTTATGTTCATATAGAAAATTATGTGTATGCCTTAATTGCATGAGAACATGTCATATTCATAGTATAAATCAGAAATAACGACTTCAGAAAGTAAAGTGAATAACTTTCTAGAACCAGCATCTTGCTTTACAATGAGCTTTCCTTGATTATGCATAGTCCTTATGTGTTTATGTGCATACAACCATACTTAGTAATAGTGTGTACTAAACCCATATATTATTACTATTTTTATAGGTGCAGGTTCAAGAGATGATTGAAGATTCGACGAAGCAGTTTGGATTAGCGATCTCCAGAATTTGGTAGGTCCTCTAGAGTTCAAGGATGCTACACTTTATTATTATAGCTTTAGTACAATTGACATAGCTGGTGGATGTAGTCCCTAGCATTTCATTTCAAAAAAATTTCAAGCGTTTGTAATAAGGCCAATTGGCAAACTTTATTATTATTATGATTCTCAATTTTGATTGTTTCATCTTTAATAGATGGTTGCTTTAGTTTGTGCTTATTCGAATATCACTCTTATGCAGTATCTTATGAATTCTATGTACAATTCATTAAGTATTAAAAAGATTTAAATTTTCCCCAAATTTAAATGTATGATTGTGATGAAAGCTAAGAAGAGGCTTGTCTGTGACCTCTGAGAGATTCACAACGCCGCTTGCATTCGGATTCCAGAATCTGGGTGTGACATGTGGTGTTCCTAAGTCCATCGAATCCTTGTCAAGAACATTGTGGAAGTAGTAATATGGGATGCTACTTCCACATTGAATTTTGTATAACTTGTAAGTCTACTTCGAGAGGTGCACTTATGTGAAGTTCTTTAATGTAATTATGTGTTATTTAGTGTTTTGGTGTAGAGTGTTAACATGTTACCCGTGCGAAGTAACCTTATAATGGCTAGTATTTATGATAACTTAGGTGTGCATTGAAGGGATTGTATGGGCAGTTCCTTCATGTCTCACCTTAGTTAGGCTTAGGATAACCTTGGTTAAGGAATCTTTAAGGGAAATGAGTTAACTGTGAGTTGCTAAGGAATAGGTTCACTGTGATGTTTTCTTAAGTTCAATGTAATGCTTCCTTGAAGTTCAGTGTAATGTGCATTTTGATTCTAAAATTATGGAAGTTCTATTCTATGTGCTAAATGATGAATTTCATGTTATTCTAATTATATATGCATGAAAGTTTTACTTAAATTCCATAAAAGTTTATTTCTACTAAAATGTCCTCTTTTGCATGTTTTGCATAATGTCATACTTAGTACAATCTTTGTACTAACTCCATACTTTTCTCTACTCTATAAGTATAGGTTGAATGAAAGTTAAAAATTAGAAGGAAATCTTGGTAACCGACTCTCTCAAGACTAATTATGTCCTCATATATTCGAGGGCATAGTCCTTATTTCTTTATTTCTTGTATAAGATTTATTATGTACCTCTCTTTCAATGTAAAGGATTGTGTCCCTAGGATATTTAAGTTGTCTTTACTTTGGCATGGGACGATGAGACTACTCTCACTACAAGAAAATATATTTGTTGTTATGAAATGAATTCGAAAATCATATTACCTAGTAATAGCAATATAAATTTAAATTTCAAGGCTATCTGAAAATTCTTCACATTTCATAGCCACAAATGTTAAGTTTACGAAGCTAAACTTTGGTATTTTTTATAATTGGTGACAATCATTGCAATAATTATCTAAATAGCTATAATTTTATTGTTACAATAAAATTATGTAGCTAATTATTTTTGCGACCCAATAAAAATAATTGTAGAAATAGTAGTTATTTAGCCACGATAGTTATGTGTAACAAAATATTGTGGATAAATTAATAATTTTGCTTCAAGCAATAAAATTATGTGGCATTAGATAAATGATATAGCCATATAGTTTTTGCTATAGTAAAATTTCGTAACTAATTAATATTTTTTTGCAACGAATTTTAATTTAACTTAGTAATAATAACCTATTATCCATAATAAATTATTTGAAGAAATATTTGTAGCTAAATAAATAATTTAGCTTTAAGTTTTAAATTATTGTTGCAATAATTAAGCGATATAGACATAGATTTTCTTCTATAGTTAAAATCATAGCTGATAATTATTTTTTGCAATGAGTTTGGATTTATGATAGTTATAATGACCTTTCAACCACAATAACCTATTTGAAGAAAAATTGTACCTAGATGTTCTTTTTTCAAGTTATTAAAATTGTGGCATAATAAAGATATAGTCATAGAATTTTTTGCTATAATACAATTTTATTGTTAATTATAAGTTTTTTCACGATCATACTAAAACTTATTGAAGCAATCGGAAGTAATTTCAAATAAAATATAATAACTCAATAAATATTATGTTTCCAGAAGCAAAAAGTTATTGCAATAATTAACTTAATTGTTACAACTTTTTGTCATGAAAAAATGATAACTATGTGAGAGTTCATCTTATACGACTTACACCTTTTCTATTGAACAATGTATTTATCAAGATAGCTTAATTAGAGATGTCAATCTTTCAATTAATTCAATTTTACAAGATCTTAATTTGAATTTTTCAAGTATAATTGAAATGAATAGAAGTTCTGTCTAATTAATTTGATGTATTGTGTACTTTTCTATAAAAAAAACATGTATAATCAATGTACAAATCATTAAATAATTTCATATATTATTGAAATATGCTATAAGAATTATTTTTGAATATAGATTTATAACTCAATTTTTATTGAATATAATTAAAGAAAAATTATTGAAATACATATCTTATATTGCCCTTTATTTCCAATATCCCCTTGTATTTCTAAAAACCACTGAAATTCCTTATTTCTCTCCTTCTATATTTAATGTATTCGAGCTACATACTAACGTATCATAGTCGATATTTAATGTATTTGAGCTACATATTATGTATACGGTTTATTTTATAATATATTCGAGCTAGTTTTTGATGTATTCAGTCTACATATTATGAATTCAAGCATGTTTTTAATGTTTTTGAACTATATATTATGTATCAGATTATGTAAGAATGTATCCGAGATACTCTTTAATGTATCCTAAAGGTACAAATTATAAGGGATTATTGTAATTAAGAAAATAGGAATAAAATATAATTATTCTTTACACTATGAAATTTATGTAAATTATATACACATAGGAAGTGATATTAAATTTTCTTTTTATTTTCTGTTATTGGCAAATAAAATTGAATTTCTTATTTTAATGTTATCTTTCTAATCCATATAAATTTTTTAATTTCAAGTAAAATTACAAAATTAAAATTTTAAATTCATATCCCTATTTGAATTCAAGATTGAAATAATAAAAAGATGTGGAAGTATAGTTTCACTAGTGTATAACAATTTAACTTAAAGTTGAATTCAAATGGTTGATACAAAAATATTGAATTTCTTATTTCTTTTAAAAATTGTACGGCAATTGACACTTGTATTCATAACATTTTTTTGTTTCTCTACTTTTATATAAACATATTAAATATTTTTCTGATATTGATAGTTATATTTTATTTTTAACATGACATTCTAATTCATACATTATTTTAATTCATATAAAATAGTTATATATATGTATATATATATATATATTTGTAACGACCTGTTAGTCGTTTTGAGCAGCAGATTTTATTTCTGGAAAACTGGCTGAGACGACGGACCGTCATGGGCACGACGGATCGTCGCAGGGTCAAAAACTTAGAAATTCTGAAATTGGGTACTGAAAATCGACTCTCTGAACTTCGTGACGGAATGGCAGGACGGACCGTCACAGGCGTGACGGACCGTCACAGACTCTTTGGTGAAAATTGAGTGTCTGAACCTTGCGACGACTTGCAGGACGGACCGTCGCAGGCACGACGGGCCGTCACAGGTTGCGTAATCCCAGTCTGGGTCGGATTTCTTTACACGTTTTGGACTATTCCTACTTTAATTATAAAGTTGAAGGGTTAAGGTTAACAAGTCTAATTACTTGGGGGTTAAAAGAGGTAACCTTAAGTTAATTAGTGAGTTATTATTGCAATCTTTCATACTTAATTATATGCTAATTAGGGTAAAAGAAAGAGGGTTTGAAAAAGAAAAATAGAAAGAACAAAGAGAGGGAAAGAGAAACAAATTGAGAGAGGAGAAACGAGAAGAAGAACAAGGTTTTGGGGAAATTCTTGCTTGATCACTAGCCTTCGGTGGAGGTAGGTTATGGTTATTTCATACTATTCGTTGTAAAATCTTAATAGCGAATGATATGTATTGATAGTATTGTAAAACCCTGCTATGTGCTTAATTGTATGCTTGCATGATACGATTATATAATTGTGATTATATAAGCATGATGAAGTTATTGAATCCCAAATCTTGCAAAAACCTAATCTCTTTGTTAATGATAATGCCTTGGTATGAGAGAAGGATTGATGAACTAAAAGTAATGAGAATGATGATGCCTTGGTATAAGAGAAGGCTTGATGAATTGATAGAATGAGATTAGTGGATCGGAGTGTCACGTTCCGACACGTAGTATTAGGGGGACCGGGTGTCACGAACCGACACGTAGATTTAGGGGATCGGGTGTCACGAACTGACACATAGATTTAGGGGATCGGGTGTCACGAACTGACACGTAGATTTAGGGGATCGGGTGTCACGAACCGACACGTAGATTTAGGGGATCGGAGTGTCACGTTCCGACACATAGTAGTAGGGGATCGGAGTGTCACGTACCGACACAAGAGGAATAAAGAATATGAGGGAGCGGAGTGTCACGTACCGACACAAGGGAAATAAAGATAATGAATCTTGAAAGATGCTAATATACTCAATCTAATGAACATAATTCCCAAATGAGTATGGTATTGAGGCTTGAGTCCTCATGTGTGAACTTGACTGTAATTGTTAATGATATAGTACTTGTTGTTGCTACATGTTGAGTATCATAGTTGATTTTATGATATTACTTTGTATATACTGTTTTCTATTTTGAATTGGCCGATGATATCTACTCAGTACCCGTGTTTTGTACTAACCCTTATTTTATGTTTTCTTCTTTGTTATTTATGGAGTGCAGCAAACGTACCGTCATCTTCAACTCAACCGCAATTCTAGCCAGTCTTCGTCACACCGGATCTTCAGGGTGAGATAGTGCTTCTAGCTTGGACTGGATCTTCTTCCTCATGTCTTGATGCCTTGAAGTTTCCGGCATGGACTAGCTTTTACTTGTTTTAGCTTTTAGAATACTCTTAGTTTAGTCATTTGGTTATAAATGTTCTTGTGGTGATGACTTCCAGATTTTGGGGAATAATAGATGTTGAATATTAATAGTTATTGAATTGGTTTTTAATAATGAGTTTAAGTCTTCGCATTACTTTCTGTCGATATTATATTGAAATGATAAGGGTTAGGTTGGTTGGTTCGCTCACATAAGAGGGTAAATGTGGGTGCCAGTCGCGGCTCAGTTTTTGGGTCGTGACAAACTTGGTATCAGAGCATTAGGTTCGTTGGTCTCATCACACAAGAACGAGTCTAGTAGAGTCTTAAGGAACGGTAGGGTGACGTCTTTACTTTTCTTTGAGAGGCTATAAGACTTTAGGAAAATTCCATTCTTTCTTTCTTTCTTTTGTGCTACTACTTGAATCCAATTGGTATCTAGGTGATACAAATTGGTATCTGACCATCTTCACTCTATTTCGCAGATGGTTAGAACTAGAGCAATGACCACGCCAACACCAACACCGGCAAGACAAGAAACGTCTGAGCCAACCACTGGGGCTGTGGCTCGAGGAAGAGCAATGGCAAGAGGCCGTGGTAGAGGTCGTGGAAGGACGTCCTCTAGAGGAAGAGGACAAGTGCCTAGCCTATCTGATGCTAGGGCGGTGACTCCTCCACCGACTGAGGAAGTAGTGAGAGAGGGTGAGGAAGGGGAGAATGAACAAGTGCAAAATAAGGAATTGCCACCCCAACCTACCCCAGAGATGATCAATCAGGTTCTTGCTTATCTTAGCGGGTTATCTGATCAGGGTCAGGCACCTCCAGTGTTTTCTGCACCAACACCTCCGGTTTCAGAGGTACAACATGCAGCCACTATGGCTCCCCGTATGGATGCCTCATTGGAAATAGGCACGTTTCCACGTCTGACGACTGGGCCTATAATGACAAATGATCAGCATGAACTTTTCAGTAAGTTCTTGAAATTGAAACCTCCAGTCTTCAAGGGTGTTCAATCTGAGGATGCTTACTATTTTCTGGTTGATTGTCATGAGCTACTACACAAGATGGGTATAGTAGAACGGTTTGGTGTGGAGTTCGTGAGTTATCAGTTTCAAGGGATTGCCAAAATGTGGTGGCGGTCACATGTTGAGTGTCAACCAACAGAGGCACCACTTATGACTTGGGCCTCATTCTCTAGCTTGTTTATGGAGAAGTACATCCCACAGACTTTGAGGGATAGGAAAAGAGATGAATTCTTAAGTGTAGAGCAAGGTGGGATGTCGGTTACCGCATATGAGGCCAAGTTTCGTGCACTATCCAGATATGCCACCCAACTTTGTTTCAGTCCACAAGAGCGGATTCGTCGTTTTGTGAAGGGGTTGAGGTCAGAGTTGCGGATTTCAGCCTTACAGGTAGCGGCTACGGCAAAATCCTTCCAAGAAGTGGTAGATTTCGTGGTAGAGGTGGAAGGAGTGAAGCCGGATGAATTCACCATGGCATCGACATCAAAAAGGTTTCGAAAGGGAGGTGAGTTTAATTTTTCTTACTCCAGAGGACAGGGTTCCGGAGGTTACTCAGTTCGACCAATTCAGTCTTCACTACAGACTGTAGTTGGGGGTCCACCTCAGACCGGTCAACACTTCTCTGAGAGACCTATGCTTGACTGTAGAGAGTGTTATGGGTGTGGGGAGAATGGACATATTAGGAGAAATTGTCCAAAACAGAGTTATAGACCCCCAATAGCTAGAGGTAGAGGTGTTCATGGCAGAGGCCGTTATTCTGGAGGACGTGGTGGTCGAGGTAATGGTGGTCACCAAAACAGCCGGGGTGATGGGCAAACTGGAGCCACTACATCACAACATGGTAGGGGCAACGGACAGACAAACGATAGGGCCCATTGTTACGCTTTCCCTGGGCGGTCTGAAGCGGAGGCATCGGATGTTGTCATCACATGTAATCTTTTGGTTTGTGATTGCATGGCTTCTGTATTGTTTGATCCCGGATCCACATTTTCTTATGTATCTTCCTCATTTGCTAATGGTCTTAATTTACACTGCGAATTACTTGACATGCCTATTCGTGTTTCTACTCCGGTGGGTGAGTCTGTGATAGTTGAAAAAGTGTATAGGTCTTGTTTGGTGACTTTTGATGGGTAGTAACACTTATGTAGATTTGGTTATCTTAGAAATGGTTGACTTTGATGTAATTCTGGGTATGACTTGGCTTTCTCCGAATTTTGCGATCTTGGATTGTAATGCTAAGACTGTGACGTTAGCCAAACCTGGGACAGATCTGTTAGTGTGGTAGGGTGACTACACTTCCAATCCGGTGCGTATCATCTCCTTTCTTCGTGGTAAGAAAATGGTTAGTAAAGGGTGTTTAGCTTTCTTGGCACATCTCAAGGATGACACTACCCAAGTACCTTAGATTGAGTCGGTTTCGGTAGTCCGTGAGTTTTTGGATGTGTTCCCTGCAGATCTTCCTGGTATGCCACCGGATAGGGATATTGACTTCTGTATTGATCTTGAACCGGGTACTCGCCCCATTTCTATACCCCCTTATAGAATGGCTCCCGCGGAGTTAAGAGAGTTAAAGGCACAACTTCAAGAGTTGTTGAGCAAAGGCTTCATTAGACCAAGTGCGTCTCCTTGGGGTGCTCCGGTTTTGTTTGTGAAGAAGAAGGATGGGAGTTTTCGGATGTGTATAGACAATAGACAACTGAACAAGGTAAATATTAAGATCAAGTATCCTCTTCCTCGCATTGATGACTTGTTCGATCAGTTACAAGGTGCTTGTGTCTTATCAAAGATTGACTTGAGATCCGGTTATCATCAATTGAAAATACGGGCAACGGATGTGCCAAAGACTGCCTTTCGAACCAGGTATGGGCATTATGAATTTGTAGTGATGTCTTTTGGTCTTACGAATGCCCCTGCTGCGTTCATGAGCTTGATGAACGGGACTTTTAAGCCATATCTGGATCTCTTTGTGATCGTATTTATTGATGATATACTGATATACTTTAAAAGTAAGAAGGAACATGAGGAGCATTTGAGAATTGAATTGGAAATGTTGAGGGAGAAAAAGCTTTATGCCAAGTTCTCTAAGTGTGAGTTTTGGCTAGATGCAGTGTCCTTCTTGGGGCATGTAGTTTCTAAGGATGGAGTGATGGTGGATCCTTCTAAGATTGAGACAGTGAAGAATTGGGTAAGACCCACTAATGTGTCAGAAATAAGGAGCTTTGTTGGGTTAGCTAGCTACTACCGCCGATTTGTCAAGGGATTCTCTTCTATTGCTTCCCAATTGACGAACTTGACTAAGCAGAATGTTCCATTTGTATGGTCGGATGAGTGCAAAGAAAGTTTTCAGAAACTCAAGACTTTGTTGACCACCGCACCTATCCTTACCTTGCCAGTGGAAGGTAAGAACTTCATTGTCTATTGTGATGCATCCTATTCTGGTTTGGGTGCAGTGCTAATGCAAGAGAAGAGTGTAATTGCTTATGCTTCGAGGCAATTAAAAGTGCATGAACGTAACTATCCGACCTATGATTTGGAATTGGCTGCGGTAGTGTTTGCATTAAAGCAATGGAGGCACTATTTATATGGGGTTAAGTGTGAAGTCTATACGGATCATCGTAGCCTACAGTATGTCTTTACTCAGAAAGATTTGAACTTGAGACAAAGGAGATGGATGGAACTACTGAAGGACTACGATATCACTATTTTGTATCATCCGGGAAAAGCTAATGTTGTTGTGGATGCTTTAAGTAGAAAGGCGGGAAGCATGGGAAGTCTAGCTCACTTGCAAGCTTCTAGACGCCCATTGGCTAGAGAAGTTCAGATTCTGGCTAATGACCTTATGAGATTAGAAGTAAATGAGAAGGGAGGATTTTTAGCTTGTGTGGAGGCAAGATCTTCCTTCCTTGAAAAGATTAAGGGAAAGCAGTTTAATGATGAGAAATTGATCCGGATTAGAGATAAAGTGTTGCAAGGAGAGGTTAAAGAAGCAACAATGATGAGGAAGGTGTTTTGAGGATTAAGGGAAGGGTATGTGTACCCCGCGTCGATGATTTGATCGACACTATTCTGACAGAGGCTCATAGTTCAAGGTATTAGATACATCCAAGTTCAACCAAGATGTACCGTGACCTAAAACAACACTTTTGGTGGAGTAGAATGAAGCGTGACATTGTTGATTTCATTGCCAATTGTCCAAACTGTCAACAAGTAAAGTATGAACACCAGAGGCCCGGAGGAACACTTCAGAGAATGCCCATTCCTGAATGGAAGTGGGAGAGAATTGCAATGGATTTTGTGGTTGGTCTTCCAAAGACAATGGGTAAGTATGACTCTATTTGGGTGATCGTTGATAGGTTAACTAAATCGGCTCATTTCATATTCCGGTCAAGGTGACTTACAATGCAGAGAAGTTAGCCAAACTTTACATCTCGGAAGTGGTTCGATTGCATGGGGTTCCACTCTCCATCATAACAGATAGAGGTACGCAGTTTACTTCTATGTTTTGGAAAACATTGCATGCGGAATTGGGTACTAGGTTGGACCTTAGTACTGCGTTCCATCCTCAGACCGATGGTCAGTCTGAGCGAACGGTTCAAGTGTTGGAGGATATGCTTCGTGCATGTGTGATAGAATTTGGTGGTCATTGGGATAACTTCTTACATTTAGCGGAGTTTTCATACAATAATAGCTATCACTCAAGTATTGATATGGCTCCATTTGAAGCACTGTATAGGAGAAGATGTAGGTCTCCCATTGGTTGGTTTGATACATTTGAGGTTAGACCTTGGGGTACGGACCTTTTGAGGGATTCATTAGAGAAAGTGAAATCTATTCAAGAAAAGCTTTTAGCGGCGCATAGTAGGCAAAAAAGAATATGCAGATCGAAAGGTTAGAGACTTAGAGTTCATGGAAGGTGAACAAGTCTTGTTGAAGGTTTCGCCCATGAAAGGGATGATGCGTTTTGGTAAAAGAGGTAAACTAAGCCCAAGGTACATTGGTCCCTTTGAAGTACTTAAGCGAGTAGGGGAGGTGGCTTACGAATTAGCCTTGCCTCCAGGGCTGTCCGGAGTGCATTCGGTATTTCATGTGTCTATGTTAAAAAGATACCATGGGGATGGAAACTACATCATTCGTTGGGATTCAGTTCTGCTTGATGAAAATTTGTCTTATGAGGAGGAGCCTGTTGCTATTTTAGATAGAGTTGTTCGCAATTTGAGGTCAAGGGAGATTGCATCCATCAAGGTGCAATGGAAGAATCGGCCGGTTGAAGAAGCCACTTGGGAGAAGGAGGTCGATATGCAAGAAAGATACCCACATCTGTTTAAAGATTCAGGTACTCCTTCACGCCCTTGTTTTTCTTCTTGTGATCGTTCGAGGACGAACGATGGGTAAATTGGTATCTATTGTAACGACCTTTTTAGTCGTTTTGAGCAGCAGATTTTATTTCTGGAAAACTGGCTGAGACGACGGACCCCACGACGGACCGTCATGGGCACGACGGATCGTCGCAGGGTCTCGTTTCAAAACACTTAGAAATTCTGAAATTGGGTACTGAAAATCGACTCTCTGAACTTCGTGACGGAATGGCAGGACGGACCGTCACAGGCGTGACGGACCGTCACAGACTCTTTGGTGAAAATTGAGTCTCTGAACCTTGCGACGACCTGCAGGACGGACCGTCGCAGGCACGACGGGCCGTCACAGGTTGCGTAATCCCAGTCTGGGTCGGATTTCTTTAAACGTTTTAAGGGACATTTTGGACTATTCCTACTTTAATTATAAAGTTGGAGGGCTAAGGTTAACAAGTCTAATTACTTGGGGGTTAAAAGAGGTAACCTTAAGTTAATTAGTGGGTTATTATTGCCATCTTTCATACTTAATTATATGCTAATTAGGGTAAAAGAAAGAGGGTTTGAAAAAGAAAAATAGAAAGAACAAAGAGAGGGAAAGAGAAACGAATTGAGAGAGGAGAAACGAGAAGAAGAACAAGGCTTTGGGGAAATTCTTGCTTGATCACTAGCCTTCGGTGGAGGTAGGTTATGGTTATTTCATACTATTCGTAGTAAACTCTTAATAGCGAATGATATGTATTGATAGTATTGTAAAACCCTGCTATGTGCTTAATTGTATGCTTGCATTATACGATTATATAATTGTGATTATATAAGCATGATGAAGTTATTGAATCCCAAATCTTGCAAAAACCTAATCTCTTTGTTAATGATAATGCCTTGGTATGAGAGAAGGATTGATGAACTAAAAGTAATGAGAATGATGATGCCTTGGTATAAGAGAAGGCTTGATGAATTGATAGAATGAGATTAGTGGATCGGAGTATATATTTGTTTATTGCTGTTGATATTATTAATTATTATTATTTTCATGAGATAATTTTATTTTTAATATTTATAACAATTGTTAATTTTATATAATAATTGTTGTATCTATATAAAAAATATTGTATTTGTAAATTTTTAAAATAATAAAAAATAATAACTATAAAAGCAAAGCCTAAATTTTCACCAAAAATAACTCCCAAATTTTTCGCCCTTCCCCATTTAGATCCAAAACTCTTACCCAAAAATCAAAATTTGGAAAAAGATCAAAAGTTCCACCAAAATTTTAGAAGCCACTTAATAAAAATCTAGATATCCTTTTGTAACACCTTGAAAATCCAAGACTCATGGTAAAGCATAACATAGGTGTCATAAAATCTAAACACTGTTTCGAAGTCCATTTTTTATGAATATAGGTCATTTAGAAGGTCTTAGAACCAAAACGTCCAAAACATCTGGGAAGTTGGTTCAAAGAGATGTTAGTGTGCCTTACACTTTTTACTTACTTTTAGGAGTCGGAAATGTACAAAAATGGATGTAAGGGTAGCTAATGGGTATTTTAGTTGTTTAATGGTTGAAACGTCTGGGTACAACTCCCCAAGGACCAACAAATGGCCCTTGAGGATAACCCTTGCAGTTTGATGCAACACCGCCTGGCAATGTGCATCGACGGGACAGACGATGGTCCGTGCGTGGCTCAACGGGGCGTCGATACCACCATCGTCCCACACTTATAAAGATTCGTGAAGGCCCTTGTTTACCTAGCTATTACTACACGCAACAAAAGGGTATACGAGGCGTCAAAAGCTTGACGGGGCGTCGAGGCCACCGTCATCCCACACTTAGAAAAAATTGAGGAAGCCCTCACCTGCAAAGTCTCTGATCAAGATAACGAAGTGCAGGACGAAGGGGGGGGTCCATCGACTCACCGATGGACCTTCAATCGGGGTCTCGTCAGTGAGGGTCGAGTTTCAGTGATGATTCTAAATGATTTAATTTAATTAATTAAGTGGTTTAGGGGTTAGTTAGGGATTAAAGGGAGACTAATTAAGTTAATTAAGACCCTCTATTAATACCCTTAACCCTCATTAACCTAAAAACTATATAAAAAAAATAAACACTCTTCTTTCTCTCTTATTTGTCTCTCTACATGAACTCACCATTGAAGGCTAGCAAGAACTAGGGTTTGGGGGCTGGAAAAATGGTGGATTCTTCATAAAATTGTTGAGAAACATTCAGGTATGGGTTCTATTCACCTTTGATATTATTTGCTCAAAGGGTTCCTTCAAAATATATTTCAATAAATTGAGTTTTCTTATGGTTTTCATTCTATTATGAAATTGAAGTTATTGATTGAGTTGTTAATGAATTCTTAGGGTTATATTGAGTATATTTACATATAATTCAACTTGTTTATCATAATTGTTGATAGTTTGTTCTACTTTAAGAATACGATCCGCTATCCCTAACCCTAGGTAGTGATCTTGACCTATGTTGTATGGTGATCATTCAATTGAGTTTGTTGTTTATTAGATTACTATCTTATGGTGCTATTATCGTTAAATTAAGATGAATTATAGGCCTATCATGCTAGTTCTTGAGATGAAATTTAGGTTATGAATTATAATGTTAAATTTGCCTATGTACCTTGTCTCAAGTTGTGATCTAAAGATTAATTGTGCTGTAGAGATACATTTGGCCTTGTTATTCTATTGGTTATCCTTGTACTATGATGTTACTCCCCCAGATGGGTTGAGTTATGGGTTGATGGTAAGACCTTTATGATAGACTACGAAAAATAATTGGTAAGTCTTAGAATCACTATCTTTACTTCCAATTGTGATTCATTGTTGTTAAGCCATGATATTACATTGGAGTATGCCTTATACTAGGATTATAGGGTGGTATGATGTTGAATTGAAATGTCTTGACTATGTTGTGAGTTTGATTAAGGTGTATGTGGTATAAGGATGGTGAAAACTACTTATGTGCCTTCAATGTTATCAAACGCTAATGTGTTAACCTCACTTGTATTAATTGTGATGAAAGGACTTATACACATAAAATTCTTATTGAGATATTGATGATAATGATTATACAAGGGGTAGACCCTATGGCCTAAATTAAGTGACGATTGATAATTAAAGGCTTAAGGGCTTTTCAAAAAGGGACTCTAGCTTAGTACCGGGTGAACTAGAAGAAGAAGTGTCCTTTCCCACATAGGGAAGGTAGGAACACTACATTACTCTTGAGATTGGACACTATAATGCATGGTGCGTAAAGAGGGTCCCAACTAAATCTCCTAGTTCTTGAACAATATTGCCCCCATAGGAATACTAGCTAGTGGATCCATGTAGTTGATATGTTTTATGTTTTGGTACTACCTCGTCAAGTAGTCCGCCTTCTTTTTGTGTAGGATTTTATGACATTGGATTCCAAACTAGATCATGTGGTCTATGTCGGTTAGGGCAAGATGTTCTCGAAAGGCAAAATGAATTAAAGGACTTGAACTCTATCTTGGAAAACCTAAGGGGTCTATCTTAGTGTAGGTAGGGGTATCAGACTCTACCTAGACATTGCACTAGTTAGTCTTGAGGGGAATCTTAGGAGGCGCTTCTTATATGTTTATGTTAAGATAATATATGATTTATATATATGATGACCATGTAATATTGTTTATACTATATGTTGATTAGTTCGTTTATGAATACGCCTTGGATTATAATGATAATATCTGATGAAATGCAAGCCTAAATGACATGATATGTAAAAATGGACATTGTTCATGTTTTCTTGTTGAGGATACTTGATTGAGTAAGTTTATGGGGCTATGCTTGGTCATTGCACTTGTTGACTTGAGAATGACTTGGGAGTAGTTGTCTTGCTTATTATGATATGTTTAACTCTTATTCATTCTTGTGATATTATTGGTTGATGTTAGGGTTGTAGGAAATCATGATTCTAAGTGTGTTGGGATAAGTTCTACTTGTTGAGATTGTAAGCATGTTTGGTTGATTGATATGACTTGAGTTTGCATTAAACCCCTAAAAGGGGTAGAATTGCATGCTTTGATAAAAAGTACCTTTTAGAACGTGTTTCTTGGGTATTTACATAAGATCTCATACTTAGTACATGTGAAGTACTAACCTCATTTTATTCCCTCGTCCCAAACATTTTATGTTCCGATCGTTGAAGAGTTTGGAAGGCGATATTGTTGAAGACTTGGATTCTTCCTTTCATCCAAGTGGGGTAGGTCCTCAACTTTCAAGGGCAATGCCATCTTATAGCTTTGGATTTTGTTATGAGCTTAGTTGATTTATCGTTTATTTCCTTGTCATTTTAATACTATACTTTCGTATGACCTACACATGGTCTTGTTGAATTGATGTAAGGTCTATGCTCATATTGTGATATTCATTTAGATGGTATGGAGACAAGACAATCGTTGAGACTATTTCTATATATATATATATATATATATATATATATATATATACACACACACACACACACACACACACACACACACATATATATATATATATATATATGTGTGTGTGTGTGTGTGTGTGTGTGTGTGTGTGTGTGTGTGCAATAAAAGTAGAAGGCTATGTAACCTACCTATTTGAAGGGTCTATGTATACTCAATATGAATAAACATATTATGTGTATGTAGAGGTCTATGTAAACCTCAAAGTAGAGAAAATAAAACTTTTAAATTTTTCTACATTTTTCAACCTATGAAAGTAATGACATGAAACTAAGAGGCTAGACTTAATCCTTAAAAAGGATAACGACGCCGGTTACGTCTAGGGGGTAAACCCTTATGTGACAAACTTGGTATCAGAGCATGAGGTTGAATACCGTTGAGTTATGTCTCTCTCTACCACATCCATGTAGGTTTGTATTCATAATTGTGAAGCGCGCCACACTTATGAGTAGGAACCTATAGGATGCTTTGGAAATCACTCTCATTCTTGGAAATCTTATATCATGCCAATAGAGTATACTTATGGTGTGCCTTGCATCTAATCATATTGTTGTGCTTATAGAATGCATGAACACTCGAAGGAATGCGGCTCGAAGACTAAACGTTGAAGTTCCTAGTGAAATATGTTCATGTGTAGTGTGTCTCATGTAGACCATGTGTAAGTTGTATGACCATGTGTAGTGTGTCTCATGTATAAGAGGGTAAGAACGACCTAGTAAAATATGTTCATAGGTTGGATCAGTTGGTGTTCGCTTGGAAGATTCTCCAAATGGTTTTTTTTCTGGTCCACCAGAACTCCGAATCATCTTTAGTGGTTGAGGTGAACTCTAAGCAACATCATGATCCTTTAATAATTAAGTTGAAGGAATCGTTTCTTTTCAAGTTTATTGAGTTATTCTCCCAAGGGGGGATGGTGTACTTAGGTACCAAGGAAGGTTGTGTGTACCGGATGTGGATGATTTGAGGAATCACCTTTTGGAAGAAGCTCATAGTTTCCGATATTCTATTTATTTGGGTACCAACAAAATGTAATATAATCTTCAACAGGTCTAACGATGGGATGGTTTGAAAAGCGACATAGCAAAATTTGTGGCTATGTGCTCTAATTGTCAATAAGTAAAGTCTAAGCATTGAAAACTGAGTGGTTTGACACAAATAATAAATGTTCCCAGTTCCAATCAAAATGGACTTTGTTGTTGCGTTGCCTCGAAGCCGGAGCAAAATGACTCAATATGGTTATTGTGGATAGATTGAAAAAATCTGCTCAATTTATCCTCGTTGATTCTACTTATTTGGCAGAAAAGTATGCTAGATTGTACCTCAATAAGATTGTGAGGTTGTATGGTATTCATTTGGATAGATGTGTCTAATACACTTGTTTTTGGAGAACTTTTCAAAAAGGGTTGGGCACTCAAGTGAAGCTTAGCACCGTTTTTCATCCTCAAATGGATTGTCCAGCGGACGTACCATTCAAACCCTAGAAAACATGTTGATAGCTTGTGTGTTTAATTTCAAAGAAAGTTGGGATCATCACCTACCGTTGATAAAGTTCTCTTATAATAATCGCTACCATTAGAGTATCTCCATGGCACCTCTTGAAGCATTTTACATAGGAGATGTAGGTCTTTGTTGGGTGGTTTCAGGTTGGTGAATTTTCGCTCCTTGGTCCCGAGATAATCTATGAAGCCTTAGAAAAGTTTCAGATAATAAGGGATAGGTTGAAAACAACAACCTATAATCGGAATTAATCCTATGACGACAATAGAAGAATAGACCTTAAATTAGAAGTAGGTGAGAGATTCTACTTGAATATTTCACCCATGAAAGGCGTGATGAAATTTGGAAAAAGGGGAAAACTTAGTCCATGGTATGTGGGTCCTTATGAGATAGTGAAATGGGTCGGAAAGGTTGCTTATGAGTTTGAACTACCAAGTGAATTAGCCCCAGTTTATTCATATTTCATGTCTCAATGCTCAAGAAGTGTATTGGCAACCCCGTACCCTATTGAAGGGTTAGGTGTGTATGAGGACCATCCCTATGAAGAAGTTCCGGTGGAAATCCTAAATAGCCAAATCAAGAAGTTGAGGAACAAACAGGTGGGCTCCGTAAAAGTTCTATGAGAAACCACCTTGTTGAAGGACCAACACGGGAAGCCGAGGCCGATATGTGTCCTCTTATCCTCATATTTTTCCTCAAAATTCTAGCCAAAGTTGAGTTTAGTAATAATCCTTTTAAAAATTTTAATAATTTTTAATTTGGCTTGCTTTGGTAAAATGTTCATAATTATGGTAAAGGTTCATGATAAAAAAAATGAGTTTTCATGGAAAAATTGCTCTTTTGCTTAGCCTGTACTTATTTTAATATGTTTATTGTTTCCTTCATGAAATGATAATGAGCATGTTAATGTGTTTTGTAAGAAATTTTGCATAAGTGACTCTTGTTGTTTATGATGAGCTCATGGTGATTTTGAGAAGTTACTTCCTCATGTTGTGATGTTGAACTCTTATATTTGGTAAATTGTTATTGAGTTTCTATGTGTAAGTGTCATGTTTATGTGTTTAAAGGAGTTGTGAATTACTCCTATAATTTGTGACTCATGATTATTATATGCTCTTCGTTGCGCTGCTAGTCTCTCGTTTTCTAATTCTCCTAAAAAAATTTAGTATCATTCAGGGACGAATGTTCCTAAGAAAGGGATAATGTCACACTCCAAAAGTCCATGATATACTCTAGATCCTAACATGATGAACTAAACTTGAAACACTATTTATAATACAAAAAAAAATGTATTGAAACTAATTAGGAGGTATTATAGTAAAAATGTTAAGAGACGAGCATGACGTTTAGAGAATTATGAAATGTATCCTAGTGTGACTTGGTAAAAAAAAAAAACATGTTAAGCATGTATTACAGGGTGTTTAGGATCGATACAACCAGTTACAAGTCCCCAGGAACCACCCTAAGGGTCCTTCAAAAGGACCATTTTATTTGACCCAAAACTGTAAAATTGGACATTGTTCATCCACGATCAAAACGACGAGCCGTCGTTCCATCGATACTCCGTCGATGACTTCGCAGGTTGACACTTAAACAATTTACAAAAATGGACAAAAATTTCAGTCTCTGACCCAAAGCATGGATCAGCGGGATGGTGTGTGGTCCAGTCAACGTATCGTAGGTCAGGGTATCGTTGGTTGGGGTCCATCTACTATAAGTTATAAGTTAAGTTGAGTTTATTATTTATTTTGTTAGTTAATTAATTAGTTGTTAAGGGGTAGTTAAATTAGTTAATTAAGGACTATATAAGCTACCCTAAGTCTAAAACAAACTTAACACCCCACTATTTCTCAAACTGACATCTCTTTAGCTTCTTTGTAGCTTCTCTCTACCCAAACTTCAACCTCTAATGAAGAACACTGGAGCTTCAAGAAGAAGATGAATTCACCAAGGATTTCATCTCAAATTCGTGGCATGATCATCCCTAAGGTATGTATTCTTTAACTCTTGGGATTTCTTTCCTCATGAGTCCCTTTCAAAGATGTTTTTCAACTTTCCCAAAACTACGGTTTCAATCTAGAGATGGGTTCTCTTTTCAAAACGAAATTATTATTCAATTATGATGAATTATAGTTTTTTTTTTATCATGGTTAAACTAAGTATTGATGGTAAATTTTTGGTAATCACTCAAGATTTTATCTTGAACCCTTGTTTATCCCTACACTCATTATTTCTTGAAGTTTTATGTTAAATGTGGAAGATGATGAGTATATGAATATGGAGAATGATAATTATTATGTATTAGTTCTTGAATTTACCTTCTTTATGACTTTTTTATGTATTCTTTGGTAATTGAAGTATTAAGGCAAACAAAAGGGCAATAAGGTATGAAGATAGATTCTTCTGGAATTCAATTATGAAGTATGACTTACGTAGATTGTAATGTTTTTATGTCTAATGTGTGGTTGTAATGTTGATAACAAATATTCCTAATCCTTAACCCTAGACAATATAATTGGTTATGAAGTATTCAAGTATGATATAGTATGATTATTATATGATTGTGTCACATGCGAGGAGCACCCCCAGAAGTAACTGGTGTCGTCGTCCTCGAAGAGGACTAAGACTGACCTTTTAGAACTCGTGATTACATTTTTAAGGTTAAACTGCGCAAAATTAAAACATATTTCATCTATATCTACATTGAGCTTTACATAGACCTCTCTCTTACACATACTATATACATAGGGAGTTTACATAGAGTCCTCGCATAGGACACATTATATAGGCTTCTACTTTTATTTCACAAATATAACATAACAAAATAATCTCCTAGGGACTCTAGGATAAGTCTCACATATAAAAAAATATAAATTGAATACAACATTCGGTCATAGCCCTTAATTTATTATAACAAACGACACATATAGGCATATACAACAATCATCTTCAAAAGAAAGGGAAAGAACTAAATGTCTTTAAAGTAGAACAACATCAATAGCTAGATAGTGGCATTGTCCTCGGAAGGTGAGGATCTACCAAACTTGGAGAATGAGAATCCAAGTTATATTCAAAAGACCTCTAAAAGCTTAACAGTCGGAACCTACATAATTGTTGAAAACATAAAAATATGGGTTAGTACACACTTGTACTATATATGGGAATATGCGCATAAAATATTTGAAATCATGCTAAAGGGACATTTGTTCAAAACATTTTCAAGTTACTGTGAAAAGCTTTATGCACAATGAAGAACCCATATAAGAAAATACTCCCATATTCTTTAAGTTAAATCTATACACAAAACAACACAAACATCATCAAATATAACCAAGTTAACATATTTAATAGAATATTTGAGTAGATAATCAATACTAATCTAACATCGTTTTATGAAAACAAAACATGTATAAGAGTTTATAGCATTACAATATATACAAGACCCTTACTAATCACCGACATTAAGTCCACAAGTGCAATGACCAAATAAATCCCCATAACCTTACTCAACTAAGTAAACCAAACAAAGGACCATAAGCAATGTCTAACATCATATAACATAGGCATTAAGAGTATTCATCGTCATACTTTGCAATATAGACCATAAAATGTTTATACATGAAACAAACATCATATAGAATCATCAACATGTAAAGTCACCATATGCATATCATTTAATATATATAATATAAGAACGGCCTTTTAAGACTTCCCCCAAGGCCAACTAGTGCAATGTATAGGTAGAGTCCTATACCCCTACCTAGACTAAATAAAACCCATTAGGTCACCCTAGTTAGTGTTTACTTTATTATTTCATTTTACCTTCGGAACACTTTCCTTAACCGAAATAGACCACAAGAGCTACATGTGGAATCCGGTATCATTAAACCCTACACCAAAAGAAGGTGAACTACTTGCAAAGGTAGTACCAATACATGAACGTAGCATTCTCGGTGAATCCACTAGCTAGTATTCCTATGGGGGCAACATAGTTCAACAACTAGGAGTTATACTTGAGACCTTCGTTATGCACATTGCATTATAGTCTCCAATCTCATCAGTACAATAATGAACCTACCTTCCCACATTGGGAAGGGACACTCCTCACTACTATTTCACTCGGTTTTAAGCCGGAGTCCCTTTCTTAAATGTATTTAAGCCATCAATTAATAACCATAACTTAGTTTAGGTACATAGGAGACTAACTTCTTTTATTTTCATAATCATTAGCTCATTAAGATTTCATGAGAATGTCCTTTCAATAAAACCCTTATATGTGAGATAAAAACAAAATCATCATCATATCATAATAAGGTACATAGTCAACTGATAACCAACCTTATATCATTTCATCTTAAACATAGTCTAACATCTTCACATAATCAAGAAATTTCAGTTATATCATCATACCAAAACCTACTTAATATAATCATATGTCATGCTTCAATATCACTTCATCACCAAGTACAAGCCATCACAATTGAAGTAAAGGTTCAAGATCACAAAGTCTTACCAATTCTCCTTCAACAAACAATCATTATTAGTATTACCCTCAACCAATACAATTTCATCCATAAATAGGTGTAATAATATCATTAAATATTAATTTACACAAGAACTAACTCAATTACATCAATACTAATCAATTCATCATGACTTCATAACCTAGAGTTAGGGAATTTGGGTAAATTCATGATTTATTACACATACCATGTTATTTCATCATGAACTAGAATAATTGACCAATAATACATCATATTACAATCATCATTATCAGAATAAACCATAAAAAACAATTTAGAAGATCAATTTCGGATTAGGAAGAAACCCATATGAAATCATCTTTTTGGAAACCAATTTTGGAAGAACCCTTTAGGGAAAGGAATACCAAAGGTGAAAAGTTCCCATACCTTGTTAATATTTGCATAATCATGGTGAAAATATACCTTATTTATTACCTAGAAGCCTTATACATTGGTCTTCTATGGAGTCTTATTTGGGAGAGACAAAGTAGAGAGAAGGAAGCGCAATTTGGGTTTAGGAACTTATGAAGTGTTAAGTTGGGTTTAGGCTTAGGGTAGTTGATGTATTCACTTAACTAACTTAATTAACTACCCCTTAACCCCAATAAACCCCTAACTACTTAATTAATTAAATGAACCCCTAAGGAATTCGACAGTGAAAATGCAGGCAGACCTACAAGACCTCGATATAACGTCAATAGGTCAGACGACGGCCTTGACCTCCACCGTCCTGCATGTCCGTGTTATTGGTCTGAGACTATGTTTTTGTACATTTTGAATAAATTTCTAATTATGGATCGATGGAGGCATCGATGCCCCGTCGATTGGCCTATTCGACATCGCCTGCAACCGTAGGTGGATAGTATCTTATGATAGCTTCTTCCCCAAAATGGAAGGGTCCTCCTCAAGGGACATTTGGGTGGTCCTTGGGGATTCATACCCAAAAGTTTCGACAGTAAAAATGTTATAATACTAGTTAAACACCTTTCCACCAAATTTCAGCAATTTCTGACTTCTAAAACCTCGTGAAATAGGCTAAAGCACACTAGCACCTCTTTCACTAGTCACCAGACGTCATGGACGTTTCTTGCCGTCGTTAGTCTTAAACTTCCTACATGACTTATAAACATTATTTTTACTTAAAACAGTGCTACAGCCGTTAGACACTCATGTGAGGCTCTATACAAGGTCTTGGATTTACAAAGTGTCACACATTGAAAGTAGTTTCTCATGATTATAATAAACGATTGAGTGAAAAGATTACTCACTTGTATGTGGTTTACAAAGTATAAGCATAGTTCTAACTTATAAAAATCTATGATTTGTTATGATGAGATGTTCAAATAGGGTCTAGAAGAGACTAATGTGATCTTTTATGATAAGTATGATGATTACTTAAGGAAATAAATTCTTAGCATCCGAAGGTCATCTAAGTGAGATGGAGGTCTCACATTTATAAGGTCTGGACTATCACATGGGTTTCTTAACGTTTAGCCTATACGTATTCCCAAGATATGTGTTGATGAAAACCTACATGTCTAGAAAGTCAAGGATTCTAATAGAAATCTCCTTGACCCATAACTATGTTCCCACATAGGACTACAGCTTAGTGGATCCACCTAGATAATTATATACGAAGGGTGCACCTTAGGCAAGTGTTATCCATCTCTTTTAGTGGTGGGAGTAGAACACTAGATTCCATGTAGCTCACATGGTCTCATGTCGATTACTGCACTTCTTTCCGTAAGGTAAAATTAAACGGATAAGTTGAGTATGTGAAATCTTATTAGGAGTTGTCTTAAAGGATACTACATACTGTGAGGGAAGTTATGGGACTTCTCTTATACTTTGAACATGGGGGTCCTAAGAGATGATATTAGTATTGTTCTTGTATCACTAAGTTGATTTTATGATGTGTATGTCAAGTTATATATGTTCTTATGAACCAGACATGTTATAATGAAATATTAGGTTATGTTATATGTATGAAGTAAGTGACTTAATGTGGTACTTATCTTTGGATAGAGCTATGGGGTTCTTTTCTTAGCATTGTATAAGTATTGCTTTAGGTTGCTTATATGTAGGATTAATGTCATGTTAGGTTGACTTATGATGTTCCTTATGTGTGCATGTTGAGTTATTTTATATTATGCATGATTTTGACTAAAATGTGTCTTTTCTCATGTATTGGTTATTTTATGAATAGGAGTCGTACTTAGTACATGTGGTTGTACTAACCCATATTTCTTTCCTTTTTTCCAAACATTGTAGTTTCGAACATTGAAGAGCTCCTATGCCAATTTGCAAGAAGACTTGGACTTTTCCCCCAAGTTGTTGGTGAGTCCTCAATTTCGAGGATTGTGTACTTTGTTCTACCTTAGTAGTGTTTCTTATGTCTAAAGACATCTACTTCAGTCCTTATTATTGAAGACTATTGTTGTAATCCTATAATTGCATATTGTACTTGTGTATGGGATTACGACCAACTTTGTAATACTCTTTAGAGATTAATGTGAGACAAAGTATTAGACTTATTCTTGTGTATTTGTGTTGTTTCCTTAACGAGAAGCCTATGTAAGCTTCATAAGTGAGGACTCTAAATAAACTCCATATATGATACGTGAGAGGTCTATGTATACCTTCCTATGTAAATGTTTTAAATTTTCAGCATTTTTAACCTATGATATGTTATGACGAATGCTAAGGACTAGTCAAAGTCCTCTTTGAGGATGAAGACACCGTTTACATCTAGGGGGTACTCCCCAGTCAAGAAAAATCTATTGCACGACTTTAGAGCATTTAAAGAAACAAAGTTTTCTAAACGCCTTTCATCCTCCTGAACATGACTCTACTCAACCCAGCTTCATAGAAATAATAAGACCTTTCTAAAACTATATGCAATGACTACCACGTTTTATGACCCAAAGTATACCCTAGGTGTGACATGATGTATAGAACCCTGAGAGGTCTTATGAGAAACTTGACATACATCATGCATAACAAATAATATATTAGATATTGAAAGTAATAATGGTCTAATATCATCAAAGAGTTTAGAACATAAGTGTGAAATTCCAAAAATGTCTTGACAAGAAATTCTAAAACAAACATCATAATGGTTGGGGCGTAAGCAATACACAATGTACAAGGTTGAAAAGAAATAAACATAAGAAATAAAAGGTTTCATGATTGCGCCCTCGAAGTATGAGGACTCACGAATCAACAAAACTAGTATAGAAAACTGAACTAGCCACGAGCGAGAAAAGAAGTGGCGTACCCTATATTATAAAATACTGTAGGCACAAGTATTCGTTAGTACATGGAATGTAGTAAGTATTGGGAAATACGTATAAACATAAATATGGTCATTTGGTAACTCCCACACTAAGAATGAGATTCTATTTTCAAAGGTAGAACTTTGTATCATATCATAAAGGCTGTGTCAATCCACTAGTTACGTCATTTAAGATAATCGTTGATGGGCATATAATTTGGAACTAGAAATTTTTACCATACACTATCGTATTTGAGTCTCTATCTCAAAGTTTTTGTTGGTGCTAAATTAATACAAATAGAATAGATAATGTTAATTATTTATACATAACATTTGGAATGGAAATAATCAACATACCATTCAAAATCATAAAAATGTATAAGAGTAGCTCTTTTAATTACTGATTCATACATATGTGATAAGAGTTTTCAAAACCATGATTTCATAATATGTGAGAAAAAGTTTAACAATTCATTTATACTTATCTCAAAAGCATCCTTAGTTCATAAAGTATCATTTTCATCAAACAGGCATCACTTTCATAAATCATCTTTCATAAGTTCATACGTTTTCTACATAAATTAACATTGATGATCAATTATAATGCACGAGTCCATATGAAATCAATCGAAAATCATGTAATTGAATCAAATGAAGGATAATAATATTGGAAATCAAACCATTGAACCAAAACAAAGTGGACACATGGATATTTCCACGCAACCCTAATCAAATCGGGTAAGAAATTGAATTGGAGAATGAGATTCTTTATGGACCTAATGGATGAATGAAATACATTGGTGGGTTGCACATACCTTGATATCAAACATTAAAAATCAAGAGAAAGAGAAGAATTTGAATCTTGAAACCATATATTCTCTTACTTTTGCTTGAGAGGGAATTGGAGAGAATGAACATGGATAGGGATAGAGAATTTGAAAAATGAGAGGGTTTTGGTTGTTTTAGAATTGAAAGGTAGTTATAAGACTTAGAAATTGGGCAAAAATGATTTATTAAAGATATTAGTTTCACCGTAAAAAATAACCAAGTAACCTAAAGAAATATCTTTCTTACAGGACCTACGATTCGTAAGACTTTTAGGGGTTGTACTAGTCAACCATAGAAAGAACTTCAAAAACCCGCAAAGTAAACCAAATTCCATGAGACCCTTCTACAACATGTCATTACTTGTACGGTACGTAGAACCCATGTTCAAGTCCAAAAATTCAATTTGTATGGATCACTAATATGGATCCAACATATGACACATAGAACTTATCTTTTTAACTCATTGGTCAAACAACAAAAAAAATTCAAAAACTCAACCTAAGATCTACCATCTTTCTTTTATAGCTAGTAGAACTTCCTATGGTCCGTAGATAGGATTCACAACTTACTACTTTAATGACAAAAATGAACCTTTCTTTTCGAATACGACTTTCCACACGATAGAAAAATTGTGAATTATATGGAGATTTTCCTAGGGTAGTATGAAATTCCACATGAAACTGATTTTCCTAAAATAATTTCAGTTAATCCCTTGGAAAATCTCCATATAATTAACCATTTTCTTTTAGTACAAATTTCAGAGGTGTTACATCAAGCAACATAATCTATAAATTAGACAATTTTTGGATAGAATTTGCCATTTCAATAATTCAGTCTCCATATAACTAAAATGGCTTATAGACTTACAACATAAAGAATTTGACACAAAATTCAATTTACTTGGAAGGTATTGAATGCTCACATCATAATATTTTAGCAATTCTAACCACTTTCTCAATCTTAAATTCTACTCATTTAACTAAACAAGTAATTGAGAATCTTATGATCCATGAAGATATAAATGTGTACCACATAAAAGTAGTGGCATCATATCCTCAATGTAAACACTACAATTGCAAATTCTTAGATCATGGGTAGGTGATTCTAGTTGTGCTTCACTAACTATGTTAAAGCAAAGGCAATAACCTTGTAATGATGCATCTAAACCAACCCAACCACCAAACTTTGCAAGCATCATAATAAATAGCATAACCCTATATACCTTGACGAAGGATCAAGATAGGTGCTGAAGTTAACTTATCTTTTAATTTGTAGAAACTTTTCATACATGCCCCTAAAAACTAAAACTTAACTTCTTTATGAGTCAACTTCGTCAACAATATGGAGATGATAGAGGAACATTCAACAAATATGTGATAATATCCCGCTAAACATAAAATCTACCAACCTATATAGGATTCATAGGAATGGGCCAACTCTTTATAGCTCCTATTTTCTAGGTATAAATTCTTAGACCTTCATCTATAATTACATGACCAATCAAAGTTATAAATGTTAGCTAAATTCCCTATTAAAAAACATAGTATACACCCTTTGCTATCGGAGAGTCGTCGCACAATTCTTAGGTCATTCTCGACCTCTTATTGCAAATAAATCAAGATGCTTTGAATGAAAATGATTACAAACACCAAAAAAAGGGCGTAAATAACATTTTAATCATATCCATTAAGGTTTTCGGTGCATCGGTCAACCTAAATGACATCACCAAAAACTCATAATGTCTATATCGGGTACTTAAAGTAATTTTAGGACGTCTAATTGTTTAACTCGTAACTAGTGGTGTCAAAACATCAAATCAGTTTAGGAAATCGTCTAGTTCCCTACAACTGGTCAAATAAATCATAACTCTTGAGGAGGAGATACCTATTCTTAATCGTTATATTGTTCATATTTTAATAGTTAATACTAATTCATAAAGATCCATCATTTTTAATACAAACATGACTATTTCAACTCTCGATTTTATTCTTGGTTGTATGAAACAAAAATATTTCCATCTCACCTTCAACTTTCTCATTTTTTCTAGAGACATTTTATAGGGAGGTATTGATAAAGGCAGAGTAGTTTGGAGTATATTAATGGAAAAGTGCATCTCCTTCTTAGGAAGGAATCCATGTACAGCATGTGGGAAAACTCCTGGAAACCATTTACAACAAAAATAATTGAAGCATTGCATATTTTCTTTCTAGGTATCTAAACTAAACAAAATGTTATATAGACTTTAGATATCAACTTATGGACTCTAAGGTATAAAATAAACTTACCTTTAGGCATCGCAACATTGCACATACATTCTAGGACCAACTCATCTGTAAATTGAATAACAAGCTATTATCTATTTCATGCCCCAAAAAATAGAAAAATCAATCATGTCAAGATCTTCTTGATCAACTCGGGTAAATCTACTACATACCAAAACTACATTGTTGCAATAAACCCTATGTAACGACCCTCAAATTGAACTAGGATGAACTAAAGCTTCACTTGAGTTTTAGGTGCTGTTAGCTTGTTGATTTAATGTTAAAATGAGTTTATACATCAATTCGGTTGAGTTTGAGGTAAAATATCAAGGAACGACCAAGACTTTCGCAGACTAGTCGTTTATGTGCTAATGTCTTCTTATATGTTTTTGTTGAAGTTAACTATGATGTTTGAGGTCTAAGTAAGTGTTCATCACCCTAGAACGTAGATGTCCATGTTTAGGTTCAAAAACTCACGGGTGTGAATTCCTGAAGGACCAAAAAGGGGCCCCCGAGAAAGACCCAACCTACTAGCCAAGAAGCTGCCTTGACAACATGGTTGACGGCCAGCCAATGCATTGACAACTCATCAATGATGGGGGTCGATCATACCAGCAAGTCCTGCAAATTTTAGAGTTGCAGTCCCTAACGACGGACCCCATTGACCAAGGGTCAATCCATTGACGGTCAATCGATTGTGGACGTCAAATTGGCCTGTAATTTTGTGCGGCAATTCGGCCAACTTGGGGGTGAAATGGTAAATTCACCCCATATGTTTTTAAGTGTATGGACGGTTGTTTTATGTGTATTTAGGTATTTTATGCATGTTAAATTAAACCGTCACTTTGACTCAACCTAAATCAAAACCCTTTCCTCCCAAAGTTCTCTCTAGCATCCCCATGGAAGCTAGTAGTCAAGATGGAGCTAGGGTTGTGGATATCTATGGCTTTCTTCTACAATTCTCGTGGGATATCTTCTAATAAGATATGGGAGTTGTTTCTCTAAGGCTATCTACCACCATAGAGTCAATTTCAAAATGATTCGAAAGATTTTAAAGTTTATGGAAAACTCTAATTTTCACTCTAACTCAAGGGTTCTTGCATGAAATTATTTAAAATTAATAGATATGATATTATTGATGTTAAAAATTGTTATTTTCCAATGAAAATCTCCATGAAAATTTTATTTCACAAAATCCCTAAATTTGGCTTATGAAGTGGGTTTATTGGTTATGATCTAATGTTGATAGAATTGGGCTTAGTTTTATGTTATAATGTTAATTTCAATGGTTGCTTATGCCAATATACTATGAATTGTTAGAGATGTTAAGGAATGGTGATCTTTGCTATTGGAAGAGGGTAAGTTTACCTATTTCCCTTACTAATATAGAATTTATATAGAATTGATGTTGTGTGGTATGGTCCAATATTGGTGGCGGTATTTACTTCTAGTTCTTATTGTGATCATTTCCTTATTTTAATTATTATGTGGATTGTAGTAGTATCATGTTAGGGTATATACGAAGGTATAATGTGAAGTTGGTCATGTGAAGTAATATGACTATGTATATGGTGTTATGGCATATATGAATGTATAAAGTGAAGGGTGATGTGATGTATGTGTGACCTTGTATAATGTGAAGGTAATGTGAAGGTGATCTTATATAAAGTTATGTGCTATTCTGAATGAAAGAATGTCCCTCTAAATGTTCTATGTGATGATGATAGACTATGAAGAGTCTTTACATGTTGATGTGGTGTCTTATTTAGGTAGACCTAGTTGTACCTGATTGATACATAAAGACTTCTAGATTATGAACTCTTTCAACTTGGTAGACTTAGGTGCCTTCTCCTTAATATATGAAATTTATATGAATGTGTTATCTTGACTTGGTAGACTTAGGCACCCTTGTATGTATGTATGAATGAATGAAAGTCTATGATCGGTAGACGTAAAGTATGTACCCTTCTATAAATGAATAATGTGAAACCTTGAATATTAAAAGAAGATTAATAATGTGAAACCTAGAATTTAAAGAGAAGATTAATAATGAAGCCTTGAAGTGGTAGACCGTAATGGTGTATCCTTCTAGAGTGGAATAATAAACTTAGAGGTATGTTGGTTGGAACGGCATGAAACCATCTCTAAGAAAGTCATAAGAGTTATCCTAATGAACGTTGACAGGAAACCCTTGTGGACCACTTCTAGGTAGTGGTATTATGAAATTGTAGGACTTACAGATTGTTATGACCCGTGAGTACACCCTAGAAATTAGGGCATTCACAAATCGTCACACGGCGTACTTGACCTCTCGGAGGTCTTGTACAAACCCTTTGAGACCGTTCCTTGCATACATGTATGAAAAGTAGGTGGATAAAAACTATTCTCACGAAATAGTACTTCACATATGTTTAATTAAAAACATAATGAATTTATTTAAGTCTCAAGTCACCATCTTAGACACATGAATACTTGTGAGATAGCCAATACAATCGAAATGTAAAACTTAGTCTATTACAATACTTTGAATAAAAGAAGTCTAAATATAGTTATGTCCTCGAGTCAAGTGAGTACATACTTCAAATTTACTTAAAAGAGTCTAGATTTAAAGCCTTGCTTCAAGACACCCCTCACTTACTAATAACACTTTAAGAACTAGACAAAAAGTATGGAACTAGTACAATGCATGTACGGAGTATTAAATGATGCATAAAATTATGATAAACGGACATTTGAGTCAAACATGCTCTTTTAGGTTAAAACTTCATACATAAGTGTAAGAACCATATTTAAACACCAAAAATCACATTATACGACACATTCCAAGTCATACTCAATTAATAGCAATTTAGGTAACATTACAGTGAACTCACACTAACTCACATGACATAAGATAGCATCAACAATACATCATAACACAACCATGAGGCCATTATACCAAAGGTGATTCTAAGGTTAACTTGAGCGATTTATGAAAGAACCTCCATACAATCCTTCACACACACCAAAGATATTGTATAGACTACCTAAAATAAGATTATTTCCATGTCATGAATTAACCTTTCTACCTAGAATTTACTCTAGGACTCACCTATCAAAGACATGAAGAGAACGCCAATTCCTTTAAGATACATGCAAAATCTAAGGAAATTGACATAATGGTCTTGAAGACACATACTGACTCACGCACTAACATCTGCAAAGCCTAGTCGTGCAATTTCTATATAGCGTCTCATTCCACTACATAAACATCATAGTACTTCTCCAACACTAGCATGTATCCCACGTTATGAGAATAGGCCATAATCCACATAGACCATGTTAGCTAATCATGGAATCCGAAGTCATGAACCTACTCTGATGGATGTTCTACTTTCCAATGGTAGAACTTAAGACACATCCCATGTAGGCACATGGTTAAGGAATATGAAGTGTTTCTTTCTAATCTAGCCTCACCTTTAACTAGAGCTACGTGCCAAACCACACTCAGTCGGTGCTAGCCTTTGTTCTCATAGAGTATTTTAATCAAGGAGTATATGAAGAGGTTCCATATCATGTTCACAACCAAATCATATTACACCTTACCAAAGTTGTATTCTAGGGTTGCTTTACAATGGTTAAGGGGATAGCTCAATGACTTTACTAATGAGGATTTCATGTCATTCCAGCCAGCAAACCTTAAGTCCATTATTCATACAATAAGGATATCATTACGCTTTCGACTTCAAGGATATCATAACCTTCTTTCTAAAAGGTTCCACATAAATGACCTTCTTTGTTATATTAAAGATCATATTAATTTCATACATATATATCGTGAACAAGAGTGTTCTGACCAACTAATTCAAGGATTCATATTCATTTATGTAACAAGCAAGGGACATAGGTCAACCTAGAAAAGACACACTTCACTTTACATTATCACATATAGCATCTCATTCAAGAAGCACACAGACACAACTAGATATACTAGCAAGTCATCCTAGACACTTCTATACGCTCATTAAGTTAAACCTTCATAAGTCTCATATCATTCATCAAGAAGAGTCATACTTCAATATGAAGTCATTACACACAATAATTTCCCTATATCCTGCTAGAGAAACCTAACATAAACTAGGAGAACTCATGCTTAGAATTCACATACACATATACGCCATCTAGAGCTTCTTATCACTCACCTAATAAAGTTATAACATGATAATATCGTAGTATATGCAGTAATGCCGATGAGGACGCATTGTCTCACAATTCATAAAGTAATGCCGATGAGGCCACATAATTCAGAAGTATAGCACATAAGCACTGCCACCAATGGTCATGATCACCAATTCAATTGAATAATCATAATTTAAAATTAATTCAAGGTAATTCTATATACAGCCTACACATGATTCTAACATAATTCTTCCATAATTCAATTGCCCAATACAAACTACACGAGAATTCAATAGTATACAGACATGATCACTTTACCCATAAAGTAATAAAAACTAGCAATGCATTGTTCTCATGGGTTCATAGAGTATTAAGAATAAAATCATCAAATTAACATCGATTCAATCATACTTTTATGATTCAAAACATTTTATGTAAGAACCCACGACTAGATGTTGAATTAGAAGTTTCAAGTTTTTATCATCTTTGAAAAATCATTGGAATTGACTCCTTGAATAGAGAGTATTCAAGGTTTAATAACCATACCTTAGTTGTGACGAAAATCCAACAAAATAGATGGATAAAACTTGAGAAAGTCAGTCTTCTTCCTTGGAGCTTCAAAGCTTCATCAATGGAGGTTTTGGGGAGAAGAATGGATAGGTTTTGTTTTGAGTTGAGGGTTTTTCTTTGATTGGTGAGTTTAGGGGATTAAAAAGACTCAATAATTGTCAATAAGTCATCCCTAAATTACCCGAAAATAACCATGTACATATTAGACAATTTAATCAATTCAAATTTGACTTAAAATGACGTGACCAAAACTGGGAGTTCACTACGCGTCGCGGTGGCATTTTCAAATCTTGTTTCTGGAAAAGTTTGAGACATAATGGTTTGTGACGTCCCTGCGTCGTAGGGTAAGAAATTTTCAAATTAAGTGTCAGATGCGCGACGTGCAACCACTGCCAAATATTGGTTGGCATAGCAGCTTGCATGGTCATGTTTGGGTCCTCATTGGGGGTCCTAGGCTAGTGCGCGTGGCTTTGTTATCTGACATTTGATCCTTTATATGTATGCTTATGCGTAAGAACCATCTATACTAAATTTCACCCTTAATACATCCCCCAAAACATCACTACAAAACACTACGAACACTAGTTCAACTTCGACTAGTTTTAGGACGTCAAGGACGTTCTTGGACGTTTTACCTCCAAAATCTTTCAAATTTTATACACTGCCTCTCAATACCATTATAAAACATTTTAATACTTCAAAATGTCACATAAATTTTAGGATATAGATCAACCTAGCTCATTTTTAGGGTGTAATAGAGATGGTACCTTCACAAATAATATTATGTGAATGAACTTACTCAATGAAAACAAAGGCAAAGCACCGTGTGGATAGTAGTAGATCAAGTTAATTATGATTCTAGATTACAAAGAAACTTTATGATACCCCTAAACCATGTGCCTACATGGGATGTGTCGTTAGTTCTTTCTTTGGAAAGTATAACACGTTCCACGGTGTAGGGTCCTATGATACCAGATTCCGCACCTATCTAGTATGGTCTATGTTAGTTAATGTATATTCTCATCATGTAGGATATGCACTCTAATTATTAGGTAGGTTCTACAACGTGCAGTTAGCGGACTTAGACGCTATCTACACATGGCACGAGTAGGCTTTGAAGATTCTAAGGTGAGTTCCCTAGGTCTTCCAAGACATTATGCGAATTTCCCTATTTTTTAGTTGTCTCCTAAATGGTTTGGATGAATTATGTTTAGTTAGTAAAAGTATGTTGAATAGAAAGGATCTTATCTGGGATGGCTTTGAGGAACACTTAGGTGTTCTTGAAGAGGGTGTATTGGTGATATATTCATATCATAATTTGGGGGGTCTTAGAGTAACCTTTGGTAAATAATCTAAGACCTCATTTGTTTTCACTTAATGGAAATCTGAATCTTAATTATTCAGATTCATCCCAATAAGTACGTTTGATTTTTAGGTCTGAATCTGAACCATTCAAATTCAGTTCATTTGTTTTATTTTTTAAAAAACATGTAAATGGGTCTGAACGAATCAGATATGTAGGATACTCGTAAAAACATTAAGATTTATTTGATAAGTTATCAAATAATAAATAATAACTTCTTTGCTTTGGGTGTAACATTCTATTTTATAACTAAAAACTTTCTTTCTATATTTTCTCAATCGAACACCATTATAAGTTAGTTTTCATAAATCCTTTCAAGAATTTTTTTATATTAATAATTTTTTTGTAGTGACTCGTGTCAAGAACACTTGTTGCAATAATATATTTGGTGTACTGTTGTTTATCAAAGTTTTGAATGAAAAAATAGTACTCCAAATCATGACTTTTAAAACTTTTTTTTAATCAAAAGTGAAATATTTTGATAAAATGAAAATTTTATAATATTTTTTTAATATAATGTTCAATTTCACTTCCACATTCAAATATTGGAAACAAACAACATTAATCATTTAGTATTCAGATTAAGATATCACATCTTAATATTCAAATGTGTATTCAGATCAAAACACTCAAATCTTAATGCAGATCTTAATATTCAGATGTATATTCAGATTCAGACATCTTAATCTTAATGCACATCTTAATATTTAAATGAGTATGCATATTCAAACATCTTAATCTTAATGAAAACAAATGAGGCTTAAATGATGAAAAGGCTTACTTGTTAAACATTGAATTTAGTCGTATATGTTGATGTTAGTTCAATATGTCATGTGATTGTTGACTTGTATTATGTCTCGTAAACTCATATGATGAAGGTTTTTTTCCAAATATCATGAAACCATGTTGATATACTAAATTTCCCTTTTTGTCTGGCTTCAATACTTAGTACTTAAATGTGTTAACCCCTTCTTTTCCATTTTTGCCTAAAGTGTAGGGATTGGCGGTCTTGGTTCTAAGGATTATAGATAAAGTTTTGGTGAGTTCTCATAGATTCGAGGACAAGACCCACATGTTCATTTATGATTTTTAGTCTTTATTTTAAGTCTTATATGGGCTTAGTCTTAATGTTGTACTCTAAAATATTAGATTGTTTATGAGACATACATGTTATAAACTTAGAGATTGTTTTAAAAGTCTTCCACTTGCTTATTAATGAAAGTATTCTTCATGTGAGAAGAAAGTTTTAAATTATTGCCTATTTTGAGTATCGTATGCAATGAAAGATCCATGTGGCTTGTATGAGATCTCCGAGAGGTCAAATATGCCGGTTACTACTAGGGGATAGACCCGGGTTGTTATACCCTACTACCTAATATAGACTTACAAATAATAGTAGAAATGATAAATGGTTAAAATCATAATTAAAGAACTATTTCAAACTTACTTGGAACCAATAGAGTAGAATAAAAGAGGGCAGAAGCAGGATCCCCGTTAAAGATTGATCGATTGTTAAAGATATTGAATAAAGCATTGATAACTTTGCAGAGTAGAAAAACTTTGATATCCGAAGGTGTTCCTTGCATGTTGAAGTAAATAGGGGGGTACCATATACGATAGAAAGCAGACACTCCTGTCAATGAATAACATTCATGGTTGTCTATGTTAGTAACATAACCATAAAAACTTTGTTTTACTACTTGAGGTGGTGATAGCTTTTATATATTTGCTTAAATATAAGCTTGCATAATATCAAGCAAAACGTATAGTAATTAAAAATAATTAATCAATGTACCTATGACAACGTCAATTGATGCCTCCTAGTCCTTGTTACCACCTATTGCATTACAAAAATTCACGGCTGTTGAACAAGATGACTTTCCCCATCTACAGCTTCTACTTCCTAAAGTGGATTCAGGACCGAGTCTTGGGGGAGAAACATGATGAAGCTGATGCTGATTCAGTCTCTCTATGTATATACTAAGGTAGTACCACCTAATTTTCCCTAAATTCCAACACGTATAAAATAAATTTATCCCCTGATGACACGGTCCATGATGTGCCCTTCTCAACTAAGCACAATGCAGCAATGGTGGTCTTCCCTACTTTGAATGCTCAAAGTCCTTGCAAAGCAGCAAAACTTTAATCTTTCATATAAACCTGCAACACAGATGGAGAACTCTCTACAGGTCTAGCTAATTGACTCTACGAAAAAGCTTTGTGGTCCCCTTGAGGTTCACTTAGAAAACTACAGTCTTAGCTCTCTTCCTCTTTTTATGCTCTCTACGAGTATCTTGTACCTGATGAAACAAATCCTTCTCTTTTAGGTTAAGATCCTACTTTTGTGAAATATATGTATCAGTCTCGGTAAAAACTCCTAAGCATTTAAGATCTACATAAGTCCTAAGCATACAAAAATGGATACACTCTTTTCTTCTTCATCTGCACCATGTGGTAATCATACATGGACAAGGAATTAAATTTGAGTCTATACTCACGCATACCTATATTTGCCTATTGCATATGTAAGAACTACTCAACTCGATCTTGTCGAAGGTCTTCTAGTTGGTACTTCCCTATAGAGGCATAGGAGAACTCCATCCACCAGCTAGAGGTGCATTAGTATCCCTAAATTTTTCCCATCCCTCATAAAATAATATAGCTACATCACGTAACCTGAATGATCCTAACTCTACTCCCTCCATAACCGTAGCCCGCAAAACCTTCAATATTTTACAATTCATATCAATAACATCCTTTTGAACTTCATTTGGATAACATATACGAAAAAGTAAAGGAATCGAGTTCAGAAACTCACAAGCCCGCACAACTTCTAGGATTTACGCTATTTCAAACATTCATCCTATCCAGCATGTTTACAAACCATAAACTTAATTGCTTCCACAGTGCCCAATCCTCTTTGATATTCTTGAAGTTTGATAGGTGTTGGAGGTACAAAAACTTTGTCATCCTGATGTATCACTTGGAATGGTGATGTTGGATGTCTTTCTAATGTAGCTCTACCTGGAGAACGAGTGATTGTAATATCTAGACCCAGACACTCGTTTTGAACCTTTAATCTATATCTTTGTTTATTAGGATTGTGAATATTACCCTCTCATGAATTTATAACAATTATGTAGATATCTACCTTATCAACATCATATTCTGAAATGATTACATATATCATATAACATGATGACTTCTCTCTATAGAACGAATTTTCTATGAAGATGTGAAACAACAATATCCTCATGATTGTAAGTATGGTGGTCCACACACCTATAAGCTAGACTCTACAACACATGGCTTTGTGGAATCTTTAGTACAAGACCTCTCTATGATACATGGTTTTTCACGCCCTAAAAACTAGGGTACGGCTCGAGTGGCCTCGATATTGAATGAATTGAGAAGTCGTCTACATAATATATGAATTGTAATGCATAGCCAAGCAGGCAACCTTTCACAACCTCTTGGAATGACAAGGTCACAACTAAACAAAATTTGATAAAAATAAGGTTAACTAGGCCATAATGTAACACAACTGAGCAATGGAATGCTGACAAGACCGTAAACCAAACTGAATAAAACTATACATTAGCATCCGCAAAACTCTTATAAGAGAAACAAACTTAGTTTTCAAAACAGATAATGGATCCTAAAAAATAGAAACATACAAACTCTCAGGTGAAGTTAGACACCTATTGCAACTAATGATAAAAGCATGTATTTGCACTTGCATCACAAAAGTAGTGTATAAAAGAGGAGGGACATCAGTAAAAATACCATGTACTGGTATGTAATTCTAAAAAGCAGTAAAATGGAGTATATCAAAGATACGAAACTAAAGTAAGGGATTGAAAAACCCCGAGATTCTAGAAGTTGAGGTTTCATAATGACATAAAATTTATCTTCTAATGCAACTAATTAAGCACATATACCAATAATACCTCCCCAGTGGTGAACTATACAATAATAATACCATAGTAGTGACCCTTCTTAGCTAAGATGGACATCTCGGTGGTCAATGACGGAGTAAGAATCATCCCACCGAACATGTTTGTCGTATTATTATGGTGACAAAGTAAGAATCTACCACCAGACATACATGCACTTGTGTTGTGGTGATTTAGAATGTACCCACTAGACATGTCTGTCGTGGTGGTGTGGTAAACTACAGTACTAAATCTTCCTACCGACATTACCCCTTTGGTAGTGTAACATGAAAACATAACCACTATAATCTACCAAGCCAAACATTCTCATATCGATTGTATCTAATAATTATACCACATATGCAATCTTACTCTAAGAACGCGACTAAATAGTGCACTTCAAGACTCATGAATCGTAACTACGTACATGTTACATATAAAGATTTAAAATAGCATATAAATATGCTTACTCTATATTTAAACAATCCCTACAAGGTTTAGATGTCATAAGGAATCCAGTACGCTTATGAATGATGTAACAAATCTACTTATAACTCCTTCACATATAGCTTGTGTTATTCAACCTGTATATATAAGGTTAACCAATAAACAAAAACAAAAATAAGATGAAGCAAAAAATATATAAAATAATCCGAGTCCACAGAAACTATTGTGTTTCCTTAAGAAATTTAATAACCTCACTGTACCTGAGGTTATGGATTAATTTATCCCAAGATAAAACGGATTAGTTCTTTTAAAGAAATAGTGGTACCTCAAACTTCTTTAATGTCTACGAACTTCAGAACACGAACAAGTCACACAGACTCAGTCGATCGACACTTTTATTTATTTGAGAGAAAAATATATGCAGAGAAGGAAAATTTCAGTGTTTGAAAAATCGAAAATTGACTTCCTTTTATAGCCATTTTCGTGTATGTTCAGAGAAATCTGTTCGTACCCAAAGTAATGGATTTTTGGAAAGTAACGACTTTTCGAAAAGAGTAACTTTTCGAAATGTTACCGTTACCCGCAAATTTATAAAAGATAATATTAACGTGATTTATTTAATTTAACAAAAACTGATTAAATAAATTTTGTCCAAAAAATTTATCAATCAAATAATTTGCCAAATCCAAATCCAAAAGCCGAAGCCAATCGAGTGAGGACGACGGCGCGAAGGGGCATCTTCTTCTTATCTCTTTAAGAAGTAATAGAAGGGTTTCCTTATATAAGGACAACAATTTCCCTTTCTTTTGCCGAGAGAAATGACTTTTCATTTTCACTTTGCAAATGACTTTTCATTTTCCCTTCAAAATAGTTCCCTCACTTTTCATATTCTCTCTTTTCTTTTCCCATTCACACTTTCTAAACCCAACAGCTTGAACAAGAGATCATATATTTTATTTCTATTTGATCGACTCCTTTATGATCTGTATATATAAATCTACCCATAAGGTGCTTTATAAATTTATTGTGACAATGATCACCAATATTTCTTAATATTTAGAATAAAACTCACACAGAGAACAACTTTTAAATGAAAACACATACAGGACCAGCTCACAGAACTCAAGATAAGGGGTCTCCAAACACAATTTATAACTACGAAAACAATTGTATATTTATCGCCATTTGCGTCATATTCGCATATTTAAATATTATTAAAATTATAGAGAATCACCATGTTTTCCCAATCTTTTAACAGAACCATACAATACCTCAATAGGATTTGAAAACATAGGTATACTAGTCCCATCAATGACGTATATTTGCTCTTGAAAATAGAGGGAAGTGGTGTCTAACTTTTATTTGAGTCCTTTAACATAATACAATGTCTAAATTATCTCTTGATCCTTCAATACAAAACAACAAGCAAAAATAACTTTAAATAGTTATAAAACACATCCAAGTCATTTAATTTATTCAACAAACACATGATGGGCATAAATTCAAGAGAAATATAAACGAAATGGTGTTCGTAGTATTAATTCAGTCATATTAACCACGACAATACACTACACTTAAATGACTAATACATGAACCTCCATTTACAAGACCAGGCCACACATCCTTCACCAAAAACAGTAATTAATTTATGGAGAAACTTCTATTCACGACTCCCTATTACCATCCTGTGAGTTGTACCCATAGGATACAACTATAACATGAAGAACGTGACATACATGAGAGATGGGAACATTTACATACCTTACTTGAAACATATATTGTCCCTTAAAATTGTATATAACCAAGAAGAAATGTTGTCTCTCTACTCCATAGACTGATTTAAGTGAATTATATGATTTTTTGAGGAATAATACTTGATTCTTGGTTGATTTCTCAATTAGGCTTTCGGAGAGGAGAGGGATTCAAGTAAGAGAAAAGACGAGCTTCATAAATAACTTAGGAACTATCTCTAATGAATTCACCTCGTACATATCATTTTTAAGATATTTTTATTGACATAGCATGTGCCACTCACATTCCTAATGTAACCTTACACTTGGAACCTCGGTCTGACACTTATGTTGATGCATAATGTGTAATAACCGATATGATCATCCTTTTAAACCTTATTCTCCTGGCAACTCATCAACAAACAACATAAGATGAAAAATATAGTTTTGGACGCTTATATCTTTAGCTTACTAAGTTAGTCACCATAAAATATATGGAGCATTACAATTTGTCTTGCCTACCTTTATTTATATGACATTTTGTTACTAAGGTCATGACCTCAACAGTCAGCTAAGTATTTCAAATGTTCTGTTGCCTGACTTTTTGGGCCCTTAGTTTATTTAGCTAGTATATTTCACTGGCTAACTTGATCGAATACGGTTTTGAGTTTCACTCATGCCTCCCCTAGTTTTGAGGATGACATAAACCATACTGAAATGCAGATTGATCATCTATACATTGCACCCATCTTAGGAATAGGGAAATTAGTTATTCATGACATAAATTAAAAAAGTAATGCCAACATTACAAGCTATAATAGTTATTGAGTTGAATCCCTACATCTTCAATTACAAGAATGTTCCCAGATCTCCAACTACAAGATTTATCCTTATTGTCGGGGTTTATTAGAGAATGTACTATGAATTTTAGAGAATGTAAAGTAAGTTTTCTCTCATTTCAAAATATATTAATATTTTTGAGAAAATATTCACAAAAATGCTCTTCTAGAAAATTTAATGATCTTAATCAAACTCAAAAAATTATTTGGCAACACACCAATTTCTCACTTCACCTTGCTGAATCGATTTGTGTAATTGATTTCATTCTTCAGGCAATTGTTAATTTGGAAGATACTCTAGACATTTACTGATTCAATTGGTATTAATATTATGAATGTCCCTTTTGTGTTGCCAACCTGATGATCGTCTAAAAGGTAGTGATTTCTATTTTTGGAGAGATAAAAATCAATATACTATGCTTCAAATTTGATGTGCAATGCTTAGTGCAAACTTGACTACCTTTTTCTTTCTTCCTCTTATCCTTGGAACTTTCATGGTTGAAATACTATTAAATACGATTTAAAGGGGTATAAGTAAGAATTAAGGACATTATGTTTTTATGAGAAAAAAGCCTGAAGTGAGTCTTAAATCTCCCAACTTATCATTATTTTCTTATAAAGTATTTGATAATACAAGATTTTAGCCAAGATTTATATACCATTATATAAAAATATATATTTGCATTGTTTAATTAATTATTCATTTCTAATAATTATTATGCGCTCTTTCCAATAAAATTGTTAACACTTCAAAGTTTTGTTGTAATATACCAGAATGTCTTCAGAATACTTGATTTGAAAAATATTAATTAAATACATAAATACAGGTTATTTGAAATTTAAATTCACTCTTTTCATTATGAAAATATTTATATAAATAAAATTAGGAAGTAAATACAAATAAATCAATTTCCATAAAGACAAACAAGTGGATACGAGTCAAGAGTGCAAAAGATCAAAATCTATGGTATTTTCATTTTATTTTTTAGTAAGTTATATAAAATGCGCATGCATATATGTGTATTTATTATTTTTAAATATGTATCTATATAGTTCATATTAAATATAGTAAGAAATTGTTTATGGATAATTTATGAGTAAAGAGTAGAGTGAAAAAGTTTACCAAAAAAAATGTTTGATCTATAAACAAACTAAAAAATGGAAAACTCAACAAAAATATTAAGTTGTCATATTTTTTATCTATTATGTATATAATAAAAGTGAATTTGAGGGTTATTTTTGTCATTCTAAGCTTGACTGTTCATCTGTTCCCTTATCTTTCTCCATCGATCCTAACGCCACAGCTAAAGAGCTCCACCTCCAAAAGTTTGCTCTATCCTCTTCTCTGGCTCTCAAATTTTCACCATGATGGTCTCCAAAAGAATTTCTGTCCTCTCTAAGCCTTTGTTTTCTCTTAATCTCCTCTTGTTCTTAACCTGACACTTTGATGCAGTTTATAGCTGCCTCCTATCTCAGGTAACCGTAAATTTTATGGGTCTTTTTATTGTTTTGTTTCCGATTCCTTAATTTTACTTTGGATATTTGATTTGTCGATTTTTATTTGATTTCTTTGTGTCCCACTTTTTTTGTTGGTTCTTCAACTTTTCATTTTAGTTGTTTTCTGGTGGGTTTCGATTTTTTTGAATTTTGCTTTTTCTTTTATCTGGCTTCTCTTTTTCTTGACTGTCATCTAAAATTATGATTTGGAGATTTTAGGATATCTTTAATTTTTTTTAAGTTGGCTAAATTGACAGTTCTATCATATAACAAATATTACTGTTTCATAAAGGATTCTGTTTTGAAATAAAGGCTATATTAATGTCTGAACTCAATACTTTTTAGTTCCAAAGTTCATAAATTCAACAATACCATTGTCGGTAAGACATTTGTGTTCTATAGATATCTATGAGCAGAATTTGTGAATTTGATGCTTTTTTTTTATTGATCAAATTTCATATGAGTGAACCTCCATTTTTCTTTTAATAGTTCTTTATTAAGTATTCGGGTAATGGGGTGGAGGGTGAGCAAAGGTGGAGATGTTATGCTCTTGTTTCTTTCTTCTCATTTGGATAGAGCTTTTAAGTCAGGAGGTAGCCAATGATAATGTCGACTGCATTACAAGATTCCTTTTTTTAATACTTTAATTATAACTCATTTTTTCTGGACTTTTCTCTACAGATTTATCTCGAATCTTCTAGATTAAGTCAAGAACGTCTTCCTTGGTCCTCCCACCTTGATGCTGCAAGAGCTTTCCATTTGTTGACTTGAAATAAAGAGTAGGATAACCTTGGATCTCGAAAGTTTCCGGTGGAATGTATCAATTGTGGCAATCATAACATCAGCATCACTTTCAAATGACACATCCACTTCATCAAGGATTGGGGCCAACTGCTTGCACTGTCCATGCCATGGGGCATAGAACTCGACGTATACATTCTTCCTAGAGTTGAAAGCCATTTTCAGCAACCACAACTTTAACAAGTTTGTTGTTAACCTGTGGATATCAAGGCATACTCAACTCGATAATAATAAATTTCTCGACTTTACTTTTCAGTACAACATATTATAATGACCCTGTGTTCATGTTGGGCCCAGGCAACGCCCGAGCTACCTTTACTATCATTTTATAAGATTGAAAACAAAAAAAAAGATCAATTTTATGAAATTAAAACATAAGATATTATGATTTTTTTTTATTTTACTATCGCCAATTTAATCAAGATCATCCAATAAGAAAGATTTAAATTTTCTGGACATGACCAATTCAATTTATCCTCAAATAAATAAAATAGAGATAGAATAGGTATAGTAGATATGGTGGGTGGGTCTAAAGAATTCTTTATTATTTGAAAAATAAAATTATGTTTAGATTTAATAAGTAGAAAAAATTGCAAGAAAGTTTTGTGAGGAGAAAGAAGAAGAAGAAGAAAAGGTTTAAAATGAGTGAGAAAAAGTAAGGAAATAAAAAGAAAATTATACCTCTCAAAACATAGCTTGCAGCATAGATTTCACCTCCACTCCTCCTCCAACCACTATAATCAAGCCAAGTCAAGTGGAACCCTCCTTTGAAAGATACTCTCAAAATTAATATTGACAAATCCTTCGACACCTTAACCGCATATGAGGCACCGGAGGAGCAATTTGGGATGACCTTAGAAACTTGAAAGTTGGTTTCCACTACAAATTGATGGGAATTACCTCAACCCATAAGGAAATCCTTTCCTTACTTAAAATAGCAGAGTTGGCCGACTAATTTCACCTCAATACATTGGAGATATAGACCAATTCTAGTGATAATACGAATTCTAATAGAAAATATCTAATCTATAAGCCACTGGTTTCCTCATGCATGTATTTTGTGGAAAAATTAGGAATCTGACAATCAAACATAAGTTTATGAGAGCAACAAATTAGCACACATAATAGCAACTTATGCGAGCAAAAATGTTATTGATATAACACTTCAAAAGTCTAAGACGTGTTCTAGAGACAAACATAAGTGTTAAAAGGTTTAGAAACTGTTTTAAGGTCTATTTTAATGAATATAAGTCATTTAGGAAGTTAAAAAATCAAAACGTCAAAGAACATCCGTGAAGTCTGAAAACTAGTTCAATGAGGTACTAGTGTGCCTTAGACTTTTTGACTAAGTTTAAGGAGTCAAAAAGTATGAAAATTAGTGGAAGGGTGTCTAACATGCATTAGAGTTGATTCATATTCGAAATGTACAGGCACGACTTCCCAAGGATCAACCAAGGACCCTTGAGGAGCACCCTTGCATTTTGGGGTCCAAGGGTGCCCAAGGTAGTGTCCACCAACGGATGCAACTAACGATCCGTTGTCAAATTGACAGGGCGTGGACTGCTTCCATCGCTGGATACTTAGCCAAATTCTTGTTAGTTAATAGGTTAATTAGTTGTTGAGTATGGTCGATTAAGTTAATTAACAACCTATATAAATATCCTAACCTAATTAGACTAATCTAAGCTCTCATAATTCCCAAAACCAAATTCTCTTCCTTCTCTCTTCTTTCTCTCTCCCTAGTTGAAGAACTCCATAGAAGGTCACATTCAAAGGGGTTATAGGGCTGCAATCACCAAGGTTTCTCCATCAATCTTCATCAGACAATAAGGTATGGATTTCTTTCACCTTTGAGGCTTTTTCTCTTACAGGGTTCCATCAAATTGATTTCAAAAATATGAAATTCAAGTTGGTCTTTTCCAATCTCAAAATTGATCTTGTGAATTGCTTTATTTATGATTTCCTTTCGATATGACGAATAGATTAACATGTATTATAACTCAACTATGTTATTTCTTGATGGATTAGTATAGTTTGTAGAATATGACTTATTCGCCTTAACCCTAGGTTATGATATTGATATGAATTGTATAGTGTTAGTTCAGTTGACTTTGTTATAGGTTGAATTACTAATAAATGATGTTGTTGTATCAACTATGAATAGATTGAGATGAATTTTATTCCTATCATGCTATTTCTTGAGTAATTGATCTAGATTATGGATTTGACCTAAGTTTCTTATCTTAAGCTATGAACTAGTGATGGATTGTGATGTAGTGATTCAATTAGCCTTGATAGTGTTGGTTATTATTGTGTGATGATATTACACCCTTATTGGTTTGAGTTAAGGATTAATGTTAAGACCTTGATGATTAATTATGAAGGATACTTGGTAAGTCTTGTGATCTCAACTCTTTACTTCGATTATGGTAATTTCGATTTAGTCATGATGTTGTATTGGAGCATATATTGTATTAAAATTGATAGGATTGGTATGATGTTGAATTTAAATGTCTTGACTATGGTTTGTGAGGTGCTGGATAAGATGTAAATGTTATAAGAATGGCGATAATTACCAATGTGCCTTAATATGATGTGACTATGTAATGTGCTAATCTCACATGTATGAATTGTAATGAAAGGACTATACTCATGCAATTCTTATTGAGCTATGATGATGATGATTATACAAGGGATATACTCTATGACCAATAATAAGTTATGATGATTAATAAAGGTATTAAAGACATTTGAAAGAGGGACTTATCTTAGAACCGAGTGAACTCGACAATGGGAGGTGTTGATTTTACATAGAGGAAGATTCACCCTATGATTTCACATGAAGTTTTGAATTCCCTATGAGGGATACTCATCTTATGGGTTTACCTGATATGAGGCACCGATCGCCAAGTGGCATGTAGAGATTTTGTACCTATCTCTTAGTTCATGAACTATGTTGCCCCCATAGGAAGACTATCTAGTAGATACACCTAGAAAGCTACGTTTATGTTTGGTTTTACTTTGGACGGTAGAACACCTTCAATCGGTGTAAGTTTTTACAAAACCGAATTCCACACTTATCTCTTGTGGTCTATGTCTGTTAAGGCATGTGTTCCCTAAACTAAAATGAAGTAAAGAAGTACAAAACCAACTAGGGTGACTTGAAAGGTTTGACTTAGCTTAGGTAGGGTTATGGGACCCAACCTATGCCTTTCACTATTTTGACTTGAGGGTATTCTTAAGAGGATGTTCTTATGTATGTATATGTTTATAATGTACATCATATGTATATAATGATCTTACACATTTATGATACTATATGGTGATTGGGTTCACTTATTAATATGTGTTTGTTTTTAATTCTAAAATATGATGATATGTACTCTTAAATGGCATGCTATATGAAGTGGCATGTTGGTCATGTTTCTTGTTGGGTTTACTTGATTGAGTAAGGTAATGGGGCTTTGCTTGGTCATTGCATTAGTTGACTGAAGGATGATTCATGGGTAATTGTCTTTCTTTGATTATGTTCTAATGAACTCTTATGCATGCTTGTTGTTATTATAACTTGATGATAGAGTTGCCTTGACAATGTGTTCTATTATGTGATATGCATGTTGACTTTACTAAACTTAGTATTGTTGGTCTTGTGATGTACATTCCTTTGACTTAATAAATATGTCTTATTGATTTCTATGGTCTTATTGAATGTGCATGAGGCTTTTCAAAGTAAATTGCATACCTTAATGAATTGTCCTTTTCTTAACATGGTTTCATAATATGTGTGCATATGGTCTCATACTTAGTACAGGTGGTGTAGTAACCCCATTTTCTCCCTTTTCCTCAATATTGTAAGGTTCCGGTCATTGAAGGGCTTTTGAGACGACTTTCTAGGAAGACTTGGAATTGTCACTCATCCAAGTTGGGCAGATCCTTACTTTTCGAGGGCAATGCAACTATCAAGCTTATGAAGTTGTTTTAGTTTTTAAGATTCTTATGTTCTTTCCTTCTTATTTGGATACTAAACATTGCGTAGCCTATATGAGGCTTATTACTTTGATGTATGGGATATGCCCAATTGATACACTCATGTTTAGATGGTTTATGAGATAAGACATCCAATTAAAATTATGTTATGTTTTATAAATCTATGTGCAATAAAAGTTGAAGACTTTATAATTTTGCTATACGAAGGGTCTATGTCTACTCAATATAAATATTATGTGTATGTATAGGTCTATGAAAACCTCAAACTAGAAGGAATGAAAAGTTTTAAAAATTTATGTGTTTTTAACCTTTGAATGTAATGATGTAAGTAAAGAGGCTAGTCTTAGTCCTCAAAAAGGACAACGACGCCAGTTACATCTAGGGGGTGCTCCCTGGATGTGACAATTGAAGGATGTATAATCCTCCTAAATCCACCCTTCTGGAAGCTGCAACTACTAGAATATCAGTTGGTATACATTATCACTTAAAAATTGTCAACAAGCACTTCTAATAATCTAGTAAAATATGGGTATACTACTATTTTATTGATGATGAAAAACTTTTTCATCACTTCTTCCCCATATCGATATGATCATGTCTTTTGAAGTGACAAGTTTTGATTCTCTCTGTCGGCATAACCATGTCCTCTTCAACTTCTTCCCTCTATCAGCATGATCAAGTCTTCTTCAAGTGGCTAACTTGATTACCCTTAACCACACGACCATGTACTCTTCAAATAATTTACTTCATATTCATACCTTAACAGTTTTTTTACCCATTTGACATCACAAAAAAAAGGTTAAATCAGTAAACCAAATTTACTGAAATACAGTTCAAGAAAATTCATGTTCACTTGGGACACATTGAGCATGACAAAAAAAGAATAAAATAGTGAGAAAATTCAGCAGAAACAAGGCATTTTTAAATTCATAAGTCAAAGATCAACAATCAAAGCATTGTAAACAATATTACGAATAAGAATCAAGGAAATACCCACTCAGTTTCGAAAGAAGAGAAAACTAGGACTAACATGGGAATTAGGAGAGAGAGGAGATGACTTAGGAGTAAGGGATGGAAATAATTGGATTAGTAGAACATATCCGTTAGCATGATATTTAGAAACTTCTCTAAAGGTTCAGCATGCTTTGGTGCGAATTCTTTTGTTGTACATGGTCCCTCTTATTCTTCCTCCATAAGCTAATCCTTCAACCAACTATTTTAGAATCCCTATTGGCAAGAGAAGTTGTTATATCTTTAATATCAAGCATGAGTTTATCACGATGGAAAGATAAACAAAGTAAGACCCCGAAAATGACTTAGGTGAAGCTAGAGTCTAACATGGTTTTAATGATTGTATAAGGTACTAAAATAGTCTATAATGTGGTATAGAGTCAGTGTCTAAGAGTTTAGGTGCATTGGAAGTCAAACGACAAGGGACGACCAAGACGTTCGACGACTAAGTCACCTATGTGCCTCATATGTTGTTTTATGTGTTTATGTGTGATTTATGAGGTTATAAGGACTTTAATTGAGCTATTATAGTGTATATAGGAATTTTTTCATGTTTAGTGAAGTTTGGAGGTCAAACGTCCATGACGTTAAAAATGTTTGCCTTGAAACGACCTTGTGTGTCTATGCATGTTTTGTCGAGTTTTACGTGTTCATTTTTGACGAAAATCATATATTAGGTCCTAAACTCGTATCCGAACATATTTGGGTTTGAAACGTCTGGGAAAATATCCCCAAGGACCACCCAAGGGTCCTTGAGGAAGGACCCATTCATTGAGCCAAAGCTGCCCAAGATAGCCCAACCAACGATTGGCAATCGACGTCCAGTGCGTCAGTTCACGCCCCGTTGGTAGGGTTCTGTCAATTGGAACTTATGAGTGGGAGAGGAGAGGACAAATACCAGTCTCAGTCCCAGACCACGGACCAGTAGGACGGTCCGTTGGTCAAGGAACGGACCGTCATTGGACCCTCCATCTGTGAGGAGTTTTTTTAGCAAGCATCTGTAAGTTCAAGGGGTGAATTTGTAATTTCACCCCACGCCCCAATAAGACTTTTGACGGTTGTTTTGAGTTTTTAGGGGTATTTTAAGAGTATATAAGTCATTAAACTCTCATTATAACCCTAACACCTAAATCAAAACACATTGCCTCCAAAAGATTCTCAAAAACCTCCATGAGAGTTCAAAGTGAAGATAGATCTTGAAGATGGTTCTTCAATGGAGTTTCTTCTTCAATTTTCATTGGTTTCTTCAAATATGGTATGGGAGTTATTCATCATGTCTTTCTATCATCTTAGATCCAATTTCAAAGATTTCAAAAAGATGAAAAGTCCAATTTTTACTCTAAGTCTTTTGTTCTTGCATGAGACGTTTTCAAACACAAAGATATAATATTATTGATGTTTAGTTGATGTTTTGCAATAAAATTCACCATGAACCCTTAACATTGACAAATCTCTCAATTTAACTAAAATATGGGTTATGTGATCATGCTTTGATATTGATGAATTCATGTGTAGATTGGCATAGGCTTTTGATTCATGCATATATTATGGTTAATTGGTTTATAGGCTATTTCAATTTTATCAATTGAATATTGTTCTTTCTTATATCTATTGAATATTAGGCATATTAAATTGTTATTGACTTAAGGCTTATGAATACTAATATAGTTTTCTATGGGCTATCTAATGATGTGATAATTATATTCAATTTATATCTAGGTTGTCTTATATTGATGAATATATATTGAATTGACCTATTTTAGTTGAATATTATAGTTTATGTATTGAATTGATTTTCATGGCCATGGGTAAGGGTCTTATGGTATCGAATCGGATGATTTAGCTTTGGAATAGAAGTGGTAAGATTGAGTGGGAGTATGCTGACCTACTTCTTTTTTTTTCATGTTAATTAGACTTCAATTATTTTGTGATTGGTATGGTCTACTTATGGTGGTGGTGCTATGTGAATTGAAATAGCCTTGTCGGCGTTTCTTTATGAAATATGATGATCATGGCCTAGTCGGCAATACTTGAAGTATTATAATGATTTGTGTAGTTGATTTATGTGAAATATGATCATATATATCTATAATGAAGTAATGTTAAAGTATGCGATCGTTCTATGTATGTTAGGCAATCATGTAAACTATGACTATGTGTTTCTATGTGTAGTCTTAGGTTTGATACATGGTTGTTCCTACTTGACTATATAAGTCTATGATAGTCATATTGATGATGATATGGTATTGTGTAGGATGGCTTAAAGATGATAATTGTTATTCCTATGTGCTTATGGAATGAATAGTAATATGTGTGCTTAAAGAATGAATAGTAATATATGTTAAGGTGATGTATGTGGTCTCTTGTCTTGGTTGACTTGTATCCCTTACTTAATGCTTGTATGAATATGAATATGTAATGACCTGTCTTAGGATTCTAAAGTCTCTTATTATTCAATGTATGAACGATATGTGAGACCTTGAATGATGTTAAGAGGGTCCTTTATGTGAAAGCTTGAACCTAGTGGTAAGGTTAAGTATGTTGAAGTCGAAAGTCGTTATGGTATCCTTCAAGTAAAGGAATGATGGACTTAAGGTTTATTATCTGTAACAGCATCATATTAGACCTTAGGAAAGTCATCATGAGCTTCTCGTCGCCATTGGAAGGTATCCCTAAAAAGACCTCTTTGGTAGGGTAAATTTTATTGGGTTATGAACTAGATATGGAACCCAATTCTATGAACCTTACATATGAATTACTCTATGAGAACTAAGGCTATCATCTTGTGAGTATGGTAAGGGAATTAGTTTTAGTTAAAGGATGAGACTAGATTATAAAGCACTCCCTTCATATTACTTAACCATGTGCCTATGTGCGATGTGTCCAAGTTCTACCATTTGCAAGTAGATCACCCTCATCGGAGTAGGTTAGAACTCTGGATTCCATGCTTTGCTACCATGTTCTATGCCTACTATTTCCTATTCTCATCATGTGGATAATTACTAGCATTAGAGAAGTTCTATGAAATTTAGGTGGTGGTATGGGACACTATCTAGACATTGCACAAAAGGCTTTGAAGATGTTAGTTGGAGTCCCTAGGTCTTGTCCAAGACCATTACTTGAATGTCCATTATGTGATTAATGAGTCTTAAATGAACAAATGAATGTAATGACATTAGTTAAGAAAGTATGTTAAAATGAATAGGTACTTATCTAGAGTAGTTAAAGGTTTTCTAGTTAAGACATGAAAGGGGCATAGGAATGGTTACTTCGTATCTTACCTAGATGAGTCTTGAGAATGACTCTAGTTAGGGAAGATGATTGTTTAGATGGACATGATCCAAACATTGAAAGGATTATTTAGGTAGTCTTGAAGAGGTCAATCATGAACTTTATCTTCTTGATCTACTTAAGTAAGTCTTTTGATAGCCTTTGATAAGGAAATGTCATATTATCGATATGTTGATATGTCTAATGGCTTGTAAGTGTGTATGTGACTCATTATAAGAAGTCTTGAGGATCATTTAGGCAATCTTGGAGAGGTTGTATGGGCGGTCTCTCTTTGTATTGCTTAAGTGAGTCTTAGGATAGATGTAAGTGGGATAATTACATGCTAGAAGATGTCTAAAGTGAAGTAAAGGAACTTCACTGTAACAGTGAATTGAGTTCACTGTATAGTGAAGTGAATTCACTTTAGTAATTCAAAAAAATGTGATTATTTGCTTAAGTTATTTCTTATGTTTTTCTAAGTTGTTAAATATTATTATTATGCTTATAGTATGATGTTTTAGTTGAAATTCATGAAAAGCGTGTTATTAATAAATGTCCCTTTTTCATGGTTTTTGCATGACTTCCATAATTTAGTACATCTAATGTGCTAACCCCTTCTTTTCACTTTTTTACTAAACTCTAGGGAATTGGAAATATTGATGTGTTATGGAGGATGTATAGGTTTCTAAGGCTTGAAGATGAAGTATTGGTGATTCCTCATCGATTCGAGGACAATATCCACATGTCCCTTGTGTTATAGTCTGTATTTTATTATCTTGTATGGGATTAGTCCCAAGTCTTGTATACTCTAAAGTTTAGATGGTCGAGTAGATTTTCTAAAGATTTAATGTTTTAAATAAAAGTCTTCCGCTTGTGTAATGTTTAAGAAAGAGTCTTCGTGTGAGAAGAAAGTTTTAAATTATTACCTATTTTAGTATGTTTATTATGCAATGAATGATGCGAGAGGCTTAGATGAGACTTCATGAAGTCTTATTTGCCGTGTGACGACACAAGAATGCTCTAACTTCTAGGCTGTACTTGTGGGGTGTTACAATGTTGGTATCAGAGAATATGTTTTATGGACTGTCTTAGTTGTCTTATGAACCACATCTAGTGGAGTTTCGTTTATAATGTGGAGTGCGCCACATTATAAATAGGATGCTATTGGGTGCTAGGAAAAGTTTCACCTCTTCATTCATCAAATCATGCCTAAGAGCTTTGTATATGACGTCTTTACCTTATTTCGCTTATATGTTGGTCACTTGAGGGTTACATTATGAAGTTTGGGTTGAGGGAGAGAAAAGATGGGATGTGACTTGTTAGATGAGGTATGATATAAGGTGGTTTTGACCTTAGATTGGTCTAGTTACCTTTTAAAGGGTGGTTAAGTTGGAGAAGAATGGTAATGTATATTGTTAGAATGTGAAGGAGTGGTTGTTGTGATAGTTTGAAGTTTTTTATGACCCAACCATAGAGAGGAGGTGATGAGAATTAAAAGTGTAAAGGTGAGTTCTCCTAGGAAGGGGGATGTAAGGGTTAGATGGTTGAACCCTTGAGAGTCTTTAGTTTTCATGAGCTAGACTTTGGGTGAGAAAGTATTAGTAAGGTCAAAGATGCCTTGAGGAAGTTCCTTGGGTAGATGTTATGTTGACTTTAGAATGGGTCTCTCCTAAATGGGGGAGTATGGTGAAGGTATGGTTGTAGTGAGTGAAGTACCCTTAACTTTTCTTTATGTGGTTATTCAAGCATGAAACAAAGAGTTCTTAATAACTTGAGTTTTATAGGAGTCTTTTGTGGAAGATGAGTTCCATATATATATATATATATATATATGTATATATGTTTTGGTTGAATTTTTCTTTAATGAGAAAATGAGTTTTCATGCATGGTATCTTCGTCATGATTCATGTGTATCTAGTGAAGATTGCTAATTGTTTCATATAGTGAATGTTGAGCATGTCTAAGTGATTTATGTGATTGATTATGTGGTAAGATGTTTTTATATGATGTTACCTTGATATTAGCTTGTTTCTAACATGAATTGCCTAAAAGTTGCATTTTTGAAAAGTTACACAACATTGTTGTATAGCATTGCAGTTCACTGTGTAGTGCAAAATTTGACTAATTGATTATTTGGTCTAAAATTATTGTAGTGTGGTTAGAACTGAAGTATATAAGCATGATATTGAATATAATAATAATTTTTGCTATTTGGAATGAAGCATGTGAGTTTTATAGCATAATTAGTTATAGAATTGTCTTCTATTTTCTTGTTGTGTTGTGAATCTCTTAATTTGGTGTAATTTATGTTTTCTCATTAATTATATGTTATATGGTATGGTAATTATCTTCTAATTAAATCTCTATTCTTGCAAGTGTTCGGAGAATGGCGAGTGTCATTCAAGGACGAATGTTATCCAACTGGGGGAGAATGTAAGACCCTGAAAATGACTTAGGTGAAGATGGAGCCTAACATGTTTGTAATGATGGTATAAGGTCCTAAAATGTTCTATAACGGGGTATAGAGGTTGTGCCTAAGAGTTTTGGTGTGTCAAACATCAAGGGAAGACCAAGACGTTCAACGACTAAGTCACCTATGTGTCTCATATGTGGTTTATTTATTTATGTGATTCATGAGATTATAAGGATCTTAAATGAGATTTTAAATTGTATATAGGCAGTATGTCAAGTTTCGTGAAGTTTGGAGGTTAAACGTCCAAGAACATCCATGACGTTCGAAATGTTTTCCTTGAAACAACCTTCTGTGTCTATGCATGATTCGTCAATTTTACGTGTTCATTTTGGACGAAACTCATGTGGTAGGTCCTAACTCGTATGAGAACATATTTGGATTGTAAACACTAGGCAAACATACCCAAGGACCAACCAAGGGTCCTTGAGGAAGGACCCATTCATTGAGCTAAAGCTGCCCAAGACAGCCCAACCAACGGTTGGCAATCGACGCCCAGTGGGTAAGTCCACGCCCCGTTGGTAGGATTTAATCGATTGGGACTTAGGCGTGAGAGAGGATAGGCAAAATACCAGTCTCAATCCCAGAACATGGATCAGCCAGACAGTCCGTTGGTTAACGGACGGACCGTCATTGGACCCTCCATCTGTGAGGAGGTTTTCTGCGCATGCCACTTTAAGTTCAAGGGGTGAATTGATAAATTCACCCCACGCCCCAATAAGTCTATGGACGGTTGTTTTGAGTGTTTATGAGTATTTTAAGAGTATGTAAGTCATCAAACTGTCATTATAACCCTAACTCCTAAATCAAAACACATTCCCTCCTAAAGTTTCCCCAAAAACCTCCATGAGAGTTTAATGTTAAGATGGAGCTTGAAGATGGTTCTGCAATGGAGTTTCTTTTTCAATTTTCATTGGATTCTTCAAATAAGGTATGGTAGTTTTTCATACAAGGATTTCTATCACCTTATAGCCAATTTCAAAGATGATTTTCAAAGATTTCAAAAAGATGAAAAGTTCAATTTCTACTCTAAGTCTTGGGTTCTTGCATGAAACATTTTCAAACACTAAGATATAATGTTATTGATGTTTAATTGATGTTTCCAATTAAATTCTCCATGAACCCTTGACATTCAAAGATCTCTCAATTTGACAATAATATGGGTTATGTGATTATGCTTTGATATTGATTAATTCATTGTAGATCGTTATGGGCTTTTCATTAATGTATAGATTATGGTAAATTGGTTTATAGGCTATTGCAATTTGATCAATTCAATATTGTACATTCTTAGATCTATTAAATATTAGGCTTATTGAATTATTATTTACTTAAGGTTTATGAATTCTAATGTAGTTTTCTATGGGCTATCTAATGATGTGATGATTATATTCAATTGATGTCTAGGTTGTCTTATATTTATGAATCTATATTTAATTGACCTAGTTTCATTGAGTATTATAGCTTATGTATTGAATTGATGTACATGGCCATGGGTAAGGGCCATATGGTATCAAATTGGATGATTTAGCTTTGGAATTGAAGTGGTAAGATAGAGTGGGAGTATGCTGCCCTAATTCCTCTTATATCATGTTAATAAGACTTCAATAATGTTGTGATTTGTATGGTCTACTTATGGTGGCGGTGCTATGTTAATTGATATGGCCTTGTCAGCGTAACTTTATGCAACATGATGATACTTACTAGCATTAGAGAAGTTCTATGAAATTTAGGTGGTGGTATGGGACACTATCTAGACATTGCACAATAGGCTTTGAAGATGTTAGCTGGAGTCCCTAGGTCTTTTCCAAGACCATTACTTGAATGTCCATTATGTGATTAATGAGTCTTATATGAACTAATGAATGTAATGAGTTAAGTTAAGAAGTATGTTAAAATGAATAGGTATTTATCTAGAATAGTTAAAGGTTTTCTAGTTAAGGCATGAAGGAGGAATAGGAATGGTTACTTCGTATCTTACCTAGATAAGTCTTAAGAATGACTCTATCTAGGTAAGATAATTGTTTATGTGGACATGATCCAAACTTAGGAAAGGATTATTTAGGTAGTCTTGAAGAGGTCAATCATGGAAGTTATCTTCTTGATCTACTTAAGTAAGTCTTTTAATATCCTTTGATGGGGAAATGTAATATTATCTACATGTTGATATGTTTGATGGCTTGTAATTGTGTATGTGACTCATTCTAAGTAGTCTTGAGGATCATTTAGGCTATATTGGAGAGGTTGTATGGGTGGTCTCTCTTTGTATTGCTTAAGTGAGTCCTAGTATAGCTTTAAGTGGGATAATTACATGCTAAAAGATGTCTAGAGTGAAGTGAAGGAACTTCACTTTAACAGTGAATTGAGTTCACTGTACATTGAAGTGAATTCAATGTAATGTTTCAAAAAAAATGTGATCATTCGCTTAAGTGATTTCTTATGTGTTTATAAGTTGTTAAATGTTATTCTTATATTTTTATTATGATGTTTTAATCGAAATTCATGAAAAGCATGTTATTTACTAAATGTCCCTTTTTCATGGTTTTTGCATGGCTTCCGTACTTAGTACATCTAATGTGCTAACCCCTTCTTTTCCCTTTTTGACGAAAGTGTATGGAATTGGAAGTCTTGATGTGTCATGGAGGATGCATAGTTTTCTAAGGCTTGAAGATGAAATGTTGGTGAGTCCTCATCGAGGACAATATCCACATGTCCCTTATGTCATAGTCTTTATTGTATTGTCTTGTATGGGATTAGTCCTAAGTGTTTTTAACTCTAAAGTTTAGATGGTTCGAGTAGATATTGTAAAGATTTAATGTTTTAAATGAAAGTCTTCCACTTGTGTAATGTTTAAGAAAGAGTCTTCGTGTGTGAAGAAAGTTTTAAATTCTTACCTACTTTAGTATGTTTATTATGCAATGAATCATAGGAGATGCTTAGATGAGACTTCTTGAAGTCTCATTTGCCATGTGACGACACAAGGACGGTCTAACTTCTAGGGTGTACTTGTGGGGTGTTACAGGAAAGATGAAACTTACTCTAGGTTCCCAAGATAAATAGATTAATAATTGAGGAACCATTTCAATTTTTCCATCATCATTTGTTTTTGGACATCATCTTTTAACTTTATGAAATTTTTCTTGATGAACCTGGTCCCTCTCCACACATTAAAATATCTTTATCAGAAAGTTCTCTAATAGTAACAACGACTTAAAATATTTGAAGGTTCTTGAGAAAGAGAGAGAGAGGAGAAGGAGGGTTTGTTTTTTAAAATTTTCTGATTGGCGGAAGGGCAGTTAAACTTTCTAGGGAGATGGGATGAAATTGGAGTACAAGGGATATGGGGGAGTGTATCTTGTGGAAGCAAGTTTCATATTGGTATTCAAGAGATGGAACAATGATCTGACATGTGGAAATTGATGTGGTACTCATATATAATTCGGCATGCAACATTAAGAATGATAACCTTCGAGAATGGACCGGGTGCCTCTTTGTAGAATGAATGTGATTGCCTAAACCTGTGCCTACCTCCCTCTTTCTTTGTCCCTTTTTTCATGTGTGTATACCTAAAAAAGGTATGAAACTGAACTTTCTAAAACATACATAACCGATAAAAAACAATGACACCTTCTCCCTTTGCATAATTATGAGATGGTTGATTGCTTCGGGCATGATCCATTAAGTTCAGTTTCAGAATCTCCAACTTAAATTTATTTATCTTGAACAGGTCCCTCATCACAGAATTTGTAAAGACATCAACGGCTTAATCCACCAGAGTTGAGCACATCAACTTGTATCTTCTACATACCTTGCCTCAATTGTTGAAAGGACAACAAATTTTGCCTTTTCATTCCCAATGAGTGAGAGATCAGCATGTAACATAGTCATTCCTGAGGCACTCTTTCTATAAATTTGATCTCAATCATTATCAGCATCACCTTGTTCTTCAAAGTTAAAAAGTCTCATGATGGATAGAGCAGAACCAGGTCCATGTCTTCTTCAAATGTATTACGATTCTCTGAGCAGCTTTCAAATGTGATACCATTAGACAACCATGTAATCTTGCATAAATCCTAAAACTTGCATCATTTTGTCACGACCCAAATCGGGGACGCGACTGGCACCCACATTTACCCTCCTATGTGAGCGAACCAACCAATCTGGCCTTTAACATTCTAATATAATATCAACAAAAGAAATGCGGAAGACTTAAACTCATTAATAAAACAATTCAAAACTATTATTAATATCCCCAAAATCTGGAAGTCATCATCACAAGAACATCTATCTCAAATTGCTAAACTAAAATTGTCTAAGAAGCTAAAACAACTACTAGCTAGTCCATGCCGGAAGTTCAAGGCATCAAGACTTGAAGAAGAAGACCCAGTCCAAGCTAGACGCATTAGCTCACCTGAATTTCCGAAGGTAGTGAAGACTGGCTAGATCTACTGTTGAGTTGAAGTTGACGGAACGTTTGCTGCATTCCACAAATAACAAAGAAGAAAACATAAAAGTAGGGGGTCAGTACAACAACACGTACTGAGTAGATATCATCGGCCAACTCAAAATAGAAAACAGTATATATCAGTTAATATCATAAATCAACTATAAACTCAACATGTAACAACAACAAGTACTATAATCATCAATAAGTACCATTAAGTTCATCCATGAGGGCTCAAGCCTCAATACCATGCTCATTTGGGAATTAAGGTCATTATGTTGAGTATATTATCATCTTTCAAGATTCATTATCTTTCTTCCTCTTGTGTCGGTACGTGACACTCCGATCCCCTACCACTATGTGTCGGTACGTGACACTCCGATCCCCTATATGTGTCAGAACGTGACACTCCGATCCCCTATATGTGTCGGAATGTGACACTCCGATCCCCTATATATGTCGGTACGTGACACTCCGATCCCCTAATTCTACGTGTCGGTTCGTGACACCCGTCCCACTAATACTATGTGTCGCAACGTGACACTCCGATCCACTAATACTATGTGTCGGAACGTGACACTCCGATCCACTAATACTATGTGTCGGAACGTGACACTCCGATCCACTAATCTCATTCTATCCGTTCATCAAGCCTTCTCTATACCAAGGCATCATCAATCCCATTACTTTAATTCACCAAGCCTTCTTTTATACCAAGGCATCATCATTAATAACATAGATTAAAGTTTCTTTCAAGATTTGGGATTCCATGGTTTTCATCATGCTTGTTTTATCAAGATCACATAATCATATTCATGCAAGCATACAATTAAGCATATAGACAGGTTTACAATACCACCAATACATATTATTCGCTATTAAGAGTTTACTATAAGATAGCATAAAACCATAGCCTACCTCCACCGAAGACTAGTGATCAAGAAAGAATTTCCAAAGCTTTGTTTTCTCCTCAGCCTCTCGATCGATTCCTCTATTTCTCTTGGTTCTTTCGATTTTGTTTTATTCAAACCCTCTTTCCTTTACCCTATCATATAATTAAGACTAAAAGAGGACAATAGAACCCACTAATAACTTAAGGTTACCTCTTTTAACCCCCAAGTAATTAGACTTATTAATATTAACCCTCAATCTTTATAATTAAGGAAAGAATAGTCCAAAACGACCCTTAAAACGTGTAGAGGAATCCTATTCTGCCTGGGATTTGTGCAACCTGTGACGGGCCGTCGTGCCTGCAACGGTCCGTCACGATGGTCGTCGCAGCCTCCCAATGTCCAGGTGAACTGCGACGGCCCGTCACACCAGTGACGGTCCGTCCTGCACCTCCGTCCTGACGGTCAAAAACTCGTTTCTTGTACCAAATTCTCAAAGTGAAGTGTTTTACAACGGAAACTCACGACGGTTCGTCGTGGATGTGACGGCACGTCCTGCAGGTCCGTCACAATTTACAGAGAGTCGATTTTCAGTATCCAATTTTAGAATTCTAAGTATGCTGAAACGATGCACCCTTGACGGGCCGTCGTGCCTGTGACGGTCCGTCGCAGTGCCCGTGGTCTTGGCCAGTTTTTCCAGAATTAAAATCTGCTGCTCAAAACGACTAAACAACTCGTTACAATAGATACCAATTTACCCATCGTTCGTCCCCGAACGATCAAAAGAAGAAAAACAATGGTGAAAAGGAGTACCTGAATCTGTAAACAGATGTGGGTATTTTCTTGCATATCTGCCTCCTTCTCCCAAGTAGCCTCTTCAACCGGTCGATTCTTCCATTGAACTTTGATGGATGAAATCTCTCTCGACCTCAACTTGCGAACCTCTCTATCTAGTATAGCAACCGGTTCCTCCTCATAAGTCAAATTCTCATCAAGCAAAACTGAATCCCAACGGATAATGTAGTTTCCATCTCCATGGTATCTTTTCAACATGGACACATGAAACACCGGATGCACTCCGGACAGCCCTGGGGGCAAGGCTAATTCATAAGCCACCTCCCCTATTCGCTTTAGTACCTCGAATGGTCCAATATACCTTGGACTTAGCTTACCTCTTTTTCCAAACCGCATCACCCCTTTCATGGGTGAAACCTTCAACAAGACTTGTTCACCTTCCATGAACTCCAAATCTCTAACCTTTCGGTCTGCATACTCCTTTTGTCTACTTTGCGCCGCTAGAAGCTTTTCTTGAATGCGTTTCACCTTATCTAACGAATCCCTCAAGAGGTCAGTACCCCAAGGTCTAACCTCAAATGCATCGAACCAACCAATGGGAGATCTACACCTCCTCCCATACAATGCTTCAAATGGAGCCATATTAATACTAGAGTGATAGCTATTATTGTATGAAAACTCTGCCAAAGGTAAGAAGCTATCCCAATGGCCACCAAACTCTATCACGCATGCACGAAGCATATCCTCCAACACTTGAATCGTTCGCTCAGACTGACCATCGGTCTGAGGGTGAAATGCCGTGCTAAGGTCCAACCTAGTACCCAATTCAGCATGCAATGTTTTCCAAAACTTAGAAGTAAACTGCGTACCTCTATCTGATATGATGGATAGTGGAACTCCATGCAGTCGAACGATTTCTGAGATATAGATTTTTGCTAACTTTTCTGCATTATAAGTCACCTTGACCGGGATGAAATGAGCGGACTTAGTTAACCTATCAACAATCACCCAAATGGAGTCATACTTACCCATTGTCTTCGGAAGACCAACCACAAAGTCCATTGCGATTCTCTCCCACTTCCATTCAGGAATGGGCATTCTCTGAAGTGTTCCTCCGGGCCTTTGGTGTTCATACTTTACTTGTTGACAGTTCGGACATTTGGCAATAAAGTCAACAATATCGCGCTTCATTCGACTCCACCAGAAGTGTTGCTTTAGGTCGCGATACATCTTGGTTGCACCCGGATGTATAGAATACCTTGAACTATGAGCCTCTGTCAGAATAGTGTTGATCAGATTATCGACGCGGGGTACACATACCCTTCCCTTTATCCTCAAAACACCTTCCTCATCAATTGTTGCTTCTTTAGCCTCTCCTTGCAACACCTTATCTCGAATCCGGATTAATTTCTCATCATCAAACTGCTTCCCCTTAATCTTGTCAAGAAAAGAAGATCTCGACTCCACACTAGCCAACAATCCTCCCTTCTCATTTATTTCTAACCTCATCAAGTCGTTAGCCAGAGTCTGAACCTCTCTAGCCAATGGGCGTCTAGAAGCTTGCAAATGAGCTAGACTTCCCATGCTTCCCGCCTTTCTACTCAAGGCATCTGCCACAACATTCGCCTTCCCCGGATGATACAAAATAGTGATGTCGTAGTCCTTCAGTAGTTCCATCCATCTCCTCTGTCTCAAGTTCAAATCTTTCTGAGTAAAGACATACTGAAGGCTACGATGATCCGTGTAGACCTCACACCTAACCCCATATAAATAGTGCCTCCATTGCTTTAATGCAAACACTACCGCGGCCAATTCCAAGTCATGAGTTGGATAGTTACGTTCATGCACTTTTAATTGTCTTGAAGCATAAGCAATCACGTTCTTCTCTTGCATTAGCACTGCACCCAAACCCGAATAGGATGCATCACAATAAACAATGAAGTTCTTACCCTCTACCGGCAAGGTAAGGATAGGCGCGGTAGTCAACAAAGTCTTGAGTTTCTGAAAGCTTTCCTCACACTCATCCGACCATACGAATGGAACATTCTGCTTAGTCAGGTTCGTCAATTGAGAAGCAATAGCAGAGAATCCCTTGACGAATCGGCGGTAGTAACTAGCTAACCCAACAAAGCTTCTTATTTCTGATACATTAGTGGGTCTTACCCAATTCTTCACTGTCTCAATCTTAGAAGGATCTACCATCACTCCTTCCTTAGAAACCACATGCCCCAAGATGGACACTGCATCTAGCCAAAACTCACACTTAGAGAACTTGGCATAAAGCTTTTTCTCCCTCAACATTTCCAACACAATCCTCAAATGCTCCTCATGTTCCTCCCTACTTTTAGAATATACCAGTATATCATCTATAAATACGATCACAAAGAGATCCAAATACGGCTTAAATATCCCATTCATCAAGCTCATGAAAGCAGCGGGGGCATTTGTAAGACCAAAAGACATCACTACGAATTCATAATGCCCATACCTAGTCCGAAAAGCGGTCTTTGGCCCATCCGTTGCCCATATTTTCAATTGATGATAATCGGATCTCAAGTCGATCTTCGAGAAGACACAAGCACCTTGTAGTTGATCAAATAAGTCATCAATGCGAGGAAGAGGATACTTGTTCTTAATAGTTACCTTGTTCAACTGTCGGTAGTCTATGCACATCCGAAAACTCCCATCCTTCTTCTTCACAAACAAAACCGGAGCACCCCAAGGAGATGCACTTGGTCTAATGAAGCCTTTGCTCAACAACTCTTGAAGTTGTGCCTTTAACTCTCTTAACTCCGCGGGAGCCATTCTATAAGGGGGTATAGAAATGGGGCGAGTGCCCGGTTCCAAATCAATGCAAAAGTCGATATCCCTATCTGGTGGCATACCAGGAAGATCTGCAGGGAACACATCCAAAAACTTACGGACTACCGAAACCGACTCAATCGAGGGTACTTGGGTAGTGTCATCCTTGAGATGTGCCAAGAAAGCTAAACACCCCTTACTAACCATTTTCTTAGCACGAAGAAAGGATATGATACGCACCGGATTGGAAGTGTAGTCACCCTCCCACACTAACGGATCTGTCCCAGGCTTGGCTAATGTCACAGTTTTAGCATTACAATCCAAGATCGCAAAATTTGAGAAAGCCAAGTCATACCCAGAATTACATCAAAGTCACCCATTTCTAAAATAACCAAATCTACATAAGTGTTGCTCCCCACAAAGTTCACCAAACAAGACCTATATACCCTTTCAACTACCACAGACTCACCCACCGGAGTAGAAACACGAATAGGCATATCAAGTAATTCACAATGTAGATTTAGACCATTAGAAATGAGGAAGCTACATAAGAAAATGTGGATCCGGGATCAAATAATACAGATGCCATGCAATCACAAACCGAAAGATTACCTGTGATAACAGCATCAGACGCCTCCGCTTCAGATCTCCTAGGGAAAGCGTAACAATGGGCCCTATCGTTTGTCTGTCCGTTGCCCCTACCATGTTGTGTAGTAGTGGCTCCGTTTTGCCCATCACCTCTGCCGTTTTGGTGACCACCATTACCTCGACCACCACGTCCTCCAGAAAAGCGGCCTCTACCATGACCACCTCTACCTCTAGCTATTGGGGGTCTGTAACTCTGTTTTGGACAATTCCTCCTAATATGTCCAATCTCCCCACATCCATAGCACTCTCTGGAGTCAGGCATAGGTCTCTCGGAGTAGTGTTGACCGTTCTGAGGTGGACCCCCAACTACAGTCTGTAGTGAAGACTGAATTGGTCGAACTGAGTGACCTCCGGAGCTCTGTCCTCTAGAATAAGAACCATTAAACTCACCTCCCCTTCGAAACCTTTTTGATGTCGATGTCGTGGTGAAGTCATCTGGTTTCACTCCTTCCACCTCTATCACAAAGTCTACCACCTCTTGAAGGATGTTGCCATTGCCGCTACCTGTAAGGCTGAAATCCGCAACTCTGACCTCAACCCCTTCACGAAACGGCGAATCCGTTCCTGTGGACTGAAACAAAGTTGGGTGGCATATCTGGATAGTGCGCGAAATTTAGCCTCATATGCGTTAACTGTCATCCTTCCTTGCACTAGACTCAAGAACTCATCCCTTTTTCTATCTCTCAAAGTCCTTGGGATATACTTCTCCATAAACAAGCTAGAGAATGATTCCCAAGTCATAGGTGGTGCCTCTGTTGGTTGACACTCAACATGTGACCGCCACCACATTTTGGCGTTCCCTTGAAACTGATAGCTCACGAACTCCACGCCAAACCGTTCTACTATACCCATCTTGTGTAGTAGCTCATGACAATCAACTAGAAAATCGTAGGCATCCTCTGATTCTGCACCCTTAAAGACTGGAGGTTTCAATTTCAAGAACTTACTGAAGAGTTCATGCTGATCGTTTGTCATAATAGGCCCAGTCGTCAGACGTGGAAATGTGCCTATTCCCAATGATGCATCCATGCGGGGAGCCATAGTAGCCGCATGTCGTATCTCTGAAACCGGAGGTGTTGGTGCAGAAACCACTGGAGGTGCCTGACCGTGATCAGATAACCCGCTAAGGTAAGCAAGAACCTGATTGATCATCTCTGGGGTAGGTTGGGGTGGCAATTCCTCATTCTGCTCTTGTTCAGTTTCCCCTTCCTCACCCTCTCTTACTACCTCCTCAGTCGGTGGAGGAGTCACTGCCCTAGCATCAGATGGGCTAGGGGCTCGTCCTCTTCCTCTAGAGGACGTCCTCCCACGACCTCTTCCACGGCCTCTTGCCGCTGTTCTTCCTCGAGCTACAACCCCAGTGGCTGGCTCAGTCGTTTCTTGTCTTTCCGTTGTTGCTGCTGGTGCGGTCGTTGCTCTAGTTCTAACCATCTGCGAAATAGAATGAAGATGGTCAGATACCAATTTGTATCACCTAGATACCAATTGGACTCAAGTAGTAGCACGAGAGAAAGAATGAAAGAGTGGAATTTTCCTAAAGTCTTATAGCCTCTCAAGGAAAAGTAAAGGCGTCCCCCTACCGTTCCTTAAGACTCTACTAGACCTGTTCTTGTGTGATGAGACCAACGAACCTAATGCTCTGATACCAAGTTTGTCACGACCCAAATCGGGGACGCGACTGGCACCCACATTTACCCTCCTATGTGAGCGAACCAACCAATCTGGCCTTTAACATTCTAATATAATATCAACAAAAGAAATGCGGAAGACTTAAACTCATTAATAAAACAATTCAAAACTATTATTAATATCCCCAAAATCTGGAAGTCATCATCACAAGAACATCTATCTCAAATTGCTAAACTAAAACGGTCTAAGAAGCTAAAACAACTACTAGCTAGTCCATGCCGGAAGTTCAAGGCATCAAGACTTGAAGAAGAAGACCCAGTCCAAGCTAGACGCATTAGCTCACCCTGAATTTCCGAAGGTAGTGAAGACTGGCTAGATCTACTGTTGAGTTGAAGTTGACGGAACGTTTGCTGCATTCCACAAATAACAAAGAAGAAAACATAAAAGTAGGGGGTCAGTACAACCACACGTACTGAGTAGATATCATCGGCCAACTCAAAATAGAAAACAGTATATATCAGTTAATATTATAAATCAACTATAAACTCAACATGTAACAACAACAAGTACTATAATCATCAATAAGTACCATTAAGTTCATCCATGAGGGCTCAAGCCTCAATACCATGCTCATTTGGGAATTAAGGTCATTATGTTGAGTATATTATCATCTTTCAAGATTCATTATCTTTCTTCCTCTTGTGTCGGTATGTGACACTCCGATCCCCTACCACTATGTGTCGGTACGTGACACTCCGATCCCCTATATGTGTCGGAACGTGACACTCCGATCCCCTATATGTGTCGGAACGTGACACTCCGATCCCCTACATGTGTCGGAATGTGACACTCCGATCCCCTATATGTGTCGGTACGTGACACTCCGATCCCCTAATTCTACATGTCGGTTCGTGACACCCGTCCCACTAATACTATGTGTCGGAACGTGACACTCCGATCCACTAATACTATGTGTCGGAACGTGACACTCCGATCCACTAATACTATGTGTCGGAACGTGACACTCCGATCCACTAATCTCATTCTATCCGTTCATCAAGCCTTCTCTATACCAAGGCATCATCAATCCCATTACTTTAATTCACCAAGCCTTCTTTTATACCAAGGCATCATCATTAATAACATAGATTAAAGTTTCTTTCAAGATTTGGGATTCCATGGTTTTCATCATGCTTGTTTTATCAAGATCACATAATCATATTCATGCAAGCATACAATTAAGCATATAGACAGGTTTACAATACCACCAATACATATTATTCGCTATTAAGAGTTTACTATAAGATAGCATAAAACCATAACCTACCTCCACCGAAGACTAGTGATCAAGCAAGAATTTCCAAAGCTTTGTTTTCTCCTCAGCCTCTTGATCGATTCCTCTCTTTCTCTTGGTTCTTTCTGTTTTGTTTTATTCAAACCCTCTTTCCTTTACCCTAATTATCATATAATTAAGACTAAAAGAGGACAATAGAACCCACTAATTAACTTAAGGTTACCTCTTTTAACCCCCAAGTAATTAGACTTATTAATATTAACCCTCAATCTTTATAATTAAGGAAAGAATAGTCCAAAACGACCCTTAAAAAGTGTAGAGGAATCCTATTTTGCCTGGGATTTGCGCAACATGTGACGGGCCGTCGTGCCTGCGACGGTCCGTCACGATGGTCGTCGCAGCCTCCCAAAGTCCAGGTGAACTGCGACGGCCCGTCACACCAGTGACGGTCCGTCCTGCACCTCCGTCCTGACGGTCAGAAACTCATTTCTTGTACCAAATTCTCAAAAGTTGAAGTGTTTTACAACGGAAACTCACGACGGTTCGTCGTGGATGTGACGGCACGTCCTGCAGGTCCGTCACAATTTACAGAGAGTCGATTTTCAGTATCCAATTTCAGAATTCTAAGTATGCTGAAACGATGCACCCTCGACGGGCCGTCGTGCCTGTGACGGTCCGTCGCAGTGCCCGTGGTCTTGGCCAGTTTTTCCAGAATTAAAATCTGCTGCTCAAAACGACTAAACAGGTCGTTACAATTATTGTTATTGTTATTGTTATTGTTATTATTATTATATTATTATTATTATTATTATTATTATTATTATTATTATTATTATTATAAGGTAGTCTTTGATGAATTCTCATTGGGTGATTAAGGTGTCAATCATTTGGGTCTGTTGGTTTTACAGAGTACCTTACAACTAGTTAAATCCTTGCCTCGTTTTTACTCCTTGAATAGTTTGATATTTATATGATTTTTGATTTGAGAATGCTAGTTTTGTAGTCTTGTTCCTTCACTGTTTCATTTTGTTCAACATAGTTTTATGTTCATTATTTTGAGTGCACTAGTGGTATTGTTCTACTTCTCTACTGTTCGTTTATTCTCTTGGCTATCTTCTTTGTCATTTTGAACTTCCATATGCTTGCTAAATTTGTAGAATCTATCTTTGTTCTTGCAACTGGATTGACTTCTTCGTCTTGTGTATTTTAGCTAGCAGTTATATTGGAGGTCCACCATAATCATGTTTGGATTTTGCTCCTTTATTTACCGTTGTTAGTTCATATCTGAAATGTGTCTTTTTCCGTCGTATGTCGAGCTGCTTTGATTTTCAAAAGGAGGTTTTAAAAACTAATAATATGTTTGTTGTCGTTTCCTTCCAGGATTAACATCTGTTTCTTGTCCCTTTGGCTTCTAATTTAAATAAGAAAGTTCCTTCTAAGTATCATGGTCAACAACATAAAAATAGCTTTTACCATTGTTTTCACTATGTGTATGGTATTAAGTGTTGAATATTTTTTTGAGGAAATACATAATTATCCCATCAAAGTAAGACTTATTTTTTAAAAAGACACCTTAACTTTGCGGGGATCCTAATATACCCTTAAACAATTTTAAAGTTTTGTAAATACCCCATTTTTTAACTAACCTCAATTGCAAGAAAAGAAGTGTAATCACGCACCAGTTATAATCTGTCACGTATTAATTTTTATTTTTCTTATTTTATTAGTTTCTTTTTCTTCTTTCTTTCTTTTTCTCTTTCTTTATTCTCTTTCTTCTTCTTCTTCATCACCCTCCTCTATTCTCTTTCTTCATCACCCTCCTCTATTCTCTTTCTTCATTCTCTTTCTTCTTCTTCTTCATAACTAAATTCTCCACGTACTGTCATTTTCGTCAATTCTTCTGATAGTCTGCATCACATCACTATTATTTTACAATCTTCATCATTAATATTATCAAATTGTTGTTCAATAAAGAATAAAATTACTAAAAATTATAAATTGAAAATTAGTAATCGCCTTCAATCTACAATGTCCTTTTCAAAATTACAACAATTATGAAGCGAAACATCATTATGATGAATGCAACGAAATTTTATTATACAAATCGAAGAAGTTTCTTTATTTACATGCTAAAGAACTACATAACACTTTATTTTATTTTTTTAACAAAAGGAACAATGTTATCAAAGAGGTTTACAATTATTTCTATATTGAAATAAATAAGATCAAAAGAAGAAAAAGGAACAAAGAGAAGCAAGAAGATAAGGAAAAAAATGAGTGAATAAAATGGGTGTTTAGAGAAAGGATAGTTTGTTCTTTGAAAAAATTGGGGAAGAAGATAATAAAATTAAAGAATTGAGGAAGTACAATAAAATAAATAAAAAAGAAAAAATATTACTAATTAAATAAATGTATAAATAAATATTTTTTTACTTTTTGATTCCGCTCACTCTCTACCAGAGAGTGAAGTTCACGCTACATGTCACGTAGGCACGTAATGGGACAATAAATTTATTATAAATAAGAATAAGGGGGTACTAGGACCCCCACAAAGTTGAAATGTCTTTCTAAAATAGGTCTTACTTTGATGGGGTAATTATGTATTTCCTCTATTTTTTTCTATCATGATTATTCCATCCTAATTCATGCTTTGTTAGTTTCATCATGCTAGTGTGTAATGTCGGGTTTTAAAATTGGTTAAGATGGTCTGAATTATTCTCGTTTGGGTCACTGCCTCACTTATTTTGTAAATCCATTAGTTTAATGCTACAATTGTATGTGAATATGATGCATGATTCTATTGGAGAAATTCTTTGGGTAGCCTAATAGATTTGTCCATATTCGATTTATGTGATTTGTGATAATTACACATTACAATTTCCCTGTTTACGTTGGTTCAATTTGAGATTTACTGCTATTACAAAAATCGATGCTCATGTGTTTTTCTTTTATGTTCTTTGCATGTGAAATCCGCCTGAGTTCACTATGAATTCTTATCATTCCTCTTGCATTTCAATAGATCCATAAAAGGCTCAAATCCTTATTCCGAGTCAGAAAGCCCTCAAAAGTGAAGAACAAATTCCATGAATTTGACGTACAAGTCTCGAGAGAGTATATACATTAACTAAGCAAGATAAGTGTCGTAGATCGAATAGTTGAAGAAGTCCGGCCAAGAGGTCCACCTTTATTTTAAAACTTGTATTTTGTTACTTTTGGGCCTAAGCCCTTGTAATTTTATTTTTATTATTTTTTTAGATTCTAGGACAGGTGGAATTGGGCTTAAGGACCAATAAAAAAAATAGATTTCTAGGACAGGTGCCAAGTGTTTGACTAAGGGCCCAAAAACAAGATTAAGCCCAAGTACCGGCCCAGACAGACAGATACCGGATTCGGGCCACGTCTTTCCTCTTTTATTATTTATCTAATTGTTCATGCAAGTATGTTTATTTAATTTTAAGGTTTTCCTAATCAGTTCACCAAAAGATAACCATTTTGATATAAAATAAATTAAATATTTTTACTTTCACTTAGTCAAGCATGCTTAACTTTTGAATAAATTAGCCAAATAGTTAATTATTGCATAACTGCATGTTAGCGGGCATTTCAGGTGCTTTAAAACCCATCCCGAAATGCTAACATGAACCGCGAACCCCTTTTAATATTTTCATTAGATTTATGTTTTAGTCTATTGGAAATATAGTTTTCTTCATTTTTCTTAAAATTAAGCAACAAATCTTAAATTAGTCTAAATATTTTTTTTAAAAATAAAACATTAAACACACCTCATTTTCATAGGGACTCGTCCTTACATTGAAAGAAAGATGCAAGTGTTATACAAATGTCTTTAATAAAGAAAAACTAGCAATAAGGAGTCTTGTCCTCGACATATGAGGACACACCCAAATATTGAGAGAATACTTGTAAATCCCAAGCTTCAACTCTAATGATCACCTCACTTGCTAACAACTACACAAAATCGAAGAAAATATGGAATTAGTACAATAAAACTATAAAGTATTGCAATCATGCAAAACCATGCTTTAAAGAGGACATCTTAGTTTGAATATGCTTTACATGCTATTTTGATAAAACTTCATGAACCAAGTGTAAAAGACATCATACGAGTCGATCATCAACAGACAAGGTAATACTCCAATAACCCTCAACATAATAACCATATTTATTAAGTAACTCAATCAACCATTTAGACCCTCTATCCAAAGTTATCCTATGATCCACCTAGGTAATACATGAAGAGACCGCCCATACAACCTCTTCAATACACACCTAGGTGTTCCTTAAGACTACCAAAGATAAGGATATTCCTTTCCAACACAACTCAAAAGTCATCATTCATTACTAGAGATAATAGAAGAAACATTCATGCATTTATGGACTTCACATAAGGACCATCCACTAGGTTAACTATAAGTTACACTAGTGCAATGTGAAAGTAGCATCACATTCTACTACTCCCACTTAGTTCTCCTTTGGAACCACCCTAGAGTAGGCACATCACATTCAGCAAGTCACATAACCTTCATTAACACTTGAAATAAGACCAACATGCTTAATAAAGATTAGACATACAATCAACTTGATTCATTAGCATTATATAGAAACCGCTCATTATTAACTTTATAAGGACACACCATGATTTCCTCCAAATGCCTACTTGTGCAATACATAGATGACATCCCATTCCACCACCTACCTTAAGTAGTTAACCCGTAGGAAGACCTGGTTCATTGCATTATTTTGTGGGGGTAAGCTTTAACCGACTTGGACCATGAGAACTTAACATGGACTCCCGTATTAACCCCTACAAGATGAGGGATCCCCACTTGCCTAAGGTAGGGTCATTCATTAAGCCTTTATGTGGAAACCACTAGATAGTCCTATGTGGGCACACAATTAAGGGATAAGGAGACTACTTCTAGATACTACACCTCTACATACAGAGATTACCCATCTCAAGAGGTTGCTTTTTGATACTACAACTCTACTCACAGAAAGTATCCACCTCATTTCATACCCTTTAGGTGCTAAGTATTAATCCCCACAGAGTAATTGACTTTCATTTCATTTATTAACAACAGGTTAAGGGATTGCTACCAAATACTCTACCATTACTCACGGAAGAATACTCATCCCAACATATGATTCATTCATTGGAAAGATATTAGTAATATTGAGATTGCTTCTAGACACTCCACCTCTACTCACGGGAAAGTGTCCATCCCAACACCCCCATTCATTCATTAAAGGTCTATTGAGAAAACCTTTCAATAGACCCACATTCATTACATTTTCATTAGCTTCATTCATTCTTTCATGTTTGTTTATGTGAGAAAGTATTTCACATAACCATCATCATTAATAACATTATCTTCTCAACATGCTCATACTACAATCATCATAATCCACACACAACATAGTTCACATTCAGGTTATACTCCAATAGTCATACTATCTTCAAAAATCACATGCATAACTTCATCATACATCTCTATACATATGAATCATAACATTACTTTACTTAGCATTCAATTCCTTTAAGTCCATAATCACAATAAACCTACATATACATATAGCTAAATACTACCACTATAAGTGGACCATACAAAACAAGAACAATTCAATAAGAAGTAGAAAAAATTAGGTCATCTTACCCTTCAACCAAGCCATGATCACCCTTTCTCAATTATCAAACAATTCATCATAATTAGACATTGATAGCAATAGATAACAATATGAACCAACAATACTACTCAATTTAGGTGCAATTTTATCAGTATGAAACCATGGTCAGAAAACCCACTTTATAAGCCAATTTAGGAGATTTAGACAAAACATGGAATATTCAAGGAATTCCATTAAAATAATAATAAAACACTTGATTCAAAATTATTATATGACTTAGAAAAAATTTAAACAGTGAACCCATGCATAGAATAGAAATTGAGAAAATTAATCATTGATACATGTTTGAAAACCTTTTAATTGGAATCCTTGAATGAGAGGCTATTCAAGAATAAAGTATCACCATACCTTATTATTGAGAATCCAACGAAAATTGAAGAATCAATCACTTGAAATCCCTTCTCCTGGTTTAAATTTGACGTAGACCTTCAATGGTGTTCTCAAGAGAATCTATTTGAGAGGGAAGAGTTTGATTTGGATGTTTGAGTCTCAGTGAGGGTTTAGTTGTTTAATATACATCAGCAAACCACCTTTTCTTGGCCGAGATTTTGAATAGTTTGTAGGTGACCATTGACGGTCACTATTAACGGACCGTCAATCAATTGACAACCCATCCTGGTAGTACGCCAATGGTGAATGAGGGTTGTAAAATAGATCTAAGCTCCAGAATTATAAGTGTCGATTGATGGATGCCATTGAATGTCTGTCAATGCATTGATGGTCCATCGATTAGATCCGTTAATGGTGCTGTATTATTACAGCTTTTTGGCAAACGTTGGGGTCCTCCTCAAGGACCCTTAGGGTGGTATTTGAGGATTTTTACCCCTACATTTGAACTTAAACACGACCATATAGATTCTAGGTTCACCTCTCATCATTTTAGACTCCAACCGACACAATAAAACATGAACACACTATTACACAAAATACTAGTTTTCGAACGTCTTGGTCGTTCCTTGACGTTTGAATTCAAAACCACTCAAGCATGACCCTGGAAGCTATTTCTCATTAATTTATCAAGTTATTATCTCAAGAAGCTCATGTGATGCTCTAGTTTATCCTAGTTTATTTTGAGGGTTGTAACACAATCTTGGAGAGGCTTTCACTTTACAAATGTTTTATTTAAACTTATGATTCATACCCTGTATATTCAACAAAGTTTTAAGATTTAGTAAACTATTTTTAAGCCTTTCTTTCATTTTGATATTTACGTATGCTTGAGTTAGTCTTCTGCTTGTATTCAGTCAGGATGATAGTTCTTTTATCTAACATCTCTCCAGTTGAAAGAACTAGAAAGAGTTATAATTAAAAAGAGTCATTTTCAGAAAGAATGAAAAATCTGGAAAATTGGTTAAGTAAAGTTAAGTATGAGTATTTTTGCAAATTTGAACGGCCATAACTCCTAACTCAGGATCATTTAGGTGTGTTTCCAGATACCGTAGGAAATATCTTTGAATTATCCTTCCAACGCCGCCGATTTTGCACGACTCAAATTTTGTATGAGTGAGATATGTCCATTTGAAATTGGGTTGTTTGGACAAGGAAAGTCCAATCTGTATTTTGGAAGGATATTTTGGTCTTTTCTATACCCAGTTAAATTAATTCATTTTTGGTAGTAACTTAGGGGTATAAACTAAAGTTTATTAGTTTATGCTTTTGAAATTTTTTTTTAGGTTTTTGAGAGAAAAGACAAAGAAGAGAAAAGAAGAGAAAAGAAGAGAATGAGCAAGAATCGTCAAGATCTTTACGAATCGCTTGTGTACTTCGTCAAGTGGTGATCCTTACGAGGTATGTGAGATTACCTAGCATTGGGTTAGTTCATCCACGTGCCAATAATGATTCAATTCAATAAATTTGTGTAATTCTGAAAACAGTTCTTGATGATAATTCATTTGAAAGCTTCTGGGTCCTTGTTGTTGAAGTTTCTTGATTTTAATTCATAATTTCAGGTGCTTTTCGTTTCAATTATGTTACATATTGATTATTTAGCTGATTCTAAGTGTTTAGGCCAGAGTGCGCCCGTCAATCTCTAAAATTTCAAAGTTGGCGCCCCGTCCGTGCCTCTTAGTGCGCCAGAGATGCCAATGGAAACCTTTTCCCACTTCTTTCCTACTAGTTCCCTAGAAACATACCTATGCTTTATAATTGATTTCTACACTCTAAGGTACGTCCAAAAATTATAAAATCATCGATAAACATGAGATTATGAGCCTTCAATCCATTATTCGATTCAAGGAAAGTTAAGAGTCAATTTGAGTTGAGTTCGCTGAGTTTTTCAAAAGTCTTTCACATATGTTTTAACTTCATTGTAAACTTGAGTTCTGAGTTAAGAATATATTAAGGAGTCAAGTAAATTTCTTCAAGATGTATACGAAACTAAGTATTCCCAAGATTAAAGGTTTTCACATTTAGATAAGAGTGAAAACACCGGTTTCTGAGAGAGCTTTTAAATAAAGATCTGAGTAATTATCTCAAATCAAAGAAAGAGTTTTCTTTATACAAATATATGAGCTCAATACATATAGGGAGTAGTATTGAGAATGTTATGAGGATGAGTTCATAAAACTCACGTCTCTATAAACCATGTATCCATTATGGGTAGATAGGGTCATACTTTTTAGATGACACCTTAGTTCTTTTTAGCATAGACTAGTGGATTCACTAAGTTGAGGTGTTCTATATGATGGAAAAGTACATGACATTTGTAGCAGCGTGGGCGTGACACTGTATCAGTATGTAGGCTCATAGTGGTAGTGGTCGGTCTACAGTATTATATTACTTTTATATAATTAATTTATTATTACATTACTTTAACATGTTGAGTTATCATCTACAATTTTAAATTCTCTGTGTAAACATGGAATTTATTCTTGTTTTTACTTTGCATTTGAGCTGAGTATTCATGAGTTTTATAAAGCCAAGGTAAGTATTCCTTACATGTTTTTTTTCAAGCATATGTTATGGTTAGTCCCCCCCCCTCCCCCCCCGCATACTCGTTTATTCAATGTACTGATGCCAGTCGGACTTTGTCGTATTTTGATGCACATTCAGATAACCAGGATCAACATCTAGCGCTTTGTTGAGCACTAAGAGTCCATTGGTGGGCCTCCTTGCTCTCTAGAGGATCCTTTCTACAAAAGAGTAAGGGTTTCAAGAGAAGAGAAAAGGAGAAGTGATAAGAGAAGAACGTCGAAGATTCATTAAGATTCGTCGAGAGTAGCTTATGCATTTCATCGGGGGTGACACAACTCTTACACACTGACCTCACTTTGGTGATGTGAGCATGTGGGTCCTCGGAAGATAGTCCTGAAAACAAACCTCTAGAGGTGAGCATTTGAATCAGACTAATAGTTACCACAAAAGTATGACCCTATGGTAGAGTTTGTAGGACAAGTAGACCATCAGGGTCAGCGATGTTAACATTTCCCCTGTAGTACTCTGGAGGGCGTGGGGCGGGAGGTTGCCTCTTTGGATTACCTTCGCCAGGGTTATCAACAACCACTCGATTATGAGCATCAATCGGCGGGGGAAATTGAGGGTCGATCTCATCATCGATATAAGCATGATTGTTTTGAATATTCATTCTGCAAAGTGTGAGGTTTAATTTTGGATCAAGTGGAAGTATTTGTTGTCCTCGACTACGTATACTTGGCATACACTAAAGCTAGAATTGCGAGAGACAAAAAGAAAGAGAAAAAGTAAAATTAGGAAATTGTTGAATAAAATTCCGTAATGTGCTTGAAGTTAATTTAAAAGCGACTTTCCCCGGCAATGGCGCCAAAATATTATACGCTCAAATTTACTTCTCAATAAAAAGTATAAGCGGTCGTATCAAGTAAAGAACCCAACTATGATGTTGGGGTCGATTCCACGAGGAAAATGATTTACACTTAACTCTAACCTACAATTACTTCTATTTAATCAAGTTCTTTTCGAAAACAAGTAAAAAAAAGGGGGTTTTAAATAACAAAAGGAATTAATATTGAGTAAAAAGTAGCAACTATGAATATTTGAGATTTATAAAGTGATAAGAGTAACTAGGGCATAAGTGTTCCCCACAGGTTCATAACGCGGTAATTCTATCTATAAAAATCTTTTCCTAGTATCTTGCATGCAAAGTGGTAAGTTATGTATCCCTAATTCCTTGGTCCGGCAACTAGGGAATTTCACTCTGCACCTTGGTCCGGCTACATGTGTATGCTTTACTAAACCTTACCTTTACCGCATATTAAGCAACATAATCAATGTGTGGCTTAATTGTTACTTCACACCAATCGACACTAGCCTATTAGATAGTGTCTACTAAATCTACACTATTTATTATTTTCTTATTATCTACCTCCTTGATCCACCAAGTAGTAATAAGGGGAGTTCTAACGCGTGCACTCATTAAAAAGACATCTAAATGAAAGAATTATCAATACATGCAAGACACTATTCTAGAATTGTTATTTTAGCTAGTTCTTACCTTGTTATTTATCCATGGTTCCCACAACCCTAGTTATGGATTTAGTTAGTCATGTTCATAACTACACAATTCATATTGATTAGACAAGAATTCATGTACTTACTTTGATGATATTGAAGAAAATCTAGAACATCACTTAAATTCGAGAAAATAATGCAATAAACAATTCCAAAAAAATGAAGTATTTTCCAAAACACAATATTCAACAACAAATATTTGAAATTAGAAAAATAACCCAGATTAACCTCAAAAACGAGGTTCTTACAAGTATTTATAATAAAGAAGTCCTAACATAAAAGGAAATCTATTTAATGAAAATCATTCCAAAACCGATCTAAGTCGATGATCGGAATGATGGACCGTCGAGGTCACGACGAAACTGTCGTGGCCTCCCGTGGTTCCACACTTAGAATATTTTTTCGGCTGCTTTCTTCTCAAACTCACTGTTACCATCGAGGGACCAAGATGATGATCCGTTGACTGCACAATGGTCTGTCGATGGCTTCTGTTTATCCACACTTAGAATCTTTTCAAGATGGGTACTGGTGCTAATCTCTGTTAGCAATGATGGATGTGCAGGACGGTGCATTGTGGATATGAAGCTCTGTCGATAGCTTCGCAGCCCCACACTTGGTCAGAATTCCCCGATCTTTCTTCAGCAACATTTTTTTTTCAGACGACGGTGCCACCTATGGATTGTCGAGGGGTTGACACACCATCGATGGCCCCGAAGGTAATCACTTATGCAATTTGAGCACATTCTTCCGCATTTTCATTCTGGACAATTTTCCTGCAAATAAAGAGAAAAATACATTAAAACTACTACAAAAAGGCCTTAGACACACACTAAACTTAAGGAAAAAGAATTGAAAGTACCGTGAAACCACGGTATATAAGTCAACCTTCCTAATTATCCTTGTTTTTTATTCGAGTAAATGTATGTAGATGTAATCTCGAACATGTTTTTCGTATGTGGTGCTAACCATTATGTGTAGGGTTCTTGATCTTTTAATGTCTAATGACGCCTATAGATTTGATTCGTATGATTAGGGTATTAGTTACATGAGTTAAAGAATGTTATAATGACTAATTGTGTTCGAGAAGATGATGCTCAAATGAGAACTGAGCTTGGGTTGGGGTTGAAACACATCACTGGATGTGTAGAAAAGGTAAATGTGGTGAACTACTTGTCTAAACCACCATCGTTGACTGATGAATATTACTATGAGGAGGACTCTTATGCGGTAAATGAGCAGACAGAGGGGGGGGGGGTTCCGACCAAACGCCCAAGGCTCCAATCAGGAGAATTGGTGCAAAGGTTACGGAAATCATGGTCGAAACTATGGTAATTATAACCGAGAGGGACATTATGTGCGACATTGGGAATTACAACCGCGACAACAACTTCAACCGGGGTAACTATGGTAATGGAAATGATAGGATTGGGCCCTATGTTTCACCTCAAAATTGTGAAGTTGCTCCTACGGATGGTGGAGATAGTATGGCCCGAGTTGAGAATATGTTGCAGAAAATAATGAGGAGGTTTGATGGTAGTGATGAACACACTAAAGAGTTGAAGATTGACTTAGCGAGTATTGGGCAAAAAGTTGATGCACTTGCAATCTCGATCAAGCATCTTGAGTTGCAAATGGCCCAATTGTCTTCGAGTGTGAACCCACGCCAACCGGGCACTCTTCCTAGCAATATTGTCCAAAATCTAAAAAATTATGGACATTTTATGGTAGTCAGAACTCGAGGTGGTAAGAAAACCATTGATCCACCGATGCCGTCTGGTGTAGAAAATGTGATAATGGGCGATGATGAGGTAGTGGAGGTTAGTGGTGAGTTTAGAGACAAAATGGGGAAGAAGCTGAGGTACCCCAATGATAGAAACTCTTGAACTAATGCCCAATTATGCCAAGTTCATGATAGATATGGTTTACAAAGAAAAGATCGCTTAGTTTTGAGGATGATGATAGAATGCAACATTATATCGCTGTTGCTCTAGTGAAAAAGAAAGAATATCTAGGTGCCTTCACTATTCCATGTACATTCAGGTTATTACACTTTGCAAAAGCATTATGTGATCTTGGGGAAAAAATAAATCTCATGCCTCTTTCTATTTACAAGAAGTTAGGTTTGGGTGACCTAAAGCCCACTGTTATGCCTCTACTGATGGCCGATCAAACGGTGAGGAGGCCTATTGGGATACTTTACAATGTGTTAATAACAGTGGAGTCATTCATATTTATGACCAATTTTGTGATTATTGATTTGTGAGGTTGATTTTGAGGTGCCTATTATTCTGGGGATGCTATTCCTTGATACGGGTAGAGCCTTGGGTGATATGGAGTAAGGAAAAATAAAATTTCGGTAAAATAATGAAGAAGTGACTTTCAACATTTATAGGTCCATGAGGCATAGTGGTGAGAACCAATCGTTATCTACCATATCTTACATGGTTGAAAAATCATTTGAGTTAGAAATAGAAAAGTGTCTAGGTGTAGAAGCACTAGTGGCAGTCATCATGAATTTTAATAGTGATTGCATTGAAGAGTATGGGTCATTGGTTGCGTCACTTGATCAAGGTGATGTTCGGTTAAATCAATGAATTTATAGTTAGATATGAAGCATCGCGAGTCTCCACCAGTTAAACCATTGATAGAGGAGGCTCCAAAAGTAGCACTTAAGGCTTTACCACCTTATCTTAGGTATGTATTCTTGGGAAAAGGTGACACTTTGTCGGTAATTATAGAATCAAATTTGAATATGCATTAAGTTGAGAGTTTGGCGGAGGTGCTAAAAAGGTTCAAAATAGCTATTGGATGGATAGTGTGGATATTATTGGGATTTCTCCCGAGATTTGTTCACATAAAATCCAACTCTTGCTCGATCATAAGCCAAGTATTGAGCACCAGAGACGTTTAAATCCACCTACGGAAGAGGTGGTGAAGAAGGAAATTATCAAGTGGTTGGATGCTGGAGTGATATATTCAATTGCCGATAGTAGTTGGGTATGCCCTGTTCAGTGTGTACCTAAGAAACGGGGAATGGTTGTGGTCCCTAATGAAAAATATGAGCTTGTCCCGATGAGACCGGTGACAGGATGGAGGGTGTTTATGGATTACTGAAAATAAAATGCATGGACCGACAAGGACGTTTTTCCTATGCCCTTCATGGATCAGATGTTGGATAGACTTGCAGGAAAGAGGTGGTACTGTTTTCTTGATTTTTATTAAGGTTATAATCATATTTCTATTACACTGGAAGATCAAGAGAAGACAACTTTTACTTGTCCTTATGGAACTTTCGCATTCAAGAGAATGCCATTTGGATTATGTAATGCACCAACCACGTTTCACAGATGTATGAAGTCGATATTCTCTGATATGGTGGAGGAAACTATTGAGGTGTTTATGGATAATTTTTCAGTGGTTGGCGACTCCATTGAGCGGTCTTTGAGTCATTTGTTCGAGGTTCTTACGAGGTGTGAAGATTCCAACCTTGTTCTAAATTGGAAAAAGTGTCACTTTATGGTGAAAGAATGTATTTTATTGGGTCATCACATTTTCAGAGAAGGGTATAGAGGTTAATCGAGCTAATGTTGATGTGATAGAGAGACTTCCTCCACCCATGTCTGTAAAAGGTGTGAAAAATTTTCTTTGGCATGCAGCCTTTTACTGAAGGTTCATCAAGGATTTTTCAAAGATTGCACATCCTTTGTGAAAGTTGCTTAAGAAAGAGTGTAAGTTTCATTTTGATGAATCTTATCTTAAGGCATTTTGTGAGTTGAAGGAAAAGTTGGTGTCTGCACCTATCATTATTTCTCCGGATTGGAGCAAGCAATTTGAGGTGATGTGTGCTGCGAGTGGGGTAAAGCCCTTAACGAAGCCAAAAAGAACTACATCGTGACTGAACAAGAGCTCCTTGCAGTAGTCTTTGCTTTCGAGAAATTTTTCTTTATTTTCTTGGCACGAGGGTTATAGTGCATACTGATCATTCTGCTTTGAGATATTTGATGGCAAAGAAAAATGAAAAACTGAGGTTGATTCATTGGGTATTACTATTGCAAGAATTTGACTTTGAGGTGAAAGACATTAAAGGGATCAAAAATCAAGTTGCTGTCCACTTGTCCCGATTAAAAGATGAAGCAATGAGGAGTTAGGTGACAAGACTCACTTATGAGCATGTACTGGCTGCCTCCCAAGACTTGATTCCATGGTTCACAGATTTTTGCAAATTATCTGGCTAGTGATATTGTCCCACCGGACTTGTCCTTTCATCAAAGGATAAAGTCCATGCATGGTGTGAAAAAGTTCTTTTGGGATGAGCCATACTTATATAGGAGTTGCGTCAATGGGGTTATTTGGCGTTCTGTGCCGGAAGTTGAGATGTTGAGTGTTTTGGAGGCATGCCATTCTTTGTCTGTAGGTGGGCATCATAGTCGTGTCCGGACTGCTCACAAGATCTTGCAATATGTCTACTATTTTCCAACCATCCACCAAGATGCTCATGAGTTCGCCAAGGCATGTGATAGATTCCAAAGAGATGATGGCATTTCGAGAAAGCAAGAGCTCCCTCTAAATCCCATTCTTGAGGTTGAATTGCTTGATGTGTGGGGCATTGACTTTATGGGCCCTTTTGTGAGTTCTCATGTGATGAAGTACATTCTTGTGGTAGTCTTTTATGTGTCAAAATAGGAAGAAGCTATCACACTTGCGAATAATGAAGGGAAGAGTGTCACCGCGTTCTTGCAAAGAATAATTTTTTTAGATTTGGCACCACAAGGGTTATTATCAGTGATAGGGGATCCCATTTTTGCAACAAGTTGTTTAAGGGATTATTGGAAAAATATGGGGTTCGCCATAATGTGGACATTCCTTACCATCCTTCAACTAGTGGGCAAGTTGAGGTGTCAAACAGGGAGATTAAGCAATTTTTTGCAAAAATAGTGAATGCTAGTAGAACGGATTGGTCAAGGAGGCTTGATGATGCTATTTGGGCCTACCGGACAACATATAAGACTCCCATAGGTATGTCCCCATACGAACTTGTATATGTGAAGGCTTGTCACTTACCGATTGAATTAGAGCATAAGGCCATGTGGCAATGAAGAAGTTTAAAATGGATTGGAATGAGGCTGCGGAAAAGATGTTAAACGGGTTGAATGAGCTTCATAAATTTCTCTTAAAGGCATATGAATGTTCAGCCCTCTACAATGAAAAAATTAAGAAGTACCATGACCAAAAGATTGAGAAGCGCAATTTTTTGGTTGGGGATTTGGACCGGTCCCTATTTGATCACCCAACTATACCCTCATGGTGCGATTGATTTTGGAGAACAATGAGGGTGTGAGGTTCAAGGTGAATGGGTAGCGAATCAAAATCTATGTAGGGCATGCTGAAATGACGAATGAAGTGATCGACGCATACCATCTTGATGAAGTTTGAGTAATCAACAGTCCTCTGTGATGTCAAAAAATAAATCAAGCGCTGATTGGGAGTCAACCCAATATGTACTCTCTAGACAACTATAGGTTTTTCATGATTTTCTAGGCATAGTTGCATTATTTTTGCTTTTATTACTTATATCACGTCTGAAAGTTCCTTTATTTTTCCTTAGAAGTGTTGGCTAGAGCGTTAGAGTAGGGTTTGTGTCCAAAATAATGTTCAGAAAACACAAAAAGATTAGCTTAATGGGTGTTAAATGTTCAGGGACAAAATCACCAGAAATTTGTACAAAATTGGCCAGGTGCACCCATCGACGGACCCGTCAAAAAAACATCATCCCTTCGATGGACCATCGGTAAGATCCGTCATGCCCATGTATTTCTGTAAAATTTTTAAGTAAGGGCACTGTTGAAAAAGGGGTCAATGGACCGTCGACCGACTTACAGTCCGTCGATAGGGAATCATCGATCCCTCACCCACCAACCCGACCCGACCCGTCCGGCTACATATTAAAATTTTTAAAACTTTTCACTTACCCACCTCTTCACATAACCCCCATAACTGTTTTCCTCCCTATTTCCTCTCATTTCCCCCCACTTCCTCACCCATTCACTCCCATTCGATCATCAGATTCCCACACTTCCCCCACTTCCTCAAAATCCATTCTTTCCCCAAATCTTCTATCTTTTTCAGTCGCCTTGGCGGTCGGTGTTGTGGTTGGTATTGCTACTATTCAAGTACAAGTCTGTATACTCCTTTTCCTCCACTATAGTTTCCCCATATGTTCTTATCATCTTCTAGATTAATTATCGTTAATGTTCATATTAACTTGATTTCTCATTTTGTGGGTCTCGAATTAGGGACCCCTTCGCATGATAAAAACATACACCTGAAGTCCTAAGTCCCTTAGAACACTGAAATTTAAAATTTATGGGGGTGTTTTGTTAAAAATGTGTTGTGTTTGAATGTTGTGTTTCTAACCTAGGGTTTTGATAGGCTGTAGAATCGAATGTTCAAACTATGATAATTCATGCCCTAGGAATGATGAAATGTTGGGTTAAATGTTAGGGAAACTTATGATCTCTAAGGATACTTTGAATTCGTACATTGTGGGAAACAAGATGGCTACAAAATTCTTTACCTGAAGGAAAGAATGAGACTCGATCGAAGGACCACGGAACCCTGAATGGACTGTCGTTGGGGTCCGTCAACCCCAACATCCCTTGCTTAGTCTAAGTCCCCATCGACGAACCCCACTAACGAACCGCCGTCCCTTCAAAAATCCATCCTGCACAACCATTGACGCTTTCAGAACCTTTGTTTATGATTTTCTACAAAAAATTTCTAAGTGTCAATTGACGGACCCCACCGACGGATCGTCGTCCCTTCAACGGTTTGTCTGGCACAACCATCGCTGTTGTCAGAACCTCTGTTTCCGATTCTTCAAAAAATTATTCTAAGTTTTCATTGATGGACCCCACTGACGGACCATCGTCCCTTCGATGGTACGTCCTACACAGCCGTCGACGTTGTCAGAATCTTTGTTTCTAATTTTCTAAAAAATTTCTTCTAAGTGTCCCTCAATGGACCCCCATGATGGAATTTCGTCCCTTCGATAGACCGTCCAGCACAACTGTCAACACAGTCAGAACCTTTGTTTCTAATTTGCTAAAAAACTTTCTTCTAAGTGTCCCTCGAAGAACCCCCATGACATACTGTCGTCCTTTCGACGCACTGTCGATTTGTCCGTCTGGCAATGCTGCACGTCTGCACTACCATTCCATTCTATGTTTTACTCGCAAGTTTGATTCTTTTGAATGTGTTACAGGCTTTTAGTGGTACTAATAAATTCTTTTTGCAGGTAAATATGGAACCCAAGCAAGATCATGTCTACTCAAGAGGGCATTCTAAGTATGTCGCCCCGTCGAATCGGATGGTCATAGGATCATAAAATGAGCGTGAACCGAAGTACATGCCACCAGGCACCCTCACTACTAGAGTGCGTCCCGCACCATCAGAGCCACGCCAGCGATCGTGGCTCCCGACGGAGTCACTGCCTCCCAGTCTGAAGATGAGCGCATACTGACCGACACAACTTATGGGTCGGCTACACAATCTAAGGGAGCGTCTGGCTCCGAGGAGGCTTCCAGTTCTGAGGAAGCATCCGGCTCTAATGAGGCTTCCAGGTCTAAGGAGGCTTCTGCTTCTCCTGTTACCAATGCTCCAGCTACTTTTATCCAGTTTGCCTTGTCTGATGAGGCTAATAGTGCTGATTCTACTCCAGCACCACAGACTGAGGTCCCTGCTTTGGTCGCTGATAAGCTTAACTAGTGGTGTGTCGAGGCCAAATATCAAGTATATGATGATGCCAAGGTGCCCAACAACAAGGTGGTGATGACCCGTACCTTGACATTCGAGCTGTGGGTTCTCACTAGGAGTCTTCCCACTATGCCAGCACTCTATGCTATATTCACTAGACATCGGATGGAGTGGACGACTCGGAATGTGGGCCGCTATAGTCATGAAATGGTGCGAGAGTTTTATGCCTCCTATGTGGAGACTCTCCGGTCTAAGTTGGACAGGCGGGCCAAACCCGCCCTACATGTACCTCTGGAGTACGTCCGAGTCTGCGGCAAGTGGGTTAATATTTCTTTACAAGTAATTTGAAGGTTTCTCTATGGCGCGGACATTGATGCCACAAAGACGCCCCTCACCGCCGAGATTGACTATCGGTGGATGTTTATGAAGGACGGCCAGTTCCAGCGTGAGCCGAATGTGAGAGAGACCACCAAGCGGTGGATAGTACAACACCTCTCCATGGATGGTGAGGCTGCTGATTGGTTTTTGGAGCCCAAGGGGAGCATCAAGAAGGTTAACCTCACCTTCACAGAAAAATTGTTATAGCTACTTATCCGACACTGCCTTTCCCCCTGTGCTATTGATAAAATTGTCACTTCTGATCGTGCAGTGCTGATGGCTGCCATGGTTGCGGGGTTTGAGGTGGACTTTGCATGGCTGTTGCAGGCGGCGATTCATGAGAGGGCCTTTAAGGCCACTGCTACTTACCCCTTTCCGTCCTTGGTCTTTAAGTTGTGCAGGTCTGCAGGAGTGCCCATGTGGCACATTGATGTGATCAAGACCCCGCCTGGCATAGTGGATATTGACCTCATTCGGGATGATGCCAATGAGTTGGCTCCCTACAAAGGGCCCCATCCAGAGGTGCAACCGCTCAGTGAGAATGTGCAACCATGATAGAGCAAGGCCAAGCGGCTTATTTGACTACATCCGAGCATACCATCACCACCCCGGTTAAGTCTATCCTGGGTGCTAGCACCGCTCCGAGCTCTTCCATCTCGACTCCTTTTGCTTCACTGGTCCATTTTGCTAGGTTTCATAAATTAGATGCCCAAATGTCCACACTTCTGCATCATATCCATCCTTGGATGTATAGGTCCATTGATGAGGTGGAGGAGCGGATAGAGAGGTAGATGTCCCAGCTTACTGAGTAGAAAATCATGGAGGTCCACCAGCGCTTGGATGCATTTCAGTTGTGGGATATCACCCGTACAACCCCTACAGTGGATTTGACGACTCTCCAGGCTTTTCTGGAGAGTCTTAGAGAAGGCTTGGATACCATACTAGAGGCTCGGGTGCCTAAGTCTGAGGCCCCTTCTGCAGAGCCTATTCAGGACACAGTGTTGGCTTCCTTGTTCTCTACCACTGCGGTGCAACAACCTCCACTACGAGATCATTCCAAGAGGCACCGAGTTAGAGATGAGGATGAGTCTCGGGCACAGATAAAGAAGCACAATGGGTTGGAGGCTGCGAGGAGAGCCTCGGTGATTAATGAGGAGGCCTTCCAGTTAAGGGTTCTAGAAGTGGTTGTTGGGGCGTCTAGATCCAGAGTTGTTGAGGCTAAGAGGAGCACTACTTATGGTGCTGGTATTTTTTAGGACATCATTGATGGTGTCCCTACTATAGAGGGAGCAGGTTCCGGGAAACTGGACAAGTCAGCATGTTGATCGTCGGCGCTTTGCTCCTTAGGTTTGCTTTACCTACTACCCCATTTTATATACTTTTATGCATTCGGGAAAATTTCATGTCTTTTTGTTGGGGGTGGGGTAAATGGAAAGTGAGTTCTAGGGTGAAGTCTGAGTAGCCCAACTCAGTATCCTTTTTTTGGGGTTTTCTTGCCTATGTTCATTTTCCCAAAGAGTGGTTATTTTATTATTGAACTGGCATGTTGATATCTTTTGTACATAGTATAGAGATGTAATATGAAGCATGATGGCTAAACAAAATGATACCCTAATTTAAAGAAAAGGTGCAAGACTAGGCACAATAATTGATGAATGTGTGGCTCTAAGAATGACATAGAGATACACCACGACATGACCTTAATCTAAAACTCGAACTCGGTGTCTGATAAGCTGGTAGAGTAATGAGATGTCAAGTAAGTGTGAGGAAAATTTGAATAGTCCACCATTGGTATGAGCTAGAACATGCATGGCTAGTCCTTCTAAAAGTAATATGTGATAGACAATTAGGAAAGGATCATAGGCCCTTGTTCAAGATAGCCAATCTTTAGCCTAGATAACAGAAAACCAAGTGAAATTAATCCCTTCTTAATCTAAATGATTTGAGCTTAAAATAGACCTTTCTTTTTCACCCAAACTAATCTTTTCTATAAACAATGTGTTGGCCCTGGTCCCTCCTTGGACATGTGCACCTCAGCTTATCAAAAAGCATAAGTTGAGGGTGGCTAATGTAGAAAACAACCTTGTTGTGGCCCTGACCCAACCTTGGGTATTGTGTACCTTGACTCATGGAAAAATCATGAGTTTAGGGTTGCTATTTGATGAATGCTCCGAAAACTGGTTGAAAGAATAAAGAAAGAGAAAGAACAAAAGAAAAGTGAGTCAAGAAAAGTTGAAAGCAAAGTGATTTTTTTAAAAAAAAAATTAAAAAAATACACTTACACAAAAGGAGAAAGAAAGGAGAAAAGTAAGGAGAAAGAATATAAAAAATGTAAGAAATAGGGCGGGATAAAACGATGAAAAGGTCGGACGCTTAGCCGTTATGTCAAGGAGGGCAATAAGACACTAAAATACATCCAAATGTACCCTACCTGACCCTGAGCCTAAGTTACAATCTAAGAAAGTCCAATCGTGATCCTAAGAGTCTATTATGGTAAACTTAAAGCAATGAAAATGAGGGCAGGCCTATGCTAACAAGTACAAATGAGGTGTGAAGTTGTTCTGAGAGTGAGTGTTGAAAAAAAATCCTTATACTTAAACTGAAATCATTTCGTGAAAAATGAAGAAGTTCTTTTGAAGTGTGGACACTAGTTGCAATACCGGAAAATTGGTACCGTGGTGAGAGATCAAAGAGCATAGGTGAGTCAATGTCATGGTCTGATCCACATGAGCAAGCCTAATAGTGATAGCATGCATAAACATACTGAAAATATTCGAGATTGATAGACAAATGATTCCAAAAGCTAAAATAAGGATACTATTGTACAAAGGTTTTGTGGTGAATCATAGGGCGTCGCTTGAGGACAAACAACGAATTTATGTTGACGGTGTTGATATACCCTAGTTTCACAATACTTTCAATGCTTTTCCTTATGTTTGATGTGTGTCAAAGGCCTTTTTATAGTAATTTTAATGTATTCTCTTTGTTTGAAGGAAAACTCTCTAGAATGAAAACATGGAAGAACTGTGCTCAAATTGCAGAAGTGATGACCTATGGATCCATTGACGGTTAGTCAACCCCTCGACAGTCCGTAGGTGGCAACTATCGTCTAAAGAAAAAGTTGCTGAAGAAAGATCAGGAAATTCTGACCAAATGTGGGTGTATGGAAGCTATCGACGGTCAATCATATCCACAACGGACCATCCTTCATATCCGTTATTGCTAACAGAGAGTAGCTCCAGTACGCGTCTGGAAAGATTCTAAGTGTGGATCACAGAAACCATCGACGGACCGTCGTGCACTCAACAGACCGTCATCTTGGTCTGTCGATGGTAATAGTGAGTTGAGAAGAAAGCAGCTGAAAAAAAAATTCTAAGTGTGGAACGACAGGAGGCCTCGACGGTCCTTCGTGACCTTGACGGTTCGTCGGTCCAGTCATCGACTCAGACGCATTTTTAGGCATCTTTTCCTTAAATAGATTTCCTTTTTATGTTAGGACTTCGTTATTATAAATACTGGTAAAAACCTCGTTTTTTAGGTTAGACACTAGGTTATTTTTCTAATTTGTAATATTGGTTGTTGAATATTGGGTTTTAGAAAATACTTCATTTTTCCGAAATCGTTTATTGCTTTATTTTGTCTAATTCAAGTGATTTTCTGGATTTTCTTCAATATCATCAAATAAGTACATGACTTCTTGTCTAATCAATATGAAATGTTTAATTATGAACATGGGTAACTAAATCCATAACTAGGTTTGTAATAATCATGGGTAAATGACAAGGTAAAAACTAGCTAAAATAACAAATCTAGAATAGTGTCTTGCATGTGTTGATAATTCTTTCGTTTAGAAGTCCTTTTAGCGAGTGCATGCGTTAGATTTAGACTTGTTTCTACTTGTCGGACCAAGGAGGTAGATAATAAGAAAAAATTATCAACGTAGATTTAGTATACATTATTTAATAGGCTAGTGTCGATTGGTGTGAAGTAACAACTAAGCCATACATTGATTATGATGCTTAAATTAAGGTTTTACCTTATACGACCGCTTATACTTCTTTTGTGAAGTAAATTAGAGCGTATCATGGAAGTTCAACAATGTCATTGGGAACAACCCTAGTTTGACTATCTTTAATTCATAAGACGTTTGCAAAGTCTCTTGGAGAAAGCAATCAAGAGAGAAAACCCATACCTTATGTAGAATTGAATCTTAAAATATCACCTAGGACGAAAACATTGAAGATACCTTGAAATCGCCTAAGAGAACTTTTGTTGTTCTTATGTTTTTGCTTACTGTTTCTAGTCGCGAGTTTCCTAGAGTTTGAACGTGAGTCTAAGTCTTAGGAACTGATATTGAGTTATTCAACTAAGGCTTATTAATTTAATTAAATCAATAAATTTAATAATTACTAAAACTCCCCTCCTAAATTGACTAGACATAGGAAAACAATTGATTTAACAAAATCTGAAAATTGGCTAAGAGTCCCGCCTAGCTTGTGAATTTTCATTAATTCATTAATATACTAATTTAATTAATTAAGGGAACTATGGTAATTACTAAAGTAACCTAAGTCATTGGGACCATAACTAACCATTATGAACCATCTTAGATTAGGTAATAGGATGTTTCTTGAGTTGGTTACTATGTTAGTGTCACCCGGTAAGGTCTTAGGTTGTCGGGTGCACTAGTTGGTTTATTTTTTTATTTTTCCTAGGTTAGTTAGCTATTTAAATCTAGAATTTGTTAGGGAGTTAGGCCCCACATAGAGGGACACACTCGCGCGCTTGCCCCTAACTACCTAACAAAATTTGAGTTTCCTGGTCGTGTTGTCCCCCTCGGCCGGTTACAGATAAGCTTTCACATGTGTTGCTTCCCACTTTCCCAACTGTGCACTTCTATTATTGCATTTGGAAAGTTCGCTCCTTGTGCAAGGATTCTCACTATGTCCTTGGACCTAGTCTTGATAAATGGATTCCTAGTACCTCATGTGTTGGGTTGAGAATCAATATGTGTATTTTTAGTTTAGGGTTTTCATTGCAGGTACATTTTAAGAGAAGCTTGGATTTTATTATACACCCTGGTGTATATATATAAATTAGCTAATACCCTTAACCAATAATTTTTAATATGCCCGATATTACTTATTATTGGGCATTGGGATGTCTATGTACCACCAACACATATTCTTAAAACTTAATAGGCTCTTCACTAGACAAGTACAGTTTCTGAAATATTACACCTTTCAACCTTATTAACCCTTTTATATGAGAAAACCCTTTCATATTTATATATGGAGTAGTATGTGAGCAATGCTTTTCGAACAACAACAACACCATTGATACTTTACTCTCAAAGGAACCTTAACCCATTTTTATCAATCTCATAAGAAACATGCATACGTTTAAAAATTGATCTTTCATAGGCAGAAACCCGTAACATCACAATTTAAAAATCATGGGTCATGCATGGGTTCATGGGGATTATACTTAATAATACGTTGTTGCTCCAAGTCTTGCATAAAAAGACAAAGATCAATCAATTTGAGCGTAATTTAAAGGAACCCATGTCGATTTATTAAACCCTTATTTGATTGGGAACTCTAACATTACAAAAATTGGGATTTTAGGAGCCTTATGGAGGAAAGTGCTCCATAGGTGAAAAATATCATATCTTGGAGTTTACACAACAAAAATATGGTGGAAATTGATACTTTAATTGAACCCTAGCTCCTTTTCTTTTTCATTGTTATATAGATTTGAGAGAATGAACTTGATAAACGTTTAGGAATTTTTTTGAGTTAAATAAATAGGGAACCTAATAGGTAAAATTGTCTACATAAGGCCCAGCGTAGAGGGTAAAATGAAATTTTATTTGGTTAAAACAATTAGGAAACGACCCAAAAGATCTTTAAAAATAACTGCCAGACACTATCAAAAGTTGGACTTATGATATGTAGGTCGTTGTCAAATGCCTTTGGGATTTAGGAACTTTTGTTGGATGCTCAAATAATGGAACTCATGTACGGTCCCTTGGTTAAGTTATGGTGTGTACAAGGTAACAATAAGTACAACTTTGGCCATCAAAATTTCACTAAGTCTCAGATTCACCTGCAATACCTAATCAACTTGGAGAACCTTAAAAAATTCAATGGTATTTCACATTTTAACTCATTTTAATGTTTCCACCTACAGTCCTGATGTTTATCAGTTATCAAAACACTATCCCGGTTCAAGTGCCAACGATCGCGAGTAGCAATATAACCCAACAAAGGGTTGTAGTCAAATACAAAGGAAGTGGTTTTGAGAATTAGGAGCCAAGTGAAAATTAGTTCGAGTTAGTATAGCTAAAAAAACATTTACGAATGAAAAGATTACAAATTAAAGGGTTACATAAGTGTCACTTATCAAAAGGGGGGTTCGTAGTCAATTATCAATTAAAAAGAAAATAATATAAAAATACAAATATGAACACGAGATTCTTGGGATGTGATGGCATTATGGTATAAGACAATCAACGGGGTAACTGGAATTAGTAGTAAACAACTGCACATTAGTGATGAAGTTGGTCTTTAGTAGGCGTTTCGAAACCCCTCTCTCTTAAGCATGCCCAAAACACTAAGCTAAAATTTCATTTTCAAATAAAACCCATTTAATTCAACAGCAACTACTAAACAAAATCACTTTTACATAGCAAATATACTATCAGTTAGCTATACCCAAAAATTGTATCAACCCATAATCACATAATCACACCCTACAAATGAGGGTTTAACTAAATATAGTAAAAAGAGAGAAGTCGATACTGATTTACCGTGGTTTCACGGTATTATTAATATTTTTTCCTTAAGTTTAGTGTGTCCAAAAGCCTTTTTGTGCTAATTTTTATATAAGTTTCTTTTTATTTTGCAGGAAATCTATCCAAAGCTGAATGCGGAGATTTTTAGCGAAGAAATGCAGAAGAGACCACTTACGGAGCTTATGACGGTCCGTCGTGCTTGTGACGATCCGTAGGTGGCAGCGTAGTGCAGCTGCTGAAGGAAGATGGGGACGTCTGACCATTTGTGGGGTAACGAAGCTTGTGACGGTCCGTCCTGCAGGTTCTTCATGATGTTTAGAGAAGTAATCCAGTACCCATATTCCAAGAGTTGAAGTGTTTTGGAACGAAGACCCTCGACGGACCGTTCTGCATATGACGGTCCGTCATACTTTCCGTCGAGGGTAATGAAGAAGAGAAGCAGAAGAAATTGCATAAGTATGGGTCGACGGAGTCCATGACGGTCCGTCGTGACCACGACGATCCGTCACGAGGTCCGTCGACCCAGCCGCGTTTTGGCAGAATTCCAGCAAATAGAGCCCTTGTTTAATTTTTTTTTTTTTTTTTTTATAAATAGTTCCAAAAACCTCATTTTTGAGTTTAGACTCTAGATTGTTAGACTCCTTTAGGTTAGACTCTGGATCATTGTGAGACTCCGTATTGTTAGACACCGTATTAGAAAATAATGTATTGATTAGACTTTTGATTATCATTGAGTGTTTGGTGATTTTTGGTTATTAATCAAGCAAATTCTCGGATTTTACTCATTCTCATTGAAGTAAGTAAATGAATTCTTATATAATATATTTGAATATTGTGATTATGACTATGGGTATCTAAACTCCATAACTAGGGTTGTGGGAACCATAGGCAAATAATGAGATAAAACCTTACTAAAATAACAATTCTAGAATGGTGTCTTGCATGTATTAATAATTCTTTCTCTTAGAAGTCTTTTTAACGGATGACTAACACTAGAACTCGCCTTAATGCTACTTGCGGGACCAAGGAGGTAGATAATAGGAAAAGAATTATCAACATAGATTTAGTATATACTATCTAATAGGCTAGTATTGATTGGTACGAGGTGATAACTTCGTCAAATATCGAATACGATGCTTAATATGAGGTAAAGATAAGGGTTAGGAAAGCAACACATGTAGCTGGACCAAGGTGCGGAGTGAGATTTTCTAGATGCCGGACCAAGGATTTAGAAATACATAACTTATCACTTTGCATGCAAGATACTAGGAAAGAATTGTTATAGTTAGAATTATCAAGTTATGAACCTGTGGGGAACACGTAAAGCCTAGTTACTTTGATTAATTGATTAAAATCCAACATTCAAGGCTGTTCAGTGTCTCTTTCAATTGCGTTAGTTATTTTCATTCATTTGGAATTAGAAACCCCCTTTTATTGTTTTTACTTTCCAAGGAAGTCATTGACCAAACAATAGTAATAACAGGTTGAAGTTAAGTCTAGACTATTTTCCTCGTGGGAACGATCCCAACCTCACTAGTTGAGTTATTTACTTGACATGACCGCTTTGCTTCTTATTTGTGAAGTAAGTTTGAGCGTATCAAATTTTGGCGCCGCTGCCGAGGATTACAGCTTTTAGATTAACTTGAACTTATTACTATAGTTTAGTTGATATTTTCTTGATTCTACTTTGTTTTATTGTTTTTGATTTTGTTTAGAACTATCCTCCTTGTATGCCAAATACACGGAGAGGAAGAGAACCCTTATTTCCCTACGATCACGAGTTAGAGCATACACTGCGCAATATGAATCGAAACTTGGGAATAAATGATGATGATCCGAACCAGAACATCCCAGCTCCGGTTGAAGTTGATGGTCAGATGTTACCCGATGCTCTGGGTGAACACCAGTAGAGGGGACAAAATCTCGTTCCATGGCCCCAAGCATACTACAGAGGTTATGATAACATGGCAGACTCGGATAACCCACTTGTCTGACCTCCTCTACCTACAGGCCACACCTTTGTGGTAACTAGTAGCCTGATGCAAATGCTCACTGCCAGAGGTTTGTTTTCAGGTCTATCTTCTGAGGATCCACATGCCCATATAGTTAAGGTAAGGGCAGTGTGTAAAAGTTGTGTAGGGAGGCCTGATTTGGATTTAAATGTAATAGGTCTCAGAGTCTTTCCTCTCTCACTGACGGGAGAGGATGCTATGTCGTTCACTGAGCTCCCATACAACTCAATCTTCAATTGGAACCAACTAAGGGATGTCTTCTTAGAACGCTACTATCCGGTCTCCAAGAAACTAAACCACAAAGACAGAGTGAATAACTTTGTGGAACTACCAGGAGAGTCAGTTAGTAGTTCTTGGGATAGATTCACCTCATTCTTGAGAAGTGTTCCAAATCACCGTATAGATGATTAGTCACTGAAGGAATACTTCTATCGGGGATAGGATGATAAGAATAAAACGAGGTTGGACACTATAGAAGGTGGATCTTATGGGGAGTGTTCTTATGCTGAGATCGCTGAAAAATTAGAGAAAATCTCGCGGAATAACAAAGCTTGGAGTATTAGGAAGTCTGATACAGGGAGAAACACCTTCGCAGTGCAGTCCACTCACAACCCAGCCACAAATGAGATTCGTTAAGAAATGCCTCAGATGAGAACCGAGCTTGGGTTGGTACTAAAACATGTCACTGGGGATGCAGAAAAGTTAAATGCAGTCAACTACTTGGCTAAACCACCACCTCCTAATGATGAATGCTATTATGAGGAGGACATCTATGCAGTAAATGAGCAGACGGGGGGTTTCCGACCAAGAGCCCAAGGCTCAAATCAAGATAACTGGCACCAAGGTCAAGGGAACCAAGGTTTGAACTATGCTAACTACAACAGTGAGGGTCATTATGTCCAATATGGAAACTACAACCGCGACAACAACTTTAACAGGGGTAACTATGCTAATAGAAACGACAGAAATGGGCTCTATGTCCCTCCTTAAAATTGTGAAGTTACTCCTAGGGATGGTGGAGATACTATGACGCGAGTTGAGGATATGGTGCACAAAATTATGGAGAGGTTCGAGGCTAGTTATGAGAACATTAAAGAGTTGAGGTGTGATTTAGCTAGTATTGGGCAAAAAGTTGATACACATGCAATTTCGATTAAGCATATCGAGTTGCAAATGGCCCAATTATCTGCGACAGTGAACACACGGCAACCGGGCACTCTTCCTAGCAACACTCTCCAAAATCCAAAAAATGATGCGCATTGTATGGCAATAACTACTCGGGGTGGTAAGCAAACCATTAACCCACCTATGTCGTCTACTAAGGAAAATGTGAGTACGGATAATCACAATGTGGTAAAGGTTTGTGGTGAAGTAGAGGAAAGTAATGGAAAAGATGCAGAAGTGCCTATGAAGGTAATTCCTATACCTAGGCCACCACCACCTTTCCCTCATACATTAGTCAAAAAGACCGAGGATGGTAAATACCGGCGTTTCATAACAATGTTGAAGCATCTTTCTATCAATGTCCCTTTGGTAGAAGCTCTAGAACAAATGCCCGGTTATGCCAAATTTATGAAAGATCTGGTCACCAAGAAAAGATCGGTCACTTTTGAGGATGATGATAGACTGCAACATTGTAGTGTTATTGCTACAAAATCCCTCGTACAAAAGAAAGAAGATCCGGGTGCGTTCATTATTCCTTGTACAGTTGGGTTATTACATTTTGCGAAAGCATTATGTGATCTGGGGGCAAGCATAAATCTCATGCCCCTCTCAATTTACAAGAATTTGGGTTTGGGGGATCCAAAACCCACTGCGATGCGGCTACTGATGGCCGATCGGACAGTGAAACGGCCTATAGGGATACTCCGTGATGTGCTAGTAAAAGTGGAGTCATTCATCTTTCCGGCTAATTTTGTTTTTTTTGATTGTGCGGTCGATTTTGAAGTGCCTATTATTCTTGGAAGGCCATTCCTTGCTACAGGTAGAGCCTTAGTTGATATGGAGAAGGGACAGATGACATTTCGGTTGAATAATGAAGAAGCGACCTTCAACATTTGTAGGACCATGAGGCAGAGTGGTGAGCTCCAATCGGTATCTGCCATATCCCACAAAGAAAAGATGAAGAAGGAGAATGAACAAAAAATTGCAAAACAAGAGTTTATGGTTGGGGATTTGGTGCTTTTAGTCTGTTCTGGGTCACTTTGTCATCCGGGCAAGCTCAAGTCCAAATGGACTGGCCCTTACTTGAATACCCAAGTATTCCCTCATGGAACAGTTGAGATAAAAGCCAAGGAGGAAGTGCGATTTGAGGTTAATAGAGAACGAATAAAACTCTATTTTGGGCATAAAGCATAGGGGAATAAAGTAATAGAGGCAAGCCATCTTGCTGAAGGCTGAGTAATCAAGTGTCTCTAGTCATGCCACGACATTAAATTAGGCGCTTGTTGGGAGGCAATTCAATACATATAGTCTTTTTAGTAATGGTAGCATTTTTCTACTAATGAGTTTTTAAATTTGCAAGCACATCATCAGGAAATTCTGCAGAAAATTACTCTGCAGCAGTCACTGACGGACACATCGACACACCGTTGAGCCTTCGACGGACCGTCGTATGCATCCGTCGTACCAGGTACGTTTCTCTCTTATTTTCAAACTAGGGCACACACGACGGAACCAACGACGGGTCGTCACAACTGCGACGGACCGTCGTCGGGGAATCGTCGTGTGATTAATGAGGCATACACGACCTGACCCGGTTGGAGTTTATTATAAACTTTCACCATTTAAAATCCCCAACCCCTCATTTAACCCCCATTCCTTCATTATTCCCCCATTTCCCTCTCTTTTCAACTTTCACATTATCTCCCTCGATCATTGATCCCCCCACAATTCTCCAAAGCCCTAAAAGTGTTAATCTACTAGTCGGAGCTACTGTTGTGGGTGTCTGCCTGACCACCGAGTACTTGTCCATTTGCTGTTCTCCAATTCTAAGGTATGTGTCTCTAATTTCTACTCATTTATCTTGCATTTTTTTTTTATTAGTTAGTATTAGCTTAGTTCTTAGTCATATGTTGTTTCTTTTATACGATTTTGTCTAACCTAGGTTAAAATTTTTCGAAATTACCATGTTTACAACCCTAGACATAGGTGCTTTTGGATTGCTAGTTTCCTAGGCAGTTGGGTTAGACAAATGTAGGTCCAAAACAGTACAAGTGTTATTTGGGTTTATCGGGGATGCATCGGGTACCCCACAGTTCTGTCACTGATATACAGAACCAGACCCCGATGACGGACCGTCGTACCCACGACGGACCGTCGTAGGGTCCGTTCCAAAATCCCTAGCACCTTGTTCCAACGGACACATGTGACGGACCGTCGTCTTCCTGCACAACCGTTCTGTTGTCAGAGACCCTGTTTCTAAGGGTCTCTCACTTTTTCTAAGTGTCCTTCAATGGACACATGAGACGGATCGTCATACCCACGATGGTCCGTCCTGCATGACCGTATGACGGTTAGAGACCCCTCTCCTAAGGGTCTCCAGTTTTTTTCAGGTGTCCTACGACGGACACCTACGACGGACCGTCGTACCTGTGACGGTCCGTCCTGCACATACCGTCATACTAGTCAAAGACTCTCCTTCAGGTTTCTCCATATATACGTAGTTTAAGTAAAACACGACGGACCTCATGACGGTCCGTCATAGTCACGACGAGCCGTCACCAGGCCCGTCGTGTGTCACTGTTACCATAGTAATGACATACTATTTTAATTGTTTTTGTGGTTTTTCTTTTTTTGTTTGCCACTTCTCATACAAATATTGATCCTTTACAGGTACTTTCTACGATGGCACCCAAACAAGACCGAATCTACGCACGCGGGCGATCAAAGTCTGTCACCTCGTCTGCCCGCATGGTCATTGGCTTTGATGATGAGCGTGACCCTGAGTATGTGCCCCCAGGCACTTCCACCCCTTCCCGTGCTGCACGTGCTCCCAGAGCCACACCCAAAAAGGTGGCATCCGGCGTAGTCACTGCCTCCCAGTCTGATGAGGAGCGCACACTGATCGGCACACCCTCTGGGTGAGCCACAAATGAAGAAGGAGCGTCTGGCTCCTTAGGAGTATCATGGTCCGAGGAAGCCCCCGGCTCTGCTGAGGTTCCCGCACCCGCCAACGCTGCAGCGTCGGCCTCGTCTGATGAGGCTGACAGTTCTGAATCTACATCAGGCTCAACAGCTGAGGTCCCCACCCCATCCACTGAGCAGCCCAACCGGTGGTGTGTCGACGGGCAATTTCAAGTCTACTCCGACGCCAAGTTCCTGACTTATAAAGGAGTGATAACTCGAACACTCACCTTGGAGCGGCGGGTCCTTACATAGAGCCTCCAAAAAATCACTTTTACACAGCAAATATACTATAAGTTTGCTATACCCAAAAATTGTATCAACCCATAATCACATAATCACACCCTACAAATGAGGGTTTAACTAAATCTAGTAAAAAGCGACAAGTCGATACCAATAGGCGTTTCCATAAACTTGGTTCGATTGATATTATATTTACTCAGGTCTACAATGAAGAAAATTCGTCACCTACTTCCAATTTCTTGGAATTGGAAATCTTCAAAATGTCTCCAAATTTGAGAACTTAAGACACTATTAACACTAGATTCATTATTTTGTAGCTAGATGATTCAATGTATTGATAATAAACTAAGAATTTAAAACCGTATTTATAGTCGTCAAAAATTTTGCTGCAAAGGATCAGTTAGTGTAATAAGTCAGGATCGTCGATACAGTAGGAGAAACGCCTTTTGTCATTTGTATGGCCATTTGCATTTGCCTACATCATCCTTACGGTTCTATTACTTCGGGCAATATTACATTGAATCGCGAAATCATTCGGCAACTCGCCTGCCTCTACTTCGATTGCCGACTTTATTTTATCCTTTATGGCTTAGCATAATATAGCATAAGGCAGGACAAATCCCATTCGACGACTCATCTAATTGGTTAGGCCATTATCATGCCTTCTTTTCTTCGTTCTTTGATCTTCCTTGTTCCGTTATGCCCCTTGGTGTACATTCTTTGTTCCTTAACTAAAATCCCTTGAAATAAAGGATTTCTACAGTTATAGGGATAAAATATGCATTTGAGGACAATAAATTTGTTAAATAAAAGACCTAAATAAGTACAAATCTTTGACTCATCAACAACCCCAACTTAAATATTTGCTTGTCCTCAAGTTAAAGTAAACTTCAACAGTTCAAAAAGGATGTCTTAAACAGTTCTACACTAGATAAATCATAAATTCACACAAAAATACTCAACTTTATCATGCAAGGATCAATTGTGCACTAAAATATTAAATTAGTGACTCACAATTACCTATAAATCTCGAGCTCATTGTACTTGGTTCAAATGGAAGTGAAGCTCAACAAAACTATACAAATGCCCTCACAAGGAATGGTTCCATATTCACACACAATAGTTCACAAATTTAAAACTTCATTATGAATTTCAATGTTCACACTCACATAAATGAATACAATGCATGATTTCACCCATAGGTTTCATGTATTTTCCTATCAACCTTTGTTTCAGCTCACTCAAGATCACAAAGATTTTTTTAAGGTTGTAATAGGGCTGAGTATAAAGTTGTGGTATTTAGGCTCAGTGACTTTTATCCTCATGAAATTTGGTGTTAAAAATAGTTACTTCCCTCTTCTTTATCATTTTCGTTTGTGTTCATATGTCATCTAATTATTCATCTTGTATGATTGTGGGATACCTCGATTTCTTTTTCGCGTTCATATCTTTATTCCACAACTTTTTCGTTGTTTTTGCTTTTACTTTGTTTTCATTTTTTTAAAATATGGAGGGGTTGCATTTATCTAAAAACCATGGGTCAAAGGGACTTCTTTTACTTCTTTATGTATCTTCTATTTTCACCACACCCCCAACTTAGGCGTTTGGCCTATGTTGGATATTAAAACTAACCACAACTTTATGAGGATTATGAGTAATGGATAAATAAGGTCATAGTTTCATCAAGTTTATTCCAAGAAAAGGTCAAGGCTCAAGGGTCTTCAAGCAATGATCACACACACTTATAAGGTTTGCAACAAAAAAAGTATATGTCCAATTGTTTCACACTTTACAATGTTGCCTACGATCATATTAAGAGATTGCATTACTTAGTGAACAACAATAATGATGAAAATTGTAGGTGTCATCACACATGGTTCATGGTAATCTTATCATACAAGGCAACGATAGAAATGTCAAAACAATATTCCACACTTTTGCTAGTGTGCAATGCTTATCACAAGAGACCCAATTTAATAATTTGCTAGTCACAACAAGATGCGAGAGTTCACATATTTCTTATACAACTTCATTTGGCCTCATTGTAGTCATAAATTCATGTTTGTATTGATAAAACTGATACTAAAATTTCCAAAAGAACAACCACATTAAAGACAAACAATAGATGAAATTTTTTTTTGGAAGGTTAAAAATCATTTACAATTAAAATAGTAGCCACAAGCTCAAAAATTTTGCAAAACACAAAATGAAGTTCAGAACCCCAATATATTAAACAAAACATCAATATTAACACAAAAGATGACTTCACCCCACCACAAATAAAATTATTTTTTCTCAAATGCCAATAAATAGTAATATCCATCAGTTAAAGTAGTGTAAGATAGAGAGGGTTGTAAATAAGAATCATGTCAACATAGTAGCTCTATGTGTCTCACATCAATTTCCAAATGCATCATTCTAAATATCAGCCTCCGTGCCTAGAGTATGTCAGGAGTAGAAGTAGTACCATATCCACTAGTAGATTCCACATATGTCTCGTTCAATGATTTCTCGATCACCGTCTACGTAATCATCTCCTAAAGATCCAAAAATCTCTATTTATGCTTGTTTTCTCGTATATCTATCTTTTCTCATCAATCTATGCATTTGACTCATCGATTGCAACATCGTTCCGATGTATATCCCCGATGGTAGTCGTAGGGATATCTGAAGTTTCAAGGGAATCCATTTCATATGAGGCCTACAAAAATGAAATGAAGTCAGTTGACTTTAGATAGTCTAAATCCTTCCTCAAATCAGCGACCTCAACATTCAAAGTTGTAACCTAGGATGTCTCCTCATGCCTACTTGAACATTCGTCGACTCTCTTGGTAAGAGTGTCAATAAAAGTATGAAGAGGAGTCAGTGCAGCTTAAATGGAAGCCTCAATACTAAAAGGTACATCCCTCTCATGTATCGTAAACCTCACATCAGCTAATGGGCCAGATGCTTTATCATCAAGATCATTGCCTAAGAAATAATGATTTTCTAAGAGGATGTGGAGGTGCTTGGAACCTTTAAAGAAGATATATAGGCAGAGGTACCTGAAGGACGAAGTTGGCAATGATACATCTGCATGCATTGAGTTAACATAGACCTTTGGGGACGTGTCCACCAGAGCTGCTTAACTCATGTTAGCCTTAACTCTAGTCGGCGTCAATGCGCTAGATGTCAGTGGAGGAATATGGGATAACCTCAATGTATCTCATATCATCTCGAGGTACTCTAGCACACCTGTACAATTTGCTAATCAAGACTATGAAAGGTAAGGATATCGTTCTCTACTTTGTCCTTTTGGCCATATCATGCATAATAAGGATTCCCTAGTCGATTCTTCTCCGACATATGATAGATCCATGGTATGATGACTTAGGAAGAGGAAGAATAGAATCATTCCGGGATGTCATTATTGTGCCAATAATAAAATAAAACTAGAACCTGGAAGCAACATAAGGTCCTTCTTCTCTATAACGTCTCCCACTTTAATCAACCTCGGGGTGGTCATTGAAATCAGTGAATCCAACAAGCCCTTTAATTCATCTAATGTTTGTGTAAGTGGAATTCCCTTATATTCTTATGCATAATGTAGAATTCTATTTAAAAAATAGTGTTAATATACTTAATGTTGAATCTTACTTCCTATCTCTAAACTTTGACCAACTTAACTGGTCTTAACTCACTCCCCTTCTTCTTGATTTTTGAGACAAAATCACCATATGTTGTACAGAATTGTCATTCCCA